>OX402549.1:15347500-16044033 GCA_948098915.1 Lampropteryx suffumata | reverse complement strand
ACTTCAAAATAAGGAGGAGGTTCTCAATTCGAGAACCTCCTCGGCTTGTATTTATGTTGTTATGTTTGTTATCTCCGACATTTATGAACCGATTTGAAAAAATATTTTTTATGTGAAAAGATATACTTTCCGATTGGTCCCATTTCATCAAAATCGGTTTTGTTTTGGTAACCAAAAATTTGGTTTTCAAGTCAAAATAGCTGGAAAAAATACGTCATCCAAGTTAACTAAAAATCTTATTTTTATATAAATGAAGTATATATAAATTATTTCTATATTCATATTCAGTAACACTGTATTCCTTATAAAATAATACGACGCTAATTCTTACAAAACAAGAGAATTATCACTGAGTTCTTCATCATCTTCATCATCACCAGGTCTACTCCCAGATATTATTAATGTACCTGATAGTTTTAATGCATTTATCCGCAACACTGAGTGGAATGAACATTCAAAGAAGCTCAAGACGCCGGGACAGTAACCTCTTCTTCATAAATCGAGCGTTAAACCCATGCACATTCGATCTTCATACCGATAGCATTCAATCTGGACGAGCTAATTTAATTCTAAGGCGTTCATTACATGTTCAACAAACAGCATCAGTTCGGAACCGTGTCCAATATACCTTCTGAACAGCAGAAACTTTATATTTTTACTCATTGTCTTCAACTGATCTAGCGCTTACCTAAATGATTAATTGGATAAAATAGTAATTTAATTGTGTATTGGTGGCCTAAAACCCATCAGTGCATTTCCCACGTTGGCAAAAACGTCTTGTGCGCATGAAACATCTTTGACAGCGTAATAGAACATTCTTTTTCTGGAGCACTTGTTTATTGCGTGAAAGTTTGTCGTTTTCACAGCTTTTTGATTCCAACTCGTCAGCATTAACACGTTAAAACATTTACGACTACGCGTTACATTTTACGAACATTTCAAATGAAGGTTGAGTAAATAAAATATGCGCCTCCGTAGAACACATTTCCAACAGAATTTCCAACGAGAGGACCGACCGCAGAGGTCTGCCGAGCAAATTTACAAAGCCTACACCTATGTAAATGTTAAAGGACAGCCAGACATCCTTAGAGGAAGTGCCTGCATACTAATATATTACAATAGAACCAGCTGAATAAAAAACGCTATTGCCTCCGTTTATTCACGAACAGAAACCATGCTACGTATCTGACTCAGGTTGTGATCAGTATTCCTTACAACAACCTGAACAGTGAGTCGAATAGGAATGATTTTGAAGTGTACATGTACCTACATGTACAGTGGGTGCGAGTGCGAATATTAAAATTGAACACATTAATGTCGAGGCCGAAGACCAAAGTTAATTTTACGTTTTGTGATACAGAGCTTAAAAAGCAAGCGGAGCGATGAAGTGGAAAATTAAAAGGGCTGTGTATAGCATCCCTATTAAAAGCTTTGAAGGTCGATTTGTCTCTCTAACATAATATATAAAAGGTCGAACGGTTAGAGATAAGTGATAACGAAGAGTTTGTTTACTTTTTTTTGACTCCTACACATCCGCCCACTGACACTCGAACCTGTTACCTGCGTTATGCCTATCACCGTTTCAAAACACAAAAGAGGATAACGTAAAGCGGCCCCGCATGGCGTAGTTTTTTTGTTTCTCTTTTCTGGAATAGAGAGTATTGTTTATTATATTTGCAGTTTGCAGGCAGCGAACTGGAATGGTGGTGTTATCGTACCCCCCTGTATCCGGATTGCCGCTCGGGCGAGCACGGTGCACCTGTCGCCATTACACTGTACCGTATAAACATTATAAGAGTACTTTACTATGTCATTGCCTATTTATAACGAACTGAAGCACAGAATCAAACAAATAGGTATATTCTACTTCATACGCAAGTTCAAATAACCAGTAGGATGAATAAACTCTTCCATTCATTCTACAAGTAAATCAAAGTTCAATGGTTAGTTTTTTAGTCCCATAACAAACAAATACTCTGAGGTGAGAATTTCTATTCTGAAAACCTTTTAAATTTCAAACCACAAGTTGACGACAAGTTCTGTACGCTCTTTCTTTTCCAGAGACCTAGCCAGTTGTTCAAATCCAGTTTGGGTTTTGTAGACCTTAAGCGTACAACGTTGATAAATGATAATCGAGTGATTCAGCAAAAAAAACACACCTAGAAACGTAATGCCCCGGTCTAGATATGAGTATGAAAGAGATAAATTGCTACTTTCATCAGTAACCGCTTGGAAATTCGATACGATTTCTTATGAGAAACGGTTTGGTAATCAATCAAACAATTTTTCTATCTGTGATACGAAATATACCGCAAAATTACTTTCTTCCATCTTACATTCCATATAATTTCTAACGGAGACCCTTACACAAACCATCTTGAAACCTCAGCTTGAGAGATCAGAGATCTGAGAATACCCATCTAATCTACCGTGTGACAAACGAAGAAGTATTTCTCAGGGGTTACAATTTTTCCTTTTCCCTCATTTCTAGAAATATTTCTGGATAAAGCGTATTCCGTCGAGCAGTCTGCAATAGGAAACACCACCAACACAATCAATTGTCGATATAGGTAGCTTACCTTAGGACTTAGGTAAACAAACAGTTCCTACAATAACGTATGACAAAGCCTTTGGCAATGATATAAGTACGGCGGCAAATCTGTTGATTACTTAAGTGATCATTCTGATTACTTAATTGTTTTATCGTAGGTGAATTGTTATGGTAATTAAGACTCGCTCGCTAGAACAATCACCGTTTATTCTCACGAATGGAGAGTCCCATGGTCTGAATCGTCTTGTGTGTTCTGGTGGCTAAGAATTACTGGGGAACTCTAATGCTTTGTGCGTAGGAATTTAACCCTTTATTACTATGTCATACCTACATCGTTGTAATGGAAAACTGTTTTATGAGAATAAATACATTTTGGTGGCACCTTCTAGCCTCAAACCAAGAGTAGTGAATACCTGATAACTAATTCGTAGTAACGGCAAACCAACAGTGAGAAAAGGGTGAACTCTCTGTATACTTCTTAATTTATGAACTTTATGTCCGATAACGTAAAATAATAATAGTGTATGTACAGTGTATCTACCTAACATGTTGATAACTCCGTTACATTAGAGTCCAATAAATCAAAATCCAATGCAGACCAAAACCAGTAACTAGTTAGTTAGTTGTAGACACAGAACAGGCTGTGGGTCTAGGTACATCTTATTCAAACTACTAAGAAAGAGTAGGCAAAAATATAGCTAAGCCGGCAGTCACAAGTACCGTAACGTGTTTGAACGCCTCAGTGAGATCGTATCTTGAGATGAGTGAAGAGCGATGACATGACACGTTAGCAAGACGTGCAGTTAGTTAGATAGGTAATAGGTACTATCCAGTTTGCATGCCAATGCATTTTCTGCTGCAGTAATTGCACTTGTAAATGCCAAGGGTAATAGCAATTAACCACAATTGTTTTCCTTACCAGCATCCTGTGTTCCTGACACAATATTCTACTCATAAACAAGTTAGATACTTACCTACTTGGCTCGTCTATAGGTAGAGGTTTAAATTTAGAATTACCATAGATTTTATCATCTTAATCACTTACAACTTACAAGTCATCTGTCCTGCAATTTCGTCCACTTTACATGGTCTTATAGCACTCAGGGTTATTATACCTAGTTACCTACCTATATCACAGCGAATTTTTAGAACCAGTTCAGTAATTAAACCCACAAAACCTTTTCAAATTATATTAGTATAGAATAGCTTATCATAGTAGGTAATAGATAAAACATAGACAACATGAAAAGAGGCATCAGGACTAATATATTTTGTACTTCAATTCCTAAGTCAAATGCAGCGAAACCAGACTTTTCTACTTGTGATGGTAATGGATTCAGGTCATTAACATCCATTGCAATACATCAAACAGCCTTTACATCTGAACATAACACACCGGTATGTGAGTATTTAATGTACTGGTACTAGTACCTAACCCTTAGAGGTATAGGTTTCATTTTGCCATCGTCTACCTGCCCTTACCTACAACTGTATGTGGGGTCAGAATATAGGGTCATTGCGCCAGTTCGCGACCAGTTAGCTGAGTTGTAAGATTCAAGAACCATCAAAAAAACATATACGTTTTTTTGTTATTATTTAGATCAACATTGTTTTTCACCTTATAGCTAATATACTCTAATTTCATTTTATATAAAGTGTATAAAATAAAACAATCTGCAAATTTTGTAGAAATATTTAAAGCTCAAATACCCATTTTTGCCAGTTTTCGACCACCCGTTCCCTAGTTTTTCGCTGATTTCAACGCATTTGTACCAGTTCATGACCGACTACATATTGATCATATTATTTATATTAGTTTTAATTGTTTATGTGTTTGCTTGGACATTCAAGATAGCACCAAAATGCACTCCTTCAGCGTATGTGTGTTATATAAGCTATTTTTCACAAATGTTTACTTAGTTGTAGTGCGATGAAAGTTCGAGAAAGGGACATGGTTGGCTAACGGGTGAACTGACCCTATTCTTCTCTTCCACTTTCCTCTAACAGCCATCATTTCAGTATTCTCTCCTTTCATTCTTACCCATGTCATCACTGTTTGAAAACACACAGCTGAACTTAATTATATTCCAACCAAATCAGTAAAAAATCTTTTCTGGGTCTGCATTTTGGTTATTTTTTTAAGAGACAATTTTAATGAAGATAATGTAGGTAGGTTATTTGGTAGTCAACCACAATAATAAATAATTCTTGGTAATATAATATTGGACATTTGTGCTTGTTCATTATCAGCATCATCAGCCCATGTCAGTCCACAACTGGACGTAGGCCTCTCCCATGGCATGTCATTGAGCTCGATTTTCAGCTCTCCTCCTCCAATCCCTGCCAGCTGCTTTACGAATATCATCACCCCATCTAGCTACAGGGCACCCTTTTTTTATTTATCATAGATAAACCTATGTTTGACCATGATGGGGGCACCCAGGTTATGAAGACACCTATTTACAAAAAGACTCAAGTCTCTTAGAGACTTAGATTGTAGTTTTCAGGAAAAACAGACAACGGCAAAGCATTACACTATGCCCTACACTATTTTTGCCAACATGTGGCCTCCACTCAAGAACCAGTGTGCCCCAACTGCCATTGGTTCTTGTTGATATTGGTAATTGTAATGGTTATGGTGGAATTTTGTTATTTTGTTTTTCTACTTACTTTTCTTTAGCAGCTAATGGAATCGAATACATGGTACAACCTATCTAACATGGCACGGTTATTACCATTACAAGTAGTTAAAAATACTAGGTAAGTATGCTAGGTTTATGAATTATTATTAGTATATTAGCAGAAACAACATCGATTTTTCTTTCAGTTTCTGAAGATTTTAGCTTTTTAAGATATTATATTTATTAACCACTTCTTCTTGATACTTATTTAAGTATACCTATCATAGACTAGCCTCTCAGGTCAGTTGGTAGTAGCACTGCCTTCTGCGCTATAGGTTGAGGGTTCAATTCCTTCCCCAAAACAAACATTTCTGAATCTTGATAGGTACCCAGTCAGTTGCTAAAAGATTAAGTTTTTAAATTTTTATCAAGACCACCGGTTTTCTAATAAGAGTGCTATAAAAAGGTAAACAAACATGCAATCATATCAACATTTATGGTAGATACTCGAAATAGCTACATACCTACTGTCTAGAGATGTTCGGGTTATGACCTTTGAAGTTAGTTATAAATAAATAATTCGCGAATTCTATGACAGTATTATTCCCACATTATTGGAAGCATGGTTTTTCGGTTATTTTGAAAAGATGGTACTTTTGAGAGCTTCGTTACAAAATAAATATGTGAACCATGGGGTGCCGAAGTCGGCACCCCCACCGGCGCGGAACTGGAATGCATCGCTTATTTAATTTTGATTTGTAGTGATTTTATCAAGCGAAGCTCCCCTAACTGTTATTAAGTCATCACTTAAACTAGTAGTAATTGCCTTCGTAAATAAGTTATAACATAGAACGCGTATAAATTCGGCAAGATTTATTTAAAAAACTCACCAGCAATAACTGTATCACTCAAGTCGAATTTCACCGGCTTCGGGAACTCTCTCAGTTTACGTCCACTCAATTTTAATTCACCACTCAGAAAAGCGTCTTCTAATATTCTTTCCAACGATTTTGTTAGCTGATTATGAATATTATTGTGTCCGTTCATATTTACGCTCACGCACGGCCTCAATACGGCCATATTCTTTTTAAACTGAAGGAAAAAAACAGATTTTTGTTTGCTGCCTGCTTTTTGTCTGTGTGTAGAGGTGCCAAGACAGAAGTGCCAACCAAACGAAGATAAGCAACTTCATACTACTTCAAAATCTCTATGAAAAAGTTGCTGTTTGACGGTCAACCTGCCGCGAGCATTGACCACGAGCCAGTAACTTGGTCAACTCAACTGGCCAGGTCAACTACAAAATGCGCAGAATTTATTGATTTAATTACTGGTAGCTTTGCTTTTATATGCAATTGAATTTTGAATTCAAATTCGATTCTTCGTTTTTCATTTCATGAAGTAACGCTAACTTCTAAATTTATTAGTTGTTGTCGTGTTGTTGCGTGTTTTATTTAGCAATGTTAGCAGAATCGAAAAGAAATCCCGAGAAAGTTCTAGACTGCCAATCCGCGATGACGTTTAAATCTTACCTTTATATCAAATCGATAATGTTTCATGTTAGGAATGTTTTCCTTCGACGCAGCTCAACTTTATGTTCAACTACCGAATATTTAAATAGGCATATTTAATCAGCATTATGTAACAAAATGTACAGTAGGTATGTAAATAATGTGCGCATATTCTGCTAAACGAAAAAGCTTAGCGTGTGTATTCTAATGCAACAACGCTTTTGATTTTATAATTATATTTCATTCAGGTAGGTAAGTACTCTTCTCGTTTATTCGAAACGTTTTTTTGTCTCATCGAAATACGAGTTTTGTTAGTACGCTAAGTTGATTACGTCCGTCGCGTTTATGTTTGATACATCGAACATGCGATAACATCCTAGTAGTTTGTACATATATAGAACTAGAACCTTGGTTTGTGCCGTGTCATTTTATTCATATTTTGTGCGATCCATCCACAAACTACTAGGATGCTAACGCATAATGTATCCATCCAATTTATATTCTAGAGTTTTTTTATCTATAAAATTAAATACGCCTATCCCAGAGTTTTTAGTCACTGTCAACTTCACTGCTTGAAGCTTATAATGACAATTGATTGAAGTTGACAAGAGCGAGCGAGAGGGGAAGGGTGTGTGCGAGCAAAGAAGGAAGGGAGGGAGCCGGGAATGAATTTGAATTGAAATGAAAATTGAGATTAACCTAAAAATTTAAAAATCTAATCGCGTACATACTTATATTTTATTTTTCTGTGATATTTCTATGTTTTATTTATACAATGACTATTTTCAACATGTTACGAGTCTCGAATTTATTAAGGAACTCAAATAAATCAAATGTATTTCAAATTGAGGTAACAATTATTGATATTATGTTATATTCATTATATCCGATATTTTACGTAATCTAGCCGTATCATAATGCTTAGAGATCAAAACTCGACGAAATAGAATCTAATGCCTACACTAATCGACAACTTATTTCAGAAATACTCCTCCCACACCAAGTCTGGTGAACCCATAAAGCTTGAAAAGATCAGAAATATTGGCATATCAGCTCACATAGACTCTGGCAAAACTACACTGACAGAGCGAATATTGTTCTACACAGGAAGAATAGACCAGATGCATGAGGTACCTATTATAAGTACTTATATAAAATGTAAAATCCTAGCTGTTGTAACATAGACACTAGATATTGTGCTCCTATAATAAGAGTCTACTGATTTCTAACCACTACTACTTCTACATGTATGAGTCTTAGCAACTTTTTAAATGCTGGGACCGAGAGCTTATCTTGCCCTACAAAGCAAGGAATCATTCAAATTAAAATGCCGCTGTGGTTACCCATCTGAGTAGTGATCGCTCACAATATTGCTATCTTTAATTGATCTGTTATGAACTAATAAGCTAAATGCACTTCATTAGGCTATCCTTCTCCTTAAAACAATTGATGCCATAAACACTACTCTCACAGGTCAGAGGCAAAGATAATGTTGGAGCTGTTATGGACTCCATGGAACTTGAACGACAAAGAGGAATCACCATCCAATCAGCTGCTACATACTCAATCTGGAAAGACCACAACATAAACATCATTGACACACCGGGCCATGTTGATTTCACAGTTGAAGTTGAACGTGCTCTGAGAGTCTTAGATGGAGCAGTTCTAGTGCTATGTGCTGTGGGAGGTGTGCAGAGTCAGACCTTAACTGTTAACAGACAGATGAAGCGGTATAATGTACCATGTTTAGCATTTATTAACAAGTTGGACAGGATGGGGTCTAATCCTGGCAGGTATGAAAATCCTACCAATTATAACAGTTTAAACATTAAACAGCTGGACAATTATTTAGTACTATTCCACCAATCTATTTCTTCCTCAAAAAAAAATCAAAACATGTTTCGCTCGATAATTGATTCAGGCATGACTTTGCGAAAATCCATTACAAAACATTAAACTGATGGCCAAATATTTAGTACTATTCCGATTTAAGATTGGCGGAATAGTACTAAATTGGTCTATCTGTTTAATAGGTGTTTTGCCTCTCCACAAGGCATCCTTAGGAACACCTGACTCGCTCTGCACCATGATGAAAAAACACTGCTCTGTTGACTTGTTGTTTCGCTGATCATTGAACTGAGACATAAGCGAAACATGTGTCGAATTTAAGCAATAAATTGGCGGAATAGTACTAATTAGTACTAAATATTTGTCCATCTGTTTAATGTTTTGTAATGGATTTCCAACTAACTCACTAACTAACTCGTCCCTCCATCTTCGCCGCGTTCTGCCGCGAGGTCGTTTTCCATTCAGGGGTGTACACTCTGTGGTGGCTTTACCCAGAACGCATCCGACATGCGGCAAACGTGGCCTGCCCAGTCCCACTTCAATTTCCCTACTTGCTGTCCGACATCCGCGATTTGAGTTTGGAACGCAGTGTACTATTTCGGACGTGGTTTGTGAACTTGACTCCTAGAATACTGCGCTCCATGGCTCGCTGGCAAACCCCGAGTTTGGACTTTTGTGCGATAGTCAAAGACCAGGTATGTGCACCGTAGGTGAGGATTGGGAGAATACAGACGTCCATGAGCTTCCGTTTTATTGTTAGAGAAAGTGTACATTTCATTAGGTGTTTCATTGACCAGTACCCTTTCCAGGCGTTCTCGCGACTTCGAAATCTTGTCGTCCCTGGAAGGATACTAATTGGCCTAGGTACAAATATTCATAGACGTATTCCATCTCTTCTCCCCCAACACACAGCTTGTGCTGTGAACTATTAGTCATTAGCTTGGTCTTTGATCTGTTCATACTAAGTCCAACTTCGAGGCTTGCCGTGTTTAATTCGTTCAGCATTGTTTCAAGTTCTGAAGCTGAAGAGGAAAAAAGCACGATATCATCGGCAAATCGGAGGTTAGTCAATCTCCTTTCACCGACAACAATGCCTCTTCTCTTCCAGCTTATTTCTATTTTCTTGAAAATTTCTTCAAGGGTAGAAGTGAAGAGTTTTAGGGATAAAGGGATAAAGATCCTTGTTTTACTCCCTTTTGGATAGGAAAGGATGGCCCGACAGTTTCAATTTTGATGGCTGCTGTACTATTGTGATAAAGTTGCTTTAAAAGGTTGATATATGTTGCTGCAATTTCCTGGTTACCGAGTGATTTGAAAATGGCTGAATGCTTAATACTGTCGAAGGCTTTGGAGTAGTCGACGAAGGCTAAATACAATGGGAGGTTACATTCGTGATATTTTTCAATTACCTGATTGAGAGTGTGCAAATGATCTGTGGTAGAAAGACCGCGTCGAAACCCAGCTTGTTCTGGTGGTTGATGTTTATTAATTGATCTGATATTCGGCTCTCTAGAGTTTTTATGAAAGCCTTGTACACGTGTGAGACTAAACGTATGGGTCTGTAATTTTCTATTTCTGCTTTGTCGCCTTTTTTATGCAGTAAAATGATGTTAGAATGGCAAAAGTTTTTAGGGAATACACCAGACGTTAGTAAAGAGTTATAGAGATTAGTAAGGTGGGGAAGTAATATTTGTTCACCTAATTTTAAAGCTTCGGTACTAACGCCGTCTTCTCCAGGACTTTTTCCATATTTTAAACACATAAGAGCGCGATGTACTTCAAGGCCTGAGAATGGCGTTGCCTCTGCAGAATAACTGTAAGTACCCGAGTAGTTTTGGCCGACGAATCTGAGTATAGATTTTTGTAATACTGTGTGCATATGCTGAGTATTTTTTCTCTATCCCCTTGCCTGTTACCATTACTATCTTTCATACTAGTGATCGAAGTTTTCCCCGAATGTATACCTCTCATTGCTATTTTCAATGAAGTGTTTTTTTCTAATGCAATTTTGACTAATTCTACATTTGTATTTCTAATATCTTTACGAATACTGCGTTTGACTTCAGTATCCTTTGATTTATATTCTGGAGTGTAAATGGATAGATTTTGTCTCTCTTCTATTAGTCGCTTGCTATTGTTACTAATTCTCTTTTTTTTACTTTTATCCAATTTAATATTTTGGCTTGCATATTTGACGCTTTTCATAATGTGAGAGTATTGTATTTGAGGATCTTCGTGATTTAAGGTATTAAAGATGTCAAAGCTATTCTTCAAATTTAAACAGAACTGTTCTTTGTTTGTAATTAAGGTAGATTTATTTAGTTGTTTAATTGTATGTTTAATTTGTTGTTGAAGTCTATGAATCCTTAAGTTGAACTTTAAAGTAGTACGTAAAGGTCGATGGTCTGAAGAGAACTTTATTTTATTAATTATTTGAACGTTTTTCACTATGTCTATACTAGAGGAAAGACAATAAATAGTCTATCTCGTTTTTAGTTATCTTGTCTGGAGAATACAAAGTCCAACGCCGTTGTGGTTTTCTATAGAAGAAACTATTACTTACGCTTAAATTTTGTCCAAAAGCAAAGTTAAGGAGACGTTCGCCACGGGGATTTCTATCGCCAAGACCGTAAGGGCCAAGAACGATATTGTTGTCTTGGTCTTTTGTTGTACCTATTTTGGCGTTAAAGTCCCCCATAACAAAAGTCCACGTCTCTCTGTGATCGTCACATGCTTTGTTAAGCAGGTCATAAAATTCTTCGACGTCATCGTCGGAGTGTGACGAGGTCGGAGCGTACACTTGTACTAAAGTGAGTGTTTTTTTGCCTTTTATGGGGAATTTGAGTATGGCAACTGTATCAGAAAGCCTATAAATTATTTGATATTAGATTTCCAACGTTTGTTGACCAAGAAACCTACAACTCGACTTGACGACCTCTGTAGCGCAGTGGGCTTAGCTCCGGCTGAGACGCAAAAGGTTGCGGGTTCTATTCCCGCCGTGAGACAAATGTTTGTATGATCTGCAAGTATTTGTCTCGGGTCTGGGTGTTTCTATGTATAATATGTATATATTTACGAAAAAAAAAAGTATATAAGTAGTATATCAGTCATGTGGTACCCATAACACAAGCTCTGCTTACTTTGGGGCCAGATGATGTTGTGTGAAATGTCCGAGATTATTTATTATTATTTATTTAACTTTGTAGCTACCGTTTCCATAATGAAAAAAGATGTTGTCCCTATGCTCTAAGGTGTTACCTTCTCGTCTTATTTCCGATAGACCTATAATATCCTAGTTAATATGTTCGAGGGCATGCTCGAGCTCTACTAGTTTTTCTTCTGTTCGTAGAGTTCGGACATTATAAGTCAAAATGTTTAGTTTTCGGAGTCCATTTTCGTAGCCTGGGTTGTTTGACAGTTTAAGACACTCGCCTGGAGATTCACCTGGTCCCTGACTGTAGGGGTCATCAGCCTACTATCATCAGAGTCGCCAGGCACTTGGGGCAAATTATTTGTATTGTGATTCATAAAGGAAGGGGTTTGGACCGTTGTACCCACCACACTGGTCCAGTGCGGGTTGGTAGGTAGGGCGCCAGAGCCTCGTTTCTTGGTCGGCAGGGTGTACCACGGGCCGGTGAGGTTGGCTTGGGTTCCGATGGTGCTGTTTGAATCCCTTTACACCCCTATGTGTAAGTGTATCTATGTATGTATAGTAAAAATTTAGTTCATATTTTATGGTAAAAAAAACTTAAATTAGAATATTTCCAGAGTCCTAAAACAAATGCGTTCAAAAATGAATCACAATGCTGCTTTCGTCCAAATACCCATGGGTTTAGAAAAAGAATGTCAAGGCATTTTGGACCTTATTGAAGAACGAGCAATATACTTTGAGGGGGACTATGGAGATAAGATTAGGTACGATGAAGTACCTAAGGACTATAGATCTGAGGTTCAGGAGAAGAGGCATGAATTGGTTGAACATCTGTCTAATGTTGATGAGTCTTTAGGTAAGTTCATAATAGTAGCCAATTCACTGTCAGTTTAATTTGAAGGTAATTTGGAGGACCGTCTTAAAGAGGCATAATAATTCCTCCTTAAGACATCCCCCAAGATTCCATCAGTATTGACAAAATAAGATAAATAAAATAAATACAACACTGCTAATTAAAATTAAAAAAAAAACTTCATATACGTACCTATCTGAAAAAAATCGTCGTCAAAATGCGTCAGTTATTTCAGGGAGTTCCCTGTAATAACTGACGCATTTTGACGACGATTGTAAAAGCTAGAACATGTTATGTGGCCGTCCAAAACACGAAAGCGTTTTGAGTGTAAATGCCATTAGCAGGCACCCTTCCAAATCGAGGCTGCAATGAAATTACTGGACGAATAGACAAAATAATAAATCTATATATTAATACGTGAAGCAAAAACTTTGTACCCCTTTTTACGAAAATTGCGCGTACGGAGCAGTATGAAATTTCGCATATTTATAGTATATATAGAGGAGTGCAAAATCCTAATATTTTTATTAAATTATCCATAAAAAATACATGAATTATTAATTAATTATGAATTTCGACCAGTGGGCGACCACTAGTACATATAAAAACACGCCTGTTTCTCGACACCTTGTCGGTAAACGCAGACTACGGATTTCCATCTGCTACGATCCTGATATACTTATTTTGCTCCTTGCTTCATTCACTCTCATTGCATTATCATACATTTACATCATCTACTCATACATTTTTAATATACCCTGAAATGAGAAATGTCCACTAGTATTTATTTATTATTTCAGGAGAACTGTTCCTCGAAGAGAAAGCACCAACAGTGACCGATATAAAGCAAGCCGTCCGCCGAACCACACTCAAACGCACCTTCACACCTGTATTCGTCGGAACCGCATTAAAAAACAAAGGAGTACAACCATTACTTGACGCAGTATTAGAATACCTACCCCATCCAGGAGAAGTTGAGAATACCGCACTTACTAATGAAACTAAAGATGGAGATTCTCAGAAAATAGTATTGGACTCAGCTAGGAATGGGAATAAACCATTTGTTGGTTTGGCGTTTAAGTTGGAAGTTAGCAAGTTTGGACAGTTAACGTATCTGAGGTGTTACCAGGGAATGCTGAAGAGAGGGGATAATATCTTCAATGCTAGAACTACTAAAAAGGTACAGTTATGATGATCCCACTTCACATCACATACACACACCCACGCAGTACACAAATAGGCACAACACACAGATACACTATACACACGCACTATACAAACACGCACTATACACACACACACACACTATTCTTCCACACCCATTATACACACATAAGCACACATTTATACACACACAATTCCATAATATTGTAAATGCAGGGTTTGTTAGTTAATAATAACGTTTTTTTATATGACTAATTTTATTATTATTGTTCCAGGTAAAAGTATCCCGCCTAGTTCGTATGCATTCAAACAACATGGAAGAAGTAAACCAGGTCTTAGCCGGCGATATCTTCGCGCTGTTCGGCGTAGATTGCGCGTCCGGAGACACATTTATAAACGATTCTAAACTGGAGCTGTCGTTGGAATCTATACATGTGCCTGACCCGGTTGTATCGATGGCGATCAAACCTAAGAATAATAAGGATAGAGATAATTTTTCCAAAGCTGTTGCTAGGTAAGATACAGATGTATACAATATAGACTATAGATTACACTCTACAGAAAGATTTTGTCTTGGTGGGTACCACCACAGTGCTAATGCTGAAGTAATAGTCCAGAAACATTACTGTGTATGTGCACGGGTAAGGGCACTACAGATGTGAAAATTACTGGGCAAACAGACAAAAGAACTTAAGTCCAGGGCCCACAACGTATGTGTGATACCTTCTGGTATTCTAACCGTCATAGGTTACTGTTACCACTTACCATCACGTGGGCTGTTGCTACTACTTTGCTGGCTTAATTAGATAAGAAAAAACGAACAAGCCTTACAGTAGTCGCATATGATGTGTAACATCTGACATCTCACTTTGTTAATAAGCAACTTTAACATTATATCCTGAATTAGTTTATATAACATTACACTATATACACCATAGTTTAAGTGCACAGCTGATGCGTTCTCCTTCTCTATTTTCCTTTCTGTTTCTCGTCACACACACGCACACACTGTTGACTAACAGTACCAACCCCTCGAAAAATGGTTTGGTACCATCTGACGGCCAACTCAACCACCGCGCACGCTCATTGGTTAAATCAAATACCTCCCGACTTCCTGTTACACACTTTCGTCGCTTTTCAAATCACTCCCACAGATTGCAGGGAAGCGAGAGGAAAGCTGTCGCACTATGAAAAAAGATAGTAGATAAATGTATGTTTTTCTCGGGTATTATTAGTAGGTATTTTCTATTAACTAATAACATGTTTGATTAGTGACTGTCTTCTAAATTATAAGTGATAAACATAAAATGTAAATCCGCTATTGGCTTTAGGATAAACTCGTTAGATTAAGTAATATAGTTATTAAGAGCTGTGGATTTTGTTTAATAAATAAAATAAAATAAATAATGTACGTCAATCAATGTGCCAGAGATTCTGCCTCTAACTAAGCAGCGTAAAGCATTTCAGTATTTAATACTAGTATAAAATAAATAGTTTTCTCGGGTTCACAACACGAAAGCTATTTTCCTAGTTCAAGCGTAGGTTACAGCAGCAACTTATCATCAGATAGGCCGTATACAGGATAAATCTGCTGTAGTAGAATGCTGCCCCAATGCCTCTGCCGTAGTTGATGCTGTTTTCCGTTCTGTCTTATGTTGTCAAATAAACTAATTCTTTTTTAGATTTACCAAAGAGGACCCAACATTCCAATTCCGTTACGACGGAGATAACAAAGAGACCATTGTGTCAGGCATGGGAGAATTGCATCTAGAGATATATGCGCAGAGGATGGAGAGAGAGTATAACTGCCCTGTGGAACTTGGCAAGCCTAAAGTTGCGTTCAGGTACTTGGATTATTATGCACCGTTTATTATACCATGGGTCTTACAGAGCATATAATGTTGAATAGCCTGTCAGCTCAGTTGGTAGAAGCTCTGCCTTCTGCGCTGTAGGTTGAGGGTTCGATTCCCTCCCAGGATTAACATTTGTGTGATGAATATTGGTGTTGGTTTTGTGTCTGGGTGTTATAAAGTAGCATTATGTACTTATGTATTTAAAATTATATAATTATTCTATCAGTCACCTGGTCACTACAATACAAGCTATTCAGTATTCAGTATTTATTCAGTACAGTTATCATATTACAATATATAAACATAAATCGTTATGAGCAAGAAACAGTGTCAAATAGCAATATCATTTAGCAGCCGTGCTAGGTTGCACCTGTGTTACAGCTGCTAAGCTATGCTTAGTTTGGGGCTAGATGTTGTTGTGTGCATTGTCCACCAATATTTTTTTATTATTATTTATTGTATAAATACGGAAGTTTGTATGTTTGAAGGTACGGCACAATCACGCCGTAAGCACCTCAGGTGTTATAAGATATATATTTATTATTTACAGAGAAACAATGATGTCGCCATGTTCCTTCGACTACCTGCACAAAAAGCAGTCCGGCGGCGCTGGTCAGTTCGCGAAAGTCACTGGAATCATGGAACCCCTACCACCTCACCAGAACACAAGTAAATTACTTTAATTATTAGGCAAAAAATTTCGACATTTTGCAGTCGCTTCCTGCTGGCTAGAAAGTGTTTCATAAGTATAGTAGAGCATGCATCTTCAGCAGCCAGCCTAAAGACAGACAAACAGACTGTTCTATGGACAGACGGATGGAAATAAATATATAAATAATGCAGGAAATTTCACACAGCATCAACTGGCCCAAAATAAGCAGAGCTTGTGTGTTGTGTACCAGATGACTTGTATACTACTTATATACTTTTTTTTTGTAAATACATATTATTATACATAGAAACACCTAGACCCAGTTTTTACCCGTAAATATGTCAGCGCAATCTTTATTTAGTTACTAGTTGCTGCCCGTGGTTTCGCACGCGTGGTACCTACATAAAAAGTAGCGTATGTCCGTTTCCAAGGTCCCATCTATCTCTATCCCAAAATTCATCAAAATCGGTTCAGCGGTTTAGGCGTGAAAACGTGACAGACAGACAGAGTTACTATCAAATTTATAATATTAGTAAGGATTGTCTAGTCGTTAATAAAATAAATAATATATATAAAAAATATATGGTGAGTAGGTATGCTATGTTTAATTTTTGCCTCCGCGTTCAAGTTGTTTTAAAAGTTATTGTTAATTCTATAATTGAATTATAAAATAAAATCCATAATATGCAATAATCTTCATGTTTTCCTAAAGTTCACGTCGTTTCACGTCACGTCGTAATAATTCATTAAACAAATTAAAACATTGCCCAAACAACTTTTGATTAAAATTCCAGTAGAAACTTTTTCTAATAAATATTCGCGATTTGAGCTAGGTCAAACCGCGTCAATGTAATTTGCTCAGGTAAATGGGTAATTTACACACTTGAACCCATCAAGTTATTTTGATTCGGGATGAATTAAATATTCGTAACACTGCAGTCCAAAACTTGTGAAACCAATTCCTTAGGAATATGGGATATTCCAGTGCTTACCCACTGTCCACCTCAAGAGACCACCTGGGTGATCCGTTGAAAGTTTTTTTTTACAACGGCTCACCTTTGTTCACCTGGGTGATCCTTGGGAAATATTTAGTTTCTACCGTCCACCTTGTTATCTAAACTCTTCAAATTTTAAGTGCATACAGATTATTTAGGTTACAGGTTAACAGGCAACCTAGCAGAGTTATGTATCTAGACAGACGAACTATATTCTTATATCTATAAGAATTTTTGTTTTCTGTACTCAAACATAACCTAACTGACTGGTTTCGATCTGATTAGTTTCTGAGGTGTACCGCCACCAATATAAAGCTAGGCGCGTTCAAATTTAATCTGAGAGGTGAGCCGTTGTAAAAAAAACATTCAACGGTTCACCCAGATGGTCTCAGGGAGGTGGACGGTGGGTAAGCACCTGGATATTCGTACGCATGACCTAAGGTGTCTCCGGTTTGCGATGCGAAACCTATCATAGAAACGATTAGATACTTAAAAAGATTATCAAGCACTTATGATAACCTCCAGCAAATGAGTTTATCAAAGTTACAAGGAGCTGTGTTCTCTCAATAAAGAGCGTGAGCGGAGTTAGGCTTGTTAGCCTGGGTGTGGTAGGAAGTCTATTGTCGAAACGAAAAGGTTTAAGCTTTAAACATACCCATCGCAAAATTATGTGGAGACAACGAGCAAATTAGCTATTGACTTACCTAGACCCACGACTGGCCTATCAGCTCAGTTTGTAGTAGCTTTTATGAGCTGTAGGTTGAGGGTTTGATTCCCTCCCAGGAAACATTTGTGTGATGTACGTAGGTGCTTGTTCCGTGTCTGGGTGTGCTAAAGTATCTAATGTATGTATTTAAAATTATACAAGTATTCTATTAGTGATAGTAGTACAAACTAGTTTGGGGCTAGATGGTGTTGTGTGCATTGTCCTCCAATATTTATTTATTTATTCAGTAATCATTCACAACAGACTATACAATAATTTGACACCGAAACAACTGTCAATTCTACTGAATTCGACGGAATTCAAACGACATTTGAAATCGAAAATTATCGAATAGGTTTTCATTCGCAAAATGTTTATTTTCAGCACTCGAGTTCATAGACGAAACAGTAGGTACAAACGTGCCCAAACAGTTCGTTCCCGGCGTTCAACGAGGCTTTATTGACACCTGCCAGAAGGGATACCTATCAGGCCACAAGATATCAGGCGTCAAGTTCAGGTTGCAAGATGGCGCGCACCATATTGTGGATTCCAGTGAATTGGCCTTCTTCTTGGCCGCTAAAGGCGCTGTTAAGGAAGGTTAGTATGGTGCCACAGAATACTTATTAGTAGAAGTACAGAAGGCAGTATATAAATGTTTTCATGAACGCGTTGTACCTTACATTTTATTTACCTACATTAGTGCCTATCTATCGCGTTTCTATCCTATCCAGACGAGATAAGAATTTATTTCGTCTGGTGCAGCACAACTCTACGAATTTGTCAAATAGGTTGTGTGCGACAATGTACTTGTAGCTTTGTACCTAAAGTGCGGGGCGTACTTCGCACTTAGGTACGAAGCTACAAGCTTTTTCTTTGATTCGAGCAAAAATAATCCGTATAATTATTTTATATGAAAGACATCATCTATATAATAAAAATCAATTGCTGTTCGTTAGTCTCGCTAAAACTCAAAAACGGCTGGACTGATTTGGCTGATTTTGGTTTTGAATTATTTGTCCAGGGAAGGTTTCAAAGGTGAGTAAATATTAAAAAAATATATTTTTATTTATTGATTTATTGAGGCGGTACGAAGTTTGCCGGGTCAGCTAGTTTTATATAAAATAACAAATGACGAACGACAAGATACGACTGTGAGATCCTACTATAAACAATATAAACACTTGACACTGGCAAAATTGACATTATTATGACACAACATTAGGGGAAGAAGAAGAAGCGTGACATTGACATTTCTATACGATTTCATCTGATTATTTTTGTGCAACAATGTTAAATTAATAAACAATTTCACAGTATTCGACGACGGCGCATGGCAGATCCTGGAACCAGTGATGTTTGTAGAAGTTGTACTCCCAGAGGAATTCCACGGCACTGTCATAGGTCAGCTGAACAAGCGAGGAGGCATTATAACTGGCACAGAGGGCGCTGAGGGCTGGACAACGATATACGCAGAAGTGCCTCTTAATAACATGTTCGGATACGCTGGGGAATTGAGGTGAGCTTTTTAGAGTTTCGAAGTCCACAAGGAACCCTTTACTTTCGCTATGTTCGTCTGTCTGTCCTTACTTAATCTTACTGCTCACAGACTTAGTTTTATCGTGGTGAAATTTTACACGGTAATACGTATTAGTTACCACAAACCACCCAAATACTTGCAGATCGTACAAATATTTGTCCCACAGCAGGAATCAAACCAACCCTACAATCGAATATTTCTTATAAAACATGACCTATCGAGATGGTCTCTAGCTGAAGAGTCTTTGTCATTGTGTTCTCATCTTGACTTTGAATTAGATTGTCAGGTTCAATTCCTCTTCTTCCTTAATAGCATAATTTCAATTATGCCAGTGTCAAGTAATTGTTTGATTATAAAGTCAAGTCAAGTCAAGTAGAATGTCGATCGTCACTTGTCTATTCTAAACGTCATCGCGGAATACCCGCCTAGAACTCTAGGGATTCCTCGTCGTTCAAATCACATTGCACCATAATACACTTATAATTCAATCGCCTATTATTGTGCTTGTGAAATCATATTTTTTTTGATTAAAATTCCGATAAGGTTACGAAATTAAAATTCCGATAAGGTTACTGAATAAAACATGCAATATACTTGAGAAAAAATAATTAAATTAGAAGTGCTATTTTCATGAAATGACTAACGAAGAATCTCAGGTTTAATTAAATAATATAATTATGCAAGCAGTGTATAAGCATGTCATAAAGAGTTATAAATGTCACGTATAGAAGTTTTAAATATGAATGTGAAGCGATATATACCTAAGAAAAGAAGGACGGATTGCGTAAAATATGACTTGAGTAAGAAAGAAGTAATTGCTTAATGTTCGCTGATAGAGGAGAGTGGAAGAGAAAATAATAATAATAATGGTAGACAAAGCACATAACACCATCTAGCCCCAAACTAAGCATAGCCTGTATTATGATGACCAGGTGACTGATAGAATACTTATGTTTAAATTTATACTTAATGAAAAACATGTGCCGACTTCATAAATAAATAAATAATGCCGGACATTTCACACAGTATTATCTGACCCCAAAGTAAGCAGAGCTTGTGTTATGGGTACCACATGACTGATATACTACTTATACACATTTTTATGTATTTACATACATAATTATTATGATATAAAGTGTGATAAGGATTGGCAGATAATGATTATGATATATTACAGATCAATGACGCAAGGTAAAGGGGAATTCAGCATGGAGTACAGCAGATACTCGCCATGCATGCCCGATGTCCAAGAACAGCTCATCAGAAAGCACCAGGAAGAACTGGGAATACTACCTGATCTAAAAAAGAAGAAAAACTAACAGTAGGGAATTCTTATTTATTTATTATTAATTTGTAAGGCTAGATTAAATGTAATTTAATGTTTGTTTGTTTTTTCTTGAAATGCCATATCCTTAATCAATTGATCTCTCTTACACACACACACACAAACACACACACACACACACACACACACAACACACACCCACCCACCCACACACCCATAAAGAACGGAGAAAGGCGTAAGTATTCATTGCACATTAGCAATATTTTAGATTGAATATGAAATAAAACTGCTGTTGATACATTTATAAAACCAATATATTTTTAACACCACAAATATATCCAAAATCGATACAAATTCATTCAACATTCTCATTGGGTACAAATAGTTAAACATTTATAGTGTACCTACTATAGCTATAACACTCTCTGTAAACACGACATTATTAGACAATTATCGTTACACAACTAGTTACTACTAACTATAGACGAATAATATAAGACGTTAATAATATCAAATTGACAAAAATACCTACTTTCAACTGTTAAAGTAATATTATTAATAATAATAATCAATTGACTAAGTTTACAGAAAATACAATATTAAATAAATGTGTAACAGTTAAGCTAACTATAGATCGCTTCAAACGGTAGATATCTCAACTAACCCAGATCATTGCTGGAGAGCATCGGTGGCATTGCCACGTGAGTGTCAAACTCGACTAAGTATGGAATATATTTAAACATTCAATACAATTCGGTAAAGGTACACAAAAATACATATATTTAAATATTAATTTATAGTTTCTAAAATCTATGTTACACAAATACTACGCTAAGATACCTCTACTGGTGTTTTACTATTGGCACATCATTTGCGTTAATTGAAAACGTTACATTTTACATACTTATTGTAGAAATTGGCAAAGACAGACATAGTAACATTAAAAGACAGGTAATGAAAAAAAAACTGATAATCCCCAAATTTGGTAATATCAAGACCTTTGAGAACTTCTAAGGGTAGTCAGAGGCTTCGAAACATGAAGAAACTTATTTGTTTTATGTTTATATTTGTGCCAATTACTCGTTAAATTAAAACTAGTAAGTAAAATGATTATAATATGCTTTTTCTGAAACCAAATGGCAAGTTCGTACGACCAACTCACTATAAACTTGGAAAAATAAACACCATTCCTGTACCTTATAATCAAATACATAGATAGCGAGGCTCTTACTCTAACCTTTTCATTCTAATGTCAAAGAATAGAGATTTAAAATTTAAACAGATTTAAACTAGTGTGTGTTTATAAAATAGAGGGTATGTCTTCATAACTTACGGTAGATAATTTTGGGTATATTATATACTTCAGATAACAAATGTCATAAATACAAGTCAAAATGTTATTTTTAAAATATGAAGAGTTTCGTACGACCTTTCCAACAGCATTGTTACATTTATGGAAATTAAGGGTACCTATTTATCGTAATATTACATTTATAAACATTTACGGCCTATCTTATAATAAAGTAATAGTTAGTGTTACGTTTAAATCGGCTGCCATCTTTATTCTTTGACATTAGAATGACATTGACAGATCATAGTTTCAAGAGTGTTTTTGGCAGCTGGTTATGAGACAGACCGCTGCTGTTGTCACTAAAGGGAATGTTAACAATTAAACCGATGTTTCAGCAGAAGAGTTATTTTTCCCAGAGTTTTTCCCACTCCACGACTCCTTTCGCCTCACGAGATCGCTCTGTGAACATTCAGAGGGCAAATTCACACAATTTCATACCAATAACAGACAACCCATTTAATAACATCTTTACATAGTATAAAACTAAGTCCGCTTATCCGCTAACTCCGCTAACTCCTAACCCACGCAACGGATTTAAACGCGGTTTTCACCATTAGTTAAATAATTTTTATATACACGTGCGAAGCCGGGGCGGGTCGCTAGTCATTGTATAAAAATGTTTAGTGATGTAACATGAACATGCGTGAGATAAAGTATAAACTCTACTTTAGTCTACTTATGTTATACATTAGTTTGAGGTTATACGATCGATGTAGGTATTAGAACTAAATTGAATTTATACTAAATCAAATTTCATAATTGAAGGGAATGTAGGGAACTAATAAGAGTATAGGCAATGATATTACATAGTAAAGATATGTTGCGCCCGAGTTGAAGATTCATAAAAGACCCAATTGACCACTCTCGCTCTTAGTTCACGCCAAACAAGTTGATGAATGTGACGTTATGACCGTCGAGTCGAAATTGAACAAAAATAAGTAAAATGCCGTCGTGTGTGTTTCGGAAGAGCACACATTATCAAATAAAAATAAATAAAACTCAAGGGATCTCATCGCGCGTAAGTACAACTTATTTAGTTATTTACTGGGTACATAGTATAAGTTAATTTAAACATTTTCGTTACAAAAACACGTGCTCAGTAAAGAAAAGGGATAGCAATTTTATTAGGGTTGCAGCTGCATAATATAAACTATTATCAATAGAATTCTTCAAACTTTTCAAACTTTCGCGATCAGATAACATAATGATTACTTTAAAACGGGTGTTTATCGCGTTTACCTTTTTTTATTCGTTGGAACATGGGAAAACAATATAAACAATACAAATTTGTACAATTGTATGTACAATTTGTATGTAAACTACAAACAATATTCCCGAAACGTCGGGAAAATAATATATAAAAGGTAAACGCGATAAAAGCCCGTTTTAAAGTAATCGTTATATTATCAATTATTTCTTCTATTTTACAGATTTCCTCTTAATGAGGTCAGAAAAGAAGAGTGGGTCGCAGTTGTACGTAAGCAACGAAGCGAATTAGACTGGGTGCTCTCGAACAGCAACAAAATATGCAGTGTTCATTTCAAAAGTTTTATTTCTATTTGTTACCTATCTACTTTTCTTATTTGCCAATGTTCGTTCTGTTCGATTAAAAATCATATTCTGTGTATCCACGGCGACAATCGCAAGGAGCGCAGTTGGTTACAGATAGCTATCTCTCTTACTCGTGTGTTTTCCGTATCAGTCGATCGTTCATTAGTGAAACAAGTGAACATGATTGTAGTTTGTTCTTTGTCTATTTATCTATATGCAACTGCGACTATTTTCAAACGCAATTTACTAGAAACGTAACATATCTATACTCTATATAATATCATTGAGTATAGGTTAGTGAATTTTTCAAAAACAATGTCTTGAACAAGCGGTGTTTAGTTAGTATGAAGGTTGATTTAGTGTAAAATTTAGTTCTTGAGTTGGTACGATAAATTCAGTCTTAAGTGCAGCGTGTAGTTACCTACAGTGATTGATTTTAGTACATGAAATAAATAATTATAAAATGGGTACGGCCGCCAAAATTATCAAATATATCAAAAAATTAACACAACAGATTTTGTGTTACCGTTACATAAACGTAACCCAAAAGTAACACATCTTTTGGGTGAAGGTGGTTTCATAATGGTTTAATAAATAACCTGAAATAATAGGTACATAATAATTTTTTTAATATTTTTACTGTGCAGAAAAACACGAAAAACAAGTATTATATGTATTATATTTTATTAAAAAAATAATTATTAAGTATTTAATAGCAATGTAATAAATCGAAGATTAACAAACTTACTAGGAACTTATTAGTTAAGTAATGAATGATTATTGGAAAATTATTTCTAAATGTCTTATATGAAAACGGAATGAAATTTTGTCTTAATTCTTCATTTTTTTCTTTACAATTGGCTCTTTTATTTTTATACTCGCGTAACGTGCTTTCACTATTTTTTTCTTTTGGTCTTGAAATTTTTCAGGATTCGTGCTTTTTAACTTTTCTCGATACCTTCTCTTTCGTTCTGAGGAAGTTAACGGCATTTTCTAAAAAAAAGTGACAGTTTCTATATGCATATGAATAAATTATATTTAATTAGAAGAAAACAATTGACCGCTGGATTACATTAGAAAAACGTGCTAAACTAGTTCATTGCTCAAGAGCCTTTCGTGCCAGTTTAACTTCCACTTGAAAGGTTTTCACTATTATAAAATAGGTATGTGAGTACTGCATTTGTCATACCTACAAAATCACACTCAGATACATTACTTTTGAAAAATTAGTCCAAATACCACTATACATGCGGCTATTTAGATCTACTGTGTTACATAACATATACTTTTGTGTTACAATAACACACAAAAGTGACACAAGCGCGACACAAAAGCTAAATTTTTACAACAATTTTAGATTTATCTCTGTTATTTATTACAATTAGGCACTAATAGGCGATTTTAATTATGCTTTGACCGCATCGCCAGCAAATATAATACAATAACATTCAAATATCTGTTTCTTTCCTCAGTAATCACATAAAATATTTTTTTTGATCCACACTAATAATAACGTGACGCGCACTTTAGGCTCCTTCACTGGAAATAAAAAGGCTGCCTCTATTTTTTTAATTTTGTAGATGACAGTATTGCCATATTAACACTGCGTTTTGAACTTTGGTAGTTTAAATAGTAGCTTTGGCATAAAAAAATAGTCACACAAATAAATCGTAACACAAAAGCAAAAGCCATTATTTATTTTAAACTATCTATAAATGAAATGAAAATGAAAAATATATTTATTACAGCAAAACATACAAAAGCTTAACTAAAATCAACATTTTATCTAAGAATATTTAATATTAACTCGAAATAAACCCATGTAGTTTGCAGACAAATCGTTATAGTTTTTGAGGTATCTGGTGATTTCCTCACTAGGCGACGCCTGTATCGAGGAAACCAAAGTAGGTACGAGTTTACATAATACAATTTTTCGGATGACGGGTTTTGGTTTACCCGTCATCCGAAAAATTGTATATAACATAATAGTAATGCATAAATATTTATTTAATTGAAAAGAGGGAATTTAAAATAAAATAAAATGAAATAAATAAATGAATAAATGTATAGGTACGTATAATAGTGATGTAATATTGAATCATTATATAATGGTGTGTAGTATGTCTTCTGTAGCATCGTAAGATAATGTAGAAAGCCATTTACGAATACTAATCTTGGCCTTCACTAGGTTTAAGTTTTTGATGTCACAATATTTCACAACCTGATTATACGCATGTATTTTTATGAAGTTACCTACGCGTTGTGCAAATTTTGTCTTAACAGTAGTAGTATTTAGTCTTTAGACTATACGATCGCACAAGTATTCAAACATTGTTAGTTCAAGGATTTAAAACATGTTAGTTCAAGGATTTAAGCAACAATATTATTATTAAAGCAGGGGACCATCATCTAATTCTTCGACGGTGTACATATAATTCAGATATACTCGACAATTTATTAAATATTGCAACCATAAGATACTGCAAAAAAAACCGACAAAAAGTCATAAAAAAAATTACAATTTTGGCGGCCTAACCCAAATACCTAACTAAAATGATTAAGTTCGTTTATATCGACATAATCTACCTACTCGTACATTCGTATAAATACCAATCCTATTTAAAAGAAGTACCTACTACGATGAAAGCTTGGCGCCTCGGCGAAGCTCGAGTTTCCGAGTCAGTACGATTATGCAACCAATGTCCAGTTGTCCCACGACAGGTCTCGGCTAGTCAGTCGCCTGCGAGCTTCAAAGGAGCTTCAAAGTAGCACGTGCTGTTCCAGAATTTGGATGTATTTGGATGTGAATATAGAGTTATTAAAGCCCCCAGTTTTCACTTTTTATTATTTTGTCATCCCATATTTTATGTCCATTTGCAGTGATTGATATTATTTTCCGCAACATTCCAAATTTAAATTTATCAAGAGGAATGCTTATTAAGACAGAATCCCGTGAACTAATATGCAACGAGTATCTTTATTTTTCTTAATGGATATAAAATTGATATTTCATTAATTATCCAAGACCGCATCGTCAAGGCCTGCAATAGCTCTGCGTTTAAGTTCATGACTGACAGTTGGTAGTTTTGTTTTGTTTGTTTAGCATGGTATAAGTATAATTTTCATTTGAGATTTAAGGAAATTCCTTCGAAAGTCATAAAAAAGGAGTTGACGTAATAGAGTTTCCAGGTAATGCGGTTTTATTTTATTTTCCAAACTATTAGTTGTAACAGCTCTAGATAAATATCACTATTGGGCGTTCGTGTTTCCCATGATCGACAATATTTGCTGAAGCGCCAAGCTTAAATCGTAGTAATATATGTTTCTTTAATCCGAGCATTCCTTGAGCAGTTTTACCAATCGAATACCTAATTATTTACATTGTTATAATATGTGCAAGGATATCTAATAAAACAACTATAACTAGCGGTACAACTACAAGACTGATACATTTGACACAGTTTTAATTACTAGTTATATTCAAAATGAACAAGTAAGAGTACACCAAAATCTACAACGTAAGGGACACATGCAAATCTTGCCATGCCCCATGCGAAAATCCTTGTAACAATGCAATTATAGCAATGTATAATGTCAGTCTCAAAATTTTGTGTCAAAAACCTTGAGAGAATCGTCTTCTTCTACCTCATCCATCGTAGACAATCTTCTTTCAATACCGGTTTGTGCGTTTCTCGAAAGAATTGTCTTCTTGTGTTTGTTACTGAAAAGACGACATTAACTAGCATTTACCTTACCATTAAACTCAACTAGTGATTCACTTCCATTTTAAAGTTTTCTAGTGTTTTTCTTTGCTATTCACGGACAAAAATAAACCTTGTAAGTATACCCGTTAAAACATATGACTAATAAGTTGGTATATGACTATTGATTTATTGAATGGGACACTGGCTTCTTAGGTGTTCTAAGACTATGATTCGGGGTAATGTTCTGTTTAACTTACGTTTTTTTTCCTGTTTTAGCCTTAATACCATTCTTCATCTTATTGCTATTATTCACTTGCTTCCATATCCCTGTCTTGTTGACCTCCTCCGATATGTTGATCGAGGCCAGTGGTATGTTCATTATGTTACCATTTATCAACGGTATCTGAATATTTTCTCTGTATGCCGGTGAAATACTCTTCGTGGTTTCCTGTAAATAATTTTGTATGTAATGAAAGTACATAGTAAAAAACAAAGATAATAAGAGCGATAATGGATAATGTATCTACTCACCAATTAAAATGATATTGAAAGAATAAACTTATCACAAGGAATAAGGAATTAAAGGGGCCTTTCGGCGGTCAATTCTCACACCACACTGGTTTTCTAAATGGTCACAGTCAAAACTCGAGACTTCATATGCTCGGATCCAAGATCCCAAAACCAAGAAAACCCCAGAGAAATGAAAGAATTTGGAAGAAATAAAATAAACGAACGAACATAACATAGATTTATTAGTAAAGTCTAGAATGATAGGGTGACGAATGGGTTTAGATCCGGCGGCAAAAGCGCAAGAGTCTTGCATGCCATCCCACCTCAGCGTCTCCGAGCTCTCGAAGATCATCCTCACTCCGTTTCGTAATTTCCGGCATGACGTCATCCAAAATCTTCATCTCGCGTCTCGTGAAGAACAGATCCAAAGCCTTCCGGATCCCGATCATCACTACCAGCATCAGAGGGAAGAGGATTGACGTTGAGGAGAAAGACTTTATCACCCAAAGACAGACTAAGCAAGTTAGTTGGATCGCTGTGAATATGTGAACTCGACGGATAGGTACCTAAAACCAATAAGTAAAATTGATCAGCAACAAAAAGAGATGTTTAAAGCTACATAAGTTTCCACATTATGTCACTTTAACCTGTCATACTCATATCTACTAATAGCAATAATGTGAGTCACGCAATAATATGACTCAAAACGACATTTACGATTTGTTTTTATATTGTAATAGGTTAATCCTCATCTGGTTCTAAAATGTTCATTCAGAAGAATCTAATTCTAGTCTAAAACCTTACCTGTCTCAAAAACATGTGATCCGGCTGATACTTTTGTGGCATAAACATTATCAGAATCCTATCGAAGAACTGAAGACCTTTCAAAGAAGCCACTCCCATGTACAGAAATACTCCAAACAGTACTGGCATTGGAATATTGCTCAGAACGGGCGTTAGGATAACCGAAAATCCAATCATCAGGAATATCAAAATATGCGTGACTCGTTGCTCTCGAACTCCTAAAAATTGGGGTTTTTCACCCGGAGCAGCGCATTCTGATTCCACTTTCAAGGAGTTCACGTGGTTTATGCTAAGTACAGTTGCAGCTACAAACCATGGCAGACCCATTACAGAGCAAATCTGGATCAAAATTGCCAGCACGAATAGATCCAAGTGATATCCACAACCCTTCTTCAACTTATTCTCTTTCCTGTTCACGATCACAGCTGTTATTTGCTGGTCCATGAATATCAGGATTGTCCCCAGTAATGCGGGTAGTACAGCCACTAAGGCAGACCAGATAGGGTTGCCGCTGAAGGGCGTAATCACCCAGTTTCTGCCCGGTAGAGTAGGTTTGAATTCCGAAGGCACTTCTAATTTCGGGGTTTTTACTCCAACTTTGTAGTCCAAGAAAGACATGGATAAGATTGCAATGATTACTGAGAAATCGCTGATGATTTGTCTAACCTGTAATGGAAACGGTTTTTCTTTACAAAATTAGTAAGTAGGTGCATGTGCACCTATTTCTTGCAAAAACATTATTTTCATTCAGGTGTATTTTAAAACAATCGTTGTCCGCTAAATTTAACCTTTAGATAAAGTTCGATATACTTATTCAGCGAAAATTTTCTTTTTCTTTAACATAAATAGTTGTTTGGTTACCTTAGACGGGAAAAACAGTGAGTTTTTAAAGTCCTTCAATATTACGGAAATTACAAATGTTCCCAAGAAAAGAATAATCGACATCAGAAACACATCTGGCACGTAGACTTTAGTGTCACACCCACCGCCAGCCAGTGTCCCATTATAGACCTGCAAACGAAGGAAATTGCAATAAGTTGAGTGAGCTTTAACAGACACGAGCATCACCCTAGAAAATGGCCGAGAAAACGAAACAAACGCTAAGTTAATAACGCTATAGATAGACATTAGACAGACATCTTTAACTTCCGTCAGAAGTAGGTACCTACTGGTTTCGACTTCCTACGACGTCCACTTGTCTAGATGGCTATTAAATGGAGCTATAAACTGAAACGTTTACCTGACACGCTTCTTTGTTCACTGAAGTCCAATTAAACTGCTCTGGCACTTTGGAGTAATTACTTGGCAAACAATAACAATCATAATTGAGAACCTCGTCCGGGCGTGTCTTTAATGGATACTTCTTGCCGATTGAAATAACATTCTCCACCGCCTGCATAATAACATAATACAATTAAAAACAAAAAACAATTACCAAACACGAATTTGTATGTACAGTATTTACCTTGTAAATAAAAATGAACGCTATGAGAGTGGCGAAATTCTCTTCGGTAAATCGTGTGATATAACAAACCAACGCACTAGCATCGATTGCGACCAATATCACCAGAATAATCGTTATCCAAGTCCCAATACAGAATCGGAATGACATATAGTTCCAGCCAATTTGCTTGCAGAATTCAAAGACTATTGTCTCGAAAACTAAAACTGGGCCTGTTGACCCTAAGATAGTTAAAGGCTGTCCTGAAAAGAAACCATAACCCATCCCACATACAAAACCAGAGATCAGTGATTCCATAGCTGCCATGTTTCTCCCTGTCGCTTCTCCCAGTAACCCTCCAAATGTTATGATGGGCGATAAACACGCAAAGTATAAAAATATCCACGAAGCGATGCATTGCAGTGCCAATGCGTCTTTAAAATCTGACCAGTACCAAGGTGCCTTTCTTTTTAAGTCATTTATCAGACCTCCAAATAGTATTCCACTCCTGGCCAAACCGGATTCTTCTCTTTGTTTTTGCTCTTCTTCCTCCTCGTCAAATTCTTCCTTGTGGTTATTATGATCATTTGGTCTTTTTCGAGGATCTTGAGAAGGGATAGCGGCTGGTGGTTCGATACGAATTGCGGGATCCCATTCCCCAGGTGGTAACACCGTGACTGCATCCAAGAACTCGTCAATTCCTGCCAGAAGGTGATCTCGTTTCTTAGCTCGATACGCAACCTCATGAAAAATTTCATCGGACATCAAAGTTGCCATTGCCCTTCCGATTTCGTGAAAGCTGGAGTTGCTATTCGGCGGTCCGAGTAAAACAAACATGAAGCGAGTCGGTACAGGCACTTCAGTTAGATCACCCATGATAGTTCCAGTTTTGAGTCTTACAAAAGCTGATAGTGTCTTTTCAAGAAAATCTACTTCTCCAACTAGAATATTTGACGCTTCTGCTCCAGGCGGTATTTTGCGCATAAAGTGCGTGTTAGTTTTGTGATTTATATCTCCGTTCGGAAGATCTCCTGAGCTGTGGTTTCTATTCATTGACACACTGCTGGGGCTTTTGACCATCGCATCGTCTTGAGTTGAACCTAAAACATGTGTTGGCTTATGTAATGTGAAAAGCAACTCAACACGATCAAAGCTTTTTATACTAAACAAGTTAGGAAGTGTGCAAATTAAGTTTAGGTTTAAGCTACACAATAATTGAATTAACATTTAGTTGAGTTAAAATTTACGAATGTCTAATCGAAATGTACAAACTTTATGAACTTAATTACTGAAACAACAATGTGAGTTGTTGCTACTTCAGATCCTTAAGGATACACAAGTCAGCGGCACAAACTCGTTAGTGGGCGCAGCTAAAATGCATGCTATTTCACCTAGCTTAGTGTGAGAAAAGGATAGACGTGCACCAAGGATAGAGATGAGCAGTAAGGAGATAGCGTGATTATAATTTCGAGTCATATGATCAGATTAATCTATGATTTCTAAATAAAACAATTGCGTAAAAATAATGAATAGACCTTTGACTCAAGGGTTCTCATGAAAAAACTACTGAATGTAATTATAAAAAAAAAAGTTATTTGAGCTCTTGAATAAATAATCTATGCTTGTATCGGAATATTTTTTTAGTTTGCGTACTCCGTTTGTTATTTATTCACACCTAAAGTTGCGCTAAAATCAGTGATGAAAAATGATTTTTTTTGAGTCTTGTATCTTTCAAACCCATATTATTTTTACAATTCTGTATTGATACAAGCATAGATTATGACAAGACAAATTTATATCACTTTTTGTTTTGGTTGTTCATCATCAGACGGTGGTGTGATCACCCTTCGACGTTTGTATGGAAAGATAATCGACTTGTTCACTCTTAAAGCTTATTCACAAGCTTAGGATCTGAAGTAGCATTGTTGTTGATGGTGTAAAAGTTTTAAGTTTACACCACCCCAGACTACAAACTTGACTGGCCAATGAAATATCAACCGATTTTTTTATATCAAAGGATAGGACACACCAAGGACATTTACAAGTACACACTCAAGACAGAGTTCATCTGTAGTCTGCGGAGGTGTAAACTTAAAACTGCAACATTTAATAATTTTAACATCAGCTAATATAGGAATAAAAAATGTTCTATATAAAATGACAACAAGAAAATCAAAACACAGGAAACAACATTGATTAATTTTGAGGACAAGCGGTTACCCGCACTAGGGAGGCCTAGGAAACGACCGATTTCTCCTTTGTATGAATGCCCACTTGTCGGGCCGCCTTCATCCACTGTAATACAAATTGCCAATTTTCATCCAAATCTTATTAAGGGATCAAAAGTAAAGACGCCACGATAACGTTTGACAAGTAATACGTAAATTATCTTTATGGAAATGTACACGGTTATTATATAAAACAATGGTAACATACAAAAAAGTTAGCGTTTGTGCTTGTGCGTTGAGTCAAAATGGCGTGAGTAGTGAGGATACCGCACACAAGTTACCACTCCTAACCTGGCACGGCTAAGTAAGAGCCTCTGGCGTCCGCGGCTTCGAGCAGCGCCGTGTGCGGTGATGTAGCGGACCCTCGACAGCTCCGAGCGCTGGAGCGTCGAGAGCCCTCCTGGAAATCTTTAATTACGCCAGAACATCTCATCATTAAGACCGAATTTACCTACTGAGGTCGGAAACGTCGCTGCGTAAACTGAGCGTGGCATATTTCTTGAAGGGGTAGATGAGACCACGGGTTTCTGTTCGCTACGATCCTGATACTTTTTTGCTTAATTTACTATCAATACATTTATCTAAGTACTAGTAGAGATGATGCATGTTTATAGGTTATTCAAGCAACGACTGAACCGATTTCGCATAAATCTCGTAGTAACTTTAAATTGATTAACTATATTTTATCACGCGTGTAAAGCCACAGGCAAAAGTAATTACGTTTCAGTGCAGCCCGTTGTTACTGAATCTACGATACGATAGCTTCTACACTATAGGATACATTTCAATGTGTATGCAGCGACACATAAGTTTGCAGTTGCGTCAAATTCAATATAGCTCGAGCATATTATTTGAGCGTGGTGCTTGAACCGTATTGTATCATTTTAGGTCTACATCGTCTACCTAATGAAATATCCCAGAACTCACGTAGCAGAATCGACGCCCATAACAGAATCAAACAAGTTTTATACTCACTTTTGTTCGAAGAATGGTTCTTCCCAATATCAGCCAGCGATCGAATAAGTGGTAGCCTCGACATGTTATTATGGTTCCGTCTTTCGTGTTGGTGTCTGTGTCTTCGTAATAAGGCGTCCTTTACCTTCTCTCTACTGTCGTAACCTAAAGAACCATCTCCCATCATGCTATCGAGGACATTATCCGCTACTTGTTCCAGAGACCCTGCTTCCATATCCAAGATAACTGATCCATTCAGAATGAGACTTCGCAGCTCGAACAAAGAATGTAAAGACAACGTAGCTACGTGTGGTTTTGACCACCGGTTTCCGCCTTCTTCCACATCCTCTTCAAACTTTATCCATCTCGCTGTCTCTTTCCATTCGAGCTCGTCTCCCTCTTTGACGAGCTCTTCCATTTCTGAGAAGAGTGGATGAGACTCCATTGTGGAGTCATCGAGGTCTTCGCCGAGTATGAATTGTACTCTCTGGGCTGGTGGTGTTACTGAAAACAAGATGAAAACCAGTCAAGGCCTACTCGTAAAATGCTTTATAAGTTTATACGGGTTGTATAAAAAGACGACCAAGCAGAAGCGAGCGACATAATAGAGCATTGAATAGAAAACATAATACGACGATGTATACGGTGTTCCGCTTTACGTCCGATTGACCGTCTTTCGTGAGAAATCGAAAACAGGCAAAGAAAAACTTGAGAGGGAGAAGAGGAATTAATTATACAACATTTCTACTTACCTAATAATCTAACGAGACAAAAACATCTAGGAAGAAACACGGTATGTATAAAATTAATGGATAATACCTATACAAAAAGTCCATGCATGCTTTTATTTATTTCTTTGTAAGTATGAGTCAATGGACGTATTTTTAAAACTCGATTTAGTCTAGACAGCAAAGTAACTGTATGGAGTGATTTTTATGGTAGATTTTATTAAATTCATGCTTCAATTAAATAAAAAGAGAAAATAAATTATTTAGGAAGTAAAAGCTACTATCATTCCTCTTACGTGTTTCTCCATCATCGGTAACGCTCAATCTTCTGCGAGCCATAATCCCGGGCCCTGGATAAAATGATATTCAATAGTTTGGCAAAGAATTCACAAACATTTACACATATCTTGTTACTTGTTACTTGTAAAGGACATCTTACTACAAGATAGCCTGTGAAGACTCTAATAACGTTAGCCAATGTTATGTTGAAATTAGCTGCCATATTCATTCCTTGACATTAGACAAGGACAGACCACACCTTAACACTATATTATCTAAAATACCATGAGACATCGCAACGGCAACACACGGCCTTAACTTTAGAGACTAGAAACTTGAAATTCTGAGAACTTCCAGTTAGTCTGGGGGTGAGGTGAGGTGACTGAGAAAGGGATTCCCGAAATTCCACCTTCTAGGAATACATCGGGTTGAGATACGCAATGAAATTTCACGCGAACTATGTAATATGTTAGCGATCCACCAGATTACACAAGCCGGTACTCAGAAAAAGTCGTTTTTATGATATTTCAGGTCCAAATATATATTTAAACCAAATGTCATTTAAATCGGTAATATAATATACTTTAATCTAGAAAGAAATATACTTTGACTTTGATCGGTTCAGCCTTCATTGGGATTGAGTAACTAACAAGCATCTACATAAACTTATAATACAACTAATATTATAAATAGTACAGTTTCTGTGAATGTTTTATGTTTTTTGTTAAAGTTTCTGTAAATTTTTTATATTTGTTTCTGGCTTAATCATAAGAGGTATAGTAGTAGTCTGTGACCGGGAATTGCATGTACCTACTGTAGGTTATTTATTATGTAGGTACCTCGAGGACGGAAGCTAGTAATTTAGACTCACATTTGGGATCACAGCTCAGTTGGTAACTGTGCATTCTGCGCTTTAATTCCCCCGTAGGGAAAACATTTGTGTGTTAAACTTATATGATCTAAATATAAGTATCATAGGTATGTATTAACGACTATATAAATGTTGTATCAGTCATCTGTAAGTTTACCACAATGAATTACAAAACCATCATGTTTGTTTGTTGTTCAGAAACGTTTTGTTTCAAGCTTCTAACCTTTTGACTTTTTTAAACACGACTGTTTTATTTGTACTAAAATGTGATTATCAATAATATTCTTCCGTGAAAGAGTAACTTCTACAAGACTGCCAGATTTGACGTTATAACAATATTACTTGTTGTCGAAGACACATGGTATGTATGCATTCAGTAAACAATTCATAGTGACGTCACCAAAACTGTACTAACCCTACAATATTAAATAAACTTACTTTTTTTAAAGTACATTTTAAGGTATTTAATATTTTTTATTATTTTAATATTTGGTGTCCTATGGTGTCCTAAGCTGTCTGAAGACACAACATTGCTTGATGAGCTTATTGATTTAAGTATGGGCATCAGAGCAATGTAGTTAAGTGGACACACTCGCTTTCCGAGCCGTATCTAGAGTGTGGGGTGGTGAAGCAGGGGGGCTGAGCTCACCTCGACTTTTCAACCTATATATAAATCGGCTCATTAATGAGATCAGCAATACCACGGTGGGTTGTTCAGTAGGTTGTAAAAAATTTAAACCACATCAGTTATGCTGATGATATGGCATTGCTGAACCCATCTATCAGTGCCCTCAGCAAACTAGTTGGTGTTTGTGAACGGTATGCTGTGACACACGACCTCAGTTATAATTCTACGAAGAGCGAGCTGTTAGTTTTACGGGCACGAAATATTACCCTATCGTACCTACGGTGTAATTATGTGGCAAAGCTCTCAAAAATGTTTCGTATGTTAAATACCTGGGGTTTTGAGTCATTGAAACCCTCAAAGATTGAGAAGACATTGAGAGGAAAGGAAGGGTGTTGACAGTATCTAAGGGATAACATGTTGATCCGTAGATTTGCTAAGTGTACAAAAAACGTTAAAATAACAATGTTAAGGGCTTATTGCCAGACGTTTTACACAGGCAGCCTATGGATCGAGTTTACTCAGAGTGCATTCAGCGCCCTTCGCGTAACAATGCTGTCGCAATACTGAGTGCATCAGGTATGTTCACAGAGACACACACCGACGACTTCACCGCCATCCTGCGTAAACGAGTCTACACGAACAGCTTCCTGTCTACTGTGGCAGAGCGGTTGGATGAACCCATTCTTAAAATACTAGACCAATATGCATGTGCTGCCATGCAACGCAACGAAACGTATAATGCTAAATGTAATTAACCCTTTGGCTATTTGAAGGTACAATTTGATCAGTAGTACGACCGCCGTAGACTCGCAACTGACCCAAAAGTGCCAGCGCACGAAATGTTACACATAAAGTAGTTCGTTCAAAATAGTTCATTTTCTGAAAATATATCTTATGCCGCCATTTTGCCGCCACCGCCGCTTGACGCCATATTTGGAACTAGACATCTATTCTTCTAGAATTTAGGTTCGCCGCTCAAGAGGTTAAATTAAAATCCAAGTTTTATATTTATTTGTACTTATTAACTTATTAAACAATTGTAATTATTAAATCATTAAAAAAATTTAGTACTGGATATGATGACGTAAGTACCAGGGTAATAAAAGAATCATCAGAATATATATCTCCAATCATTAGTCACATCATTAATCTCTCAATAGTATCAGGCATATTTCCAGATAAGTTAAAGATAACGATTATTAAACCATTGTTTAAAAAAAATTATAAAACTGACATAACTTGCTATAGGCCCATTGCACTTATACCATCTTTTTCAAAAATATTTGAAAAAGTAATGAACAACAGTGTATAAAGTTATTTTGAAACCAGCAACTTTTTTACTGAAGAGCAAGTAGGACTTCGAAGGAATAAATCTATAAATTTGGCCATTTATAAGTTTCTTAAAACTGTAGTAAGCAATCTTGATCGTAAAAAAATAGTATGTGCACTTTATATGGATCTAAGTAAAGCCTTTGACTATGTTGATCATCAAATTTTGCTAAATAAACTTGAAATATATGGTTTAAGAGGAAATGTCTTAAAACTCTTTGAGTCCTACTTAACCAATAGAATACAAGCAACTAATATAACGTATTAATCATAAAGTGAAACAAGAAATAATATACAGATCAGAATATCGTGTAACTAAGTTCGGAGTTCCGCAGGGAAGTGTATTAGGCCCACTTCTCCTTATAATTTATATAAATGACCTTCCTAAAGTAGTTTCTGATCGGATGATTTTATTTGCTGACGATAGTACTGTGATGTTTACGGATACCTGTAGATCTCGTTTAGTAAGCACGATTAACACAACCTTAGAAACAATAATCAAATGGCTCGAATGTAATAATTTATTGATAAATTTAGATAAAACTCATATTATGACATTCTCTAATAATAATAATCCTAATAACCAATCTGAGGAATTAATATTGGTAAAGTAGATGTAACCTAATATATAGGACTAAATTTAGACAAAAAAATTAATTGGAAAACACACGTTAGTAATTTATGTATAAAAATAAATCAATTCTCTTATGCAATGTATTGCTCCGCAAAGTAGTAAATGAGGCAGCTGTAATTACAGCATACCATGGATTTGTTAAATCTGCTTTACGATATGGCATTATATTTTGGGGCAATTCTACTTTAAAAGAGCAAATATTTTTAAATCAAAAGAAATGTGTCAGAGCCATATGCAAACTACAAAAAACTGAGAGCTGTAAACTTTACTTCACTCAACTGAACATTTTAACATTACCTTGTCTGTATATATTTGAATTGTCTGTTTTTGTAAAAAGTAATATGGACCTTTTTATTAACTTTGGATCCAGACGACATAATAATAAACTCAGACATAATAATACCTCCAAATACAACTGCGTTATTCAACAAAAGCGTGTTAGTTATGGCTATTCGTGTCTACAATCGTCTACTTTCATTTTTATTAGAGACTTCAAGCCCAGTGGTGTTTAAAGCAAGGCTGAAGAAAATATTATTAGAAAAGGCTTATTATTCTACCTATGATTATTTAAATGATAAAAATATTGACATTAAACATTATTATTTATTATTATTATTATTTTAGAACCTGACTTCCATTAATTAAATTAAATTGAAAACATGTTTGTACCTACCTAATTCATTTGAATTATACTGTAATAAATATTGCATGCGGACCACGCTGATTATGGCTGTTAAATATGTATCACCAAACAACTGTTACAAACCCATATAACGCAATAAATTACTTTGATTTGATTTTATTTGAAATATATATTATTATTGTTAGGTATTATGAATTTTGTTATATATTTATGTGAATTATATATTTATTATTAAATTATATAACTACTAAGATTTAGGCTAAGCATTTTACTAATACTATAAATATAATATATATGGTGTAATGTAAAAGATCGAAATCAACTGATTTATTATTTTTATAAGAGATCGTAGTGAGTCCCCCGGTTCCTGTAGTAGAAGCTATGCTTAATTTGGCGTTAGATATCGCCATGTGAAATATCCAGCAATATTAATTATTTAATACGTTTTTTAACTATGTACTTTAGAAACTGTATAAAAGATAAGAGATGGCATTGACCCAGGGTAAAGCCGTAACAGTCCTAAGACTTCAGTAATGTTGTGACAACTCACTTCATTCAAAAAGGCATACTACGCTCGTTTCGCAACATCAAAGACTAAATAATCTCTTTACGTATGAAAAGGGATAATTATGCCATGGACACCACTAATATATATTTTCAAGTCACAGAACATTATTTGAAAGTAGGAATTACTAATCTATATATTAATACGTGAAGCAAAAACTTTGTAAGTTTTACTAAAATTGCGCGGACGGAAGAGTATGAAATTTCGCACATTTATAGTTTATATAGAGAAGCAGAGTGCGATTTTTTTTTTAAATTATGCATAAAAAACAATTAATTATTAATTAATTATTGTCGGATTTCGACCAGAAGGCGACCACTAGTAACAAGAGATTTACTATGAACGTTTCTGTTGAACCGTGGTCTAAACGCGAGTCGTGCTGATCCAAAGAACGTGGGCTCATACATATAATGGAGTCGAGTGCGAAAGTCATGACAGGATACCCTATCTACCTATTTGTTTTAGCATCGTCGTTATTTTACAATCGTGTACTATTACTAATCCAATTACATCGGCCTAAATTTGTGCGTCTCTTTAGGCCGGTTTCAGCTACGATAACTGAACATAATAAACTATAACTTAACCTATTAAGAACCCAACAAGGTTCTTTCTCTCATCTGCCCTTTCATGTGCTCTCTGATGACTTACGTAACCAATTTTGTAATCACATAAAAATATTTTTGTATATGATAAATGCATATAAACGGTTTTACGGATTTTTCCCTTTACTTATGCTGAGAGACCTTTTTTTCTAACTTTTAAATTGAAATATGAGGTGTAAATAACCGCATTTAAGCCGTATTATGATTGCTTTGACTTAGAAGCTTTACATTTTTACAGCTCCAAAAGACCGTAGACCTTATTTATTTAATTATTTATATTAGGAAAACCAACTGCACCACAGAGGTCCTCAAAGGCTAGTGTCTTAGCAGAGGCACCATAATGGTGAGCATTATAATTTGTTCGCATTATTCAGGTTCGGAAGAACCAGTAACACTATAAAAAGAAGATACTTACGAGTAGGTATACATATTTCCATTGTATGTAAAAATACCTATTTAGCTCAAACTATCGCCGTAGCACTCGCTACATAACTCTAAATCCGCTACGCTCGTAGCTACACTGCTACGTGCGTAGTACGTAGTAGTTTACAAAATCGCCTACGAAGACCAATAAGTACGTGAGTATACCTTTTTGCCGATCTTTAGTTTATACTGAGAAATGATTTCCAAAAATGTTCTGATTAAGTGAAATAAATTGGAATAATGGCGAGATAATGTTAACTTTATCTTATTGGTGACTTATTTCTCGTGGCACTGCATCTAATGCCTATAATACTTACTAATATTATAAATTTGAAAGTAACTCTGTCTATCTGTCTGTCTGTCACGTTTTCACGCCTAAACCACTAAACCGATTTCGATGAATTTTGGTATAGAGATAGATGGGACCTTGGAGAAGAACATAGCGGGCAGCAACTAGTAATGACTATAAAGTTATGCCGTTTTCTTCTTTCGTTCAGTCTGGCCTCATAACTTAGTTGGTAGTAGCTCTGCCTTCTACGCTGTAGGTTGAGTGTTTGATTCCCTCCCAGGACAAACATTTGTGTGATAAACATTTTGTTTGTTCTGTGTTTGCCTGTTATAATGTATCATAGTATGTATTTAAAAAGATAACTGATAGGTATTCTTTCAGTTATCTGGTTCCCATAGTATAAGCTTTGTTGGCTATATGTTGTGTGAGTTGTCCACTATTACTTATTTATTTGATCATACTGAACTATGCTTCATCTATATTTATAAAGAACGCCTAGAAAACATAATAATCCGCTTAAAAACGATTTCGAGTCGGGTCAGAGATCAAAGGTTAAAATCTCATTAAAGTATGTACCTTAATTCTAATAACAAATTATTGACACCTAAGAAGTACTAAATAATATTCGCGTGGTTATTATGAAGATTATCTATTAGGTAATGGATAATTTATAAGGTTTCGTGCCAGTATCGAATATCCAACCATTAATGAAAGTAGAATACTTGTAAGTAAGTAGATTATAACTAATGACTGATATTCAATATAAGTATGTAGTTATCTACATAATAATATAAGATCCATGACCTATTGCATATTTTCTTTATCATCCTATGTTTTACTGCTGGACAAAGGTCTTCTCCAATGAAGGTCATTCACATAAACAGATATTTAATTTCTAATTATAAGGGCGTATGCTCTACAACATTCTGAGCATGTTGCTTTTGAAATGATTTAAATTCATCAAGAAATTACGAAATTATTAAATAGTTATTAAAGTTTTATTTTCAGCTATTTCGAAACGCGCGCTTGCTGATTTACTTTGGGATGGTGACGTCACACATCGCTTGCCACGCACTCCATCCGTGCAAAATCGCTGGTTAAATTCAGATTATGCACCGTTCCGCTCATAGCGTGCGTTTATTATTTGTGTTTGTTTAGTTTTTACTTTATTTCAAAATAAATGTTATGCACCCAGTGATACCTGTCTAATATAGAGTTCGGTTTTGTTAAAGCCCAGTTGAATAGTTTGCCGAAAGATTATTTTATGTTGGCAGAGTTTTTTACGTAATTATGAGTACGAGTAAGTTATTGAATGAGTCGAGGGGTCAAAATAAAAAGGTAACTATGTATACCTACTCTTACTTTACTCATAATAACTTGTAGGTACCTAAGTAACCTAAGTGTACTTTCATCAAACCATTATAAAAAGATATTTTATTTTATTTTACTGGCCGTTTGGCTGGTTGTTTAGTGCGTGCACATACACACTGGTTTTGTGTACATATGTGTAAACTACGTCTTTCTATCTCTATCTAGAATTTATAAAAAATTATGTCACTATTTTAGATATATTGATTTTTTATTTGTGTATGTTTTTTTTACCTTCTTATGCCATATTTTTGGTTCTACCCACTCCACTATACCTTTACCTTTCGTGATAAAATTATAAAATGAGCCGAAGCAGGAATGAAAATAATATTTAATTTAAACTACCCACTATGGCTGGAGTTGGGCCGTAAGACGTAGGAAGAATCGGTAATAACTCAAAATCATTCGCCCGCGCCCTTGTACTGGTACTACTACTACTACTACTACTCGCTGTAGTTGTCTATACCATCAATGCAGTTATCGCTGTAGTACATAGTAGTACATGTAATGCTGTAGTACATCTCCTCGTATGCCATTGTGTTTGATTGTTTAGTTGAGTAGACATTTCGGCATGAATGAACATCAAAACCAGCCGTGGAAGCTTACATTTTTAATAAGGAATAAACCGTTGTATACAACAGTGGCAACAGTGGCAACAGTATAAACCACTTTGGTATCTCAGAAGAGTTTTGTCATAAATTCCTCATGACTTAACAATTTTTTTTTGTTTTTGGCATCTTTCGGCACTGCCTAAAACTGTTTATTAGGCACTTAAATGCTGATATTTTTGCATTTTGGTTCAATGCAATATTTTCCTGACGGCATTATCACCACCAAAACAAATTACGACAGAAGTTAACAAACGCAAGGTTGTTGCACTGATTGCACTGAGCTGATTACTGAGCTGGCGATCCGTCACTAAATGTCGGTAGGCGACGAATGACGTCACAATGTGTCGCGATCTTTCTCGCTCGCATATTTAGATTAGTGTACTAAAATCTAAATCTTGGTCATATTTGTTCCGATTAAAAAACCAAAAGCACAGTATATTATGTTGGTTTTAATGGTTAAAAATCTGCATACTCAACAAAAAATGTGACTGATCCTCATTGTTTTCATCTGTCCCTGCATATAATAATGTAAAAGTTCGTATTATTTGTGATATTGTATGAAAAAACACCATACTATTATTTGTTTTACTTTATTATGAATACATTTATTTACGTAAATGTTCACAATATTACATGTGAAATGCTTGACCCATCTACGGACCGTCTAAAACGATTTTTAAACAATCCACTGTAGCAATTTAAATTGAATTTTATACGAGCCTCTGAGGTGCATTTATACGAGCCTCTGAGGTGCATTTATACGAGCCTCTGAGGTGCATTTTAATCCTTTCACCACACTGATTCAAAATAACTAGTGACACGATAAGATGGAAAAACAAGATGTGTTTTCAACTATTGCAATTTAGTATTATGTTTATTTTCATATGTGAGAATGTTAAAAACCAACATCAACCTTCCGTAATACCAATTCATCGATAACAATAAATAAAAGTTTTTATGTATGTATAAATGTTTTGTTCGTATCAGACTAACATAATTGCAGCACAGATCACGAGAGGGCAGGGTCTCCGAAAAAGGCTACTTTGAATGGCAATGCTAATACGCTGGGCCAGATAAGATCCAGCTCTTTGGTCACGCAACGTTTCTACCAGTCGGCCCTGAAATAATTTAGAAACCGCTATAGGCTCTGGTTTCCCACGGGAACTTTTATTATGCATTCAGCCTTGGGTAGAAAGATAGTAGCTGTAGGTACCTATATTATAGCCGAGTATGTAGGTATTAAACAGAGTATTTACCAGGTCTATCCAGTTCTTCTCCGTCACGATAGTGATGTTTGTGTTTCCTGTGTGAATGCCGGTGGGCTGGCACGTGTACACCCACGAACACTGTGTGCTGGCGATGCCCTGCAACAATGTTTACAATACTCCTTTGTGAAATAAATCAAAACTTGTTACTGGAAACTATTTAGAACTTGAAATTTCGTTATGGAACAGTCAGGACGCCTCTTTGATGGAATTCAACATCAACATGGGTGTGGATTGGGGAATAATCTATCGTTTTTATCTTATTTATTGTATCTACATACGAAGTAGCCAATATCCGTCCCTATCATACAACTATCTGCTTACCAATTTCACTAAGATTCATTCAGCCGTTTAACCGTGAAAAGGTAACATGCAGACAGACAGACAGACACTTTCGAATTAATATATTACTATGGATATTGATTTATAATATTTTTGTTGTTGTCTGTGATGCATACCTATTATATTTTGAGAACGGTAGTTCTCAAACAAACGACGAACGACAACATACGACTTTGTGACGCCTTACTATAAATCTAAACATTTGACATTGGCAAAATTATCATAAAATACACATGCCGTTAACGAAGAAGAACTTTCTTGGGATTCCTCGTCGTTCAAATCACAATGCAACATAATATACTTATAATTCAATTGTCCATACTTGTGCTATTAAGCCACAATTTATCAATTAAAATCCGCAAAGATTACTGAATAAAACATTCAAAAGATTATTTAGAATTATTTCGATTTATTTAGAAGTGCTATGTTACTTTATGTAATGACAAACGAAGAATCATATTCTAAGTTACACAGCATTGAAAGTTTTAACTGATATATATTACTTACATGTATTAACATGTATGACTTCACAAAAGTACACAAAAAACAAGTATCTATATATTAATACGTGAAGCAAAAACATTGTACCCTTTTTTTATAAATTACGCGGACGGAGGAGTATGAAATTTTGCAGAGTTTATATAGAGAAGGAGTGCAGAATGCTAATATTTTTTGTTAAGTAATGCATAAAAAATACCAGTAGGCGACTACTAGTAGTTTAACACCTACTTACCCTCTATCTTAAAAACACCACAGCTGAGCGTCTTTAAATAATGGACTATCCTTGTCATTCTTATGTCAATAAAAAAAATAATAAAAAAAATTGTTGTCTGTAAAATCGGATTACGGAAGATATTTTAACGTGACGTCATAAAAAAACAGATAGATCTGTTATGTTATGCGCTCTCCCTAGGATCGTAACGTTACAATGAGCGTAACGGGACAATGAGTCATCCTTTTTCATACGTGCAGCCGGCGTTCATCGATTTATTAGACGTTGTCACGTCAATAAATAATGCCGGACATATCACACAGCATTAATTAGCCCTAAAATAAGTAGTAGAGCTTGTGTTATGGGTACCAAATGACTGATATACTCGTGCTATTATTAAAATTATTGTTCCTATTTAATAATATAACACATATTATACATAGAAACACCCAGACTCGAGACAAATACTTGCAGATCATACAAGCATTTGTCCCGCGGTGGGAATCGGACCCGCAACCTTCTGCGTCTCAGCCGGACCTTGGCCTACTGTGCCACAAAGGTCGTCGACTAAGATGGCAACAGATTTAAATAACACATTAGCATAAAACCCTTAGAGTATCCCTTTTGATATTATAATGTTATTTTCCAAAAGAAAATAAAGAAAATAAATAAAAATAAATATTTTTAGTGTTCATTTTTAGTCAAAATAATAAATGGCTTCTTGAAAACATTTCGTTAAAATATTTCTCTAGTTACAAACCAGATAACACGTAAACAACATTTCTTACAGTTCTCTCAGTAATATCGTTATCACAAAAGTACCGAAGAATCTGGTACGAATCAGAGAATCCCTTTGAATAAGTTACATTCAGATCGAATATAAATAAAAACTGTAGATTCAAGGTTGGAACATTCCGAGATAACTAATTTCCAAATCAGTTTTCTGATTCTTATACAAATATGTTTGTTACACAATAAACATATCGGGGTTTGGGTATTTCTATGAATAATATGTATGTATTTACAAAAAAGAAGTATAAAAGTAGTATATCAGTCATATGTTACCTATTTATTATACAAGCACTGCTTACTTTGGGGTTAGATGACGTTGTTTGAAATTTCCGGCATTATTAGTATTACATCAGTTCTCTCATTTTCCTGTAACCTATGGGAGTGGTTTCGTGAAAAGGGACGGAAGTGTAAAAGGAAGCCGGGGAAGCGCGCGCTATTTGTTTTAATCAGCGCGCACGTGTTATTTGTTTTGACTAATAAGCGCGCGGTGGTAGAGTTGGCCGTAACATGGTACCAACCTATTTTTCGTTAGGTTGGTACTGTCAGATAACAGTGTTTGTGTGACGAGAAAGTAAAAGGGAAATAGAGAAGGAAAACGCATCAGCTTTGCGCTTAACCTACAGTGTTGTGTACGAGAATAAAGTGTGCTGTTATATGAACTAATTCAGGATATAATGTGAATGTTGCTTATAATCAAGGAGAGATGTCAGATGTTAAACATCTTAATTGACTATTGTAAGGCTCGCTCGTTTTTTTATTATTAATATATCTATTTGTTATCTATTATCTATGTTTCTATAATTGTTACTTAACTCCTTCCCCAGCGGGCCTAGCACGGCACGAGGAAAAATAGTCTTTCCACCTTTTTATCCACCTGTCAGTGGAAATACACCACATGCATTTTATCTCCTTGCCAAATTTTATTGATAAGTTTCAAACCAATCACCTGACTACCCATTAAAAAGTTTCCCACCCACACCCCATTTTACTCCTTTATGAGGGTTACTTTGAAAAATCCTGAAACATATGTCCATTTATTTTGCACTTTAAGCATCCAAAGTAAGTTTCTAAGAAATCCCACCACCCGTTAAAAAGTTCCCATACAAACTTTGATACCCCATTTTACCCCTTTGTAAGAGTTATTTTGAAAAATCCTGAAACATGTGTACATTTACTTTGCATTTTAATTATTTAAATCAAGTTTCAAGTAAGTCGCACCACATGTTAAAAAGTTTCATACATTAGTTTTGACCCCTTTTCACCCCTTAGGGGTTGTATTTCAAAAAAACCCGCCTTTGGGGGTAGTTTTGCTATAAAAGAAAGCTACCCTCCAAATTTCAACTTTCTAGCTGCAGCGGTTTCGGATGAATCAGTCAGTCGGTCAGTCAGGTTAAGTTCTTTTATAGGTATAGATTAATACGTGAAGCAAAAACTTTGTACACCTTTATAAGAAAATTGCACGGTCGGAGGAGTATGAAATTTCGCTTATAGTTCATATAGAGGAGTGCAGAATGCTAAATTTTTTTTTATATAATGCATAAAAAATACATTCATTATATCATAAATTATGGTCGAATTTTGACCAGTTGTCGACCACTAGTTATTACTAAAACTGAACCACTTTTGAGATATATAGGTGGGTCAAAATCACCAAGGTGGAGAATTAGCTTTGCCAGCAAATAAATGTCTAAATTTAGTTTATTTAAGCAAATCGTTATTGTAAATATTGCTAAACTCTGTTCATATTAACTATACATAATATTTTATAGTGCAAAAGTAAAGCCTATTCATTATTATTTGAAGAAATAACTACAAAAAATCATTTCGGAAACGCGTCCTATGTAGCAATCTTCAGAAACTATCATTCGAAATATTCATAAAATAAAATATAGTAAAAAAGTTTTTCTTACTTACTGGCCTACAATTTTATTATATTAATTATTTTTATTTATTATTAAAGAAAGAAAAGAAATTAGGGAAAATCAAGTCAAAATATTGTGTTCGGCAATGTAAGCGTCATTTCAGTGAACGCTATTTTGATTCTCAGTAAAAAATCAGTTTTTGAATGCAACCGTTAGTCGTTTATGGTAAAGTGATGTGAACGATCGATGTAAACAAACGGCTGTCGAGAGAGGTTTTCGCCAGAATAATTGAAAATAAGTGGTATCTTTCAAGTCATTATTTATAGAGCGTACATCAATACGTCATCATACCGGGAATGCGTTTCTCAACTTGGATTATTAAAAAATACATTTTGTAGTGTTTTAAAGCAAATAGTAATCGCATATATTTTACAATAACAAAGCCGAACATGATGTCAAAGATGCCTGCCGTCTAAAAAGGGCGAGTTTATTTAAAAAACTCTATTGGGGAACGGTCATTTTCGGAACGTTGCCGGACTTGACTTGACTTTTTCAAATAAACGCGCCCGGTTATTATAGCTATTGGTTAATTAATTTAGTGTTTGTTATGCTAGCATATTTTATAATAAATGTTAAGTATTTTTTAGCAATATGGAGTCTCATGTGGCTTAAAAAAAACAAAAATGATTCGAAAAAGCAAGTTAAAAAAATTTTTTCGTCTTATATGTGATAACGAGAGAAAGCCAATGCCAGGAAAAGGACATTTTTAGATGAGATGACGGAGGAAGAGAGAAATAAAAAGGGACAAGGATAGAGCGTACTAAAAAAAGCATTAACAAATTACAGAGAAAAGAAGGCAATATCAAGTATAGTCAACAATACTCCGCCCCATTCTGATGATGCAGCTGCAGCACTTTTAGTAAGAAGAACAATAGAAAGAAAAATTGTAGAAAGATAGTGCCAAAGTATGCCGTAAAATAAAACAACAGGAGAAAACAATTGCTAACATGAAATGTAAATATGAAAACGCCTCCTTTTATCAACAGTTAAAGAACTAACGTCAAAATTCGTTAGCGAAACTGGAATAAATTTACCTTATGCAACATTATTAAGAGCAAAACCATTTTGGGTGGTAGCTCCAACATTAAGAGACGGATAATCTTGTTTCCGTGTAAACACGAACATTTCGAAATTCAACTGAGCAAATAAAAAACATACAACAAATTAATCACTGAAATGTAGAGGAAAATATTGAGGATTATAGTTGTGAAATAACTTCTTATGACTTCATGAGTGGTTTGTGTGATACTTGTGAATATCCAAAGCTTGAGTCAGCTGATAATGCAGATTTTGTGACATATTTCCAATAGAAGTCTGTTATTAAAGAAAAAACAGCGAGTATAAGATGTTCAAGATCACAAAAAAGGTTGCAATTTCAAGTACAGTGAAAGAATTAAAAACAGCTTTTTTTGAAGATATTCTAGTTATGAAAAAACATCTGTTTGGCATTTATAGTTACAACAAACTGAAAAAAGGGCTGAAAGAAAATTTAACTAAAGAAGACGTAATGATACAGAAAGACTTTTCGGAGAATTACACAACTAAATACGCAAATGAATTCCAGACGACACATTTTGCAAAAATAATCAATTTTAGGAGTGTTTGATTTTGATTTTAAGTTTATTTAATATTAACTACAAAACTATAAGTACATATATAATGTTTAGATGTTTTGATTATAACCATCATAGTAAAAGTTTAATATGATTATTAAGAATTTATACACAGCTGTGTACAGCAATTAAAAGACTGTAAAGTGATTTATATTACGTTTTTGTTAAGTATGAACCTTATGCCGAAATAAATAAATAAGTACGATATACAAAAATATTGTTTATGAATTTATAAACCTAAATTATATGTATCGTCATTTAGGGAACACACGCATCATTCCGCGAACACCTCATCATTTCCGGGAACATCACTAAAATCACTGATAATACATTATTATCTAAGATATTTAAAAAAAGCCCTTGTAATATTAAAATAAGGCGAACTTCTTATTCCTATACCATGTTATTTTTTTAATAAGACAGCGATATTTATCATAATTAGATAATTTAGACAAAGAAATAGTCATAATAGCTTCATTTGTTCATATATTTTGCTTCTTAACGTCTTTATTGGCAATTTCATTAGAAATTATTAATTTCTATTTATAAATTACATATATCCGCTGGTGAACAAGGTAAAAAATAAATACTTATGTTCTATTTTAATAATATTATAAACCTCACAAAAACGTTTCCGAAATGACTTTTTGCAGCGATATCTCTCATTAAAAATAAAAAAAACAAGAGTAGTAATCAATTATATGCTCTTCCAACGTAAATATTGCTTAAACATAAGTTTAGTGATCATTAAGGCTGATCGTCAAATTAATAGCTGCTAGGTAAATTTATTATAAAACAGAATTTGGAATTTGCCACCTTGGTGATTTTGAACCAGGTATTGTCTATCTCATAAACACATAATTAGCTAATGTGGAGTTAAAGTAAAGTATAGGAACGGATTTTAAATACACATTAACAAAGTAAGCTTCTGCCACACTCAGAATCATTAATTGTTACATAACCCGTGCCACGCCAACCGGCCGACACGAAGAGCTATCAAATTGCATTAACACCCGGGTGTTCGAGAAGCAATTAAGTCGCTCTTTAGTATAGATTTTCTTTGACACATCTATACTAATCGAAGCTAGGAATCTAGGACTTATCTTTGATAGCGAGTTAAGATTTGAAAAGCACATAAGTGAAAAAGTCAGGTCAGCTGTTTACAAACTGAAGGTCTTTTACGGTATACGGAAAAATATATCAAAAGAAGTAAGAGTTTTGCTATGTGACCTATTAGTTCTGTCACCCTTTAATTACTGCAGCACAGTATATGGGCCTAGGCTTTATACTAAAACCGAAAATGCTATTCAAAGGGTGCATAACGCATGTTTACGCTAGTTTACGCACGCTAGATTCTGCTTCTATATACCTCGGAGAGAACACGTCACCCCTTACCTTATCCATAATAATATATTGAACATGAAGTCTCGTAGAGAACTCCATCTGGCTTGCACTGTTCAAAAGGTAGTCTGAAACAGGAAGCCTGAGTATCCCTTAGAAAAGTTGACCTAGGTAAAGGACATACACTCCCGAAATACCCGAAGTAAACTCCTGCTGGCTTTGTCGATACCAAAACATAAGACCACAAAATTTGAAGGTTGTTTCAAATATAGTGCAGCGAAAATTTGGAACAATATCCCGCCTCCTTTATATAGTAAAATGAGTACCAATCTTTTTAAGCGTAAGTATAAAGAAGTAATAATTAACCGAAATAAGAAGATGTTTGAAGCAACTTTTAGTTTTAAAAATTAGTCGCATGCACACCTACTCACACAACATACCACACATAAATACAATACACACGAGGAGCTTAGCCACCCAGGCTCTTACGAGACTGGAGGTATTAAAATGCTTTCTCCCACATAACATACCTAACACACGCTCACTCACACGCAGCAATACGCAGTAAAAAGTTTTTATTTTTATTAAGTAGTCTATATATTTATAATAGTTTATTTCCATATTCTGTCATTTTTTTTCTCTTTTTTTTGTTTATTTGAGTATGATTTTTCCGCTGTTACTATCATTTTTAATCGACTTTATCAAAAAGGAGGAGGTTCTCAATTCGTCAGAATCTATTTTTTTTATTTCTATTTTTTTTATGTATGTTCACCGATTACTCAAAAACGGCTGAACCGATTTGAAAAAATCTGTTTTTGTTTGAAAGGGTATACATCACAGGTGGTCCCATATTAATTTTATCAAAATCGGCCGAGCTGAAAAATCTACGAAAATCTATAAATTGTATACATCGATGATGTTTTCATGTACTTCGATACCTCGCTGTCTCATTGGAGCGGTGCGTTATATGGCCTACCCATACTATATATATACAAAATACATCTACTTTCCACTAAAAATGTATTAAAGGCTCAAATTTCAGTCAATGAAGTCGGTTTCTTTTTAGTTTTTAAAACGTAATTATTACGTCACTTGTATGGCAAACTCACGAATCTGCACTTTTGACGAAAATGACTTTTTAATGCCAAACCTCTTATAATGCGGTGAAACACCCTGTGGCAAATAATTATATCTCTAGATCTTATAGTTTCCGAGATACGATAACAGCAAATAAGCGAATTTGACCATTTTTTTATATTGTACCATGGTAAATTCTCGTAATTGTAGATTAGACATTTTACTACGAGTTCCATATTTTAAACCAAAAAATGCCCACTGCAAACAAGCGAATATTGAAACATTCATATTTTTATTTTTATTTTTTATTGTCGAAAAAGTTCACAGAATAAATACCTGGACTCGTTATTGCTCGACTGTCACCTAAGTTCGAGCTAAAGGGTAGACTGAAAACCAGTCCTGCGTAAACCATGTTTGTGCAGATATAGTGCTGAGTCTACTCCAATTGCTAAACGACTCCCAGAACTGTATAACCTTCGTAAATGATCTTGTAAAATATTTTTTAGCAATAAACCATTTTGTATTTGTATTTGTATTTATACAAGGGAGCATAAATAACCGTTAATGACAGCTCGTATGAGTTAATGCCCAACTCTGGTGATGAAGTTAATAGGCTCACCGACTGCCCCGGTCATGGCATTACAATTTTTGAAAAGGTTTTACAAATAACTGTGAACTGACTTATTTTATGATATTGACCTGGTGATCTCCATTGACTGTCTTTAAATTATTGGGGATTAGTCCCCCTGCTAACTAACAGCAGAGCTAGCAATAGAGAAGGAAAACTTGAAACAAACCCGGCTCGGTGCTAGCTGTTAGTGTGGGTACCTGGGAAGGCCTGCGCTATCAAACAGAATCCCAGGCAGAGTGGCGTCATTGGAGAGAAAACTTCACCCGCCTCAGCTTGATGGAGTGGGTCCTTGAACGAATGTTTTCAATTACAAATAACTGCTCTGTAACTTGACTGACGCCACCTAAATCATCTTCAACAGATGAACTAAGGCCAATGATGATGATGATGATGGTCTCCATTATAATACCCTTAATGCTGTTCGTATAATTGATGAGCTTCGTAGGTTATCTTCAAAGTCCAGGGGGCCGTCCGCGAAAATTTTAACGTTAATGCCAAAGCTGAACTATTATCAATCTATATATTAATACGTGAAGCAAAAACTTTTTAAGTTAGGTTAAGCTATATACCCCTTTTTAAGAAAATTGCGCGGACGGAGGAGTATGACATTTCGCACAAGTGTGTTAAATGTCGCTATGCGAAACGCTACCGCAATCCGCAGGCCCCAAATGGCCATTGCACTGCGGGTGGCGAGAGCGTACCGCTCAGTGGTTTCGCGGCGTCGTTCGCTCTGGCCGGCACCCTTCCTTGGGAATTCGAGGCGTGGGTGCTTGCAAGAGTGTACGAGTGGACGGCGGGGCGTAAGGCGCTCGGGGAGCAACCCGCCCCGGAAGAGCGGGAAGCCGTACGGCAAGAGGCGAAGACCGCAAAGAAATACCGTCTTATTTTGAAAGCCGATTAACAAATAATTTAGTCCAGGATCCATGGTCCATTTTTGCTTTTGATTACTATCAAGCTTATTTTCCGTGAGTAGCTTCATTTTGATGAGACGCCCAACAATTTCCTGTACGAAACTCTCGATTGTGGTAGCTAACAGAGGTAGCAAGGACAAAATATGTCGATTTGATGGTTCTCAAATATTAATTACTAACTGATTTTTTTTTGTTAAATATCAAGATAATTATCTAAATTATTTGAAAAAATATTTGTCCTACAAAATATATGGTTTGATCAAAGAGTCCCCTCCTTCGAACATGTATCGATAACGAGGTCATAAAAAATGATTACTAACCAGCTGATTGTTTTTTATTTACTTAATTAATATTTATATAATTTAACAGTCATATTGTCCTACAAATTACGTGGTACGTTATCCCGGTCCTACGCTCAAAAGTTATAGTACAGATCCTTGATGTAAAAATATTTACTATCAAGCTGAATCTTCGTGAATAGCTTCATTTCGATGAGGCGCCCAACAATTTCCTGAGCGAAAACTCTCGATTGTGGTAGCTAACAGACGTAGCAAGGATAAAATATGTCGATTTGTTTATTCTCAAAAATGTATTACTAACTGGGTTTTTTTTTGTTAAATCCCAAGATAATTATTTGAAAAAATATTTGTCCTACAAAATCTATGGTTTGATCAAAGAGTCCCCCTCCTTGCAACATGTATTGATAACGAGGTCATCATAAATGATTACTAACTAGCTGATTTTTTTAATCTTCAATTAGTATATAGTATTTGTATGTGACTTCAATTTGTTTGTACACACTTTACCGCAAATAACAAATGTTTTTTTTTTATAATTATGCAAGGCAAGGTCTATTTATTGGGATAAGTTGATAAATATTGAAACTACACATCCCGGATTGCTTGATGATTGTTAAATGAGTTTCGTGGGCATTCGAAGAACAATGAAACCGTTTTCAAGAATCCCAGTTGATTTAAAATTTGAACAAACAATCAATGCTGATGCTACTAAGCTTCAGCTACTAAGCTTCTGGAATTATTAACATTACAAACTCGTTCTCGTCAATATAATCCTTCCTGTTTGCCACTAACAATACAAGCATTGTTGCAACAAATTAAAAGAATTCATCTGCAATGTATGGTGTAATGCACACATGCGGTGTCCCACGGAAAAAATGCCAGAACATCTTGGATGGACAATAATTGATGGCAAATATGAATATTATTGGTTTGATGGTCCTCAAAGTCCATCTTTTGAAGAATTATCTTCTGACATACAAGGTTCCCTATTAATACTATTAATACTATTGTTATTTATTGATTGATTATTCATTATTTTATAATTTACTTAGTTTTTCACATGTTATTACAAAGTCAAATAATCACTTATCACGATATCAGTGAGGAAAGTGAAATAGATGAAGATGACAGCGATGTTAGTAGCGAAGATTATGAAGATTTATCAGATCAATCTGATGAAGTTTTATTTTTATATATAAATGCACAAATATTTGTACCTAGTTTACTAAAAAATAAAGTTATTTAAATGTTAAAAAAGATTTTTTCACTGTATCTTATGTTACAAATAGGAAAACGAAAAAATAACAATTTTTGTCGGACTAGTGATACATACCTGTTTTCTTGTAGGACTTTGTTTAATTTGGGCAGACAACACACAAACCTATTATGTAATATTTTTGTCCTACAGTTAATAATGAGAAAAATGGTCTTGTAGTATTAACAATTTCTGAGCGTAGGACTGGGATAACGTACCACGTAATTTGTAGGACAATATGACTGTTAAATTATCTAAATATTAACTAAGTAAAAAAATAATAATCATCTGGTTAGTAATCATTTAAGATGACCTCGTTATCGATACATGTTGGAAGGAGGGGACTCTCTGATTAAACCATAGATTTTGTAGGATAAATATTTTTTCGAATAATTTAGATAATTATCTAGAGATTTTACAAAAATAAATTAGTTAGTAATTAATATTTGAGAATCATCAAATCGACATATTTTATCCTTGCTACCTCTGTTAGCTACCACAATCGAGAGTTTCGTACAGGAAATTGTTGGGCGTCTCATCAAAATAAAGCTACTCACGGAAAATTAACTTGATAGTAATCAATTCTAAAAGTGGACCAGGGATCCTGGACTAATTAACATGTGGATGTTTTCCAAATCCTTATGGCAAAGACGTAATTTCATCGGCTTTTTTGACACTCTAGGTAGGTAAGTAACTTATTTTCAGCTTTCCGCTAAATAACGAAACATTTTCTTCAAAATACTAGTAAGATTCTAAAATTCGTTTATTTCTACCATCATTGATAGAATAAGAAAAAGATTGACTCTGTATCAAAGGTAAAAGCACTCTACCCATCTTATAATTCAGTAAACTCAATCAGTACTGTATCAATTTCACCTTAAATTCAATACAATATGTATCAATATTCCAAAGGCACTTCTATTACCTTAGTTACAAGTACTCGTAGGTATAAAATACCTGTAATTCAAAGCACGTAATATCATCAGCGAGGACTAAATAATTATTATCAATCAGTAGGTAAGTCTTAAATTCTAATCTTGTGAAGATATTTATATTTGCTAAACACCTTGTAGATAGCTAAGTTTTGTTCGTTTTGTTCACTGATAATCGAACCGTTTTTTCTTCAAAACCGAAATTGAAGCGAACCCTATAAGCTTTGCCTTACACACGTAGCACGCAATATTTCATTATTATGATCCTATATTTTTTTCACAAAATGATTTTTATTCAATAAAATCACATGGACCATTTTGAATCGAAATGATGTGTAACTTTGAATGCAGAACCTCCTCTAGTCCTAACGCTTTTCTGAATGCTCCTTTTGTTGAATGCTTATTTTTTACGGATGCTAAGTTGAAGCAGAATCATCGCAAGCTTTTTTGTCATCTAATTCTGTTATTTTAAACGCATTACAAAACAGTTTATGGTTTTTTAAATTTGTTAATCGAAAATCAAGCACTTATTTATCTTTGAATACTGTAGGGTGGTTTATCTACTTACGATGAGAAAAAAAAAACCGTGAATAAACAGGCATGTCGTATAATCTAAAAAGTTCATAGACCTGTGTCAAGTGTACTAAAGGAGTCTCTGGGGCGCACCTTAATACCGTCACTATACTGTTTGGAAGGAACTAGGGATAATATGAGACGAGCACTTAGGTACCCACTTTTGCCTTGTGTTGTAATTATTAGATGGTAGGTAACCTACTTTTGCTTTTCAGTAAGTACCAGGTATAAAACATGAATAAAACGACGTTTTATAAAATGAAACCTAGCTTCATCGATTTATCGCCCCCGAAATCGCCTGCATACTAAATTTCATGAAAATCGTTGGAGCCGTTTCTGAGATTCAGATTATATATATATATATATGTACATATGTACTTATATATACAAGAATTGCTCGTTTAAAGGAATTTGATACTTGTAGATGTACCATGAGAACGTAGTCTCTATCAACCTTTGTCTCTACAGATGTCATATTCAGAAGAAATAAATAAATATTGGTGATCATAGCTTGTATATGGTGACCAGATGATTAATATAATACTTATATAGTTTAAAAAATACATTCTTATGATACTTTATACCACTGATTTAGTAACCGTTATTTTAGTCCTCACGATACAGGCTATTGGCCTAGTGTGAGATCCGTCGTAAGCACTTACTACTGAGATTAGTAGCAGTCAGCATACATTGTTATCTTGCTTAGGAGCTTATTATTTTATATTGAGTGTTTTATTATATAACGTGTATTTGCTGTTAATCAATATTTTTATACCTATTTTTTATACATTTACTGCCAACGGAGCTGACGTGCTAGTCAATAAATACAATCACTATGGATCAAAGTACTAGACAGTAGATCAGACACCGTAGATAGTAGACACTATAAATTTAGAGGGTATGTTATTTACATTGAGACACGAAATGCGACTTTACGATATTCAATCCGTAATAAGTGCAACGACGGGTTAAAGTTTTTGTAAAAATAATAAAATTTCACGTAAGTACGAATACAAATTTCGACTTAGTACCTTATCTACTTAATTTTGTATTGTATCAATTTTGATTGAATGGCCGAAAGTGATCGCCACGGACTATCGGTTCGAATGTTTCGATTAAAATCGTTTGCGATTGGTATAAGAGTCGAAAGTTCAAATCAGATGTAAAATTGGAAATCTCCGAGCCGTGCTTGACCTGGTACATACGATCTCGAGCCGCTTAGCCTATCGGGGAGATTTCATCGATTTATGCAAAGCATGTTACGTAGCTAGATGATTTACCTACCTTCAAGGCAAAAACGTGAGCACTGCTAGAGTGGCTAATAACTTTACGAAGCCAAGGTCACGGATTTGCTTTCAGTGATTCAATTTAAAACCAATTGTAATTTTGATAATCGCATCATCGTAGCCGAAATTTGCATACCTTTACCTTTACCCAAATAGAATATTAATAATACGAAATTTTAAATACAACTTGACAGTCTAATCAAGAACATCATAGAAAGAAAAGGGAAACAGAAGGAAAGAGAAGAAGGTCAAGAATATACCATATGATCCAGATAATAGCTAAGGTCGTTAGCGTGTCGTTTAAAGAGGTTAACGAAGCCGACGTGATCCTTGTGATTTTATTGAATAAAAATATGTGATTGTATTGAATAAAAATATGTGATTGTATTGACTTTTGACTTTGACTTTGTAGAGGAGTACATAGAGGAAGATGAATAACTACAACAGTTCAATATAGTTTATTTACACCTTATTTTAACATTACAGATATAAAGAGGAGAGGAAAATGTTTAAACAGTACAGAGTTAGGTATATCTTAATTCTGAAATAAAAAAAACGAGCAAGTCTTGTAATAGTCGCATATGATGTGCATACATCTCACCTTTGTATTAAGCAAAGGCTAAGTTAGTTTATATAACAGCACACTTTATACACAACACTGTAGGTTAAGCGCACAGCTAATGCGTTCTCCTTTTTCTTTTTAACCGACTTTATCAAAAACGAGAAAGTTCTCAATTCGTCGGAATATTTTTTTAATTTTTTTATGTATATTCACCGATTACTCGAAAACGGCTGAACCGATATGGAAAATTCTTTTTTTGTTTGAAAGGTTTGTGTTTTGTATACATCGATGATGTTTTCATGTACTTCGATACCTCGCTGTCTCATTGGAGCGGTGCGTTTATTTGGCCTACCCATATTATATATACAAAATACATCTACTTTCCACTAAAAATGTATTATAGGCTCAAATTTCGTTCAATTAATTCGGTTTCATTTTAGTTTTTAAAACGTAATTATTCCTTCACATGTGTGTAACACGCACAAACGCAAACACTGTTCGCTGACAGTACTAACCTCCTGGAAAATGGGTTAGAACTATCTGTCGGCTTCTTGTCTTTTCAAGATATCACTCCCACAGATTGCAGGAAAGCGGGAGAAAACATGTTTCACTACACATCAAAAACAATCAAAAGAAAAGTTCCTTAGGACTAACTAGAAACTTTAACAGTTTTTAACTAGCACGGAAGGTAGGGGTCTGTACTGTATACTTACCTAGTTTTATCAATTTTATGTTTTTTAGTATTTCTTTGTTATATAGTTATACTTACTATTTTTTAAGTTTTGTTTAAAATATATTATTCTTATTCTTATTATTAAAACTTATACTAAATACTAAGTAATATTACTATACTATACTAAATAATATTATGAGTATACACAAAACATTCATTTTCACAGTAGTTAAGGCAGGTATCTCTATCGTCTTCCAGTCATCCGCAAACAGATTCGCCTGAGGATGTTCAGTGAGAAGCATATTTGAATGTCTGTACGCAGATAGGTGACTGTTGTCGTAAAACAGCGAGTCTAGTCCTTTGTGCAAACAAAAATACAGGTCCAGGCCTAAATTGAGTAGCGTTCTCAGGAAAGGATAGCTGGGTGGCTTCACTCAGAATAGTTGGGTAGGTACTCTAGTTCCCTCGCAGACATATTAATAACTACCGGGCGATTATGTAATGATGATACTATCAAAACATGAATACTAACGCTTTCTTTAATTACTATCGGTGTATTGGGATTAAGGAAAGTTGATGTTGGTTGTAACACGATGAGATAGGAAACGAACGTAGGTACGTGATTTCATGGCATAATGTCTAATGCTAATCAGGAGTTCCATAATCGCTGTGCTTGTCATAAAGCCTTCTAGATTCAAGCGAATTAAGAACCAATGTACTTTGAAGAAACTTTGCAGCATACATATAAGGAAATTACCCTGTTTTATTGTACGTAAAAGTAAGGAACCTTTTCTTTACTTTTTTATCATTAAGGCATAGGTAGTTTCATGAGGGTTCTTAACAGATGCGTTTGATCCTAATTTGGATCTGACCAATGACGTGTAAAGCAATTTGATAGCGTTAAGGTAAGTGACAAAGCTAAATCTATGGAAACAGGTGACTGTCAGAGTTCGCATATGCTCATGAAACGTGAGTTTTGCGTCAAAGTCAAAGTCAAAAGAGATTTTATTCAATAAAATCACAAGGATCACTTTGAAACGTACAACATACTAGATTTATTTCGGTGCCAATTCCTCCTTACCCAAGCACGAGAAGAACTGGCAAGGATCCCGCCCTGGTCCTAGCGTTTCTTTTACATGATCTATCATATATCTAACTACAAATAAATACAAAAGTTTATACATTTCAAATGAGTCGGTTAACAGTCTGAGGGCAGAACACAATGAGGCCATGCATTCTTATCAAAAATAGGTATAGTAATTGATATTATAATACGTTTTCTTCAAAAGACTTTTATGTAAGCTCTAAATTTCTTAATAGGTAAATTAGTTGTATTTTAAGGAAGCTTTTTATAGAAGATAGATAGATAGATAAAACATTTATTTGGTACTACAGACACACGTACAATAGGTTTAATGAAACAAACATTTTCAAGATGTAAGTGGGTAAGTACCTAAGTACTTAGTGTAGGTAAGTTTGTGTGTGCTGCAGCACGACAAATAGGCCATGACTCAGTTAAATTTTTGCTTAAAAGCAAAAACACATATTTTCAGGCAAAACCTGAACGAGAGCGAGCAGAACGATTACAAACGAACAATATAGTTATGAATTATTGTGATAGCGTAGCAATAGTGAAAATTAAGTTTGTGTGGTTGTGTTGCAAACTATTCATGAAGTTTCTAAAATTAATGTTGAAATAATCTATAAAAACAAAAATAATAAAGAAATAAAAAAAACATGACAACAATGTGGTAGGTAAATAATTACGTTTTAAAAACTTAAAAGACAACCGACTTCATTTATATACACAAGGTAGCTACTGTAAAACGTTGAGGAGTTCCCTTGACAGTCCTTCGTCTTCATAATCAGACCCCTTATGAAAGTCAAAACCCATCTAGGTGTAAAGTTCTCATCAATACAAATTAATCAATCCCAAACACCAGGTAATTGCTGTAAATGAGGAGTTCCCTCGACTCTCTTTCGGCTCCATCATCAGATCGACTCCAGACCTTCATTAAATAGTAGTGCTTTAAAATACTTAATGAAAAATATAACAAACGCACTAGTCGCCACTACGATTTTCGAAGGTTCCCCACTATTTCCCTGGGATGCCATCATTAAATCCTGTTTTTTTTATAATGGTACCACCCTTGGAATATCTCCTTTCCAACAAAAAAGTATCATCAAAATCGGTTATCCGCGAACACACATAGAAAAAATATACGGTCGAATTGAGAAGCCTCCTTTTTTTGAAGTCTGTTAAAAATAATAATAATAATATCTACTGATGACTGTTTCATTTTTGGCATACGAAGTGCTTGGGAATTCCTTCTATTTCCTTTTGCGATAAAAACTTTTTATATTATAATTTATATGTTATATTATGTAGGTATGCTTAGTTTTAACGTTGCGGATCGCACCTTGTTCCCCATAAAATACTTATATACTTTTTCTCGTCGAAACCTAGGGATGTATAGGTAATTTGTTTCTGTTTCTAGTATTTACTCCATTAAGATAACTATTTTGCTGAAACCGAGCTGTCGAACTTTATACCGAGATATTTAATGGATAGTTATACATAGGACAAGTAGAAGAGTAAAGCTCTTAAATGATGATGATACATACCCACTGGTACAGGTACCTATAGCTTTGTAAATTCTTTTAAACTACGGACTAGAGTAGGTATACGAGTTGAAACGTCCTCTGTGTAGTTATAAGAGTCGAGGTAAAGGTACTAAGGTCAACATAGTATCAACTGACCTTTTAATACGGCTTAAGAGATTCCTTTGCTTATAAAATTCACTGTAAAAGTTTTAATAAGCGCGAGTTCTTTGCTTCACCGACATCGAAGTTAAATAAGAATTTACCTACAGAATAATATTTCTGAAACATTTTTTTTGTATGTACCTGATTTTTATAAAGTCAAAGTCAAGTCAAACGATGATTTATTCAATACAATCACAAGTATCACTTTGAAACGTCTTACATACTAGGTGAATTTAGGTGCCAATTCATCCTAACCCAAGCTCGAGAAGAATTGGCAAGAAACTCGTCTTGGTCCTAGCGCTTTTTTATATGATCCATCTTATAACTACCATAACTACGAAATACTAATACAAGAGAGTTTATACATTTCAAGTGTGTCGTTTAACTGTCTGACGGCAGAGCGATATGAGGCCATGCATTCTTATCAATAATATAGTCATCTATATTATAATAAGCTTTCTTCAAAAGACTACCTTTAATGTATGCTTTAAATTTCTTAATAGGTAGTTTAGTAGCATTTTCAGGAAGCTATTTATAGAAGCGCACCGTGTTCCCCATAAATGACTTATTAACTTTTTCTACTCGAAACCTAGGGATGTATAATTTATGTTTATTTATCCTAGTGTTGATTTTATGAAGGTCACTATTTTCCTGAATTATATTCTTTTCTATTATGGAATTTTGTACATAGGTATCTGTATATGTTACGATACGTTTTCATCTCCTGAGAGATGGACTAAAAAACCGTACTCCCTACACCCGTGACTTCTATCGCAATGTTAACTGTCTTACAAAGTACATATGCAGCTATAGTGCTTGGCCAGTCTGGCAGGGCGGTGCGCGAAGCTGCGGCGTGCGGCAACGCGCGCGTTTGTGACTGTCCGCAGTGGAGCGCGGCTTCGTTCCGAGTATTGCCGTGTCCAGTGTTTCTCAAAATATAATATGGATGAAGAAGACTTATTTTTACTGGAAAATTCTTACATTAAATGGAATTTTTTATATGAAATAAAAAATTGCGAGTAACCTCCAAAGTTTTTTGATTTATTATATTCTACAATCTTAAATGAACTTTTATGTTTTTGTATTGACGTTGTTTCGACATCCAAGCGTAGATCGTGCTTGAATAGCAATTGTTAATTCTTCTACATTAAATTGTGAAGACGCCATCACAAGAACGCGCGCGGTTAGCTCGAACCAGTTTGAGATCCCAGCTCCCGCGCGGGTTGTCGCTTGACGCCCCGCGCTCTCACTGCGGCCACTTGTAGGAACGAGCTATGGCGTGAGTTGCCCGCGCGCTTCCCTCGCCAAGTAGCCCGCGCTGCACTCTCAAGTGAAGTTCTTATGTTTGAGTTTGCTTAAGTACTTATAAAAGTATATCAGTCATGTGGTACCTACCCATAACACAAACCGCTTATTTTGGGGCCTTCTGGGCTAATAGTTGTTAATAATTATGGGCTAACTTTTCCTTATATCAGTGAATTGAACTCTGTTTTTTATCTATTGCCTCTTTTACTACTTACATACCTTCCTTTTATTTATTTTAAAACATACATAATATACAGAGAAACACGCAGACCCGAGACAAATACTTGCAGATCATACAAAAATTTTTCCCGTATGTAATACGTACAAAGTACAATTATCTTATCGTGTCACTATTTAACTAGTTTTTTTTAACCAGTGTGGTGAAAGGATTAAAGTTCGCCTCAGATGCTCCTTTCGCTTAAGCTATATTTATAACACTAGAGATACAACTATTAGCCTAATAGTTGTACCTACGTAGGGTAGGTACACCAACAAAGCAATTTTATCCCAAAGTTCAGTGTAAAATCTATACCTATACATAGCTTATACCTAAACATAGTATCTAAGTGCACGAAAGTGCGAAAGTGCGATAAGACACGACACGATAAGATGAAGAAGAACATAGTATCTCAATCTTATAGTAAACCATTTATCGCTGTATTGCGCTACATAGTGAATATAATAGTGAATGTAAACAACGTGCAGGTAATATTGGCGTTCCTACGATTTTTAATATCGATTACCGTGAAATGGCGGAGATAGCTGATTTGCTGGCGCAGTGGGCCAAGTTTCAGCTGACACCCAGAAGGTTACGGGTTCGATTCCCGCCGCGGGACAAATGTTTGTATGTCTGCAAGAATGTTTGTCTCGAGTCTAGGTGTTTCTATGTATAATATGTATATATTAAAATACTTATTTTACTACAAATTATTTCAGTTTCAATAAATAATTACATACTATTTTAGAATAAATTTTTATTAATTATAAAATTAAAATAAGAACAAAAAAAATAATGTAAGTAGATAGTATATCAGTCATGTGGTACCCATAACACAAGCTCTGCTTACTTTGGAGCCTGATGATGCTGTGTGAAATATCCGGCATTAATATTATGGTATAAATTATTTTGTATAGGTAGGTACTTAAATTATTTGTCGGAAACAATCCGGCACTACCTACATTTGCTATACAAATTATACATATTACATATTTTTAGTTTTATGTTATAGAGGAACTTAGACAAACCATATTTAGGTTTTAAGGTATTTTTTAACCGACTTTAAAATTAGAAGGGCGTTTTCAATTCGGTTGTTACCTATTTTTCCCGACGTTTCGATAGGTTTACACTCTGACGTGGCGTGATGACAAATGATGTCATCCCGTGACCACGACAGAGTGTAAACCTGTCGAAACGTCGGGAAAAACAGGTAAATAAACGCGATAAATACCCGTTAATATTTATAATAATGTGTTCTGATCGCGTAAGCTTAAAAAACATTATGTAGCGTTCAGTAAGGCGAACGCGCTATTTGTGAACGTAATTATCATTGAACGGATTGGTTTTGGCAAAGGTTTGGATATGGCTAGGATTTGGCTAATCTGAATGTCAAAATGTTACCACACTGTTCTTCCTGCACGATTTAATCGTTGATTTTACCAATCGAACAAATGATATGTTATGATAAATGAGTGATATCAAGAATACACACACTACTAGGATGTACTAAATTAAAACGTTCGTTTGAAAGCGTCAAAAATAATTCGACCCCGCAACGTTTGATCAATGTATAATCCAAATTAGAGCTTAATCGTTTCCGTTATAGTGATTAGCGCGGTAAGAAATATGTCAAATTTAACGTTTTGATTTTGGTTTATCTTTGGTTCAGACGTTCAAAATTACCGCGGTCAAGTCAAAAGTCAAAGTCAAAAGATACTTTATTCAATACAATCACAAGGATGACTTTAAAACGTCTTACATACTAGGTGAATTTAGGTGCTAATTCATCATAACCCAAGCCCTAGAAGACCTGGCAAGAAATTCGTCTTGGTCCTAGCGCTTTTTTACATGATCCATCCTATAACTACCTTAACTACGAAATACTAATAAAAGAGCATTTAAACATTTCAAGTGTGTCGGTTAACTGTCTGACGGCAGAGCAACATGAGGCCATGCATTCTTATCAATAATATAGTCATTAATATTATAATAAGCTTTCTTCACAAGACTACCTTTTATGTATGCTTTAAATTTCTTAATAGGTAGTTTAGTAGCATTTTCAGGAAGCTTATTGTAGGTCGGCCCTCATTACTCCATAACTCCATAAGCGTTATGTGACAGCGGCAAACTTGTATCTTTTCCCATTTGCCATCTCTCCTAAGCTAACGAGCACTCAGAGCGAGTTCATTCAATTTTCTAGCTTCAGTGTATAACTGACATAACTTTTACCTTGTTATCACACTAACTAGACTTCTACGTGAAAGTAACGAAGCTTTTACAACTTTGTGCTCTATTAACACACTTTATTTTAACCAGGGACAACATTATTTGGTACTTATTTGGTACCCTTTTAGGGTTTGGCACATCAAGGGAAGTCCAGACGACCACTATGTTGTCACTATTAAGTTTTGTAAGATTCTACTAGATTCTGCCCGCGTCTTTGCATGAGTACATAATAGGGCGTACCTAAATAGGTATTTAGGTACGTTTTAGAAACTAAAGGGAAAACCGACTGCATTGAATAAACGTGATGGATACTGAATACAATTTGAGATCATAAAAATGCAATTTTTTTACAAATGTTTTTATATACGAGTATCTATAATTTCTTCATTACTCAATTAAAAGTCCAATACAACATTTCTTTGACAATTTTTTTCACCCGGTTGTATTTTTCTTGAAATTCAAACGGAAAGTATAACCTCTAAAACAAGAAAATTTTTCAAAGTCGGTTCATAAATGACAGAGATCTGAGGTAAAAACAAAATAGTTTAAAAACAAAAAACAACTGGAATTAGAACTTCCTCTTTTGAAGTTGGTTAATCTTCTTCCTCTTATCGTATCACTAGTTATTTCAAACCAGTTTGGTAAGAGGATTATAGTGCGCCTCAGTCTCCTTTCGTGCACTCCAGTCCGTTAATAAAAAGTAGCCTATATCCTTTCTCAAGATTCTGTCTACAATCTATCTCATTACCAAATTTCATTTAGATTCTTTCAGGCGTTTATCCATGAAAAGATAACAAACAGACATACAGAGGCACTAACGGTTGCCTGTTAGAGATAAGGCCGTCCATTGTATTTAAATAAGTTAAGTTAAGCCTTAAATTGTTATTGTATTCCGTGTGAAAACCTACTGTTGTTACCTAGTAGTTATAAGAAGTACCTATGATACAAAAAAGCGCAAGGAGCGGGTCTAGATTCTTTTAAATTTTTCTCGGACTTGGGTTAATAAGAATTGACACCTATATTCATCTAGTAGGTATCTAAGACGTTTCAAAGTGATCCTTGTGATTGTTGAATAACATTGATTTCAATATTACATTTTGACCCTTAACCTCTTTAAGAGTTTTCTATTTATCTATCTATCTTTCCAAATTGTATAATACTGACTACTGCCTGCGGATCCGCACGCGTGGTACCTCCATAAAAAGTATATATCTCCGTTCCCCAGATACAATCTATCTGCTTACCAAATTTAATTTAGATCCGTTTAGCCGTGTATGGTTTTTAATCAGGTAAGGACATTTTCCAATTTATATAATTATGTAGTATGAGGTAAGAAATGGATATTTTCTAATTTAAAATTTTATTTACAGAGATAATTACAGAAATGTACAGAATAATATAAAATAAATGTGACTATGTGAATACATGTGCTATCTACGGACGGTCAAAAACGATCTATAGATAGCTGAACAGATCCAAATCACTGCCAGCATTTTCTATTGTACATAAAAGACACACACAGACAAAATAAACAGAGGAATCTTGTACAAAGACGTGATTAACCCTGATGCTTCCCTATTATGCTTTCGGAAACCGATGAAACGAAACGGACATGTTTTTTAATTAAAGCCTTCAGACCATCCACGATTTCAATTAATACTTAATCGGAAATTGAGAGTTAACCGTTTTTTCGTTAATCCTAACGACAGAATTTGTTTGAAACCAAATACGTACCTACTTTTACAGAAATATACGTAATATCTACTATATATTTGTCAAATACCATTTACTCATTCATCACGAAATCTCAGAAACCACCGAACGGATTGAAATGAAATTTGGTATGCAGCTTCCTCTAGGGCCGTAGGTGCTCGCTAAGAAAGGTTTTCAAAAAATTCACTCGGGATCATGGTCAAACCGCGAAAACTAGCGTCCCTAAGACACTGGCGGCATTGACACGTCGCGTCGAATGGCTATGCTTATACACTGGGTCAGATAGAAGCCAGCTTTTGAGTCACGGGATGTCTCTATCAAACACCATTAAATTATTTTGACATTGTGATGGGCCCCATGGTCTCGACTCTAAAAGGCTCAAATCCAATACCTTTAAACGATCATTTCTTGTGAAATGGCTCCAACGATTTTCATGAAATTTAATATGCAGGGGATTCCAGACGAAAAATCGATTTAGCTAGGTTTCATTTTTAGAAAACGTCGTTTAACCGTGTTTATAGATAGCACCTGGATACCGAGCAAAGCTTGGTCATCCAGGTACTATCTACTTAAATATATACCTTCTTAATACCGAATTATGCGTCGGTCTATTTAATTTTTTCATCTCAATTTTGCATGTGGTTATATTTTCAGCAAAAATATATTGATGAGTTTTTTTTATATTATGACGTTTATCTTTTATAAAGAATCAAACCAAAAACTGGCCAAGCGCGTGTAGGACCACGCACAGTGAAGGCTTCCGAAGTCAGAAAATATAAGAATGTCTGAAGACATTCTATGTATCTATCTATCTATGTAGTTAATAAGGAGGTTACCGATTTTTTAAGAATTTATTTTATAACTTTGTAGGGGCGCCAATACGTATCTTTTTTTTACCTTGCAAAATATTAACACGATAAGACTCGTAGTATCCAAGCTAAAGCTCTGATTAGAGGCTAAAATATAGAAAGAAGAAGGTGAAGAAAGAAAAGAAGACAAACAGACGGACAGAGCGGAACTATAAGCAATCCTTGTACACTCCAAAATCTTTCTTCCTGAAAATCAATTGGGGAGGCCTATGTTTGGCAGTGAACTTCCAGGGTTGATATGATTGATGATGATGATGATGTAGGTAGATTACGAAGTCGACAAGAAACTCTTGTTTTGTTTTTAAATGCTTATTTTGAGGAACCCTAAATATAAGCATTTCAAAAATAATCAGAGTTAGTACACTACAAATCTAGGTATGGCGTGTAAATGTGTGTGTGTATATATCTGTATATATATATATATATATATATATGTGGTTTGTGTGATTTATAATCTTATCAATGAATGTCAATAATTGAACGAGCGAGCGAAGAGAGCGAAGATCTCAGTGACAACATGATTGTGATTTGGGCTTGTAAGTTTGTAAGTAAGTTTGTAAGTTTGTTTGGTTTGGACCAAATTGGACACTAAGATTAAGGTTAAGGTTATACAAATGTGCGGTATCATAATGTTTGTTAATTCCAAAATAAATTTATTATTATTCTAGGACGTATAGTTATTAAGATTAAACGTAAAAAACTATCCATTACAACTCGAGCACCCATTTGCTATTGCTTCGTTAATTTCATAGGTCTGATATTAAAATGAGACTGGTCGGTTTTTATATAATTTGAGATATTTTAGTTTGAGATGTTTTATTAATATCTTCTAATTTATGATATTTCTTCTTCGCCACCACGCTTCTTAACCTGAACGCTGCCTAAAACACATTACACATTGTCAATATCATACATAATTACGTTTTAAAAACTAAAAAAAATCTGAAAATTTTAAAATGAAGATTTGGGCCCATAAAAGTACAACTAAATTGAGAACCACTTTCCTTTTTTTGAAGTCTTTGAAGTCTCTTTTTTGAAGTTTTTTACGCTTTTAAGTACCTTATAATTTTTCGAAATTCGTCAACACCACTGAAAAGTCACAGGACAGCAAAATACAAAATTTCGTTTACTTGGATGACATATTTTTTCCAGTTATTTTGATTTAAAAACCAAACTACTGAACCGATTTTGATGAAATTTCTATGGAACAAACTGGAATCCTTTCTCATAAATAAATGACGGAGTTATTGGGTAACAATCATAAAAACCCCAATTGAAATAAGAACCTCCTTTTTTTGAAGTCGGTTATAAAAGAGATGGCACTATTATTATTTTTTAACAGAAGTTGAGAAATCTTTATAAGTACATTTTAAATAATTAATAAACATTTCACACAGCATCATCTAGCCCCAAAGTAAGCAGAGCTTGTGTATACCATGATATACTACATGAATCGATATCTTGTACCCATTTTCGCATTTGTACAATATATAGGTACATAAATTACGAATATTATTATAAACTGATGGTACAATGGTAAAGGTAAACATTACGTACCACCTACCACCTACCACACAACATACACACCCTTACACAACAAACAAAGTTCACTTTGTTACACAACAAAGTTTACTTGTACGAACTTAGAAAAGTTATCGAGTGGGTTAACGTGTTTACCTTTAGCTGAATCTCAAAGTAAAGAATATATCCTCTACTTTCTTGTATGTATCTACTTGTCAGCCCTTTGACCTCATTTCGAGACAATTTATGGCGACGTAAAGAGCTTTTCCGTTCGTCTGGAAATATGGTGATCAACATGCCAAAATACTACACTGTTAGTACATTGTGAGGCTGAGGCTGTACAATAAATATTGACTGCTACATTCACTGATGAGTACGTACCTTAATTAGAATAAATTACTTACTGCAGTTTATTTCACTTTAAAAACCCTCACGAGTTGTACGGGTTGAAATATGTGAAAGTTTTGAGAAACTAAAAACTTATATGGATAAAATATTTTGGGTGTATCCCACTATTTTCATTAGTTATTTCTATTGATAGAAATACTGGGACTGATTCTCCCACTGTTTCCATTGCTGGCAGCAGCGCCAAAAAAAACACTGCATCACCTCATATGACGGCGTGCACATTTCCGTGTTACAGTAGAAAGCTCCAAGAAAAAAAAAATCAGCTGTTGGTCAACACGAACCATGGAAAATAGTAACTATATTCTTCTGGCGCTTCGGCACGCTCGCTTTGCTCGCTCGCCTTGCACGTTGTTTTCTTTACTCTAACATAACCTAACCAACTGGTTCCGATCTGATTTTACTTTTCAATAAGAATTACTAGTATTCTTATTGAAAACAGTTAAAAAGGCACGGGAAAGTAAAATTTCAATTCATTGTGTTTTTTTTTGCCGGAATAGAAAAAATGGGATATAAATTGGAAAAAAACGCTAGTCTCACTTTTTATAATTATATCCATGGAAAAAGTGGGATACACCCAATATTTTTATTAAATCTTGTCAAAGAACTCTCCACCAAAATTTCATTGCAATTCATTTTCATTGCAAAATTTCATTCATTCTCTCTATACAAAGTTTCATTGCGTCTGAACCAATTTTCGAAACACTTTTTCCAGTCAGCCGCGGACTCTTCTACGGCCTTTTCGAACGCTATTAACACATGTTCCGGCGATGAAAACTGTATACCTTCCAATTGATTTTTAATTTTAGGGAATTAAAAAAAGTCACGCGTTGCCAGATCAGGACTGTAAGAGGGTGACCCAAGACTTTGACCGGTGTGGTGTCTCTTGGAAGTCTCTTGTTATGAGCGCTGAGTGAGCGGGCGCTTTGTCGTGGTGAAGCAGTAGCCCGCGGAGCCCGGTTCGGTCGCTTGTTGCTCATTTCAGTGAAAACTTCTGGCAGGCATTTCGTAGTATACCGTTCGGCGTCGATGCTGCTTTGATTTTGTAATGAAATCGACACCAGATACTCGGTCAAAGTGAAGAAACTAGCGATCAAAATATTCCATGCGCTTTTCGATCGCTTCACTTTAGTAGGCGTTCGTTGGTTCGTTTTGGTTGGCGTTGGTTTTCTCGGAGTCTGGATTATTAATAACTATACCAAATATTAAGTTTTCAGACGCGGTCTGAGCAAATGTTAGATGTTCAGATGTTAGCAAAAGTCCAAGTTACTAAGGAGTGGTGGTCAAATGTTTAGACTGTATTACATTTTATAGAAGTAATGTTTGTAGATTTGTTTGTGATTTTGCGAGTATTAGATATTCCGATTCTAAAAAAAAATATTCACTGATTATCCGCTAGGTTTCAGCCAGGTTATTCCGAATGCTTAATGATGTGTTTTAATGTGATATAGTTTTCTTATTAAAACGCGCAGACAAAGTGGCGAGCGAGACAGTTATTTAATAAAAACACATGGATCATTTTGAATTGTCTTCTTATATTAGGTATATCTATGTGCCGGTTTTTTATAATATACAGTTAATTCTTCTTAAAGAATAACGTATAAATTACTATTGTAATAATTTAATTATATATCATGTCTGGGTGTTTCTATGTATAATAAGTATGTATTTAAAAAAAATGAAAATTAGTAGTATATTAGTCACTTGGCTCCCATAACACAAGCTCTGCTTTCTTTGGGGCCGATGATGACACAGATGATGCTGTGTGAAATGTCTGGCATTATTTATTTATTTCATATTATTTAAAAATTATCATTTTATAAAAAATACTATCATATCTAGATATTAGCTATAATTTTAAACTTTTTAATAAACAAGAATGTACGGTTATTAATTCAAGTCAATACCCTCAAAGTCTTTTTCAGTATAGTCATGGTGCGTGTGCTTCCTTGCTGCTGGGTCTGTCGGTGCCTCGTCATCATCAGCTCTCTCCATGTTCCGCAACCTGTGGACATAAAAAAAAACATTACAGTACAAATTTAAAAACTTTGCATATAAAAAAACAGCTCATATATGTAGCTGTCAAGTACTTGCATTGAGACAACTGGAAAATACCGGATCGAGATCATTAATGTTGTAATATTAGATAGTTAAATATTATAGATAGATTAACACATTATTGTACACAAAAAGAACACAGAAGAAATAATAGAAATAAAATTGTACAATGGGCGGCCTTATCGCTAAAAGCGATCTCTTCCAGGTAACCTTTGGATGGGCAGGATAAAAAAAGAGAACGACGGCGGTGTGCAAATGACAATCATAAGTAGTGATAAATTATATCATATTAGTTTTACGTTTAAAACTTAAACGTCTTGGTTTTTTGTAGGTCTTATCTGCCACTTTTAACGGTTCCGCAGTTCATCAGACACCCTTATAGTTTTGCTATGTCCGTCTGTTCACATGTCTATCTATCTGTCTGTCTGTCCCTAATCTTGCTCTTGTTCGCAGATTATTAGGTTTATTATGATTAAATTCCTCTGCAAAGTTTTGAAATAAAATAAAAAAAAATAAACGGTTTTTAGGGATACCTCCCTTACATGTAAAGTGGGGTTGATTTTTAAAATACCACCTCATCGTGCCATATCGTCGGATAGGTATTTTAAAGATACTAGGAGTTTGCTTAAACAGTTTGTCGATACATTATATTCGTTTGGCGATCTCTGTAACCCAGTGGGCCAAGACCCGGCCGAGACGCAGAAGGTTCGTGGTTCAACGCGGGTTCGATTCCCGCCGCAGGACAAATGCTTGCATTATCCGCAAGTATTTGTCTCGGGTCTGGGTGTTTCTATGTATAATATATGTATGTATTAACAAAAAAATCTAAAATATCTAAGTAGTATATGAGTCATGTGGTATCCATCACACAAGCTCTGCTTTCTTTGGGACTAGATGATGCTGTGTGAAATGTCCGGCATTAATATTATAAGTATTCTTCGTTCTGTGTCTGGGTGTTAAAGTTTCAAAAGGATATGCATTTCAAAATATATATATCAATATATATATATAAATAAGTCGTTAAAGGGAACACGGTGCGCCTCTATAATAAGCTTCCTGAAACTGCAACTAAACTAAATATTAAGGAATTGAAAGCTTACATAAAGGGTAGTCTTTTGAAGAAAGCGTATCATAAAAAAATACTATATTATTAATAAAAATTCATGGCCTCAGGTTGCTCTGCCCTCAGACAGTTAACTAACATATTTGAAATGTATAAACTCTTGTATTAGTTTTTTTGTAGTTAAGGTAGTTATAAGATGGATCATGCAAAAAAGCGCTATTATCAGGACGAGTTTCTTCCTAGTTCTTATTGGGCTTGGGTTAGGAGGAATTGGCACCTAAATTCACCTTGTACGTTAGACGTTTCAAAGTGATTGTATTTGTGAATAAAATATCTTTTGACTTGACTTTGACTACGTTTAAAAATATATACATACAATACCTTATAACACCAGACATAGAAAAAACACCTGTATTCATCACACAAATGTTTGTTTTGGGAGGTAATCGAACCCTCAACCTACAGCAGAATTACTACCAACTGAGCTGACAGGCTATTCTATAAACTGAATGCTGGTGGTATCAATGATTTATTCATATCAGAATTACTTTCCAAACACTGTTACATACCTAACTAGCAATAATCTGTAACTTTTAATAAATAAATAAATAATGGTGCACAATGCGCAACAAAGAAAGCATAACTTATTTTATAGTGACCTTATAGAATTATATTTATAAATTCATACGTATGATAATTTATATATTTATTTCAGCATTCATGTGATAGCATATACAATGTTTAAATGCACTTTAATGCTCCTCGAATTTTAAATACGTAAATCTTTCAGCGGTCTTCACACTAGGCAAGTCTGCATCGTGAAAACCAGAGAAACGATTTACTTAAACAAATTTTAAGTAAATGTATATCCGTATGTCCGGCGTCTATCCGAATGTTCTCCTCTACAGGTCGCATTACTAAAATCATCGATTCAGTTTTTGGATGTTTTTCAAAATGGCGGAGATATGGGGGTTGAAAACGTAAAAAAAAGTTATATTTCAGTCATTTCGAAAAATGGTCGCGACGTCTACAGCTCACAGAGCCACTGGGTTTATACTTTACGGTTCAAAGTAATATCACAGACGAGTACACCGCTGCAGACGGTATCGATCCTTAAGCTGTGACTTCAATTACGAGGATCACTGTACCTACGTATGTATTCTAGCATCCAAGCCTTGAAGTTCGGAAGAGAAAAGATTAAATATAGTTTTATTTGGTCTTATGTAGGTATTGTTCATTAATTACTTAATTGCAACATTATTGGGTTCCATAATTTGCGTACATAATCCTTAATTATCAGTATCTCGCCCCATAATGTTCGACCTAATTAGCTGAAAGCATACGTTCACCTCACTGCCTTTGATTACAAACCACCAAATTAGTTACGGTTATTGGGTAGGTTATCGTATGTAGAATACACTAGGTGGTAGATGTAGGTAGGTAGCAGGTAATTGGTAGTTACAGAGTTTAATATCTATTATGAAATCACTTTCGCAGTTTCGTGGTTATAATTTTTTTTATGAGGAACGTTAATACTTCTTTCTTAATGAAAGGTAAGAAGTAATTTAAATTCATCTTTATTTAAATGTTATATATTTAGCGACGTATCGTTGTTATTTTGAAGACGTCTGTGGCGCAGTGAGCTAACATCCGGCTGAGACGCAGAAGGTTACGGGTTCGATTCCCGCCGCAGGACAAATGTTTGTATGATTTGCAAGTATTTGTCTCGGGTCTGGGTGTTTCTATGTATAATATGTATGTATTTACAAAAACAATAAAGTATTTAAGTAGTAATCAGTCATCTGGTAACCCATAATACAAGCTCTGCTTACTTTGGGGCTAGATGATGCTTTGTGAAATGTCCGGCATTATTATTATTATTAATTTCAAAAGATGAGTATACATTTGTGGCCTTTTATTATACGCTTTCTAGTAGATATTTACTTTATAACTTTAATACCACACCTACTGAGAAACTTGCTTATTCCTTTTCCAAATATAACTTAGAAAGTACATAATTTCAGGCCTACTAAAATGCGGGACGGAAAAGTCAATGGAATTTCATTTCATTTCGTGTTTAGCGGGAGAGAAAAGTGTACGGAAATCCATTTCTAACGTGTTATTTTTTTTTAATTCTTCATAGATCAGCCGGTAGCTATGCTAATTTTCATTATAGATCGAACGACAAAAAGTTTTTACTCCAAGTCCGCCAAATGATCCGCGTGTGCTTTTTCCGATTTCCGAACAATATTTTGAAAAAAGAACCCAACTAATAAAGGCATGCGCGGGAATTTCTTCGAAATTTGAATTTGGGTTTGGTAATTTTAATATATAATATATATTTCAATTAAAAAATTAATTCTCCTTTTTATTTTAGTGTACCGGTAGAATGGGGTGGCTATGTGCCACGCAGGTGAGAATGTGCAATGGGGGGCAAGATTATTGACGATTTCTTTTTCTACTTAGACTTACGGCGATTTATTCTTCGATTAATCGATTTTAAAAACATTTTCCCCTCTCTAGTTCATTGAATTTTAATTTTATTTTTTTATTCCATCGTTCCCTGGTGGACCATTTTCGAAGTACAGATAGATGTCAATGTGCTATTTCACTAATTGTAAGAGATATGAAGGGAATTCTGAAGTGGCACATTCTCACCCCATGGTCAGGTGAGAATGTGCCACCATTTTTTTAATTTTTCTACCAAAGTATGATTCGTTTTTTTATAGTGAAATAAAGAATATGTAAACAAATATATAAAGAGCATAATCTGTATTATTTTCCTAAAAAATAATTTATTTTGGTTTTGCTAACACTGAATAACCTTGAAATGTGGCACAGAGCCACCCCATTCTACGGTAGTATAAAGCACTTTGTATCACTCGGGAAAATACGCGATTCTTACCTCGTGTGTTTTAAGGTCCTCGGCTGCGTCTCGGGCCTAAAATGGCACACTCGATAGGAATTGGGCACATTCTCGCCTAAGTGTACAATCTACTATTCCAAATTCGTAAACACAACTAGTCACAGGGAAACATTTCTATGGGAACAATCAGAAAGTAATAAAAGAGAGAAAGTTCATAAATGACGGAGTTATGAAGTAACAAACAAAGTCTATTTTAAACAGTGAATACTTTTGAGAGACTTTTATAAGTAAGGCAGTGAATAACATTTTGAAAGTCACGGTTTTTTATAACTCACGTATGATATTGTTGATGAAGGCAACGACACTGTTTCAATTCATCTAGAGAATCTTTATCAGGGTGAGTTTGATCCGAGATCCGTAGCTCTCAAACCCGTCGCTAAACAGTATTCAGACCTTCATTACATAGTATAAAACAAAGTCGCTTCCCGCTGTCTGTCTGTCCCTATGTATGCTGAGATCCTCAAACTACACAACGGATTTTGATGCGGTATTTTGAAGTGAAAACTTATTTTAGCGCGGTACGCATTTTTTTAGATTAGGTAAAACCTCTGGACTCGCGACACCGTTACCGACACCGCGAGACGCAGGGCTGCCGCGCTCGCCCTATTTGATTATAAACCTTTATTCACATGTTTACAGTCTACTTTTGTATGGAGAAGTTTACTGAGTTAGGTTCTCTGATATATTATCTTAATTCTGAACAAAAACATAAAAGAATATTAAATGTATTTTAAAGTTTCTAATAACTAATAAAATACAATTCATAACTAAAATGCAATTCATAACCCAATATTCTTAGTACCCATCTAAAAAATGTCTAACACGCCAAAATAAGTTTTCACTTCTGTCGGCACTCCCGAAGTCCCGGAGTAGATAGAGTGATTCAAGAGGAGTTTATATGTATAATACATAAATAATATAGTAGAGAAACACTGATAATTTTAGAGGTTAGCGTATATGGGTTCAACGTGTTAGAACTACTGAGCTACAGCAACGCGTGGCCGGGTCAGCTAGTCATTGATAAAATAATGTGAGTAAAACTCGTGTTTCTCTAAAAGGTCTTTATGACCTGTCTATAACAGTTAAGCATTTTGTCTTTTTCGGGAAGAAATCGTTGTCCACAGTATTCACGATGTCAAAACAAGAGAACAGTACCTACCTAGTAATTGGGATACTATTGTTGCGTTTGTAAAGGAAGCTGATTAAAAAAGTTGATGTCCGTTTTCTTATTACACTCAAATTTGTGTCTTGTGTCGGATACAAGCAACCGATGTATATTTAATTTCTATAGAACCAGTATGAAATCATCCACTCCCTGCGCACACGTAAATATTTTTTGTAACCAGTTGCTTCCACTTAACACATACTCATTGACGATCAAAAAGAGTTCGGTGTCGGCAACTGGAAACTAAAAGTCGTTGAAGACACAAGCAACATTAACAAATTTCCTTACAATTGTACTGACGGAAAACAAGCAACGAATTGTACCAGTGGCCAGTAGCAACAGGCAACTGTGTCCGATCACCGCCACAGGACACAGTAACTACGGTTCCCTGGTGTGCCGTATCGGCAACAAAAAGTGTCTTCCTTTGCGCAGCGCCTTATAGTCCGCGCTGTTCCACAATCGAATCAAAAGTAGAGCACGTTGGTAGTTGCTCTGCTTTCTACGCTATAGGTTGAGGGTTCGTTTCCCTCCCCGGATAAACAATTGCGCAGGATTAGTACTTCGTTTAATTCTAACGGTTTTTGCAGAGCACGCCAGAATAGCTCGCAGATGGCTGATTAGAAAAAACATCTGCTAAAAAAAAACTGAAAAAACAAAAAAACTTTATCGTTATTTTTGGACAATTCACACAATATCTTTATAAATTATAGCCTTATGTTATTCTGATGTATAAGGTATATTATTGTAAAGTTTCTTTAAAATCCATTCAGTAGTTTTTGCGTGAAAGAGTAACAAACATACATACAAACTTTCGCGTTTATAATATTAGTAAGGATTCTGGTCTGATCTGATTACTATAGTACACGCTATGCTTAGTTTAGGGCTAAATGGTGTTAGGTGCATTGCCCACCAATATTTATTGACCGAGCGAGCGCGAAGCGCGAACATTGTCTCCGTTTTAGCTTAAGCGAAAATTCTTTCGTCCGGCCAGGCGTCTGTCCAGATGTTCTCCTCTACAGGTCGCATTTCTTAGCCGATTCTCGTGAAATTTTGTGAGCAGGTTCTATGACTATATAAAAGCTTTTTGTCGATCCAGTTTTTGGAAATTTTTCAAAATGACGAAGATACGGCGGTTGCAAACGTAAAAAAAGTTATATTTCAGTCATTTCGAAAAAAGTTCGCGAGGTCTACAGCTCACTGTTTGCGTACATGGCAGGAAGCGTAGTCAACGGATGAATTTGGATACAAATTGAGTTACTTAGTTACAAAGGTACACAAAACTAACACGGTTATTGGATTCAAGTTGAGTAGTTTCTTTAGATACCTAGTCGTGTGTTATTGAACATGTATGTAAGTTGGTAGTCTAACTACTTACAGTAAACTATTTAGTAATGTGAGATCTGAGATAAAAGCAAGAAAATTAATCAATAGTTATAATAATCCTTTTGTATAACTACAGGCCTATTTCTAAATGATGTATGTTTGCAAAAAATCAAGAAAAAAATGTGCATGGCCAAACATGCTCCACGCTTAAGCACGATCTTGCCCCGCAACAACAAGGGTTTCTGAATGGTAGGTCCACTACTTATAATCTTCTGTTATGCTCTGAGTTTCTATCACGTCATATATAGCCAGCACAAGTGGATGTTATATATACCGACTACAGCAAATGTTTTGATCGAGTTCGATCGAATTGATCGAATTTAGGTAATTTATTCAGATAGTTCTGTTCATATATTTCTTAATCAGTGTCAGATAGTGGTGCTCAGCGTGTATTCTTCCTTGCCCATGAATATTCCCTCGGGTGTACCCCAGGGTTTCTTATTAGGATCTTTACTCTTCTAAATTTTTATAAAGACATCTCCTCAAGCTTTACTTACTCTAAAATCCTACTTTACGCGGATGATATGAAAATTATGTACTCGTATCGTATAAAAAGTTTCGAAGATGCATTTCATATACATAACGACTTAAATACATTCTACAATTATTGAACCCTTAATAACAATTATTGTTAGACATAAGCATACCTATTTAAGTGCTATATCTGCTCTTTTACTCGAAACTCAAAAGTGAGTGAAACTTAACTACATACTACGGAACCTAGTGCTATCAAGAGTAGACACGATTAAGGATTTAGGAGTAAAACTTAATTATAAAATTACACCGTGGCAAAAACTGAAAAGCATAATTAAATATAATAATCTCTTATTATTTAAACTTAATAACTAAATTCTTAAACTAATGTAAGTACGTAATTTTGAGTCGCCGAACAAGCAAATTGATTGCATATTCATTTAATTTGATTGTTTGATGCAAGCAAATGCAGCAACGACGCACATATGCCCTCACGAGTTCAGGTTGCTGTCTCGCTGATATTAACTTCGTGAACGCCGCCTTGTATCACGCATGTAATTAATTAATTTACTTGTTTGGTGTCTCAAAATTATTTACTTACATTAGTTTAAGAATTTAGTATTTAAGTTTAAATAAAAAAGATTGTTATATTTTGCTTTTTTAGTTTTTTCCGCGGTGTAATTTTTTTGGAAAAAAAAATTGTGGCTATAATCTACTAATTACTACGTGCTTAATTTTTGATAACCTTTAAAATTGTATATTTTTTTATGCGTGGTCATACATTACAATCAGTGAGTGAACAATTAATTTATCCGCTGCTTTCCTACCCTTAGGGTTGAATTTTTTTTTTCAAATGAATATGGGACCAATGTAGGGGTAAACCCTTTCAAATAAAAAAAGGATTTATCAAACTCGGACTACCCTGTAAAAATTTGATACAAAAGTAAATAAAAATACGCGTTGACTTGACTACCTCCTGCGATTTTGTCGGTAATAAATTACAATTTGACGAACATATTAATAACATATTTAAAAATAATAACCACTCACGCGTTGGGGTTCGATTTTAGAATGTCGTCAGAGTTCTCTTGCATCAAAACATAAGTACAAAATATTATATTGTGCGTACGTAGTAACTTAGAATACGCCTCGCAAATACGGAACCCCCGCTATGATGTTTACTCACTAAGATTACAAAACATACACAATACATTTCTTAAATAAATAAACAGTTTCGTGCAAAGGTGTATTTACCCGACCACATAGCGAGATGTCGTAAATTTCATTTGCTTCCATTATCTGATGGAATCACCAATCACCAATGCTCATAAGATAGACCAAATCTATATGTAGATATATTTGGTCTATCTTATATTGCGAATGGCATGGTGGATTGCCCGGAGATATTAGAACAAGTAGGACTACGCTATCACACAGATAGTTTAAGAAAACTGAAACAATTTGTTCCTTTAGCCAGGACAAACTACAGGCAAAACGCTTTTCTGATTAGAGCAAGCTCTTCGCTCAACACATTGGCTGAGTCAGCGCTGGATATTGATGTGTTCAATACCTCAATACCTAACCTGAAGCGTTTGACAACCTCTGTGGCGCAGTGGGCTAAGGTCCGGCTAAGACTCAGAAGGTTGCGGGTTCGATTCCCGCTGCGAGACAAATGTTTGTATGATCTGCAAGTATTTGTCCGGGGTCTGGGTGTTTCTATGTATAACATGTATTTACAAAAAAAAAGTATGTAGGTAGTATATCAGTCATATGGTACCCATAACACAAGCTTGCTTACTTTGGGGCCAGGTGACGCTGTGTTAAATGTCCGGCATTATTTATTTATCTATGAAGCGATTATTATGTGTAATTTTTTTCAAGTAAGTTTAGATAATACCTTTCGGGTTACTCTTTAATTGTTATACCTTTTATACCTAAACTTTTTACAACAGTGGTCTACTTTACTCGTTTTTTTTTATTATTACTTGTTTAAATAAGTGGAAACATAAAATAAAGTATTTTTATTTCTGTTTGTACAAAAGAGTACGTATTTTTTTTTACAAATGAGATACAAAATAACTAAAGAAGTAGGTATTATAAACATAAAGATTAATGATATTGTGTAGAACTTGAAGGTATAATTAGGTATAATTACTTATTATAACAATGTTAAAGTGCCTACCCTCCTACCTTAGAAAAACCTGTGTTGTAGGGAGCTAGTTTCGCAAAAAAATGCGTCATTTGTATTCATACAAGTGTGAATATGTATACGCCTTGAGAGGGTGCGACATTGCAGAATAATTTAAAGATGACTGTTTTAAAATTTTTAGTTAAGTTTGTTATTAGGTACCTAGTTAAATCCTACTTAATATTATAAATGCGAAAGTTTGTATGTATGTTTGTTACTCTTTCACGCAAAAACTACTGAATATATTTAAATGAAACTTTACAATAATATAGTTCATACATCAGAATAACACATAGGCTATAATTTATAAAGATACTTTGTGAATTAACCAAAATATAACGATAAGTGTCGAGTAAGCAGGAAAAAAATCTGTCATCTGCGAGTTATTCTGGCGTGCGCTGCAAAAACCGTTAGTATTACACGAAGTACTAAACCTGCGCAGACGAAGTCGCGGGCACCAGCTAGTACGTATATACAGTTAAATAGGTGAAACACGTGACTAAAATTAGTTAGCGATAATTTACAAATAAAATGAACTTTTAATTGGCCATCGGCTAACATGTACCTCTTATTAGGTGCATGTTGTATATTTTTACTTATTTATCTTGTATCAGTATGTAACCTAGCGGTAAGTTTTTCAAAAATATATTAATAATGCCATACATTTCACACAGCATCATCTAGCCCCAAAGTAAGCAGAGCTTGTGTACCAGATGAAGGATATATTACATATTTTTTTTATAAATATATATTATACATAGAAAAACACAAAAAATACATGGAATTATAAATCCAAGCTTTAAGAAAAGGAAGAAAAAAAATATTTTTTTTAATATGAAAACTATCACATAGGTACATAATAACTTAACCTACATTAATATATAATTTGTGCGCAGCAGGATCCAGGGCAAATATGGCCTCTACTCAGCATTGAGTTGGATGCACACTTGATTGCCAGAGTGGTTTTCAGTAGATGCCAGAGTAGCTACGGCACTACACATATATGTATGAAATAAATAAAGTAATAAATATAAATTATATCCAATATGAAAAGAAAAATATGTCACCTCTTGATGATTCTGCGTTTCTAATACATCTTTCTGTAATACTTACATCATAACGGAATGGCTACCTCACAGTGAAATATACATAACATCCTTTATTCAATAAAATCACAAGGACCACTTTGAGTCTTCTTACATGCTAGTGAATCTAGGTGCCGGTTCCTCCTAACCCCAATTCAAGAAGAATCCAGCAAGAAGCTCGTCTGGTTTTAACACTTTTTTGTATGATTCTTGCCAATTTTGTGTGAAAAAAAAGACGAACGATGTCAGAAAAACTTACTTTAGCAACAACCTGTATTCAATTTAAGATTCAGATTATACTTAACATTTAACTTTTGCTAAAATATTACGTTAGTACAAATTAAAAAGGTAAAACTGGAATCTGGGACTATTCGTATCTGGGGAAATGTAAATATTGGCCTATTTTTATTATAATTACTTAAAGCCACACTCAGAGTCCTTAAGGGTTATTAAATCGCTCCTAAGTAAGTAATTTTCTTTATCAAATCTAAAGTAAGGAGAGACTTAAGTAACCATTGAGGACTCCGAGAGCACCTATTAGCGCGATGCCTATAAAATGAAATCATCGATTACCATCAAATGTTTTCTCTATGAAAATCAGAACGGACCGTTGCGGTTCTCATTGAAAATGTATCTGCCGGTTTCTAAAGGAATGGATGTACGGAAACGGGGAAACGGAAACGGTTTGCTTGGAATCTCGGAATTAGACATATACGAGTGCAAATAAGAATGGAATAGAAGAGTATTTATTTGCAACAGCATTACACAAATAAATAAATTTCAATAAAATAATAAAAATAATAATAATAATTAAAATGTTAAACAAGTACATACCTACTGTTACAAAAAGGTTCTAACTCAGCTTAATTTTAATTCATATATATTTTCTTTGCAAGATAATTACTGCCATTAATAACATTAATATATCCTAGGACTAAATTCGAAAGTAGTAGTAATTATCATACTATTCAAAGAAACATAGATAGCTAGACTGTTTTATATGTCCTTTATACCTATAAATACTTGTTATAGGGATGTAAGGGACACCTACTATCTACGCCCCGAAGTCAAATCTCTCCTACCCGCGATGCATCCTACTTACCAATGGACGAGGCTCACCGGCAATGGCGGTATAACCATTCAAAATAGCGTACCTAAATAACTAGACCAGTGACGGGTAGCGGAGTTACGCCCTGCTATCGCCAACATGACCAGCTTGGCGATTATGGCCAAAACTTATGGCAAGATGTGTCTTGCCATAGGTTTTGGCAATAATCGCCACGCTGGTCATACCATGGCCATGGCCCCCAATTTCCGGTCGCCCCGCTATTCCTGACCACGCTAGCGGTCACTTTTTTGGGCAGGGGATGAAAAGAATCTTCGGGCTACGGTAGGCCGCCAACCTTATAAACATAAAATGACCATGGCTATGTATAATGGACGCACGTTGCGACTCGATGAATATCTTTAGTTACAAGAAGAACTGAAATGCATAAGATGGCAAGTTTTGGGTCTATGTGAAGTTCAAAATGTGGGATGACATCGTAACCCTTGAATCTGGACATCTCTTGTATTTCAGAGAGGGATAAATTTTCCCAGGGTGGCATTGGGTTTGCTGACAACGTTGTAGAAATGTCCAGTGTTTTGAGAAGGGTAGCACGCCTCATAATTAAGATGACCGAGAGGTATATTCTCAAGGTCGTGCGGGCTTTCGCAACGACTTCGGCACACTCGGACGATGACATAGAGATACTCTATGATAACATCTCTAAAACCCTTCGTAATATATCTAGGGCACACTACAACGTAGTCATGAAAGATCTGAACGCTACCTGAATCTGAGTAAAAACTGGCAAACAGGCAAAACTCAGTGGGACCATACAACAACGGCAGCAGGAACGGGGACAAACGCCCATCAACTTTCTTGAAAAGTCTTTAATGAAGTCGTACTTCAAGAAACAGCCTGACAGAAAGTAAACGTGGTAGAAATAATAAATTGGTCAAACGCAAGATACCACGCACAATAGGCTACGGATAAGAATGGTCAGGTTTTCAAGTTTCTCCAAACAGCAGTTAAGCCGATAGGGGTTGGGGAAACTTCATCACGATTTAATTTATAGTCTGTCATCAAGAGCTATGATTAAAACCGCCATTTATCGTTAGATTTTTGATTGAAACTGGTTTTATACATATCTTTTATTAAGAAATAAGGACACAAATATTGTTTAATGTTTTTGAAATAAAACTAAAAAGAATTTAACTTGGTTTTCTCACCAACAATAGCGCTGAGGATCTGACTGAGCTGACTTTAAGCTCGAGAAAAGCTCCTTTATGACACTCATAGTACTTTGTGCAAAGATCGCATAAACTTATATTATCTTTATTCTTTATTTTATGAAAATACCGTGCAGGTGTTATGAAATCGCTACAAAAGTAAAAATAGAGGTGCTAAAAAATTGCTACTCAAAGCTTGAAGTACTGAAAAAGAGTATGTTCGCTAAGAATATTATTAACTTCCTAAAAATGCAACTAAACTACAGAATTTAGAGCATACATAAATGGTAGTTTTATGAAGCATGCGTATTATAATATAATAGTAGATTGTTGCACCGAGCGCAAAGTGAGTTATTATATTATACTGAATTAACACGAGTGACTTAATTACTCTCTTTAGCAAGGTGCGTAACTTACTTTTCTTTCAACTACGTAGTAATGTTATCATTAATCACTACAAAACCGAGCAAAAAATACGTCCTTTGTATTGGATGTATTTTTTGCTTAAAACCAAAACATTGCATTAATGTTATATGAAATCTCATTATAGCACTGTTTTTCATTATTGCACTGTTTTTTACTTCTGATAAGATATAAATTTACCACAGAGGTTTAATATATCCCATTAAGTTTAATATAAAATGGGATCTCTCCACGTGTCCCCTCTGAATAGCAGAGTGCATTGTGAGATGAGGCGGGGGCAGAGGACTGCTTAGGGATAGGGTCTAAGGATGGGTTTGTGGCCGTGGCTCGCAAAGCTTAACCCGCAGCCCGCAGAACTTTGTCTTGTAAAGCAGGGTGCCTTACAAGACAGAGTTCTACGGGCCATGTCCGAAAGCACTGAAGTGGGGACGTGCTTGGTGTGTATTGCCCAGTCGCTTGTAAGACACTGGCTGTGTCTTTTTCTGACTTGCGGCCGCTTGAAATACACACATAGGGTCGGGGAGACCAGTGGGGTCGAGCGATCTTGGAGATCTTGGAGATCTTTGAGGGGCGGCGGCACTTTGCGAGGATGTGTCGTCGTATGTACCCAGGCAGGCTAAGGGGGATTTTCCTCCTTGCCAGCGTCCCGGCGCACGGTATTCGCAGTTTCTTTTAGATTCTTGTGGGACCGAGCAATCAAGAGATGGGAAGATGATTTACCGAAAGGATGGAGAAGATTAGCACGTGACAGAGAGGAGTGGAAAAAATTAGGGGAGGCCTATGTCGAAAAGACAACCTGACCAACAAAACGGTTGCTGGAAAATGTTTTTATTTATTCTTATTTTCTTTATTAAACTAGATTTAAAAAAATGTGATTAGTCAAAAAATTTGCTAAAAATTGGTCAGCGAAAAAAGGCTTTTATTATTATTATTATTATTATTATGTGGGACCGAGCGGCGCACTGGGTCGAAGTGAGGGCTCTTGGCTATCAGTTCGCGGGCTCGGGCAGGGCGGCAGTTAACATGTGTGACGTGTTCTGCCGTAAGCACCCCGGGAGGATGGGCGGGGGTGCCTTGCCACTCTTGGGATGGGCTGCGGCTGCAGAACTTTGTGAGACGGGCACCGGTGCGTTCCTATGGAGATCTCGGAGCCCCTTGACATGCAATGAAGCTGGTTACCGAGGAGTTTTAGTGATTCGTCTGTCGTTTTTTAGACAGCCAACCTCACATATTCCATTTGCACCCCTCAGTGGATTGGAAATCTGGTAGCAGATTTCTCTTCGTCAAAAAAAAAGATTAATGTGATCCTTGTTTTCAATAAAAAAGTTTTGAATTTAAATATGGTATAAAACCTGATAAATAAATACTTCAATTTACAATTTGACAAATATTTCAAAAATCAACATAAATAAATATTTCTGGACAAATTTACATAACCTAGTCCTAGTCCCTAACTAAGCAAAGCTTGTACTACTATTAGAAATCACACGACTGTTAGAATACGTATATACATAGAAATAAGTAGAAATGCCGTGAGTATGATGATACTTTATAACACCCACACAGAACAAACAATGCTCAAAACGAGCCCAAAACCTACCGCGCAGAAGGCCGAATTACTATTTACCGAGCTGAAAAGTCCCAGTTTCTCTAATCCATTATTTAAGTCGTGCTGCATAGCAACTAGTATAATTTTACCTACTTACGTGTGTACTAGCCATTGTTGTCAGGTATTTCTGCTATCTAATTAACTACTTAGATGCGCTTGCCTAGATTACAAGATTATATAATATAGTAATTGTTGTTCTATTGTTTCTATTGACGACCTCTGTGGCACAGTGAGCTTCTTGAGATGCAGAAGGTTGCGGGTTCGATTCCCGCCGCAAGACAAATGTTTGTAAGATCTGTAAGTATTTATCTCGGGTCTGTGTATTTATCCATGTATTTACAAAAAATATATATAGGTAGTATATAGGTGTTGTGGTGGTCATAACACAAGCTCTGCTTACATTGGGGCTAGATGACGCTGTGTTAAATGTCCGGTATTATTTATTTATTACTATTATTATTTCTATTCCCATTATAAATTCACTTTTGGTCTAGTGGTAGTGGCCCCGCCTTCTCATCCCTAATGGGTTCGAATCCGGTCGTGTACCAATGATTGTTGTTCGAAAAATATATGTGCGTCAAACCCGTACTCTTAATCGGTGATGGATTAATCGCGAGAGGAAACCGGCATGTTTTAGAACGTAAAAAGTTCGAAGATATGTGTCGAGTTCACGAAGCCTTTGAGGCTCACCTTAAAACCTTTCATCACATTGGTTTTAAATAACTAGTGACACGATGATAAGAAGAAATATAAATGCGTAAGCGCCGCTTAAAATATGTTCTGGGATAACTTCCCCCAATGCATAGAACCAGCTTCTATGTTAATTCCTTCTCTGTCCAAGCTGTCCACTTATGGAATGCGGTGCCAGCTTTCATAAAAAATCCCCTTCACTAGCCGTGTTCAAAGTTAGGATCAAATGAAATGAAATGAAATGAAATTTAGTAAGAGAATAACAAACAGAAGTAATCAGCGTACAATCATAATTTAACCTAATTAATATATTTCTATAATTGTTGGTTTTTTATTACTGATTGGACGAACATTGGTACCCAAACTAAGAACTTTTTTCTCTCTGAATCGCCATGAATCATCGATATGTTGTTGTTGTAAAATTATGTTTATTATTACTTGTATTATTTTATTACTATTTATTTAAATTTGTGTTAGGAATCTTTATTTATGTATATCGTTTATGTAAATATATATAAGTATCAATAATATTGTGTAAGTTTATTGCGTTTATTTGCTTTGTATAAGTAAGTTATAGTTCATAATTTAGTACAGCCGACCAATCTTCCAAATAAGTTAAGCTTCTCTCCATCCAAAGGTTGTCTGGAAGAAATAGCTTCCTTAGCAATAAGACCGCTCATTATACATAATTCTTTATAAGTAAATCTAGTTTTCAAATTGTTATTTAGTAAATTGTTGTTTAGTTTTGTATATTTAGTTTTAAGGTGTACAATAAAGAATTTTCATTCATTTATTTATTAATTCCTTTCGTAGGTGTTCTAATTATTTGTATTATTGGAATGTAACCACAACACGAGAAATCGTAATCGATATCCATTTGTCTAGAGGCACTAATAAGTACACCTTTAATTGTCTAATAGTCCCTAGGTGAGTGTAAGTCTGCAGTGCTCTCTATACTGATTGTCTCTTGTTATATCCGTTCGGTAAAAAGTTTTGATTAAAACCCCTAGGTACACGAGTAATTATCGTAAATAGGTAGATATGTTCCTGTGAGCCCGGACGATCAATAAAACTGATAATTTGTCCCAGAGTGCTCTCAGTTAATAACGAATGGACAAACTATGCGAGCTGTGTCTAGTATGTGAGAGAGTGCAGTGTGTCAGGCGGGTTTGTGTTAGCGGAATTATTTTAGAGTATTGCCTAATAATGTCGCTGACATGCCGCCGACACTATGTTAAAATCAGTGTATATTTCAGTTTTGCGATGGACGCTTCGCTTAGCTTTAGCCACGGTTACTAGTAGCCACCACAGCTCAGAACGTAAAGTCCTAGGGGCGAATTTTTGTAAAGTTTACTAGTTATTGCCTTTGGTAGTAGCTCTGCCTTCTGCGCTGTAGGTTGAGGGTTCGATTTCCTAACAGGATAAGCGTTTGTGTGATGAACATAGATGTTAGTTCTGTGTCTTGGTGCTATATAGTACTCGTATATGTATTAAAAATATATAAGTGTTCTATCAGTCACCATGTCACCATAGTACGAGCTTTGCTTAGTTTGGGGCTAGATGGTGTTGTGTGCATTGTCTAACAATATTTATTTATTTATTTAGCCTGTTTATGTATGTATATGTAAGGCAGGTAGCGTAAAGTCAATGGGTGAATTTGGATATAGATTAAGTTACTTAGTTATAAAGGTACACAAAACTGGTTCGCTTATTGGATTATGTAAGTTAGTAGTCATAGAACATGGATCATAAGTATGTATTTAAAAATATTATAAGTATTCTATCAGACATCTAGCCACCACAATACAAGCTATGCTTACTTTGGGACTAAATGGTGTTTTGTGGATTGTCCAATTTTTTTTTTTATATTTAATATAATAAAACAACTCAATGAAATAACCTACCTAACTTGCAATTAAAACGTATTATTTCTCAATTAACTAACTTCACAATTAATTAAACTAGTGGTCGGCCACTGGTCGAAATTCGACCATAATTCATTAATAATTCATGTATTTTTTATGCATTATTTAAAAAAATATTAGCATTCTGCACTCCTTCTCTATGTAAACTATAATTCAGCAAAATTTCATACTTCTCCGTCCGCGCAATTTTCGTAAAAAGGGATACAAAGTTTTTGCTTCACGTATTAATTTAATATAAGATTTTCAATTCAATGAAATAACCTACCTACCTTGTAATAAAAATTTACTATATCTTAAATAACTAACTGGACAATTAATTATATAATACAGTCGGTCTCGGACGTCACCAGATGGATGTGTTCCACCCTGGGTTCTGGGTACTGAGTATATATAAACCAGCATTCCTGGTAGATGTTTTTTGTGGGTCAATTACGCTCGTAACGGCTGAACGGAGTTGGATTTTACTTGTATATATGTTGTCCGTAACCGGAACATCATTAAATTATAACATTGAGTACCATACGTATCATAATATTATTTCAATCTCTATACTTTATTAGTATTTTTTCTTCTTGAAAGGTTCCATTATATCTACGGGAATAGCAAAACCAGCCCATACATTCTTTTATATTAGCATCACACAAGATGTCTTGTCGTAGAGCATATTAAATGTATTAAATGTTAACAATGGTTGAGTAGCATTGAGTACTATTAATATATACTAGTGGTCGCCCACTGGTTAAAATTCGACCATAGTTAATTTAAATTTAAAAAAAAACTTAAAAAAAAAATGCATTCTGCACTCCTTCTCTACATAAACTACTAGCTGCTGCCCGCGGCTTCGTACGCAAGGTAGTAGTCTAAAAAGTAGTCTATGTCCTTCTCCAAGCTTCCATCTATCTTTATACCAAAATTCATTTTCGACGACCTCTGTGACGCAGTGGGCCCAAGCGCGGCTAAGACGCAGAAGGTTGAGGGTTCGATTCCCGCCTCGAGACAAATGTTTGTATAATCTGCAAGTATTTGTCTCGGGTCTGGGTGTTTCTATGTATAATATGTATGTTTTTACAAAAAAAAAAGTATATAAGTAGTATATCAGTCATGTGGTACCCATAACACAAGCTTTGCTGTGTGGAATGTCCGGCATTATTATTATTATTATTATTTAAATCGGTTTAGCGGTTTAGGCGTGAAAACGTGACAAACATCCAGACAGACAGACAGAGTCACTTTCACGTTTATAACATTATTATAGATAAGTGTGCGAAATTTCATACTCCTCCGTCTGTGCAATTTTCGTAAAAAGGGGTACAAAGTTTTTGCTTCACGAATTCATATATTATTACCGCCTATTCCTTATTTCCTATTACCGCAAGAGGTCACTGTAACTTTTGTAAAAATGAATTGTCCACGTACAATAAAAGAAACCATAGAAAGAACTTCACCAAAGTGCGTGTGTGTATTAAATAAGCTGCAATACAAGTTAAGTAAATTACCCGAGATAAAGTTAAACGTCGTAGTGAATCTGAAAAATTCTGATCTGACTGAACAGCCAGACTGAACAGAGCTGATGATAGATAGGAAACCAACGCGTTTATTTAATTATTTCAGGACGTAGAAACATCAAGGCCCTAGCTGGCTCCTATCTGGCCTAGCGTATTAACCATTTAACGTGGCCCGCTGGTAGTGATCTAAATCAATTAAGCTATCTATAGATTAGCTATATATAGATCTATAGATTGTTCTAACCGGTCCTTAGATAGCTTAACTATTTCATGTATTAATATTACTAGTGGTCGCCCACATTCGACCATAATTCATTAATAATTAATGTATTTTTTTATTATAATTTAAAAAAAAAAAACTTTATAAACTATACTAACTAAACTAACTACCTTCTCTATATATAAACTATACGAGTGCGAAATTTCATACTCCTCCGTCCGCGCAATTTTCGTAAAAAGGGGTACAAAGTTTTTGCTTCACGTATATAGATTGTATAATAATCTGTACATTTCTATAAATAAGTTCATATAATACGAGTATATCACAAATACCATTTTCGTTGCTCTGTTTGAATTATCTGTTTAAAAGAATTATTATAGAGTTCTTTTTACATTGGCCACACTTTCAGGTACTAATTGCTCGTGCCTCTGTATACAAACCTTGTCGGGGCCATTTTATACCGTTTACAAAACTCAGCAAACCTTTGTAAATTTTTCAGCGCTGCTGGACATGCACACAAAGCTATTAATATTTTAACTCATGTTACTTTGGGATGGCAATGAGTCGTATTTTATAACGCAAAATATTTAATTTTAAGAGGTCTGTTACATTACAACCGTGATTTTTTTATTAAAAGCCCGTCCTTGGCGTTCTTATGCATCTAAAATGAAACTTTGATAATTTTGACTTATTGTATAGTGGAGAACAGGTATGGTTAACAGTGGCCTCGCTTTCGCTATTTTATGTTATCTATACCTATAAGAGAGCTTAATCTGACTGACTGACTGATTCATCATCGCCGAGCCGAAACCGCTGAAGCTAGAAAGCTGAAATTTGGAAGATAGCTTACTTTTACAGCAAAGACTTTTACAACAAAGGGGGATTTTTTTGAAATTCAACCCCTAAGAGGGTGAAAAGGGGTGAAAACGAATGTATGAAACTTTTTAACGCGTGGTGCGATTTGCTTGAAATTTGATATGAATAAATAAAATGCAAAATAAATGGACACGTGTTTCAGGATTTTTCAAAATAACCCTCATAAATGAGTAAAATGTGGAGTAAATGTTTGTATGGAAACTTTTTAATGGGTTGTCAGGTGATTGATTAGAAACTTATCAAAAAAGTTTGGCTTCAATTCCTTTAAAAAAAATGAAGACGAAGTCGCGAGCAACAGTCAAAGTTGCAGTGTTATATAAAGTCAAATTCCGAAACATGTTTTTAATAAAATTGTGCGACTGCACTTTTAGAAACTCATAGATCGAACTACAATACTAAGCAAACGAAATGCAAAATATATATCTAGTAATATCTCATAATTAGTGGTTGAGTTTAAAGCGACCTCGGAATTGAGAAATATGTACATGTACAAAAAAACATATACCATATTCATTATATGTAAAATGATGCGATTCTCGAAAAAAGATATATCTTTTTAGAGAATCACAAATTTTCTCATTAAACGTTCCGTTAACAACAAGTTAATATATATCACATCATTGTTTTTATAAAAGCTCTTTGTTTATATCCGTGAAATGTGATTGTCACAAACCTAATTTATTAACGTTTAGAAAAAACACTTATTCAGAGCCGAATGAAATGCCAAAAGATGTCGTGCTCATAATATCATTGTTTTCGTAAGTACCCTATAATAGGACGAAACATTTTGAATGTTTCACGAACAATATGAAGATATCTTATTGAAATTGGCCAAGTAAGTGTCAGACCACGCACAGTATCTTTAATATCTTTGAAAGTAGTTTTTTTTAAATTAATTAATATAGCACACGATAAGGTAGTAAATTAAAAAAATAAACTAGTGGCTTTGTGAGCTACAGCTAGTTATCTGTAAACGTAACGTAAAAATGTCGAAATGTGTCGAAAAATGTTCGCGAGGTCAACAGACTATTTTACGTTTTCAACACCCATATCACGTCATTTTGAAATATTTCAAAAATCTGAATCGACACAAAAAATCTATATACATAAAGAACCTGCTCACAAAATTTCACGAGAATCTATGTAGGTTGAGAAAACTATATAGGTTGAGAAATGCGAACACCCGAACAGACGCCGGCAGGACATTATCGCATAAACTGAAACGGAGACACACGCTGGCGCTTCGCACTCGCTCGGTCAATTAACCCATCCTTACATGTAGGGGAGGTACACTTAAATCATTTTTTTGGGAGTTTTATTTCCTTACTTTGTAAGAGTCACTAATACGTGTTACCATGCAAAAGTAATTTTGATAAAAATAGACAGAGAGCGAGAGCTCTCATTAGGGGCGGAAAGACAAACAGACGGAATGACATGCATATCAGAAAGTATAGTTTTTTCAATAATAATGTTGTAATATGTATGATGTGAGAGACAGAGAGAGGCGGAAGCTCTTTCCGCCGAGCGAGCGCGTAGCGCGAGCGTGTGTCTCCGTTTCAGTTTAGGCGAAAATGTCCGGCCGGCGTCTGTTCGGATGTTCGCATTTCTCAACCTATATAGGTTTTTTTTTCTCAACCTACATAGATTCTCGTGAAATTTTGTGAGCAGGTTCTTTATGTATATAGATTTTTTGTGTCGATGGAGGAGGCTTTTACCGTAGATAGAAGCAGTCCTTTCTTGCAATAACAAAATAAAAGAAAAAATAATCAGTATATATATAAAAAAAGTCAAACATATTTAACCTAGATCTAAGTTAATTAGATAAAAATTAGATTAAGCCAAACATTTAAGTTTTTGTTATTATGTTAGTAAGAGTTAAATAAAGCTTTATTATTATTTTTGTTATTATAAATTAATATTGCTGGACAGTGCACACAACAATATCTAGCCCCAAACTAAGCATAGCTTGTAATATGGTAACCAGATGGCTGATAGAATACTTATATATTTTTAAATACATACTTATGATACTTTATAACACCCAGACACAGAACAAACACCTGTGTTCATCACACAAATGTTTATCCTGGGAGGGAATCGAACCCTCTGCAGAAGGCAGAGTTACTACCAACTAAGCTGACAGGCCATTATGTGTGATGTATGTGTTAATCAAGTAAAAGTCAAAAGATAATTTATTCAATACAATCACAAGGATCACTTTGAAACGTTTTACATACTAGGTGAATTTAGGTGCCAATTCATCCTAACCCAAGCTCGAGAAGAATTGGCAAGAAACTCGTCTTGGTCCTAGCGCTTTTTTATATGATCCATCTTATAACTACCTTAACTACGAAATACTAATACAAGAGAGTTTATACATTTCAAGTGTGTCGGTTAACTGTCTGACGGCAGAGCGACATGAGGCCATGCATTCTTATCAATAATATAGTCATTAATATTATAATAAGCTTTCTTCAAAAGACTACCTTTAATGTATGCTTTAAATTTCTTAATAAATTAATTAATAGTAGCATTTTCAGGAAGCTTATTATAGAAGCGCACCGTGTTCCCCATAAATGACTTATTAACTTTTTCTAGTCGAAACCTAGGGATGTATAATTTATGTTTATTCCTAGTGTTGATTTTATGAAGGTCACTATTTTGCTGAATCCCATCTCTATTTTTATGTGTATATAACAAATTTTCATATATATATTGTGAAGCTATTGTGAGAATATTTAATAAATTAATAAATTATAGACTGACATAAACTATAAGGGTTCTGGATTTCCGAACCATAAAAACCCGTAAAGTAAGTACCTTAACTAAAATCAAAACACATTGTAAAGCTTCGGGCGCTCTTTTGACTACTTAGGTACCTACCTAGTGCCTTTGACTACTTACGCGTTCTCTAAAATCTGGGTAACTATAGTACCTAATCTCAAGGATGTTAGAACACTCCTTAAAACTAATCCTTACTAATATTATAAGCGCGAAAGTTTGTATGTATGTTTGTTACTCTTTCGCGTAAAAACTACTGAATGGATTTTAATGAAACTTTACAAAAATATAGCTAATACATCAGAATAACACATAGGCTATAATTTGTAAAGATATTGTGTGAATTGTCTAATATATAACCATAAGTGTCAAGTAAGCAAAAAAAATCTGCCATCTGCAAGCTATTCTGGCGTGCGCTGCAAAAACCATTACAATTACACGAAGTACTAATCCTGCGCAGACGAAATCGCGGGCATCAGCTAGTAGGTTCATAATTAAAATGAGGCACTAATAACCGGAACACTGTACGGAGAAGACTTATTTCGAGATTATACTTAAACCCTTAAAATAACTAAACTCGCATAAAAACCTCATCACTCCGCAATTTTACGAGCTTTTTTATGGATAATTTTTATGAAAATGCTCTCAATAAAAAAAACAGGATGGTGCAAATTAGTCTGTTCTAACCTACATCTCGCGAGATGAGAAAATTCACACGAGAGATTTCGATTTCCTGTTTAATTTCCATTCACCAAGGATTTCATCCGTTCCATTCATGACGTACTAGGTACTCTCGTCTGTCAACTACAACGTCACGATTCTGAATAAGTATAAGTACCTCCTTTGCGCGGATCTTTAGATTATAGACTTTCCTATGCTGCAAAATTTAAACAAATAAATAAATAATCCCGGATATTTCACACAGCATAATCTGGCCCCAAAGTAAGCAGAGCTTGTGTTATGGGTACCACATGACTACTATTATATACTTATACTACTACTATACTATTATACTTCTTATACTACTTATATATACATTATAGAAACACCTAGACCCTAAACCAAACTTGTAGATCATACAAACATTTGCTCCTTACAAACCTTCTGCGTCTCAGCCGGACCTTAGCCCAAGCGCCAAAGAGGTCGTCAAATATTAGTGGATAATGCACACAACACCATCTAGCCCTAAACTAACCATAGCTTGTATTATGGTGACCAGATGACTGGTAGAATTTATATCTAGCACCCAGACACAAAATACGCATCTATGTGCATCACACAGATGGTCTGGTCTGGCAGGGAAAAGAACCTACAGCGCAGAAGGTAGAGCTACTACTAAATATCAGAACGAATCCACGCCAATATATACCTTGTTCCTTAATAATGTATGTATGTACTTACACTACATTATTTATTATATATAATGTGTTTAGAACGGTATTTATAATTCAAAACATCACACATCACTTTAGGCTCCGTCCGAAAATCAGCCCTGCCCCGATCCTCCATTGGTTCGGTACAGCATGAGTTCGGTTCATGCTGAGACGGGGACCTATTTGCCCCACACAACAATCTAGGTAGGTACTTAGTTTTTTGGTTATTGTTATATATTTATTTGTTTTTAAAAGTATGTATTTTTATTTATGTATTTTATATTATACTAGCTGTCTCGTTCACGACTTCGTCCGCGTGTTTTAAAAAGAAATAATATATATATAATTGTACCGACTGCAGCGCCATCTGTCGGGCTGATTTGTGAATCTAAACCACTCGGGCGCCACCCAAACGCATACAAAAAAAATCATTCAAATCGGTCCAGCCTTTTAGGAGGTGTTCAGTGACAAACACACGTACAGAAGAATTATATATATATAAAGATTTGTATTGTATTGTATTGTATTTTATGTAATATTCTTATTTGACCCAGCATCTAGGACACTAGATGCTGGGTCAGCTATATATATATATATATATAACAATGCACACAACATCATCTAGTCCCAAACTAAGCATAGCTTGTATTATTGTGACAAGATGACTAATATATTTTTAAATCCATACTTATGATACTTTATAACAAACAGCTATGCTTTTCACACAAATGGATGGTGGATTATAAAATGTTCTAAACGTTCAATAAACTAATTTTAAATATAGGCAATAATGTAGTTCCTACAGTAACAGATGTAGGGTTTATTCCACGTTTATTATTCCAACCGTTTATTAATTAGACGACCTAGATAGTACCCCGAAGTTTTGATCAAACGAAAACATCTTAGCCGTAGGATGTAATTATTATGTAACAGTACCTATACCATTGTAACAAAGTAAGCAACGGTAGTTTCCACATTAAATATTAAAATACTTATATCTAAATTCTGTCCAAAAAAATAAGCTCGTATAATTATTTGTATTTAGGATGTTAAATACAAACAATTATACGAGATAAGTATGTTATTATAAATTTTACCAAACAACTCTCATGACTACACATCACTAGCATCTGCCTACGAATTTGCTCATGTGTAATACGCAGATAATAAGTTGCCTATTGTTGTTTCAGATTCAAATTTGTATATATACAAAATTTCATTCAAATTGGTTCAGCTATTTTTACCGAAACATCCACACACATATTGTCATTTATGACACAAGGACACTAAGTTTCTTAGTATGTAGATTCTTCGTTTGTCATTTCATGAAGTAACATAGCTCTGCTAATTTAATATTTTTTACTAGTTTTATTGCATGTATTATAAAGTAATCTTAGTGGAATTTTAATTAATAAATTGTGACTACATAGGACAAGTATGGGCAATTAAATTATATGTGTATTATGGTGCAATGTGATTTGAACGACGAGCAATCCCAAGAAAAATTTAGTGGGCCATTCCGCGATGACGTTTAGAATTGACAATTGACTAAGACTTTATTAACAAGCAAATTGACTATAAACACATTATAAACACTTGACACTAGCAAAATTGACATTATTATGTCACATGCCATAAACATAGAAGAAGAAGAGTTAGTATTGAGCTAAGTCAGATATATTTTAGGCGCCTGAAAAATTACGTATCAACCCTCATCAAAAGCGATGTCTCTGATAGATCTGATATATTATCTCACTCCTCAAATTACCAACTGAATCCTTGTCACAAATCATTCACTGAAATAATACCCTGTAAAAATACTTGTGATATCTCTTCTTGAATAATAATAAGAGAAAAGGTACTTTCCCGTTATCAAACGGGAAAATCAAAAATAAACGCGGAATTTATTTGACAAGTGCGTCGAATAGGCGAGCTTGTGTATACGAGTATACGATACTCGAATAGTGTTAACAAGCCCAAGCTATTTAAACGCTCTAAATAGATAATTTTGGGAAGTTATTTTCTTCTAAAATAACCTGTCGCACTTGGCCGGTTTTTTTAGAAGAAAATAACTTCCAAAAATCGGACTCGCGCACCGAGGGTTCCGTATAAACCTATAGGTATATAAGTAAAATTTCAACCATCACGGCAATCGTGTCATAGTTGGATGATGTAACAAAAAATTTACAGTTTTCGCAATTTTTCCTTTATCTGTGTTATAAGACGTTGCTTCGTACCAAATTTTCAAGATTCTGAGTTCACGGGAAGTACCCTGTAGGTTTTGATTCCCTTGCGAGTTGCGAGTTTGAATATATGCGACTTAAATTGCTGTTTCTCTTGATTGCGTTGACATAGAAGTTTGATTTTGTTACAGCTTAAAAGTATTATAGGCCTGAGTATTTTATATGAATTTCAATTTAATACCTTTACGCGTTCATGAGAAAAGGGGTAGTAAGTTTAAAATTATTATGCTTTTTCTTCACTTTTGGAACCCCATATTCTACTTGTCCAATTTGGTTAATTAAGTTACCAGCTTATTTCCTAATTCCAATCTATCGAGCTGTTAAGTTTCATGCAGATCGGATCAAAAGTTCGATAGTTATCGTCAAACAAACAAATTTACAAAGCCAAAATGCCCAAGTGGCCATTGAGATCTTCGCTCGCTACGCTTGCTCAATCAGTTAAGTAGATTTTTCGAGGAGCCTTTATGATATAAATTTTCGACTATACCTAAGTAAAGGGATTTCGTCCGGTTCGAGTCATAGCATCCGGCAGCGGCGGGCCGAAAGGTACGTTGTGGCAAAATTTGAATGCGGCTCGTTGAGCAGCTAAAACCGAAGTTTTCTAAAAGCGTAACGGGTTAGTTTACAGTTTTATCTAACATCAACACGGGGCGCTTCTATAATAAGTTTCCTGAAAATGTAGGTTAAAAACTTACATAAAGGATAGTCTTTTGAAGAAAGCGTATTATAATATATTATAAATGACTATATTATTGATAAGAATGCATGGCCTCATGTTGCTCTGCCCTCAGACAGTTAACCGACACATTTGAAATGTATATATAAACTCTCTTGTATTAATTAGGTTTTCGTATTATCAAATCAAAAAATCAAATCAAAAAGTAGTTATATGATGGATCATGTAAAAAAGCGCTAGGACCAGGATGATTTTTTTGGCAGTTCTTCTCGGGCTTGGGTTAGGACGATTTGGCACCTAAATTCACCTAGTATGTGAGGCGTTTCAAGTGATCCTTGTGATAGTATTGAATAAAGTATCTTTTTACTTTGACATTGACTTTGATGATGCTTAGGTAAGAGGCTGGATGGTGCCACAGGAAAATAATTTGCAACAAAGATTTTGGGCTGCCAAAGAAGGCTTCCGAATTTTGTAAAAAAGAGAATGACTAATGGTCAAGTCCTAAATCAAATCAACACTAGACTTTATAAAAATTACCACTTCAAGACTTAATTTTTAACTAATTATCTGTATCGAAAAACTGTTTAGGCAATATCTTTAAAAGATTAATCGAACGATATGTCACACGATGTATTACAATAAGAAAAAGTTAATTTTGTTAGACATTTTTTTTAACACATTTACATGAATTTTACCCTATAATACGTCTTGCAAGTTTTTAATTTCATAGACTTGTAGGGATTATAATATGTATTACTGTACAAAATTTCATCACGATAGGCCTAAAAATCTGCGGGAAGAACTCCGATTAGGGGCACACAGATAGACCAAGGGACATGTCGAAACATTACGAAGACGCCTCGGTATACGGCTGTCATTGGCCTCAATTCTGTTGGCACCAACCTAACTAATTTTAGCTAAAATTAAGTTTTGAACGGTCAAATTAACTTTTGGTATTCTGCTGCTACCAACTTATCCTAATTTAATTTTATCTAACTTAATTAAGCGTTCCTAATTTAGTTAAATGGTACAAACCGAATAGGTTTTACAAATGCTATGACTAATTAAATATATTTTAGACAATTCCTAATTTTAGAAATGAACCAACCGAATTGCCACCATTGTCATCAGGAAACTCGACCATGGCCTACCAACGAGTACATACTTGCCGCGCGGTAAAGTAATGAATGGTTCGATGAGTTAGTAACAGGCGCTTACTGTGTTAATTATCTGCAAAACTGCTATTCGCCAAACATGCCATTTTAGAGTTCCTTTTTCTCATGGTCCTAACGATTCTAGGTCGCGATTCTGACGAACGCTATCTTAAGGAAACCAAAGCAGATTGTAGGTTTCCTTTCCAAAGGGTTTATAAAGGACTTCACTGAGATAAATAAGAATACAAATGGTGGCCATTTTACAACACCATTTTGCCCCAAAATAAATGAAGCTAGTAAGCAAAATATGGAAACCAGATGAGTGATTGAAATCTTATACAAGTAACTTATGATACTGTATAACATTTAGACACAGAACAAATATCTATGTTTATCCCACATATGTTGGCCCTGGGTGAGGATCAAACCTACTAACTACAATGCGGAAGGCAGAGTTTGCCACTGAGCTGAGCTATGAGGCCAATCAATAAGTGGTGAGGTTAATTTAATGGACATAAAGAGACGGCAGACATTGGATTATGCAAACATTCCGCTCAAGGCAGTCTTACCTAGTCTCGAGCCATGTTCATATTAAAACGTTAAAAAACCAAGAATACATTTACCTAGTAACACCAGTTATTATAATATTATCGGTAGTTATTTTTATTTAAAAAATTAATTAGGTAAACTATTTAGTCCATTTTTACTAATGGTGAGTATTTTGACCCTCAAAATTATAATTCTAAATGTTTTTGAAATGAAATGAAATGATTTATTTGCGTGTGTTTTTAGTAGTTTTATGGTTTTGAATTGGTTTTTATTCGTAAATATCCCATACATATTCCTAAAATTCGAGGCCGCATTAAATGGTTGTAATTTAATCAAATAAAATCTAAATTTTGACATTTTTCTGATGAATGATGAGGTTAATCTTTGGTTGACTTGACTGCGGTCAGTCTACTTAATCAGTACCTACCTAAACCTACTCTTTACTTAATCAGTATTCTTGATTTTTAGTGGGACTGGTACTCGGATGTTAGATCAGTTGGTGGTTAGTGCGTTGGCCAGTTTAAGGCAGAGACGCGAGTTTGAGTCTCGTTCGTTCGGAAATTTTGGATCATATATAATTTGGACTCCATCACATAATACTGCTATGGCATACTAATTTCTGTGTAAAATGCGAGCATGTGTCAAAGACTTGTCACTAGGTTAGATATCCTTCCGACATTCTCAAAATCGATTAACAATCGAATTTTAATAATAATAATAATAATTCCGGACATTTCACACAGCCTCATCTGGCCCCAAAGTAAGCAGAGCTTGTGTTATGGGTACCACATGACTGATATACTACTTATATACTATTTTTTTTGTAAATACATATTATACATAGAAACACCCAGACCCGAGACAAATACTTGCAGATCATACAAATATTTGTCCTGCGGCGGGAATCGAACCCGCAACCTTTTGCGTCTCAGCCGGACCTAAGCCCACTGCGCCACAGAGGTCGTCAAGTTTATTCATTTTCATTTCATTTTAATTTCGTCGAATTTTATTCATCGATTGAGGTCTTCAAGACTGGTGTTTTTATTTTTTTACTTAAAATCCCTGTTCATACCTACCTATGTTATTCTATACCTACAAATTTCTGACTAAACTGAGTTATAGCGACTTCTGGCAATTTTTTTATCCAAACAAGCAATATTTCAATGAACGAAGCGAAATAATCCTCTAGGCTTGTCTCATTATTTTCGAAGGTTCTGAATGTAGACACAGGGTTACGTCCCTCAGATAGGCACACAATCTGTGTATGTAGGACAAATTCATCAACGTTGTACTCCATTTAGTTGACAACTCATTTACAAGCTGCTCTCAACTCTCTAGGGGGTGTAAATTTCTCCTGATTCAGGAGTAGGTACTCGTAAGTAGTCTTAGTAAGTATAATAACGTCTCCCCTGGTCGGTCTCCTGGGCAAAATACTTCTATTCCTGATAAAAAGTACTTAATTTTAGCACAATCTAAACGTAGTAATAACAATAATAGGACAGTTATTCCGCCTAAAAGGTTCTGAGAAGTACTTAGGGTTCATTATTTGGTAGGTATTATAAATATCATAATCATAAATAAATAAATAAATAATCCCGGACATTTCACACAGCATCATCTGGCCCCAAAGTAAGCAGAGCTTGTGTTATGGGTACCACATGACTGATATACTACTTATATACTTTTTTTTGTAAATACATACATATTATACATGGAAACACCCAGACCCGAAACAAATACTTGCAGATCATACAAACATTTGTCCCGCGGCGGGTATCGAACCCGCAATCTTCTGCATCTCGGCCGGAACTTAGCCCACTGCGCCACAGAGGTCGTCAATCATGCCTATATACCTACATCTATTATAGATAATACGAGATTTTTCCATTTGTTAAATTTAGTATGCAGGGGGTTTCGGGGGCGATAAATCGATCTAGCTAGGTTTCAGTTTCAGAAAATTTAGTTTTATCCGATTTTTATACCAAGCAAAGCTCGGTCATCCAGGTTGTTTGTTGTTTTTAGCCTGTACTGTCCCACTGCTGGGCAAAGGCCTCCCCTTTTCCATTGATTTCGGTCCAACGCCATTGTCTGCCACCGACAGTCGCTAAAGATATCTAGCTCGTTACGCCAACGCTTGCGTAGTCTACCGCCCCGTCTCACTGTCTCAGGGCTCCACTCAGTGGTAGCTTTGGCCCACTGTTCGCCCGGCATGCGGCAGACGTGCCCTGCCCAGTACCCTCGGTCATCCAGATACAATACAATAATATTAGATACACCTGAAACAGTTGCGCTACTAAGGATCGTTTAAAACGATCTATTTGATCAAATTTGAATTGGAATTTGAATAAAATATATTGGTATTTTATACTCTTACGTCAGATACGCTTTACAGGTTATTTGGCTATTTAGATCTTCAGATGGTTAGCTCAGCCGACAGCATTCTTACAGGAGCTATAGAAGTCTCCTGTGGGGAAACTGGAAATATCTTCTGAATCATTTAAGTTCTTAATATCGTGTCACTGGTTATTTTAAGAGGATTAAAGTGGGCCTTACAGGTTCCTTACGTGCACTTGGCACATGAAGTTAATAGCCTTCAGAACAGCTGTTAGTATGTATCTATTTCAAGTGTAAATGGCTTCGGTACTTCTTCGGCTTCACTACGAGAAAATCCCTTTGAAAACAGCATATACTGCACTTATATTTAATATCGGCCTTATAACATGGGTACTAGTTATTGAGCTTTAAGATTATGAGGATGCATTGGGCAGTAAAGATGACCTATGAATGAAATCAAAATAAAACAAAAAAAAATCTTTGTACATTTACTAATATACTCCTTGTATTTGTACGATTATGATTGAATCATCATGTACATATTTCGCTATAAAAAAAGCATCTCAAAGTACCGAAGCTTACAGGTTACAAAAACACGAATGAATCTTTTTTCGGTCGTTTTTCATAACAAAACATTCAACATTTGAAGATTGATATCACATGCTTTTAATTTTCTGAATGTTTTGTGCTATAGAATTATGAAAAATTTGTTTTATATTTCAGGAACGGTGATATACTATCATTGAAATATATATTCTATATAAACAATTCGACTTACCTATTCAACCGATTCAGCAGTCAGTCATTTCCAATAACACCCAAAATAATAACTACACTTTTCAATTAATACCCAGTCACAACCACAAAAGAATTGACATAAAGTACAGACACAAACAAAGTAAATTAGTAGTATTTAAACAAAGGTGTGATTTCCGCTTTTTTGAAACGCGCCGCGCTCCGAAGCGACCGATCCACGTCTGGCGCGCTATGGATGTTTTCGATTTAATACGCACGCGCCGTAGCACATTTTCACGAGCTCAGCGGCCGTGTATTTACAGCTGGAAAATTCTTTAGGAAAAATGATGCTGTGCTCGATTGTACCATAGTTCAAACCCACATGTATATTTAATTGTTGCAGCTTATTTCTTAGGGTGTAAATGTATGAATCAGAAATTAATTTATAAACAGCTGAATAAAATGTTGTACTTAGTTAATTTCCTTCAATATTTTGTTTGCTTCAATACATCGTAACAACTGAATCGAGTGAGATGCTATTTGGTATATATATATATATATATATATATATATATATATTTATAAAGCGAGCTAAAACAAAAGAAGAGACTTGTAAATTTTGGCACTCATCGATAAGTGGTTACTTAACCAAGGCAGTGAATTCAGAACACTCCCAATGTGACTGAAGTTTTCAGAAAGGTTTATAATTCCTTGGGTGTCTAGGTCGTTGCCTGACTACCGTCTAGCCGGAAACCGTCGTAGACCGTGCTTGGTGCAAGATTGTTTAATGGCCCATGTCTGTTCTCCCAGACATTCTGTAACGTCTGAAAAGCGTCTGGGAGGGCGTTCATCGGGCTGTCAACCGATGCTTACGAAAGAAAGGAAACCAAATATCTTTTATATTTGGCGTGCCATTTCGATTGGAAGTGCTCGATTGACGGTATGGACATCTAGGGTTGAGAGAAGACCTTGAAAATGCTGAAGGTTAGGTATCCATATATCTCATAATTAGTTATGTGGTGTTAACGTATGGTCTTAACCATGCTGACTGACTCATCATCGCCGAGCTGAAACCGCTGAAGCAAGAAAGCTGAAGTTTGGAAGGTAGCTTTCTTTTATAGCAAAACCACCCACTAAGGCGAGATTTTTTGAAATTCAACGTCTAAGAGGGTGAAAATGGGTGAAAACTAATGTATGAAACTTTTTAACGCGTGGTGCGATTTACTTGAAACTTGATTTAAATTATTAAAATGCAAAATAAATAGATACGTCAGGAATTTTCAAAATAACTCTTACAAAGGGTTATAATGGGATGTAAAACTTTGTAAAGGAACTTTTTAACGGGTAGTGTGATTTCTTAGAAACTTGGTTGGGATACTTAAAATGCAAAATAAATGGACACGTGTTTCAGGATGATTCTTTTATGGTGACTAGATGACTGATAGAAAAGTTATATATTTCAAAAATACATACTCCTGAAGGAGTTAAGATACTTTATTGCATCCAGCCACAGAACAAACGATGTTTATCACACAAATGTTTATCCTGGGAGGGAATCGATTCAACCTTCAACCTACAGCGCAGAAGGCAGAGCTACTACCAACTGTGTTGACAGACCAGTCAAAGTCAATAAAGATGTTTTTTTTTAATGCCTGACATTTCACACGGCATCATCTGGCCCCAAAGTGAGCAGAGCTTGTGTCAAAGGTACCACATGACTGATACTACTTATATACTTTTTTTTGTAAATACTTACATATTATAACATAGAAACACCCAGACCCAAACCAGACTGAGACAAATACCTGCAGATCATCCAACCATTTGTTCGCGGCGAGAATCGAAACTTCAGGCGATTTTAACACCTCATTAGCAACTATGTAATTATTAAATAAACTTTGTGACTGACTGTCACTCCGACAATTTCACAGTAAACTTTTTTAGCGCTGCTTAACGCTGACGAACTTATAGGCGGATACAATACATTTAACTTTAGCCCTGATGCTGCTCTTCATCATCGGCCTAGCACTATTTCTAATTTTACAGATATAAGCGACATGCAGCAACGTCATTAGATGACTGAAGGTGACTTGACTAACCCAGTGCTATCGGCTATAAAAAGTAATGTCCTAGACCATGAAAGAGGTCATAACGCGACCTATATATTCCACCACCAGTTTCAATGCTTGCTGACACAATTCTAGCCGTATGACGTGATCTGTTAGTCATAGGAATCTCACCTCTATTTCATTGATCAATAATTGAATTTAATTGAGTTATAATTAGCGTTTTATTAAGGCTATTCTTCTTATAATTGTCTCACTTAACTTCCTAACTTAGAGCAAAATGAAATACTATCTGTAGATGTGTATTACCATTGCCCAATCAACGCTGGGTACTAAAAATGGTACTTACATTAAGTACAATAACGTAAACTGCCCGAACTCATAGGACAGTGGGGTGGTTTAGATTGCCACCCCATGGGGCCGTAAGTGGTCTTATTTGTTTTCCTGGTTACGAAGTGGCGATCCACGTGTCCGCTCACTTTGTGACTTGGTCGTTATTTCATTACAGAAAGGTGTGTCAAGTATTGCAATTTGTATCTTATAATATATTACATAAGAATCTTCCTTAAATGTACGAGCTAAAGTGTTGCCATAAACAATGTTACACAATGTCAATGTAAGTCTGTCAAACTTCCTGTACAATTAATGTAACAAATGAGAGTAAGAGAGGGGATTATTTTTAACTGTCTTGCGAATCAAACATTGCGCTCTTATTTTATTTATATAACTCAACTATTTCTGGTTTTATTTGAAGTTTTGATGTTTTGAAGTGATAACTTCTTATAGGAGGGTAAACAGCTTCGTTACGTAGCGCGTTACGGCGCTAGTCTGTCTGGCTTCCCTTTCTCTCACGCATACGGCAGCGGTAGGCAGGGTCCTCCTCTCTCACTCTAACACAGCGCTAGTTAGATTAGTTAAAGTTATCACTTCTGTCGGGCGTCCCGAGACGCACACGTTTTTTGTTTATATTTTAACCTAGGTTTTTAGGTGTGCCTAGGTGTTATTATACACCCGAATCATTGAATAAAAGCTTTGTGTTTCTTTCTTTGTTGTGACTCGAGCAAAAATATTCCGTACAATTATTTTATGCTAGCTGACCCGACAGACGTTGTCCTTTCTTAACTGTGAATATTGAATTCGAATTCGTATAAACTGTCAAGCGACTGACAGTTTGTCAAACGCCAGAAGGATTAGAAAAGATAATATCGTCGTTAAGTTTTCTTAATTTTTTTCATTCTCCACGCAACTTTCTTAATTGTTTCGTTTATAAGAACCTTTTCCTGGAAATAACAAACACAACAAAAAAAGATTACCGAAATCGGTCTAGCCTTTTACGCGTGATGCCGTGATCAAGGGAAATAGGGATTCATTTTTATATAGACTGATAGATGTATAGATAAAATACGCCAATTTTTATAATATAACAAATGACGAGCAACAACATACGAGCTTCTGACGTCGTACTAATGAACGGTCTAAACACTTTACATTGGCAAAGTTGTCATCATTAGGCCATATGCCTTTAACGATGAAAAAGTAGAAGAGTTGATTCTTCGTTTAAAATTTCACAAAACAACATAGCTCACCTAAATAATTATAGTACTAGGCGAGCAGGATCAACCGAGAGATTTTCATCCCCCAGAGAATAGAAAATCGGAAATCTGCATTTCCGTAGCTCCGTAGCACACGCGTAGCGGCGTAGCATAGTTGGACCTACGCCAGGGATCGACGACCCCGGCCCCTCTATAATCAATTCATAACGTAGGTTTGTATTCTACTCAGAGACGAGAGTTCATTAGACAGCTGACTTTGAATGAAATGGTACCATCTAAATCTGAATACATTTTTCATTGGCTTTATTTATTATTTATTTATATTGACAGATTTTCACATGCTCTATGATCCTGATATAATTATTTTGCTTCCTGATATAATTCACTATTCTCGACATACACATTGGTCTAGGGTTCTTTTGACCTGGCTTTTATCTAATACATTCCAAATTTTATCTTTAATAAAAAAAACACATGCGACAAGCTTTTATATGCTTTTACTATCATCACCTACTCACCGAACTACTCACATTTCTCATGAACTCACTTCTCATTTTTCTCTTCTTCATGAACCATCAACATATTGATCATTTTGTTTTTGTAAAATTATGTTTCCTAGTATTATTTTATAAACATTTATTTAAATTTGTGTTAGGTATCTGCATTTGTGTATATCGTTTATGTAAATATATATAAGTATATTTACAATATATATAAATTTATATAAATATATATAAGTATCAACAATATTGTGTAAGTTTATTGCATTTATTTGCTTTATATAAATAAGTTATAGTTCATAATTTAGTACAGCCGACCAATCTTCCAAATAAGTTAAGTTTCTCTTCATCCAATGGTTGTCTGGAAGAAATCGCTTCCTTAGAGATAAGACCGCCCATTGCACATAATTTTCGTAAGTAAATTTAGTTATAAATTGTTATATTTAGTTTTAAGATGTACAATAAAGAATGTTTATTCATTTTCATTCATTCATTCCTTTCTCACATACACTTCACACAAAGACACCCATATAATGCGATTGGTATCTAATTAGCTTAAAACATATTTGAAATATTATTTTGCAAAAAAGTATTTTTGCTTATGGTCTATTTTGTTTTTTTTTTAGTAGTTAGTGTTAATTGTTTGTTTTTCTTTTATTTTTAATATACCTATTCCAACCAACTATCCAAAAGTTACAAGCGAGTTGAATACAAAATGTGGATTCAAAATGGTTTAAGTTCTGCATATTCATTCATTTGTTCGGTTTTATTCGAAGAAACTAAAATAATAACTGTGAATCCTAGATAACGATAGATAAATAAGCAAGTCCCCCCTAAATAGCAATTATCATAACATCGAGAACTTGACCCCCTTACGTTAAAAGTTTATGTGTAGCTAATTTATTTAAAAAACGAGCACTTCCTGTGTATAGAGATATAACAAGAGCATTGTTAGGGCAGTTCCACATCGGCGTCGCTGCGAGTGACTGCGCCCATGTGATATCGACCCAAGCCGACCGTAAAACAACGATGTGAGAAAGTCGTTGTGCGGCAAATTTTCGAATAACCCTGCAAATTAATCATCAAGCAATATGTCACACCTTTTCAAGCCAAACCTGAAATCAAGTATCACAGAACGGATAGGTAAAAAACTTACATAATATTTTAGTACTTTTTGGAGTAAACGTCGAAGAAAAGCATAGTAAGATAATCTGCTACTTTGTTGGCTCGTATGTTAGCACGTTTTGTATCGTATACGTTTCGCTATGGATACAGCCGACTAAATTCACAGGATGATTTAGTAACATAGCGCTGGGCAAGCCTACTCCAACTTAAACATATATACTATGTAGTTCTGTCAGTACAACGTTTAGTAAGTAAGGCCTGACTGAGACATATTTTTTAAGTCGGCCGAGACTGAGACAGAGACAAGCAAAATATACACCTAATTTCGAAATAAACAGTTTTATAATTTTACTAATTTTAACCTGCAGCTTCGTATGAATCTATAAAAAATGCAGTATTAATGCAATTTTTATTATTATTTATTTATTCCAAGTCACGGCCAACAACTATATTAATTATCAGCCAAATCCGTGCAGCCGTTTTTTTGTATTTTAGTGCACAATATTGATCATGCACTAAATAATATTACAATCTAGCCAAATAAGCTAATGAGTAATTTTGTTTTGACATAGTTTTATAAAATAAATTATACTAAGAATGTGTCCAATAGCACTTTTCTTATAGTCTCTAGTTAAGGGGAAGACACTTTTTTCTTATTGTTTTTATGTAGTTACTTAGCACTTCACTTTCGTTAAACTACACTAACTCAATGGCTTTTTCCGTTTGAGCCTTCTTACATTGTCCGTGATGTCGAGGATCTGGATTGCCTCGACGTTCACATGGTGACGAAGCCTCTGTTCGTGGTGTGATTAGCAGCAAACAATTTTCTCCACAATTTTTCTATCTTATGTATTAATAGGATTAATAATCAAAAACATTCTAATCATTCATCCCTTTCAATTGTGCCGTTTTTCATGTTTCATCAACAACTATTCATATTACTACCTAGGAAATATATTATTATGTAGATAACTCAGACAGTTCCGATGTTTTGCACGATGTCACAAATCACATTTATTCAACAAATTCACCGCTCATATTCTAATAAAGCAAGCAAGGCAAGTTGTGTAGAGTCACGGTAAAAGCCGCGATTCTGCTAAAATTAAAAACTGAGACCGAGACATCTTTTTACGCCAAAATGGTCTAGCAAGTGAGCAGATAAAAGTTACACTAGACGCTGTTTAAAGATAGATAGATAGATAGATAAACACTTTATAGTACACAAGAGAAAACACAAAAAAAATAATGATTAGCAATACAGTTGTACAATGGGCTGTCTTATCGCTAAAAGTGATCTCTTCCGGGCAGCTATGGATGGACGGGATAGAAAAAAAACAAAAAGTCGGAGGTGTACAAAAAAGTTGCCTATACTAAATAATCTAATAAATAAAAACACAATATATAATAATAACTATAACAATGCCTATAATTAAACCTACAAAACAAAATTTACACAAAGAAAGATAGCATACATACCAACAAACAATTTTCTATAGTGACAACCAGTTAAGTGAATCATTTAGAAGTATATGCAAAAGTCTTGCATATATTATGAACCACTCATGATACTTATGAATCACAACCACAAACTCGTAGCTCGATGTTTTCACCTGCATTCATCGCTCTTCTGAACCCGAGAACTAAACTCCTAACCAGGAGACGTGACCGGACAGTCATATCGGAAAACGACAACAGCCCCTTCCTTTCTATGATTTAGAAACGAAGCCAAACGGGAAATTTCATGACGTTCCCGTTCCTCAAAATTCTATAAATTCCACACAGAAGAATGAACTTACTTTTCTCCTTTGAGTTTTGACTCAAAAAAGGTTAACGGTTAACAAGAAATTCAATTACTGGTTAGTGCTAACGGCCTTGTCTTAGACACGTCTCTCGAAAAAAAATCACTGTATATATAGTGCCATCCTTTTTGACCGACTTCGAAAAAAAGGAGGTTTCTTAATTTGACCGTGTTTTTATGTGTGATCGCGGATAACTTCGTCGTTTATGAACGAATTTTGATGATTCTTTTTGTGTTGGAAAGGAGATATCCCAAGGGTGGTACCCTGATAAGGAAACCAGGATCTGATAAATCCCAGATAAATCGAGGGGAACCTTTGAAAATCGTAGTGGCGACTAATGCGCTTGTAAATTTTTTTCATTAATTATTTGAAAGCACTACTGGATGGAGGCAAAAGACAGTCGAGGGAACTCCTCAATGATTCACAGCAATTATCTGGTGTTTGGGCTTGATTAATGTGTATTGATGAGAACTTTAAACCTAGATGGGTTGTTACTGTCATTAGAGATCTGATGATGCAGACGAAGGACAGTCAAGGGAACTTACAGTAGGTTTACAGTAGTTGTGTATATACATAAAGCCGGTTGCCTTTTTAGTTTTTAAAACGTAATTATTCTCTGCAGACGGTGGATCCTATCGTGTCGATTTATGTGTCTCGGTTAGACCCGACCAGTACCGGGGAGAGTATTATCCGATACGTGGATGAGAGAGGCCGATGACGGATCAGGGAGCCGCCCGCCGTACTTTTGCATGGTTTGAAACGGTTCGAATCAAATAGAGAGACCAACTTCAAGTCTTACGTGCTGCGGGTTGCTGCCAAGTACAATGACGTGTTTCTCGCATCCGACTTCTGGTCAGCAGGAGTTGTATACCGACGGTATAGGGAAGTTCCGCTTGCGAAGAAAGTACCCTGACTTTTTGTGTAGTTAATAAGTTTATATGTTTATGTATGTTAGTCTATAAGGTATTTATTTATTATGGGCTCTTGTTAATGTATTTAATACACATAATATTGTTGCCTGAAATAAAATTTATATTATTATGAATAGTAATACGAATATTCATATTCAACTAATATGAATATTCATCTGGATGACAAGGCATGGCTACAGGCTTCCCTACTTGTCAAATTGGGAGGCTTAGGTATTCGCCAAATTTCAAGTGTTACGCCCTACCGGCGTTCTTTTCTTCTGTCTACAGCACTAGTAATTTGGTTGAAAAAATTCTAAATCCGTCTTTTCCGGCTAGTTCTGGCATCACTCATAAAATTTCATATCTAGACGAAGCAAGAAAGGCTTGGAATAGTGCTTGCCCTAATTCTGCTCCCCCCGAGAACCTTTCAGCCCAACGGCAATGGGACGGGCCTTTATGTGAGCTTACATGGAATCATCTGTTAGAAACATGCTCAAGCTCCGTAGATCGCGCCCGTCTCCTAGCCGTTTCGAAATGGGAGTCCGGATATTGGTTACAAGCACTACCATCATCTAACATTGGAACATTGTTAGATAATAATAATAATAATAATAACCTTCGTCCGCGCTGAACATCTAAGCCACGTGGGGAGCGGACATCTGCAATAAAGTAACTTCGCAGATCACTAACAGGGCAATGGCAAACCCATCATGATGGAGAAAAGTAAGGATAAACGTATATGGTTGCTTCCCGGGGTCGATCGCTGGGGCACGTCTGGAGCCGATGCTGGACGTCACAGCTGGAGCACAACTCGAACCGGCACAGCAGGTAGCAGCAGCACGCGTGCTGCTGACGTGGGAGCAACACGGCTTGCCTTGATTGAGGAACAAGGTCCGAGTCGGACGGATTGGGCTGTAGAGGACCGTGATGCCCAATCATCTATATCCTCACCTAAATCTATTTTTTCTTCTATTTCTTCTTCTCCACCCTCTTAGCTTGATCCTACTCCCATATTACCCTCTTCCCTTTCATCCCCTTCACAAAATTCTTCAATCACAATAGCTGAGGACGTTGTGCAGACGACAACTGTCGATAACTCTGTACCCGCTAAAGCTAAACGTGCGCGTAAAAAATGGACCGAAGAAATGAATATTTTCATCCTGCGCACATATTTCATTATCACGAAACTTGAAACCGAAACTCGACTATACTTGACAGAACTGCATAGTAAGTTCATCGATCGTTTCCCTGATATGGATGTTAGCAAACAGAGAGTCGCTGACCAGCGTAGAGCAATCATACGTAAAAGGCTATTACCAACAACTAGTATGACTGAAATATGAGATGAAGTAGAATCGTATCTAGCAACCCACCAACACATAATTTCAACGCCTTTGTCTCAACCACACCGCTTACAACGAATGCACTGGACGACCGACCACAATGAAACTATAATTAAGGAATATTATCGGATCACATATTTAGAGACCAACAAAACCGCATATCGAAAAACATTACACCAACATTTCATCAACGCATTTCCACACCTTGCCCATATTAGCAAACAAAGAATAGCTGACCAGAGAAGGGTAATTATAGCTAACAAAGTGATTGATGATGAAAGGCTTAACACTCTCAAAGAAGAAATCACAACCGAGTTAAAGGCATTCAAAACATCTAACACACAACAACACATAAATCGAAATGAATGGACTCAGGAGGATCTAAATTCAACAGTTTGGTATGATGCAATGAATGATATAGAATAGAATAGAATAGAATAGAATAATAGTTTATTTGACACACAACACGAAAAAGGTTACAAACATAGAGAAACGAATAGGAGAATGATTAGAGTAAGTAGGCCAAATTACACACTATAAAAGAGTACATTTTCGCTTGTGGTGCCAAACAGGTCCAGTCTCAGCTTTAATACCACTCCTATTGGAGACAGCGCTGGTTTTCAGACTGGGCCTTTCAGGGTGACATCACGGGCGGGACATTTATACATAAATAAACAAAAAATACAAACAGTTAAAACAAAAAAAAGTGAGAGTTACAAACATAAAATTAAAGAGATACCTATTTGGTAGAATACGAACTAAATACATTCACACAATAATAAAATGACAATGTTTTTAAGGTGACAATGACAGATGAAAGATTTAAAAAATGGATTAATTAATAGAGTTGGTTGAATTGTTTATAAAATGAACATAGGCACTACATATACATACTAATTACATATTATCAAATTAGCTTTATGCACTTCCAAGAGTTTATCGTGGTAAATGAGTAGACAAACTGAGCATTGCAAGAGAGAACACTACCATGCATGCACTGTGAGTCGAGCCTTGAGAGGTGTTGTCAAAGAATGATCCCTCAAGCAGAACCTGCACACACGGTATGTAAATAGGGCAAAGACATCTACTCATGGCTAGATTTCCCTTGGTATCTACTCAGCAGCGGTTTTGAATATTCAACAAATGTGCTTTAAATTTTAACCTAAAAGTATCTAACGATTTCAAAGCACGTAAAGGAGGAGGTAAATCATTCCAACAACGAGACGCTGCAAAGCGAAATGACCCACGAAAAGAAACGGTTCTAAACTTACTCGTCACAAAGATGAGGGAGCATGATCTGCTTGGGTGGCGAGTGTTGTCACTCCTCCATTTTAACTTGCTAAAAAGGTATGGAGGAGCTTTGAATTTAATAATGCCAAATAGTAGACATGCCAGATGTAATTCTCGTCTTGCCTTTAATTTAAGTAGTTTAGACGAGTTTAGGTAGGGAGTCACGTGGGTGCGGGGAGGAATGTGAAAACAAAAGCGCGCACAGGCATTCTGAACGCGCTGCAAGAGCCTCTCCGTCCTACCAAGCAAGCAGGGCCCAAATACCACATCACAATAATTAAGTTTGGATAAAACCAGTGATTCACAAAGGGTGATTCGAACCTCTTCACTTAGATATGGACGGATCTGGTATAAGGTTTTTAGCCTGTAGAAACAACCACGAACACTCTCAGCGACCTGTCTTTCAAATTTTAGTTGCGAGTCAAATATAAGTCCCAAATTCCTTGCCTCCTTTACACATTCCACAGGCTCTACTATAATCTTTATATCCAAATAATTAAGCTTAGCAATGTTCAATTTAGACCCAGTGATCATAAACTTTGTTTTCTTAGGGTTAAGAATCAAAGCATTAGATTTAGACCACCGATCAATTTGAATTAGGTTTTGATTCATTTTATTTACAGCTTGAAGAACGTCACTCGGATAAAATGAAAGATACAGCTGCAGGTCATCAGCGTACAGATGAAATCGGCAGTGGGAGATATTCATGGTTATGTCCGCAGTATATAGGATGAAAAGTATTGGTCCGAGAATTGAACCTTGTGGAACCCCACGTGGAACAGGCTGAAAAGCTGAACGGACACTAGAACCATTAAACATTTTCAATTCAACACACTGCAATCTGTGACTTAGGTAACTCTTGAACCATTTGATTGAATCAGGTGTGAAACCATAATAAGCAAGCTTCGATAAAAGGACTGAGGTGTTTATTGAGTCAAATGCTCGAGAATAATCAAGTAAGACAAGTATGCTGCACATGCCCTGATCCTGGGCCACAAGCAAGTTATCCACCACATCCAGAAGTGCAGTTGAAGTACTATGGCCCTTTCTAAATCCAGATTGCAACTGTGGTAGAATATTATGCTCTTCAAGATACTTGATAAGTTGCAAGCTCACTACTTTCTCCAGTATCTTTGATAGGCATGGAAGCAGACTGATTGGCCTTAGATCACTAACAGACTCTGGATTACTTTTCTTGGGGATGGGTTTGATTACTGCAGTTTTCCAGCAATCTGGGAAAGTGCCACTAGTAATGGATTTATTAATAATAGATGTGATGGTAGACAAGGATTGTGGAATAGTCATAGTAATCATGTCAAGGCTCATGCCATCTATACCCTGTGCATTAGATTTGAGGCCTTGCACAATCTTCATAATGGTGAACTCAAATGTTTAAATGGAATAAATGTTTGTATAAATGTTTCAATGGAAACTGATGATGTAGGCACACTAACAACAGCTCAAGCTTCAATGCAGTTAGGAGTTGTCCCTGATCAAGATCGAAATCAGGAAGTAGATGAAACATTCAAGCAGGCCATGCAATATTTTAGAGATACTAGCCCCGTAAAGAGACCTTTCATTCCAAAACAAAAGGCCACAAAAAAACTTGGTAAACTTGTCGGGTACCTAAACGAAGTAGTCCTTCCCGAAAATGTTTATACAACTACTGATTTTAAAAGCCTTCAAAATATTATTTATGATGTGGCATGGACAACAACAAACAATTTTGCCTAAATGTAATGGATCGAGACTTAACATACCACCACTCGAAACCACCACCAGGAAATCAAAGTAGTAGAAATCGTACACCCAACTGGTAAAAACGCCTTGAAAGGAAAGTAGAAGAATTACGTAAAAAGACAGGACAACTTCCTCATTACTTGAATGGTAATAGAAGTAGGGCACTTACGAACCAGGTGAACAGAATATTAGAACAGTTTAAAATACACACAACTCATGAAGAACCAAACACAGATCTTAACCACTACCTAGACACTCTGAAACAGAAACTGACCGTTGTTCATAGCCGTCTCAGAAGATACAAAGCGTGTAACAGCCGTAAAACTCAAAACACTCAGTTCTGCAATAATGAATGAAACATTTACCAAGATCTTTCACTAACCACATCTAACCGCTTAACACCATCCATCGCGACTGCCACTAGTAATCAAGCGAATACAAATGCGTTAGATGCTGATAAACTGCGTCAATTCTGGTCTCACATTTGGGAAAATCCAGCTGAACTTAGAGAAGGAGCTCAATGGATTCAGGATGAACGTGAAAGATACTCAGACCTTATACCGATGGAGTATGAAAATATTCCCATAGATGTTTACCAAAAGGTATTGAAAGCTACGCACAACTGGAAAACACCCGGGTCTGACCATATACATAATTACTGGTACTAAAAACTCACACACATTAACGACTTTATCAAAAATCCTGACATTATACCTACCTAACATTATACCTACATAACGGCCGGAACCACCTATATGATATCTAAAGACATCACGGACACGGCAAACCCAGCCAAATATAAGCCCATAACTTGTCTACAAACTATTTATAAGGTCATAACAGCTTGCTTATCTCAATTAATTTACACAAATGTCCCTGATCAAGATCGAAATCAGGAAGTAGATGAAACATTCAAGAAGGCCATGCAATATTTTAGAGATACTAGCCCCGTAAAGAGACCTTTCATTCCAAAACAAAAGGCCACAAAAAACTTGGTAAACTTGTCGGGTACCTAAACGAAGTAGTCCTTCCTGAAAATGTCACGACACTAATAAAATATTGGCTGAACAAAAAAAGGCTGCAGGAAATTCATTCGGGGTTGTAAGGAGCAACTTCTAATTGATTCTATCATTCTACAGCAAACACAAAAAACCAGAGCAGATCTCTACAGCATCTATATCGATTACAAAAAAGCCTTCGATTCAGTCCCACACACATGGCTTATCAAAATATTGGATATATACAAAGTCCACCCCCAACTTGTCTCATTCCTAAGCAGCTCGATAAACAAATGGACCACCCAACTTCTTGCGCAGACTCCCAGTAATGTAATAGAAACTACACCAATTCAAATTAGGCGCGGTATATTTCAGGGAGATGCGCTCAGCCGGCTATGGTTCTGCTTAGCTTTAAATCCTCTATCTAATAGTCTTAACTCAATGAACACAGGATATTTACTTAATTCTAATGACCGACAAATGGACCACCCAGAATACACATTAAACCACCTTTTGTATATGGATGACATAAAAATATATGCTTCAAATGAGGAAGACCTGGAACTACTAATCCAAACCTCTGAACAATTTTCTAAAGACCTAGCAATGGATTTCGGCATAGATATATGCAAAATAAATTTCATAAAAGCAGGACAGAGCTACCAACATTCGTATCACATGCAATCTGGCGAAACCATTGAAGCTCTCAGTGAAAATGAAGCATACAAGTATTTAGGTTACCATCAATCACAGTTAATCCATTATAAAGAAATTAAAATTAAACTTACACAAAGTTTTAAACACAGGCTAAATTCAATACTAAAAACACAACTTTGTTCAAAGCATACAACAAAAGCAATAAACTCATACGCCATCCCAATTCTAACCTACCCCTTCGGTATAATCAATTGGAACAAAACGGAATTAAAACAATTTACAGCGTCTTATTAATGTCACCATGACGAAACAACGAAAACATCACCCGCGAGCTTGCGTTCAGCGACAGATGCTACCACGAGCAGAAGGAGGAAGAGGTATAATTAACATTCATAATTTACATAACCGACAAATAACAACATTACGGACATACTTTCACAACAAATCCGAATCATCTATTCTCCACCATTCAGTAGTTAAGCTGGACTGTAAACTTACACCACTTAACCTACAAGACCACAATAAACAAAAAAAACGAAGAACTGACTGACAAACAGACTTTAGTCTCTGGATGGAGCCTCAAGTCTCTACACGGAAGACATCATCAGACATCAGAGCCAGCCCATCGTCGACATGCAGGCGTCGAACGAATGGCTTAGTCGAGGCGAACTTTATGAGTACCACATCACTGATATACTACTTATATACTTTTTTTTTGTAAATACATACATATTATACATAGAAAAACCCAGACCCGAGACAAATACTTGCAGATCATACAACATTTCAAGTTGCAATTTGTCTGCGGTTGGGTGCGCGGTGCTGCGCCCCTCATCAGTGCCAGTGTGGTACAGCGGTCGACCAGCTTGGTCTCCATGGGTTATCGTGTTATAGGGCCGCCGGTAGGATTGCCCGCCACGCCAGTCTTAACGATGTCATTCGACGGGCACTCACCAGCATCAACGTACCAGCTGTTTTCGAACCCAACGGTCTGATACGTGATGATGGTAAGAGGCCTGATGATATGACTCTTGTCCCTTGGAAGACGGGAAGGCCATTAGTGTGGGATGCTACTTGCGTAGACACCCTGGCCGCATCCCATCTGCCGACTGCCGTTAGGGCTGGTGCGGCGGCTGAATGTGCCGAGGACCTCAAAAACCGCAAATATGCTGGTTTGGATAAGGCCTACATATTTAAGCCTTTTGGAGTCGAGACCCTGGGCCCGTGGGGAACTCACCGCGTTTTCAAAATTAATTCACGGCGTCTGGTAGATACATTGCGTGACCCAAGAGCTGGCTCCTATCTGGCTCAGCGTATTAGCATTGCCATACAACGTGGTAATGCCGCCAGTATCTTAGGAACGCTGCCCTCTGGCAGTGATCTGGATCAGTTGAGCTATCTATAGACCGTTTTAAATGGTCCTTAGATAGCTCAACTGTTTCACGTGTATTTTATATTATTGTATATTATTTTGTGCATTTCTGTAATTATTTCTGTTAATAAATAGGTAAGGTTAAATTATTATTATTATTAGATAGCAACAAATAGTGACAAGGCGAATCTTATGCAGTGGTTAGGTAAATTGAGATGAGTTTATAAGTAAGGCCGTAAGTCTTCTTTCTTTTTTTCTTCCTATAATGACATCTGTCTTGGTAACAATTTTGCCAAACAAGTAATTTTGTCATAAATGTTTTGTTATAATATCGGTACAAAGTCATTCGTCATTTGAAGGATTATCTTTGGCCGTCTTGCGAAGCAAACATTGCCCTCTTATATTATTTATTTTACCCAAGTTATTACGGGTTTTATTTGAAATTTAGTGATTTTATTAAAATAAAGCTAGAGTTGACTCTTGCGTAAGTGATTGAAACAAAAGTACTATGATTCGACCAAAAATAATACTTTAAATTATTTTTTTATTAAAAACACCATTTTATATGAAATAACAAATGACGAACGACAAGATACGACTTTGTGACATCTTACTGTCTATCTTTACCTATAAAAGAGCTTAACCTGACTGACTGACTGACTGATTCATCATCGTCGAGCCGAAACCGCTGAAGCTAGCGAAAGCTGAAATTTGGAAGGTAGCTTCCATTTAAAGCAAAACCACCCACTAAGGCGGGGTTTTTTGAAATTCAATCCATAAGAGGCTGAAAAGGGGTGAAAACGAATGTATGAAATTTTTTAACACGTGGTGCGATTTGCTTGAAACTCTATTTGAATAATTAAAATGCAAAACAAATGGACACGTGTTTCAGGATTATTCAAAATAGATTACAAAGGGGTAAAATGGGGTGTCGAAATTTGTATGGGAACTTTTTAACGGTAGGTGTGATGTCTTAGAAACTTCGTTTGGATATTTAAAATGGAAAATAAATGGACACGTATTTTAGGATTATTTTGAAAAATCCTCATAAAAGAGTAAAATGTGGTGTGAATGTTTGTATGGAAACTTTTTAATTTAATGGTGGTGGGTGTGATTGGTTTGAAACTTATCAATAAAATTTGGGAAGGAGATAAATTGCATCTGGGGGAAGGATTTAAGTTACAATTTTAAAAAAAATTCGCTAAGTGCGAGTCGAACTCGCGCACCGAGGGTTCCGTACAAACCTGTAGGTATATAAGTAAAAGTTCACCAATCACGACAATCGAGTCATGGTTATGGTATTTTTATTGCAAAATGAAATCCATAACATGACAATATTTCATCATATGATAAATATTTTTATTATATGATGTAACTAAAAATTTACGGTTTTCGCAATTTTTGCTATAAGACGTTGCTTCGTACCATATTTCAAGATTCTGAGTTCACGGAAAGTACCCTGTAGTTTTTGATTCTCTTGCAAGTGTCGAAAATTTGCGGAAATTTGCGGTATAAACGGTTGTATCTTTTGATTGCGTTGGCTTAGAAGTTTGATTTTTTCACAGCTTTAAGGAGCAGTAGACTTGAGTATTTGATATAAATTTCAGCTTGATACCTCCACGCGTTCCTGAGAAAAAGGGTCTTGACAGACAGACAGACGGACGAACGGACAACTAAGTGATCCTATAAGGGTTCCGTTTTTTCCTTTCGAGGCACGGAACCCTAAAAATGCGGATGAAGTCGTGGGCAACAGCTAGTAAACAATATAAAGACTTGACATTTGCAAAATTGACATTATCATAATAATGACAATTTTGCCAATTACGAATTTTTACGAATCTATTTTAAACATCCTTTATTCTTTATTGTACACACACATTGAACACATTTAGAAACAAACTTATTAATTGGCATGTACACAGGCGAGCTTAACCCTAAAAAGAGTTCTCTTACAGCAAACCTTGGGAAATGAAAATATTATAAACTAGTGGGTGGGTATGATGCATACAAAAGAGAGAAAGAGAAACAGAAATGAATAAATATTAAAACTTACTAACAAGTAGAGAAGTACTGACTTAATAATAATAAACTAAAATAACTAGAATAATACATACCTACATAAACTAAATATACCTATACTAACATAAAATATATAACATAATAATATAATAAGTATGCATATATAAATCATATATATTTATATAAATTTATAATACATAAATAAAATATTAATATAAACAATTACAAGGAGAGATAATGCTCATTGACTTTTCGCTTGAAAATGCTAAGCGAAGCGCTGTCGCGGATTTCATGAGGGAGAGAATTCCACAATTTCACAGAGTGAACCGTGAATGATCCACCTTACCGACTAGAGGAGTGAGGAGGAATTTTCAGAATAAGAGATTTTGCTGTTCTACAGGGATCACCACGAGGTACAAGGAAATCGAAACGTTCACAAAGATAAGAAGGAGAGAGGGGGTTGTTTAGAATATTATAAAGAAGAGATGGAACATGCAGATCACGCCGACTACGAATAGGAAGCCATTTTAATTGGGCTCTGAACATTGAGACATGATCAAACTTGCGCAGTCCAAATATGAATCGGATACACAAGTTTTGAAGACGTTCCAATTTATTAATGTACTATACTATGAAACAGGAGTCAGCATAGTCTATTAGTGGTAGTAGGAGAGATTGAGCTAGGATAATTTTGGTCTCATAGGGCAAAAACTTCTGGAATCGCTTGAGGGATTGGAAAGAGAAATGAACTTTTTTGCTGATTCCATTAATGTGATTAACCCAAGACAACTGAGAATCAATAATAATAATAATAATAATAATAATAATAATAATAATAATAATAATAATAATAATAATAATAATAATAATAATAATAATAATAATAATAATAATAAGCCTCTCAAAGCCCAACCCTACGTCCGCGCTGACCACCTATGCCACGTGAGAGGCGGACACCCGCAATAAAATAACCTAGCGGGTGACTAAAAAGGGCAATGGCAAACCCATCATGATGGAGCCAATTAAGAAAGTAAGTATATGGTCGCTTCCCGGGGGTGATCGCCGGGGCACGTCTGGAGCCGATGCTGGACGTCACAGCATGCAAGCCATCGGTGGCGAGGGTAATGGGCGGCCCTCTGCCGGGGAACCCGAACAATGTGAGCCCAACAGAAGGTATAACCTACGATCACTATGTAGAAGCCGGAACACATCTCTAACCGGCACAGAAGGTGTCAGCAGCACGAGTGCAGTTGACATGGAAGCAACGCGACTGGCCTCTATTGAGGAACGGAGCCCGGGTCGCACAAATTGGGCTGAAAAGGATAGCGAAGCCCAATCATCTATTTCATCACATGTATCTCTCTTCTCTTCAATCCCTTCATCTTCCCTTTCTTACCTGGAATCAATTTCACAACCTTCTTCTCTTTCCCCACTTTCACGTAATCCCCACTCTTCATCTACACTGGCCGAGGATGTTGTACAGACGACAGTTGTCGACAACGCTGTACCCACCAAAGCTAAATCACGTACGCGCAAAAAATGGACTGAGGAAATGAATATCTTTATCCTGCGTACATACCTCATACTCACCAACTTGGAGTCTAATACAAGACTATACCTCACAGAACTACACAGTCAGTTTAGTAATAAATTCCCAGACATGCAAGTCAGCAGACAGAGGATAGGTGACCAACGAAGAGCAATAGTTCGAAACAACTTACTGACTGAAACATGTGTGACTACTATACGAGATGATGTAGAAACATACCTATTAACCCAGCAGCATCCAAAACAACAACTCGCCTCGCAAACTCGAAGCACACAGCGAATCCATTGGACTTTAGAACACAACGAAACCATAATTAGGGCATACTATAGAATAACGCAGTTAGAAACCAACCAAACAGCGTATAGGAAACCTTTACACCAGCACTTTATCAATGTTTTCCCTCATCTGTCCCATATCAGCGAACAAAGGATTGCAGATCAAAGAAGGATTATCATAGCAAAGAAATTTATTGATGATGATAGACTCCAACTTATTCGCCAGGAGGTAGCTAGTGAATTAGATACACAGCCACACACGAATGTAATGCTTAATGAACCCCAAGAAGATCTTAACGCAACAATTTGGTATGATGCAGTCAATGATAACACTATGAATAACACTCACGACACACTAACATTACAAACATCACAATCTCAATCTAATTTAGAAAACAACACTGAAAACGAGACAATCAGCGAACAATCACGAAACAGCGAAATAGACGAAATATTCAACCTAGCCCAACAGTACTTTAAAGACACACCGCCAACTGAAAGGCCGTTTATTCCCAAACAAAGGGCTACTAAAAAATTTGCAAAGATTGTAGGCTACGTAAATGAAATAATCCTACCCGAACATGTGAATATTGACACAACCTTCGAAACCCTGCAAACTATTATTTATTGCACAGCCTGGACAGCAGCCAAAGCAAATGGAACAAAGTTTAAAATACCACCACAGGAATCAGGAAACAAAGAACGTCGGAGTTCAAAACCTAACTGGCAGAAACGTCTTGAAATAAGGGTAGTAGACCTAAGAAAAAACATAGGAAGGTTGACACAATACATTCAAGGAAATAGGAGCAGGACACTAACTAAACAAGTAAATACGATTTTAGAAAAATATAAAACACACACTACACATGAAGAACCTAATTCCAACCTCACACACTATTTAGATACTTTAAAACAGAAACTCATAGTTGCCAGCAGTCGCCTCAGACGTTACAAAGCATGCACATGTCGCAAAACTCAAAATAGTCAGTTCTTTAATAACGAAAAAAAATTCTACCGGTCTTTGACCAAATCAACACATAATATCGCGAACAGTAGTCAAAGTGATCCCAACATAAACACGCTAGATCCTACAGAACTCAGACGATTTTGGGCAGATATCTGGGAAAACCCTGTGGGCTACAATGAAGATGCAGAATGGATAAAGGAGGAGCAAACGAGCTGCTCGCCCTTAGAGCCCATGGAATATCTAGACATACCTATTGATGTGTTTCAAAACGTCTTAAAAGGAATACACAATTGGAAAGCTCCAGGATCTGATCATATGCATAGTTACTGGTACAAAAAGTTCACTCGTATACATCCCTTTCTTTACAATCACATAAACAATTTCATACAAAACCCCCACACTATGCCAACTTACATCACTACTGGTATTACATATATGATACCCAAGGACACAAATGACTTGACAAATCCTGCTAAATATAGACCGATCACATGTCTTCAAACAATATATAAAATTATTACAGCTTGTATTTCACAATTGATTTATAGCCATATAAACACAAATCAGTTACTAGCAGAACAACAAAAAGGATGCAAAAAGTTCAGCCAGGGTTGCAAAGAACAACTCATACTTGACTCTATAATTTTAAAACAGGCAGAAAAAAACAAGGAAAATCTGTACTCTGTTTACATCGATTATAAAAAAGCATATGATTCTGTCCCACACTCGTGGCTCATAAAAATCCTAAATATTTATAAAATACACCCACAAATTGTCAAGTTTTTAGGTGAATCTATGGCTAGATGGACGACTAGAGTGCAAGCACAAAATACCAGTAGAACCGTAGAATCAGCACCTATCAGGATCCAGAGGGGAATATTCCAAGGGGACGCACTTAGTCCACTCTGGTTCTGCCTTGCTCTGAATCCGCTCTCAAACAGTCTTAATTCAACACACTTCGGCTATTTACTCGACAATATACGCGACAGACTGACAAACTTTGTAGAATGCAGAATAAACCATCTTCTCTATATGGATGATATTAAGATATACGCTAACACACAGGAAGATTTAGAACACCTCATACAAATTACTGAACAATTTTCTCTGGATATTTCTATGAAATTCGGTATTGACAAATGTAAAATTAACTCCATCAGAGCCGGTCTGAACTATCAACATGCGTATGACATGCAAACTGGTGAGACAATAGAGTCTCTCAGTGAAAATGAAACGTACAAATACTTAGGATACAACCAATCAAAACAGATACATCATAAAGAAATAAAAACTAAACTAACACAGAATTTTAAACACAGATTATATTCCATTCTTAAAACACAACTATACTCCAAGAATATTATTAAAGCTATAAATACTTTTGCAATCCCGATACTAACATACTCATTTGGTGTTATAAATTGGACTAAAACAGAACTTAAAGATCTACAGCGGCTCATAAATGTAACAATGACAAAACAAAGAAAACATCACCCTAGAGCTTGCGTACAGAGGCAGGTGCTACCTCGAATAGAAGGAGGCAGGGGTATAATAAATGTACAAAACCTACACAACAGGCAAATATCCACACTCAGGTCATACTTTTATTCTAAATCCCAAACCTCTATACTCCACAGGGCAGCAGCATTATTAGATTCTAAGCACACTCCACTTAACTTACAAAACCACGAAAAGCAAGATAATGAAGTACTGACAGACATACAGACATTAATCGCAGAATGGTCTCGTAAGTCTCTCCACGGAAGGCACCACCATGACTTGAGCCAACCCACCGTCGACAAAAAGGCGTCGAACGAATGGCTCAACCGAGGTGAACTCTTTCCCGAGACTGAAGGGTTCATGATAGCTATCCAGGACCAAGTGATTGAAACCCGGAACTACCAGAAATATATTATGAAGATACATAACTTACCAACAGACTTGTGTCGACGATGTAATAGTTCCTCTGAAACCATCCAGCACATAACGGGGGCATGTAAAGCACTAGCACAAACAGACTACAAATTTCGACACGACCAGGTGGCAAACATAATCCACCAAAGAATAGCTGCTATGTATAACTTAATTAACGCATCTGTAAAACCAACCCCGTATTACAAATACATTCCTGAAACGGTGCTAGAGAATACCACTCATAAACTCTATTTCGACAGAGCTATCCTGACCGACAAGACAACACATTATAATAGACCCGACTTAACTCTCTTAGATAAAAGTAATAACACAGCTCTCCTAATTGACATTGCTATCCCCAACACCCACAACCTGCAGAATACCATTGCCGAAAAACTAGCTAAATATGTTGATTTAAAAAATGAAATCACCCGCATGTGGCGTCTCCAGAATGTCTCTATAGTCCCGATAGTCTTGTCTTCTACAGGTGTAGTCCCAAAACAACTATTTCAATCCCTTGACCGGTTAAATCTCCCAAAACATACATATGCTCTTCTCCAGAAGGCTGTTATATTAAACACCTGCAGGATAGTTAGGAAATTCCTTCAGACTGACTTGCAGGATGAAGGAAATCCCAACCTTAATAGGCACTGATGTGCACTTGGCTTAGGCCCGTGCATCTTGGTTAACTCCCGGTTTAATCGTAAAACTGAGTACGTAAAGTATAACACAAAAATAATAATAATAATAATAATAATAATAATAATAATAATAATAATAATAATAATAATAATAATAATAATAATAATAATAATAATAATAATAATAATAATAATAATAATAATAATAATAATAATAATAATAATAATAATAATAATAATAATAATAATAATAATAATAATAATAATAATAATAATAATAATAATAAGCCTCTCAAAGCCCAACCCTACGTCCGCGCTGACCACCTATGCCACGTGAGAGGCGGACACCCGCAATAAAATAACCTAGCGGGTGACTAAAAAGGGCAATGGCTAACCCATCATGATGGAGCCAATTAAGAAAGTAAGTATATGGTCGCTTCCCGGGGGTGATCGCCGGGGCACGTCTGGAGCCGATGCTGGACGTCACAGCATGCAAGCCATCGGTGGCGAGGGTAATGGGCGGCCCTCTGCCGGGGAACCCGAACAATGTGAGCCCAACAGAAGGTATAACCTACGATCACTATGTAGAAGCCGGAACACATCTCGAACCGGCACAGAAGGTGTCAGCAGCACGAGTGCAGTTGACATGGAAGCAACGCGACTGGCCTCTATTGAGGAACGGAGCCCGGGTCGCACAAATTGGGCTGAAAAGGATAGCGAAGCCCAATCATCTATTTCATCACATGTATCTCTCTTCTCTTCAATCCCTTCATCTCCCCTTTCTTACCTTGAATCAATTTCACAACCTTCTTCTCTTTCCCCACTTTCACGTAATCCCCACTCTTCATCTACACTGGCCGAGGATGTTGTACAGACGACAGTTGTCGACAACGCTGTACCCACCAAAGCTAAATCACGTACGCGCAAAAAATGGACTGAGGAAATGAATATCTTTATCCTGCGTACATACCTCATACTCACCAACTTGGAGTCTAATACAAGACTATACCTCACAGAACTACACAGTCAGTTTAGTAATAAATTCCCAGACATGCAAGTCAGCAGACAGAGGATAGGTGACCAACGAAGAGCAATAGTTCGAAACAACTTACTGACTGAAACATGTGTGACTACTATACGAGATGATGTAGAAACATACCTATTAACCCAGCAGCATCCAACACAACAACTCGCCTCGCAAACTCGAAGCACACAGCGAATCCATTGGACTTTAGAACACAACGAAACCATAATTAGGGCATACTATAGAATAACGCAGTTAGAAACCAACCAAACAGCGTATAGGAAACCTTTACACCAGCACTTTATCAATGTTTTCCCTCATCTGTCCCATATCAGCGAACAAAGGATTGCAGATCAAAGAAGGATTATCATAGCAAAGAAATTTATTGATGATGATAGACTCCAACTTATTCGCCAGGAGGTAGCTAGTGAATTAGATACACAGCCACACACGAATGTAATGCTTAATGAACCCCAAGAAGATCTTAACGCAACAATTTGGTATGATGCAGTCAATGATAACACTATGAATAACACTCACGACACACTAACATTACAAACATCACAATCTCAATCTAATTTAGAAAACAACACTGAAAACGAGACAATCAGCGAACAATCACGAAACAGGGAAATAGACGAAATATTCAACCTAGCCCAACAGTACTTTAAAGACACACCGCCAACTGAAAGGCCGTTTATTCCCAAACAAAGGGCTACTAAAAAATTTGCTAAGATTGTAGGCTACGTAAATGAAATAATCCTACCCGAACATGTGAATATTGACACAACCTTCGAAACCCTGCAAACTATTATTTATTGCACAGCCTGGACAGCAGCCAAAGCAAATGGAACAAAGTTTAAAATACCACCACAGGAATCAGGAAACAAAGAACGTCGGAGTTCAAAACCTAACTGGCAGAAACGTCTTGAAATAAAGGTAGTAGACCTAAGAAAAAACATAGGAAGGTTGACACAATACATTCAAGGAAATAGGAGCAGGACACTAACTAAACAAGTAAATACGATTTTAGAAAAATATAAAACACACACTACACATGAAGAACCTAATTCCAACCTCACACACTATTTAGATACTTTAAAACAGAAACTCATAGTTGTCAGCAGTCGCCTCAGACGTTACAAAGCATGCACATGTCGCAAAACTCAAAATAGTCAGTTCTTTAATAACGAAAAAAAATTCTACCAGTCTTTGACCAAATCAACACATAATATCGCGAACAGTAGTCAAAGTGATCCCAACATAAACACGCTAGATCCTACAGAACTCAGACGATTTTGGGCAGATATCTGGGAAAACCCTGTGGGCTACAATGAAGATGCAGAATGGATAAAGGAGGAGCAAACGAGCTGCTCGCCCTTAGAGCCCATGGAATATCTAGACATACCTATTGATGTGTTTCAAAACGTCTTAAAAGGAATACACAATTGGAAAGCTCCAGGATCTGATCATATGCATAGTTACTGGTACAAAAAGTTCACTCGTATACATCCCTTTCTTTACAATCACATAAACAATTTCATACAAAACCCCCACACTATGCCAACTTACATCACTACTGGTATTACATATATGATACCCAAGGACACAAATGACTTGACAAATCCTGCTAAATATAGACCGATCACATGTCTTCAAACAATATATAAAATTATTACAGCTTGTATTTCACAATTGATATATAGCCATATAAACACAAATCAGTTACTAGCAGAACAACAAAAAGGATGCAAAAAGTTCAGCCAGGGTTGCAAAGAACAACTCATACTTGACACTATAATTTTAAAACAGGCAGAAAAAAACAAGGAAGATCTGTACTCTGTTTACATCGATTATAAAAAAGCATATGATTCTGTCCCACACTCGTGGCTCATAAAAATTCTAAATATTTATAAAATACACCCACAAATTGTCAAGTTTTTAGGTGAATCTATGGCTAGATGGACGACTAGAGTGCAAGCACAAAATACCAGTAGAACCGTAGAATCAGCACCTATCAGGATCCAGAGGGGAATATTCCAAGGGGACGCACTTAGTCCGCTCTGGTTCTGCCTTGCTCTGAATCCGCTCTCAAACAGTCTTAATTCAACACACTTCGGCTATTTACTCGACAATATACGCGACAGACTGACAAACTTTGTAGAATGCAGAATAAACCATCTTCTCTATATGGATGATATTAAGATATACGCTAACACACAGGAAGATTTAGAACACCTCATACAAATTACTGAACAATTTTCTCTGGATATTTCTATGAAATTCGGTATTGACAAATGTAAAATTAACTCCATCAGAGCCGGTCTGAACTATCAACATGCGTATGACATGCAAACTGGTGAGACAATAGAGTCTCTCAGTGAAAATGAAACGTACAAATACTTAGGATACAACCAATCAAAACAGATACATCATAAAGAAATAAAAACTAAACTAACACAGAATTTTAAACACAGATTATACTCCATTCTTAAAACACAACTATACTCCAAAAATATTATCAAAGCTATAAATACTTTTGCAATCCCGATACTAACATACTCATTTGGTGTTATAAATTGGACTAAAACAGAACTTAAAGATCTACAGCGGCTCATAAATGTAACAATGACAAAACAAAGAAAACATCATCCTAGAGCTTGCGTACAGAGGCAGGTGCTACCTCGAATAGAAGGAGGCAGGGGTATTATAAATGTACAAAACCTACACAACAGGCAAATATCCACACTCAGGACATACTTTTATTCTAAATCCCAAACCTCTATACTCCACAGGGCAGCAGCATTATTAGATTGTAAGCACACTCCACTTAACTTACAAAACCACGAAAAGCAAGATAATGAAGTACTGACAGACATACAGACATTAATCGCAGAATGGTCTCGTAAGTCTCTCCACGGAAGGCACCACCATGACTTGAGCCAACCCACCGTCGACAAAAAGGCGTCGAACGAATGGCTCAACCGAGGTGAACTCTTTCCCGAGACTGAAGGGTTCATGATAGCTATCCAGGACCAAGTGATTGAAACCCGGAACTACCAGAAATATATTATGAAGATACATAACTTACCAACAGACTTGTGTCGACGATGTAATAGTTCCTCTGAAACCATCCAGCACATAACGGGGGCATGTAAAGCACTAGCACAAACAGACTACAAATTTCGACACGACCAGGTGGCAAACATAATCCACCAAAGAATAGCTGCTATGTATAACTTAATTAACGCATCTGTAAAACCAACCCCGTATTACAAATACATTCCTGAAACGGTGCTAGAGAATACCACTCATAAACTCTATTTCGACAGAGCTATCCTGACCGACAAGACAACACATTATAATAGACCCGACTTAACTCTCTTAGATAAAAGTAATAACACAGCTCTCCTAATTGACATTGCTATCCCCAACACCCACAACCTGCAGAATACCATTGCCGAAAAACTAGCTAAATATGTTGATTTAAAAAATGAAATCACCCGCATGTGGCGTCTCCAGAATGTCTCTATAGTCCCGATAGTGTTGTCTTCTACAGGTGTAGTCCCAAAACAACTATTTCAATCCCTTGACCGGTTAAATCTCCCAAAACATACATATGCTCTTCTCCAGAAGGCTGTTATATTAAACACCTGCAGGATAGTTAGGAAATTCCTCCAGACTAACTTGCAGGATGAAGGAAATCCCAACCTTAATAGGCACTGATGTGCACTTGGCTTAGGCCCGTGCATCTTGGTTAACTCCCGGTTTAATCGTAAAACTGAGTACGTAAAGTATAACACAAAAATAATAATAATAATAATAATAATAATAAGCCCCCTAAAGCCCAACCCTTCGTCCGCGCTGAACATCTAAGCCACGTGGGGGGCGGACATCTGCAATAAAGTAACTTCGCAGATCACTAACAGGGCAATGGCAAACCCATCATGATGGAGAAAAGTAAGGATAAACGTATATGGTCGCTTCCCGGGGGTGATCGCCGGGGCACGTCTGGAGCCGATGCTGGACGTCACAGCATGCAAGCCATCGGTGGCGAGGGTAATGGGCGGCCCTCTGCCGGGGAACCCGAACAAAGTGAGCCCAATAGGAGGTACAACCTACGACCACTGAGAAGATCAAGCCGGAGCACATCTCGAACCGACACAGCAGGTAGCAGCAGCACGCGTGCTACTGACGTGGGAGCAACACGGCTTACCTTGATTGAGGAACAAGGTCCGAGTCGAGTGGATTGGGCTGAAGAGGACCGTGATGCCCAATCATCTATATCCTCACCTAAATCTGTTTTCTCTTCTATTTCTTCTTCTCCACCCTCTTACCTTGATCCTACTCCTTTATTACCCTCTTCCCTCTCATCCCCTTCACAAAATTCTTCAATCACAATAGCTGAGGACGTTGTACAGACGACAACTGTCGATAACCCTGTACCCGCTAAAGCTAAACGTGCGCGTAAAAAATGGACCGAAGAAATGAATATTTTCATCCTGCGCACATATTTCATTATCACCAAACTCGAAACCGAAACTCGACTATACTTGACAGAACTGCATAGTAAGTTCATCGATCGTTTCCCTGATATGGATGTTAGCAAACAGAGAGTCGCTGATCAGCGTAGAGCAATCATACGTAGTAGGCTATTACCAACAACTAGTATCAGTGAAATAAGAGATGAAGTAGAATCGTATCTAGCAACCCACCAACACATAATTTCAACGCCTTTGTCTCAACCACACCGCTCACAACGAATGCACTGGATGACCGACCACAATGAAACTATAATTAGGGAATATTATCGGATCACATATTTAGAGACCAACAAAACCGCATATCGAAAACCATTACACCAACATTTCATCAACGCATTTCCACACCTTGCCCATATTAGCGAACAAAGAATAGCTGACCAGAGAAGGGTCATTATAGCTAACAAACTGATTGATGATCAAAGGCTTAACACTCTTAAAGAAGAAATCACAACCGAGTTAAATGCATTAAAAACAGCTAACACACAACAACTCACAAATCGAAATGAATGGACTCAGGAGGATCTAAATTCAACAGTTTGGTATGATGCAATGAATGATATAAATGTTTCAATGGAAACTGATGATGTAGGCACACTAACAACAGCTCAAGCTCCAATGCAGGTAAGAGTTGTCCCTGATCAAGACCGAAATCAGGAAGTAGATGAAACATTCAGGCAGGCCATGCAATATTTTAGAGATACTAGCCCCGAAAAGAGACCTTTCATTCCAAAACAAAAGGCCACAAAAAAACTTAGTAAACTTGTCGGGTACCTAAACGAAGTAGTCCTTCCCGAAAATGTTAATACAACTACTAATTTTAAAAGCCTTCAAACAATTATTTATGCTGTAGCATGGACAGCGGCTAAATGTAATGGATCGAGACTTAATATACCACCACTTGAACCAGGAAATCAAAGTAGTAGAAATCGCACACCCAACTGGCAAAAACGCCTAGAAAGGAAAGTAGAAGAACTACGTAAAAAAACAGGACAACTTACGCAATATATGAATGGTAATAGAAGTAGGGGACTTACGAACCAGGTGAATAGAATATTAGAACAGTTTAAAATACACACAACTCATGAAGAACCAAACACAGATCTTAACCACTACCTAGACACTCTGAAACAGAAACTGACCGTTGTTAGTAGCCGTCTCAGAAGATACAAAGCGTGTAACAGCCGTAAAACTCAAAACACTCAGTTCTGCAATAATGAAAGAAAATTTTACCAATATCTTTCACAAACCACATCTAACCGCTTAATACCATCCATAGCGACTGCCACTAGTAATCAAACGAATACAAATGCGTTAGATGCTGATAAACTGCGTCAATTCTGGTCTCACATATGGGAAAATCCAGCTGAACTTAGAGAAGGAGCTCAATGGATTCAGGATGAACGTGAAAGATACTCAGACCTTACACCTATGGAGTATGAAAATATTCCCATAGATGTTTACCAAAAGGTATTGAAAGCTACGCACAACTGGAAAACACCCGGGTCTGACCATATACATAATTACTGGTACAAAAAACTCACACACATTCACCCTTATCTATACAAATACATTAACGACTTTATCAAAAATCCTGACATTATACCTAGCTACATAACGGCCGGAACCACCTATATGATATCTAAAGATATCACGGACACGGCAAACCCAGCCAAATATAGGCCCATCACCTGTCTACAAACTATTTATAAGGTCATAACAGCTTGCTTATCTCAATTAATTTACACACATGTAGACACTAATAAAATATTGGCTGAACAACAAAAAGGCTGCAGGAAATTCAGTCGGGGTTGTAAAGAGCAACTTCTAATTGATTCTATCATTCTACAGCAAACACAAAAAACCAAAGCAGACCTCTACAGTATATATATCGATTACAAAAAAGCCTTTGATTCAGTCCCACACACATGGCTTATCAAAATATTGGATATATACAAAGTCCACCCCCAACTTGTCTCATTCCTAAGCAGCTCGATGAACAAATGGACCACCCAACTTCATGCGCAGACTCCCAGTAATGTAATAGAAACTACACCAATCCAAATTAGGCGCGGTATATTTCAGGGAGATGCGCTCAGCCCGCTATGGTTCTGCTTAGCTTTAAATCCTCTATCTAATAGTCTTAACTCAATGAACACAGGATATTTACTTACTTCTAATGACCAACAAATGGACCAACCAGGATACACATTAAACCACCTTTTGTATATGGATGACATAAAAATATATGCTTCAAATGAGAAAGACCTGGAACTACTAATTCAAACCACTGAACAATTTTCCAAAGACATAGCAATGGATTTCGGCATAGATAAATGCAAAATAAACTCCATAAAAGCAGGACAAAGCTACCAACATTCGTATCAAATGCAATCTGGCGAAACCATTGAAGCTCTTAGTGAAAATGAAGCATACAAGTATTTAGGTTACCATCAATCACAGTTAATCCATTATAAAGAAATTAAAAATAAACTTACACAAAGTTTTAAACACAGGCTAAATTCAATACTAACATCACAACTTTGTTCAAAGAATACAACAAAAGCAATAAACTCATTCGCCATCCCAATTCTAACCTACTCCTTCGGCATAATCAATTGGAACAAAACAGAATTAAAAAATTTACAGCGTCTTATTAATGTCACCATGACGAAGCAACGAAAACATCACCCGCGAGCTTGCGTTCAGCGACAGATGCTGCCACGAGCAGAAGGAGGAAGAGGTATCATTAACATTCATAATTTACATAACCGACAAATAACAACATTACGGACATACTTTCACAACAAATCCGAATCATCTATTCTTCACAATTCAGTAGTTAAAATGGACTATAAACTTACACCACTTAACCTACAAGACCACAATAAACAAAAAAACGAAGAACTGACTGACAAACAGATTTTAGTTTCTGAATGGAGCCTCAAGTCTCTACACGGAAGACATCACAACGATCTGAGCCAGCCCATCGTCGACATGCAGGCGTCGAACGAATGGCTTAGTCGAGGCGAACTTTTCCCAGAGACAGAGGGGTTTATGATAGCTATCCAGGACCAGGTGGTTGAAACTCGGAACTACCAAAAGTTCATCATGAAGATACGCAATTTAACTACAGACATGTGCAGACGATGCAACAGCTCGTCCGAAACGATACAGCATATTACGGGGGCTTGTAAATCAATAGCTCAAACGGACTATAAGTACAGACACGATCAGGTAGCGAACATCATACACCAACGTTTAGCGACGAAATACAACCTTATAGAAACAACTACAAGACCAACTCCGTATTACAAATACAACCCCCAAACTGTGCTGGAGAACTCTACCCACAAATTATATTTCGATAGAGCCATTTTAACAGACAAAACAATACACTACAATAGACCGGACCTAACACTTATTGACAAAATAAATAAGACAGCACTTCTTATAGATATAGCCATCCCCAACACACACAACTTGCAAAATACAATAGCGGAAAAGTTATCCAAATACGTTGACCTGAAAAATGAAATAATCCGGATGTGGAGACTGGAAAAGGTTACTATCATTCCTATCGTCCTATCTTCAACTGGAGTTATTCCAAACCAATTATTCCAGTCACTCACTCTACTTGACTTACCCAAACACACGTTTAGTGTGATGCAAAAAGCAGTAATTTTAAATACTTGCCGAATCGTCAGAAAGTTTCTACAAACCAACCTCTCAACTGACATGCAGACACCAAATAATGCTCAAGACTCATCAAATCACCTATCACCTGATGCGCACTTGGCTTAGGCCCGTGCGTATTATTCATTTTCCGGCATACAGCCGAGCTGATTAAAATCAAAACATAATAATAATAATAATAATAATAATAATAATAATAATAATAATAATAATAATAATAATAATAATTATAATAATTATAATAATTATAATAATCATAATCATAATAATCATAATCATAATAATCATAATTATAATAATCATAATAATATATATATATTATTATCATAATAGTAATAATAATCATAATAATCATAATAATAATAATAATAATAATAATAATAATAATAATAATAATAATAATAATAATAAGCCCCCTAAAGCCCAACCCTTCGTCCGCGCTGAACATCTAAGCCACGTGGGGGGCGGACACCTGCAATAAAGTAACTTAGCAGATCACTAACAGGGCAATGGCAAACCCATTATGATGGAGAACAGTAAGAATGTACGTATATGGTCGCTTCCCGGGGGTGATCGCCGGGGCACGTCTGGAGCCGATGCTGGACGTCACAGTATGCAAGCCATCGGTGGCGAGGGTAATGGGCGACCCTCTGCCGGGGAACCCGAACAAAGTGAGCCCAAAAGGAGGTACAACCTACGACCGCTAAAAAAATCAAACCGGAGCATAACTCGAGCCGGCACAGGAAGTAGCAGCAGCATGCGTGCAGCTGACATGGGAGCAATGCGGCTTGACTCGATTGAGGAACGAGTCCCGAGCCGAGCAGATTTGGCTGAAAAGAACCGTGAAGTCCAATCATCTACTTCCTCATCTAAATCTCTTTTTTCTTCTATCTCTTCTTCTCCACCCTCTTGTCTTGACTTTGATACTAACCCCTCTTCTTTTTCTCCTCCTTTTCGAAGATCTTCACCTTCATTAGCTGAGGACGTTGTACAGGCGACAACAGTCGATGGTCCTGTACCCGCCAAAGCTAAACCACGTGCGCGCAAAAAATGGACAGAAGATATGAATGAATATACTTTTATCCTGCGCACATATCTCATACTTACAAAACTTGAAACGCAAACTAAATCATACCTTACAGAACTGCACAACAAGTTCACTGAGCAATTTCCTAATATGGATGTTAGTAGACAGCGCGTAGGTGATCAACGCAGGGCAATAGTTCGCAGTAAACTTCTATCAACAGCTAGTATAACTAAGATTCGAGCAGAAGCAGAGTCCTATTTGTTATATAACCAACATGAAACACAACCGCCCATGGCTCTAACGCAAACTACTCAACGAAGACACTGGACTACTGAACAGAACGAAACAATCATAAAAGAATACTATAGGATTACAAACTTAGAAACCAATAAAACAGCGTACAGAAAACCATTACACCAAAATTTTGTTAGCGCATTCCCACACCTTGCCCATATCAGTGAGCAAAAAATAGCGGATCAGAGAAGGGTAATCATAGCAAACAATTTGATTGATAAAGATAGACTAAACTTAATAAGACAGGATGTTGCTAGAGAGTTAGGTACACTAACAACAAACTCACAACAGAATTTAAATCCAAACGAACACATCCAGGAGGATCTAAATAGAACAGTATGGTATGATGCACTCAACGATTTAAATGCTTTAAATGATAATGAGAATCACAACACTACAACTACACAGCTCCAACCACAAATAATTTCAGACAACAGTGCCAATGATCACGACAGAAATCAGGAAATAGACCAAGTATTTAATGAGGCTTTGCAATATTTTAAAAACACTAGTCCAGCAGAGAGACCCTTCATTCCGAAACAAAAGGCTACAAAAAAACTCGGAATGCTTGTTAACTACCTCAATTGCGTAACCTTACCTGAAAATATTAATGTAGAAACTGATTTTGAAACTCTCCAAACTACAATATACTGTGTGGCATGGACATCAGCCAAAATTAATGGATCTAAACTCAAAATACCGCCAGAAGAAGTACAAAATCAAAGGCAACTAAATTTCACACCTAATTGGCAAAAACGTCTCGATAGAAAATTGGAAGACCTACGAAAAAAAATTGGTAGATTGACTCAATACATAAATGGAAACAGAAGTAGGGCTCTTACTAAACAAGTAAATTCAATATTAGAACAAAACAAAATCCACACTACACATGAACAACCAAATACAGAACTAATTCATTACCTAGACACCTTGAAATAAAAACTAATTGTCGTAAGCAGCCGCCTAAGACGATACAAAGCTTGCTCGTTCCGTAAGACGCAGAACAACCAGTTCAATAACAATGAAAAGAAATTTTATCAAACCTTATCAAAATCCACGAGCAATCAGACGGTGACGTCTGAGACGAATGCTAACGACACCCGAACTAATGGCTCAGACCCTGCCGCCCTACGCCAATTTTGGGCAAATATATGGGAAAACCCAGTTGAATTTCAAGACGGAGCAGAATGGATACAGAAAGAGTACGCAAATCACGCAGCTATAGACTCTATGGATTATGAAAGAATACCTGTAGAAACCTTCCATCAAGTCATAACTGGAAAACGCCGGGATCCGATCATATTCATAGTTATTGGTATAAAAAACTCACCTCCATACACCCCTTTTTATACAACCACATTAATAGTTTTATCAATAACCCTCAAGAAATGCCTGACTACATTACTACCGGAGTTACTCACATGATCCCTAAAGACACAAACGACACAGCTAATCCTGCAAAGTATAGACCGATCACATGTCTGCAAACTATTTACAAAATTATAACAGCGTGTTTGTCGCGCCTAATTAATAAACACTTAGATAACAATAAAATACTTACTGAGCAACAAAAAGGATGTAGAAAATTCAGCCAAGGCTGCAAAGAACAGCTTACTATAGATGCAGTAGTTTTAAACGAGGTACAAAAAACTAAAGAAGACCTATATATACTATATACATAGATTATAAAAAAGCGTTCGATTCCGTTCCACATACATGGCTTGTAAAAATTCTAGAAATCTATAAAATACACCCCCAACTAGTATCGTTTTTAAATAAATCCATGACTAGGTGGACAACTAGATTGCATGCACAAATGTCTAACACAACTATAGATACGGAACCTATAAGAATACAGCGAGGTATTTTTCAAGGAGACTCGCTTAGTCCCCTATGGTTCTGTTTGGCTTTAAATCCTTTATCAAACAGCTTAAATTCAACCAATATAGGGTATTCTCTAAACAAAACAGACGACGGACAGACAGACAACACAGCATGCAAACTTAACCACCTGCTTTACATGGATGACATTAAAATTTATTCCTCTACTCAAAGTGAGTTAGAACACCTAATAAAAATTACAGAACAGTTTTCACACGATATTGCAATGAGCTTTGGCATTGATAAATGCAAGATAAACTCCATCAAAGCTGGGCAAACCTACCAACATGAATATCAAATGCAAACTGGCGAAACTTTGTGTGAAAACGAAACTTACAAATATTTAGGCTATCATCAGGCAAAACAAATTAATTCTAAAGAAACTAAAACGAAACTTACACTAAACTTTAAACACAGACTAAATTCTATTTTAAAATCACAGCTATGCTCTAAAAACACAACTAAAGCAATAAATTCATATGCCATACCAGTTTTAACTTACTCATTTGGAATATTAAAGTGGACCAAAACGGAATTAAAAAACCTACAACGCCTTGTCAATGTTACCATGACAAAACATAGAAAGCATCACCCACGAGCTTGCATACAAAGACAAGTCTTGCCACGATCAGAAGGTGGACGAGGCATCATCGATATACATAACTTACACAATAAACAAATAACGTCGTTGAGATCATACTTCCACAGTAAATCTGAAATATCCTCTTTGCACAAGTCAGTAGTTCAGCTAGACCGAAAATTAACACCGCTTAACTTAGAAGATCGCAATAAACAGCTCAACGAAAACATGACAGATAGACAGACATTAATTACCGAATGGACCCGAAAGCCCCTCCACGGAAGGCACCATCACGATCTGAGCCAACCCACCGTCGACATACAGGCGTCGAACGAATGGCTCAGTCGCGGTGAACTCTTTCCTGAGACTGAAGGGTTCATGATTGCAATACAGGACCAAGTAATCGAAACACGCAACTATCAAAAACATATAATGAAAACAATAGCAAGAGACGGATGCCGCCGTTGTAACAGCAGTCCCGAAACAATCCAACACATTACGGGGGCCTGCAAAGCCATCGCGCAAACAGACTACAAGTTTAGACACGACCAAGTGGCCAATATTATTCACCAAAACATAGCATTCAAATATAAACTTGTAAACACAACAGAAAAACTTCCACCGTATTATAAATATACTCCTGAAACTGTACTGGAGAATACTACACACAAACTTTATTTTGATCGAGCAATCTTGACCGACAAAACTACACATTTTAATAGACCAGACTTGACTCTTTTAGACAAAACCAATAACACAGCACTTCTCATTGACATCGCCATACCCAACACGCATAACTTGCAGACCACCATTGCAGAGAAACTGTTTAAATATATTGACCTTAAAAACGAAATAACTCGAATGTGGCGTTTGCAAAAGGTCTCAATAGTTCCGATAGTCTTGTCATCAACCGGCGTTATTCCTAAACAACTCTTCCAATCTCTAGAGCAGTTGCACCTTCCCAAGCATACGTATGTTTCGCTACAAAAAGCTGTCATTTTGAATACTTGTAGAATTGTAAGAAAGTTCTTGCAAACGGAACTTCCTAGTGAACCCCAACCCAACAATACTGGGGCGCACTTGGCTTACGCCCGTGCGCTCCAATGAATCCGGTATAAATTATACCGAGTAGAAGAAGTCTCTATACAAATAATAATAATAATAATAATAATAATCATAATAATAATAATAATAATAATAATAATAATAATCATAATAATAATAATAATAATAATATTTATTCAAAATTTACAGGGTTCAATAATATCTAGTAACAAAATTCTAAAACTTATTTAATTAAAGGTGTGAACAATACGAGCCTGAACTAGGTAATCCTGTATCTCAGGCGTGAAGAGCTTACTTAAGTACATAGATTCTAAAATAATCACCTACATTGACATTTTATTTCAGTTTCAGTGAGATGTATAGAATAGTATTAAAAATCTTAACTAAACTTAAAACTACAAATAATGCAAACATTATAAAAATTTTAAATACAAAACAAAAGATAAACAAATTGCGAGTTAGCGGAATTGTAAACTGGTAATTGTAAACAAAGTAATGATACGTAAGTATTTTTCTAAGTATTTTTTTTGTACGTGTAATTATTTAACATAGAAAATGTGCAAACGTTGTTTATTTAACTTGACTTACAATTTATGGTTAGTAGGGCACCGTGATTGATTACTGTCTTAATTTTTATTTTTGTTTTTTTTTTTTTTACTTATGAACGGACACTAGAAATATTTTAAATCCAAATATTCTCCAAATAGTCTTCTTAGGCATTCTTAGGCACCTCCATAATCTATGGAGTTAATGTACCTTTTTTCTGCTATTATTTTTGCCGGGCATTCAGCAGTTCCTGTACAATGTTTACTCGGCTTATTGAAGTGGACGCAAGTGGCGCACTTTGGTTCATCTGCCTTCTTCGTGCATTCCTTAATAGAATGACCAGGAGCAGCACAGTGGCCACAGGTGTATGTAGGATCCCGACATGACTTGGTCGCGTGACCATACTGATGGCACTTATAACAACGAGTGATCAAAGTAAAGTCTCACACAGGGCAAGACGACCAATTCACATAAACTCTATCTTTTGTTATGAAGGCTTTCTTTATATCTGCAGGTACTTCAATGACGTAGTTACAGGCCTCAGCTGTCCTCTTGCCTGACTTATGGCTTAATCTAATGGAGGTTAAAAACTGGTCAAGAGAAGAATTCTTAAGTGTATCGGCCAGATTCTGGTGATAGAGACACGTAAAAACCTCTTTTTCAGCCATCGATGAAGGCACACCGACAATTACAACTCTGGGCTTCCGTTTATATGGCTCATCGATCGTAAGGTCAGAGTTTTTAAGCTGCATCGATTGCTTGAGCTTCTCAATGTCATCTTTAGTTTCAGTGCTTATTATTATTCCTCCGTTCCTTGTTTTTCGAAGGCCTCTTATGTGTAACTTCATCCGTTCAGGACAAGGCATTTTCTGGACAAGGGATTTTGTATCTTCACTTGATTTCAACTTATCGTTGGGATAAATGCCAACTGAACTAAGATTAATCGGCTTAATGTAGTTATTGGTTCCATTTTTAACCATATCGGCAATAGAGGCTGCTTAAGAGATTGGTATTGCACTGCCATCTGCGATGTACCATGACCAATTTTTCGACACAAAGTACTTATGCGAAGTTTTTGTTCTGTATTCAGTTTCCCCTCCGATGCAATAGTACACACTTCGTTTAGGTACTGCTCGATTGACATCATCCAGTTCTGAATTTTGGGGGTAGAAATAACTTCTACGACATTATCTTCTCGGTCGGGTGCTATAGGGCGGGATGCTGATGCGGGCGAGGGCGCAGGCGGCGGCGAGCGAGCTGTCCTGCTGCTCCGGTTGAAGGGACTATTGTCCATTTTGTAGTATTGAAACAGAGTTAATAATTATTGTCCATTTTCACGACACTAAACATAATATCCTATACCTTGAGTAGGTAGAACACAGATTGCTGCACAGTAAACAAGGTCACGAGTCAGCAAGTGATTATTTGTTTATTTAAATATACATTTGGGGCACGTCTGTTCTGAACAAAGACCAAAGAAAGATCGAATCAAAGATTACACCTAGGTTTTTAGCGATGACAGTGAAAGAAATGGGAGAGCGTACAAAAGTGGAGGAGGGGAAGATGTAAGGGGTACCAAAAATTAAAGCCTGAGATTTAGTTGGATTTACCAGAAGACCAAAACTTGGCCCATGCGTGGATGTTATTGAGATCATCGTTTATTTGGTTAATACCAACAGAGACTTCGTTAACTTTAAAATGGTTATATAATTGCAGGTCATCGGCATACAGGTGATAGTTAGAGGAAATTACTTGAGTGATAGCATTGATAAAGACTGAGAAGAGGAGAGGAGAGAGAACACCATCTTGAGGTACGCCCGCAGTGACACCACACCAGTCAGAGAAAGACTCTTCAGATGGTACACACTGCGAACGACCTGAAAGATAAGAGTCAAACCAAGAGATTGCAACGGGGGAGACACCAAGAGAGGAAAGGATGGAGAGAGGAATGTCATAGTCAACGGAATTAAATGCACTGCTGAAATCAAGAAGCACTAATACAGAGAGAAGCTGATTATCCATGGCCCACCGAATATCTATGGTGTCTCTTAGCATCCCTGCACATCGGACATCGTGGAATGGCCGTCTAGAATTTTCTTAGAAAACCTCGTCGTACAAATCACATTGCAATAATACACATATAAATTAATTGTCTACAGTTCTAAAATTCCGCATAGATTACCCAATAAAACATTAAGTAACAGGAGAACAACGAATTATTTTATAAGAACTATGTTACTTAAATGAAAAACTCCATCCTCGAGTTATTTCCGGTTTTATTAGTAATATTGGTGTTTTATTTAAATAGATCTAGACTTATTGACTCTTGACTTACTTGACTTGACTTATTGATAATATCTTAAAAAGCACCCCACGCTTTTTTTTTAAATAAAACATTTTTTTCTTACTTACATTTATTAAAACTTATTTTCTATTTTTTAGTTTGGTTTTCTATATAAAGCGTGTTTTTTAGTTTTTTTTAACTATTATTTATTTTCTACTTTTTAGTTTAAGGATAATCGGTTGTTTTTTTATTTTTTTGAATTATTGCATTGTCATCGGTCTTTGACAGGTGTGCAAAATTTGAATGAAATCTGGCCGTTTAAAGTGGATCAAAATCGCGTCCTAAGGATTCGGTTACAAACATAAAAACATACATACAAGTGAAGCTAATATAAAACGTGTAATGACGAACGACAAGATACGACGTTGTGACATACTATACACAATATAAACACTTGACACTAGCAAAATTTACATTATTATGACACACGCCAGTAACGAAGAGTAACAAAGAGGATTTAAACAACACATTGGTAGTGATTCTAGTGTTTCGCCGGAGTAGCATATTTTGTTTACACCAAAGTCTTACTAATTAATTAGTCTTGCTTATTTTGTTTACACTAAAGGCGCACTCTAGAGACCATAAAGGTTAGCTAAATTAGCTGATATATGATTTTAATATAGACTAAGATTCCAAGATCTATTCCAAGCGCTTACGTTTCCGTTTGTCATAATTTAGTGTGAGTCGGAAATATGCATCGGAAACGAGCTTAGCGTACTTTTGTCTCTGAATGATTACCTTTAACCTTACATTGTTTTATTGATTGTATGCCCCTGGAAACTGAAAAAAATCTTCTTGTGAGAGTTAGCATTGGGTTTTGCGGAGCTTTAGCTAATTATTCAAAATAATACTTTACACGTAGATATACATACATATGTATCCAGCTAGCTGCTACCCGTGGCTTCGCACGCTTGGTACCTACATAAAAAGTAGCCTATGTCCGTCTCCTAGATGTCATGTATCTCTATACCAAAACTCATTAAAATCGGTTCAGCGGTTTAGGCGTGAATACGTAACAAATAGACAGACAGACAGACAGACAGAGTTATTTTCACATCCTTACTAATATAATAAACGCGAATGTTTGTATGTATGTTTGTTACTCTTTCACGCAAAAAGTACTGAATGGATTTTAATGAAACTTTACAATAATATAGCTTATACATCAGAATAACACATAGGCTTTAATTTATAAAGTTATTGTGTGAATTTTGCAAAATATAATGATAAGTGTCAAGTAAGTAGGAAAAAAATCTGCCAACTGCGAGCTATTCTGGCGTGCGCTGCAAAAACCGTTAGAATTAAACGAAGTAGGTACTAATCCTGCGCAGACGAAGTCGCGGGCACCAGCTAGTTTATAATATTAGTAAGGATAGTAGCAATAAGTACTATCCATACCTCGTAAATCCAACACCCTTACAAGATACAAGATACAAGATTTTATTAGTAAAAATTGTTTTACAAGAAAAATGATTAACTAGGTAAGTACCTACATAATAATGATACATGTTTTAGGTAGATACAGTCTACCTTTTTCGATTATATTATATTATTATTAAATATCTTATTATCAATTTAGTTCTTATAATAAACTTTACATGATTACGAACAAAGCGCGTCGCTTTAACATTTATAATGCGTACAGCCAAGGATTGTAATACTTTGCCGTTGGTTGTCTTTCATGAAAACTACAATTTGGGTCTTGAATAAAGTTGACTTGAAGAAGTCAACTGTCAATAGGTGTCTTCTAGACTTTCGTGCCCAATCACCGGCCGCATCGTCGCTTACTTCCAGGCGAGATCGTGGTCAAAGGTAGGACTATAGAAAAAAAAATGGTATGATCATCATTAATGAGTCGAGATCTTTTTGCTGCTGTAGCACACAGCACTGTTAGGTAGGTAAGTAGGCTTTTTAAATGTCTTTTCTCTTTTTACTTTTTAATATGTGTTACCTCCTTATTACCTAATATTGTTTACTCTTCTTTGTTATTATTGATGTGTATGTGTGCTTAATCAGTAAATAAACAAATGTCTATTAATTCCTTGTCCTAATCACACGTTAAAAGAGGATGGCACAAATGGATTTTTTATTACATTTGCCGGCTAAAAGACGTCGTCTCGGGACTAATATACATAGTTTTTTACCCAATCCATTCATATCTTCTTTGGCCTACTTCTACATAGGTATGTCGGTTCTAAAAAAACACAAAAGTTTTATTAATTTGTTTTAGGCCAGCCACAATGTCTAGCATTCAATGTTTGCATGCCCGTTGTGTATGCACATTGATTTCTATGTTTAACATCACCATTTTTGTTCAGACCCACCCTTTTAGATAACGGCTTTGTCTTTGAGTAATTTCGAAATGCATTCATTTGAAGCCATGTGATTGTAAGGATCTCTTGAAAATGTATTGTTTTAGTTTTTTTGTTAGTTTATTAATGATTTTATTATCGGTTTCTGCTTTGAAAGCTCCTGAACGGTAAGTTTACTAAGACTTTTACCAACGAGTTGTGCTTTAAAGAACATTTAAAGAGCATGAGTTTATTCGACGATTAGGTGAACGCGGAGGTACTATATTATGTTTTAATTTTGAACGTAAAACATACCCGTGTATAACCGCTTATGTGTAATATTTTATTTTAAATCACAGGTTATATTACCAAGGTGTATTTTGGTCATGATAGATGATGATTATCATTTTGTATGATAGAACTAGAAACATTTAAATTAATGTACCTATGATTCGAATCAAAACAAATCAGAAATTAGTTTCTTTCTAGCCAATTCTCCATTTACATAAGCTTCGATAATATGATTACAGATCCCATCCGGTGCTTCAAAAGACAGTCGAAACTCTGTTCACGGATCGGTCCCGAACAGCCGGCTCGGGATCGTGCCAGCTACACCGATCTTCCAAACGGCAGATGAAACTATGCAGGAGAGACCTCGGCCTAGCAAACGTTCTCTCCGTGGCGAAGGAACAAGCCATAACCACTTGCGAGATGACCTTCCAGTACGACCGCTGGAACTGCTCCCTCAAATTTAACCAGAAAACAAACCGAACGATATTCGGAAAGATCTACAGAGAAACAGCTTTTGTGTATTCGTTGCTAGCAGCATCCATAACTCACGCTGTGGCCAGAGCCTGCGCGTCAGGAGACCTCATGACGTGTTCCTGCATGAGTACCTTCGGAAAGAACTCTTCGTGGAAAAGTAGCGGGTGTGGCGATGACTTTAAATATGGCAAGCGAATATCAAAGAATTTTTTAGATAACAAACACGCTGGTAACGACCAAACTGGAGAGATTCTTAAGCAAGATGTGAATGTGGGAATGGATATTATAGGCGAGCAGTTAAGGGAGGTATGCAAATGTCACGGGTTCTCAGGGTCTTGTACCACTAAAACCTGCTGGAAGAGGCTAGGCCCTTTCCACTCCGCTATGGGGCTGCTGAAAAAGTATTACCACCACGCTGTAAAGAAAAAACCGGTTAAAAACAACACCACAAAAAGAGCAATCCATCAGAAGAAAAGAGTTGAAAGAAAAAACTTGGTGTACGTTCATAAGACACCGAATTTGTGTGCGAGGACTAAAGGTAGGGTTTGTAGAGACAGGAATAATTGTTCCACCCTTTGTTGCACTAGGGGGTACGTGACTGATGTCAGGAATGTGACGTCGAGATGCAGATGTAGAATGGTGAACTGTTGCTTCGTGGAATGTGACACTTGTGTTGAGGAGGTGGACTTTTTCACCTGTAAGTGACGGGTTATGTGTTCAATCACAGTTATAGAGTTTCCTCGTTGATTAGCTAAAATTTGCAAAGTTCGGTTAGGTACTTTTATAACGTTAGTAAACTTAAACATGTAAGTAAAAACATTTGATTTAAAAACCTAGATGCAACAAACGCCTAGACAATGGATATTTAATATTCAATGTTTAATCCACGTTTGTAAAATGAAGGATGGTATTCAATAGGACTATTGGAACTCTTGATACAATCAATGTCTATCAGTTTCGATTAGCAATCGGCATCAATGTCTATCAATTTCGATTAGCAACAGGCATTATTTCAATCAATCATATACGATGTATTTAAATGCTTAGTAAACTAAACACGGTTCCTACCACAATCGTACTTTGTAAATTGGTCGAATTATAGTTTGACACCAACTTCAAATTGTAACTAGCAATAGAAGCCGATAGAAATCGCAGCGATCCGTAATACCAATTCATCAAAAGTAACTGAAAGCTATTAGTATCAATGTTTTGATAGTATCAAAGATCCATAATCGCCCCACAGGTATGTGGAAGATAAGATAACTAAATGAGTTAGATACTTATATCTACTTAGTGGGTAGGGTAAGTACTGCCTTTGTGAAAAGAATGTGGGAGTGGGAAGGTCGGACGGTGGTGTTGCTGTGATAATAAGCCTGAAATTGTAAATATACTTACCTAATTTTAATTTGCTTATAATATTTAACTAAACGGTAAGAATTTAAAATTCTTACAGATACTTTTAAGTATATCTTAGTGAACGCTGAATAAAACTACTATCATAATTTGTAGTAGGAAGTATTATTGATTTCCGCGACACCTATCAACATTTGATTGTACTACGTAATCCGCCATGACACAATGGGCCCAGCTTCCCTCCACACAGTTTTAGAGCTCGCTGTCTAGTTGCAAAGAGCAGAACCTTTTAGTATTCCATAAACGCACCAGATGGCGCTCAAACTTAACTACATAGCTTACAGTATAGATGGCGCGTAAATAACATTTTCGATTACAATTTCGGACGTTTTGCTGTTTTTGAACTAAACTTATTAATTGAATAGACCTTACAGAGTTATAAAATAAAAACTATTTTAAGGTGTTTTATAAAAAACTCAACCCCCACTTTACTAGTAATATTTACATGTAAAGTGGGGTTGTGTTTTTTATTATGTTACTATCCCATTGGGTATATCATTTTATACTTCTTCAAATATATTATAAGGTTTCTTAAACAGTATTACAATACAGATTTTCGTTTGATAAATATTAAGCTTGGATCTCGTCATTCTAGATGGAGCCTGTCCCTCACCCCTAAGGGCTAAACCTCTGTTTAGAGGAACCTGAAATCATTTCGAAATTGATGAAAATATGCTGAAATTATAAGCAAAAATTATCACGTTTTTATTAGATAATGAGTAACAACCTGATTACTAAACTATACAAAAATCATGTAGGCTCCGCGAACCTAATTTTTTTATTTCGCTTACTAGATAGTCTTGAAATGCTTTGGAATCTGACCACTAGCCATTGGCTGAGGTTGAGGGTTCGACTCCCTCCAAAGATAAACGTTTGTGTGATGAACATAGGTGTTTGTTCTGTGTCTGGGTGTTATAAAGTAAAACATACTTATTTAAAAATATATAAGTATTCTATCAGTCATCTGGTCACCATATAACAAGCTATGCTTAGTTTGGGGCTAGATGGTGTTGTGTGCATTGTCCACCAATATTTATTTATTATTATAATTTATTATTGGCTAGTGTCAGGTCTCACACTTATCCGTCACTGTAAATACACATGCACTTAAACAATATTTTTTTTATACCCCATCTTGTGACTATGTATCGTTGGATATGTATTTTAAATATATATGAAGGTTTTTACTCATTTACCCTCCCCCCTACATTTCTCACCGACATTTATCACTAACATTTGTCACTGACATTTGTCACTCATCTCAGACCTACCGCTTATCGCTAACTCTTTTGATTTGGTTCCCATAGGTACCTACATTATCATCTCAAGCTCACGACAGAACCAGCCGGGTGTATGATCTTACACGACGCTCTCGACTCGCAACTGAAGGAGCAATAAATAAATTTCACCTCCTCGCAACCTCCTCATAATATTTGAAATGTCACGTATCCAGTTTACGTACAGGATGATTCAAAATTATAGGAATTTATGAAAAAAAAATACAAAAAGATATAGCACTATTTTAGACAGTGGTTAACTTTTGACAGAAGTTTAGAGACGTTTATAAAAAGGGCAGGTTGCGGGTTCGATTCCCGCCGCGGGACAAATGTTTGTATAATCTGCAAGTATTTGTTTTTAAGTGTAATATGTATATATTTACAAAAAAAAAGTAAATAAGTAAAATATTTGTCATGTGGTACCCATAACACAAGCTTTGCTCACTTTGGGGCTAGATGACGCTGTGTTAAATGTCCGACGACCGCTCTGGCGCAGTGGACGAAAACCCGGCTAAGACGCAAAAGGTTGTGGGTTCGATTCGCGTGGTCTGGGTGTTTCTTTGTATAATATGTATACAATATAAATAAAATTTTTAGTAGTATATTAGTCAGTATCAGTCTTGTGGTACTCATAACACAAGCTCTGCTTACTTCGGGACTAGATGACGCTGTGTGAAATGTCCGGTATTATTTATTTATTGTTAGTCAGACCGTTAATGCAAACAATACCTACTTGGACTTAATCTCAAATTAAAATGTTTTTATGTATTATATAAAAGCATTTGAATTTAAATTTGATCTCAAGGATCACTTAGAAACGTCTTACATACTAAGTGAATTCATATGCCAATTCCTCCTAACCCAAGTCCGAGAAATCCGAGAGAAGACTACCAAATAATATTCCTTAATTTCCACGCAAAAAAAGGTCCTATTAAGGATTTTAATAGCCGGTAGGTAACATATGTCATGTTATGACTAACACGGATACAACTAGAGGTAGTATGAACCACAAATGTGGCTAAATATCTCAACATTACCATTATAACGCCTATAATAGACCATAAAGCATTAGTTGACCGCAGCACTGCGGTTTGGTTTCGATGCCAACGCACATAATTACGATATTAAACAAAATAAAGAAAAAACGGCAGCAAGATTTATTTATTTATTGACCCTAAGCAAGTTTTCGGTTGTACTAAGGGAACTAGAATCGAAGTCACTTTCCAATCCCGAAAAATTACATGTTTTATTTCAGTTTCAATTTAACTACTTACAGATTTTTTATTTCAATGTAAATTTCAGTTTAATAACTAAAATAATACATCTGCGAATTAAACATAGAACATACTAATTTTAAGGTATACCTTTATTTACAGAAATAATTACTTACAGAAATGTATAGAATAATATAAAATACATGTAAAACAGTTGAGCTATCTAAGGACCGTTTAAAACGATCTATAGATAGCTCAACTGATCCAGATCACTGCCAGAGGGCAGCATTCACAAGATACAGGCGGCATTGCCACGTTGAATACGCTGAGCCAAATAGGACCCAGCTCTTGGGTCACGCAATGTACCAGACGCCTTGAAATAATTTTGAAATCGCGGTGGGCTCCTGTTCCCCATCCGCAATTTAAAAAAAATATTTTAAGGTTAAAAATAAATCAATTAATTTTGGAGGACAACACCATCTAGCCCAAAACTAAGCATAGCTTTTACTATGGAAACCCGATGATTGACAGAATACTTTTAGTATTTTTAAATTGATACCTTATAATAATCAAATACAGAACATTTACTCGTTCCTATGTTCATCGCACAAATATATGATCTGGGAGGAATTCACACCCAGAACCAGAAGAAGAAGGCAGAGCTACTACCGACTGAGCTGTAACCAGTCACCAAAGTTAAAGATACATGGGAACTATCAGGTCAATAACATTTATTTTTATAAAATAATGCTAGATATATAAAATTTATATTGTATTATTATAGTTATTTTTTTTATTTAACTAAATACAAAACCATATTCTCGGTGCTTGATTTAACTGTGGTATGGTAGGGCAGCTCAACCCATTTACAAGGTTTATTTATTATATTTTATAACTAAAGTAAGCCGCTTCGAAAGATTCCTAAGAGATGAATACTAAACGAATCCATGTTTGACATTGACAGATTTATATAAATAACAATAGTTAAACTGGAGTACCTTACGTATTAAATAATAATATTGTTATTTCAAAATCATTAAGGTTAACATACTGACTAACAGTTACAACTAAGTATTTGAAATCGTAAAAACTTTTAAATTTTTATAAACATTTCTCGCCGCGCAAGATGAGTAGCGCGTGAGTTGAAAACGGGTTTTCGTTACTTAGTAAGGGCCAAAATCAAGCTATACGAGACAATGCCAATAAAAATGATGTTATTCTAACCAATTACCGGCTATTAAACAAAACCCTTTATGGCTGTAATGCTCATGTCTTATTTTATTTCTGTTTTATTAACTGATAAACTATATTATTCTTAATAGAATTTATAGAACTTGTTCATTCAGTTAGAAATATTCAGCCTTCTAATTGATAGACTGCCATGATTCTGCCGTTTTTTCGCTTGACTAAATATCGGAAATATCATAAAATACGAATGATCTTATTCTGTTTAGACCAAAATCTAAATTAGAGTAACACTTTTATATGACACATGTAAATTTTTGCTAAATTGACATTTTAGACGCCATTTAATTTTATTTAGTAGGTAATAGAAGCGAGTAGGTTTTTTGACCTCGTTACGTTCCCGCGACCTACTGCTGATCTTTTTGTATAAATCTATGGTGAGCATTCAATTCAATAAACAATATTCCAATTTTAACTTATTTTCAAACTGCTATCTAAATTATATTAGCAAAACAAAACGAACGACAAGCAAAACATTGTTATTTTTGTTGCTACTTGTTCAATTTATATTTGGTGTGCAATAAGGTATTATCTATCTATCTAAGTATCTATGTTATTCAAATTCAGACTTTGGTGCAAACAAAATAAGATCGTTTGTATTTTACGAAATTTGAGCTAATACGGCGATATAATAGAAGTGGCATAATAATGATTGAGTGCGAACCGTGAGCTCGAGCGGCAACGAGCGGACCGCGGATCAAACTCACCCTGATAAAGATGCTCTAGATGAATCGAAACAATGTCGGTGCCTCCATCGACAAAATAATACGCGAGTAAAGCCCGTGTTTGTCAAAATGTATAATGAATGATAGTTAAAATCAATAGTGGTAATTCTGTTGTTTTGCCTATTGCCAACATAAGTTGAAAAGTAGTAACACAAAATAATAAAATTAAATAAATAAAAGCAATCTCCTTGTTTTTTATTCTTGCAAAGTAGGTACGAGTATGTGTTCACATATATATTTTTTAAGATTTTTTTTAAATTTAGTTTAAGAAATACTTGAATAACCTGTATTATAGTAGTTGCTGGGTATATATCCTGTGCAACTTTTTTTTTAAATGTTATTTATTTAGAGGAGTTTTGTCACTCCCGTTAAGAATAAACACATTATTATAAATATTAACGGGTATTTATCGCGTTAAATACCCGTTAAATACCCGACGTTTCGACAGGTTTACACTCTGTCGTGGTCACGGGATGACTCTTTATAATAATGTGTGCTGATCGCGTAAGTTTAAAAAACTTTAATAAACACATGCTAATGCTAATACTATACTAATATACCTACTTTTCTATTTACCTAATAATACACTCAAGAGTTCTTACATCTAAATTCTTGTACAGTACAAAACCCTGCACTCGTCATACCGCGCGGAATATAGTTATGCCAGCATACTGGCTTCTTCTTCTGTAATTTGCAACTCGTCGGTAACTCTCTATGATTCCAATCAGAGAGTAACCACATCGGGAATATATTAAAATGCGATAAAAACCCGTTAACTACTAAATATGTATGAATTCTGATCGCAAATGCTTAAAAATATAATTAAAATTAACGCAAAACACATTTACACACATTGGTTTAGCCCAAAGTAAGCAAAGCTTCAGCTACTTATAAATCCTTTTTTTGTTAATACGTAATAAATGGAACCATACAGAACGAGGCAAATATTTGCAGATCATACACACATTTAAATTTTAAAAAAGGAGGAGGTTCTCAATTAGTCGGGTTTTTTTTAATGAATGTTTTTGTTTAAAAGGGTTTACTTCCCAGGTGGTACCATTTATATTTTATCGAAATCGGTCTAGCGGTTTTTAACAAAAGTCAAAAAATTGTATACCTACATCATAATATGTTTTTGTTTACCCTGTCCATACAAAGGTTGCCTGGAAGAGATCGCTTTTTGCGATAATTTTATTTCTACGAGTATTATTTTTTCTGTGTTCTTTTTGTGTACAATAAAGTGTTAATCTATCTATCTATCTACATCTATGATTTTTTTTAATAACATGAAGTCGGTTGTCTTTTTAGTTTTTAAAACTCATTTATTATATTTTTAATCCATCAATTTGAAACTCCCTGTATCATCCAGTGACGGAAATCAAACGTCGTAACTAATTGTTAATGTTTGCTTTAACCGATGAAGTTGTCGATACCATCGATAGAGACGTAAAATACTTACTTTTTGTTTTGTCAATCTGTCTGTCGAGGGATTTCGGATAATTAATTATGTAAAGTAACGCGATATTATGCATATCGCATTATACAGATCGGTAGGCAACGCGTTGCATCGATTATAGATTGCTGCTTTTTGTTCGATGACTAAATGGACATGTTTGTTGGCCATTATTATAATAATAATAATCATAATAACAATAGATCAGACCATCTACCTATCAACAAAATAGAAAAAGCAGTACTCATTATTGACATAGCTATCCCAAACACACTTAACATTCAGAACACAATTGCGGATAAATTATCCAAATCATCATTTCAGCCTTTAGGAAGTCCACTGCAGGACATAGGCCTCCCCAATTGATTTCCAGGAAGAACGATTTTGAGCCCTCTCTTTCCACCGACTTCCTGCGATCTTTGCAATGTCGTCAGTCCATCGGGTGGGAGGTCCTCCTACGCTTCGTTTTCCTGTCCTTGGTCACCATTCGAGAAGTTTTACTCCTCAACGGTTATCAGTTCTGCGAGCTATATGGCCTGCCCATGGCCACTTAAACTTGCAAATTTTGAGTGCTATGTCGGTGACTTTGGTTCTTCTACGGATTTCATCGTTTCGGATTTTATATTTTATTAGCCAAATATATCGACCTTAAAGACGAAATTACTAGGATGTGGCATTTGGATATGGTTTCAATAGTCCCAATTGTCCTGTCTTCAACAAGCGTAATACACAAAAAAATATTCGTCTCTAAGTCATTTAGATTTGTCTAAACATACATTTGCTTTGTTGCTTAAAACAGTTATTTTAAACACTTGTAGGATTGTTAGATTTTTTTTGCAAACCTACATGTTAGCAAGAACTACAGATCAATCAAGCCAAAACACTGAGTTGCACTTGGCTTAAGCCCATGTTTCTTGGTTATTTTACCGGTTCTTCTGAGCCGAGCTGATGAAAGTCAAAATCAAATAATAATAATAATAATAGTAATGCCGGAGATTTCACACTGCATCTGTCCACAAAGTAAGCAGAGCTTATTTTATTTATTTTTATTGTCAGTAGTCTTGCCGTACTACCTATTGAAGATAAATCTAAGTCAAATTCAAGTGGGACTATTTCGATATACCACCCACTAAACGTAGAATCAGTTTTTTATAGTCGTTTTATGTTATTTTAATTATTAACAAACACAATTTCAGTAAATTTACCTCGAAAAAAATGTCCCAAAGGATTAAAAATAAAAAGTTTTGGACCCAGTATTTAACAATACATTAAGAAAGTAAAGGCAAATTTAGGATTGTGTCGATTTAATCTCACACGTTGAGTTTTCGGTAGCTCATTTGTGAAAGCATCTTTAAAAGTCATTGAATCGGAAAATAAGACCATAATTTGGGTTTGTGAAAAGGGTAATGACTTCTAAGATCTCCCGAATACTCCGGATACTGTACAAAATACAAATAGTTTTATTTCGTTTACAAAGATACAATTTATATTACAACAATGATAGAACCTCATTTCAATTAAAAAATACTTTACATAACAGATTATGCTCTTATGTCAAATATTCCTAGATTAAAAGGAGTTACAGTATATACCTTTTTCATACAAATTGGATTCTTCGTCTGTCATTTCATGGAGTAACATAGCTCTGCTAATTTAATATTTTACCAGTTTTATTGCATGGTTTATTCAGTAATCTTGGCGGAATTTTAATGAATAATTTGTGACTACAGGACGGGTATGAATAATTGAATTATATGTGTATTGTGGTTGCAATTGATTTGAATTCCGAGGAATCCCAACAAAATTCTGAACGCCATTCCGCGTGACGTCTAGAATTGACAATTGACCATCGACTAAGACTAATAACAAACAAACTGACTATAAACTATAAACACTTGACATTGGCAGAATTGACATCAGTATGTCACAGACTATTAACAAAGAAAAAGAAGAGTTACAGTAGTAAGTAATAATATATTTATAGAAAAACAAATATTAAAGATCCGATTAAGTAAGAACTGAAGGCTAGTAACAGGTGTCCACTGATATAATATATAGTAAATAATGCTGGATATGTCACACTGCATCATCTAGTCTTAAAGTAAACATAGCTTGTGTTATGGGAACTACATGAATGACATACTATTTATACACTATTTTGTAAATACATATTACTCTATTGAGAATACGTATTGAGACTATTGTTATAAGTAATATTTTTTTAATACATTCAATTATATAGAAGTATGTCTTTTATAAAAATAAAAACACTACATTTAAAATAATTTATACAAAGTAACTTATCAGATCAATTTTAAATAAACACGTCAATCGCACTCAACAAAAGATCTCTCGCCAAAGCGAATCCAACTGATCCTAAATCTTCAAGTATTGCACACTTACCTGCTTGAAGAGTCCTAATCCTTACACAATAGCATCAATAAATGCAACTAGTTTTGTTTGTGACAAAATTTACAGTTACGTTCTTCTTTACGTGGCCCGTGGACCGTATGATAGGGTACAAAGGAGGTTGCATTTAGTTTAAAAAAATATATTAACTATTCTTGGACATGATGTTAATATTAAAATGGTGTTGGAAATTTTGCGAAGTAACATAACTCTTCTTAATAAGTTAGCTTGTGTTTAAACGTAACGCGGCTTCATTGAATAAAAATTTAAGCATCTATAAAATTAGAGCACATTAAAAGTTTCATCCCCTATTTTTTCACCCTTTTTTTTAGCACTTTATCATTTTTCAAAATTCGTAAACACCTCTGGAAAGACACAGGAATACAATATACGAAATTTCGTAAACTTGGATTACATATTTTTTTTAGCTATTTTGATTTAAAAAACAGACTACCGAACTGATTTTGATGAAATTTCTATGGGACCAATGGGAAAGTAAAAGATGTATCAATATGAGTGCACTATTAAAATTTTTTTTTTTCTGTTATTTGACGCTGTTACTTATGATTGTTCCGTTAAATGAAATTGAAGCATTACACAAAAGAAGAACGTGTTATCATTTTGAAAACTCATAACAAAAATGGACCTCTTGCAAACTTGCCGATTTTGTGGTGGTCATTTACCGAATATTTTATTCCATACATAATTTAATAATTAATTTATTAATAACAAAAAACATAATCGGAACATGTTTTCTTTATAATGCAATATAAATATTACAACTTACTCAAAAAATACTTGATTTTATTTTAAAACGAAATAGTGCATTCTTATTGAGAGACCCTTTTTAATCACATCAAAAAAATGATATTACAAACACAAAAAAATACAACTGAATTTAGAATTTAGAACCTCCCCTTTTTTAAGTCGGTTAAACAGGTATATAGGTAGTATATCAGTCATGTGGTTCCCATAACACAAGCTCTGCTTACTTCGGGGCGCGATGATGCTGTGTGAAATGTCCAATTTTATTTATTTATATGTTATGTTTTGTTATATGTAATCAATTATGATTATATTAAATTATATTGAAATTTGTATTGAATTATAAACGTATTATATTGTTTTGTGATTTGTACGACGAGGACTCCAATGCTCCATTCCGCGTTGACGTTAGGAATTAACAAATAACGATTGACTTCGACTTTGTCAAGATATTATAAAAAAACAAAGAATAATATAATACCGGACATTTCTCACAGCATCATCTGGCCCCAAAGTAAGCAGAGCTTGTGTTATGGCTACCACATGACTGATACACTACTTATATACTTTTTTTTTGTAAATACATACATATATACTTGCAGATCATACAAACATTTGTCCCGCGGCGGGAATCGAACCCGCAATCTTTTGCGTCTCAGCCGGACCTAAACCCACTGCGGTACAGAGGTCGTCAGTAACAAAACCACTTGACATTGGCAAAATTGACATCATGACATATGCCATTATATATTTCTCGATTCCCAGTTTTATTCGTAATAATTAGAATAAATGCTTTGTGTTTCTTTTCATTTCACACATCATCATCTGGCCCCAAAATAAGCAGAGCTTGTGTTATGGTTACCAATATGACTGATATACTACTCATGTACTTTTTTGTTTTGTAAATACATACATTTTATACATAGAAACACCCAGACCCGAGACAAATACTTGCAGATCACACAAACATTTGTCCGGCGGGAATCGAACACGCAACCTTCTGCGTCTCAGCCGGACCTAATCCCACAGTGCCATAGAGGTCGTCAATAGACAATTGACTATCAACTTAGACTTTATAACCAAACAATCACTTTCTTTGGGCAAGGTCAGGAAATATTAAAAACACTGCACTGTTTAATCAACTTCTACATTTAATTTACACTCTCTAAGGCTTGTTACCTCGTCTCTCTCTCAACGACGACTCACGAACCACAAACGCGTTGTCACAAACGACTCTAGGTCTCAATAACAATAAATTAAGCAACTAATACTAATAAACCACATTTCTGTAAATCAGTTGATAGACTATTAAACTTATTTCAATAATTAACTATTATAATAATTACAGAACTATTTCTAAAAAAATTAAATTAGAATAAATCGAACGGGTACCAACCCCTTCAGTACTTCCTATTTCTATAAGTCAGTTGGCTGACTATTATGTATATTTCAATCAAATTAATAAAATTGTATATCACAAAAGATATTATAAATGGATTATATAACTAGTAGAAACCTACTAATACTATTCACATGATAAACTTAACATTTGACGCTGGAAAAATTGTCAACAAGACAGATGCTATTATAGGAAGAAAAGAAAGAAAGAAGAAGGAGGAAGAAGATAATATTCAAAAGATGTTTGTTCATTTTAACACTTATGTGTTAAAATGAACAAACATGTTTATTACAAAAAACGTTTGTTCTGTAGATTAAAATACAACCTTCAGCGCAGATGGCAATGATATAAAAAAATACAAAACATATTAGTCACAACTTCCTCAGACTTAGATATTTTTTTAAATATCTAAAAGGAATAGTCAGAGACTGATAGAACACTGGTCATTCGATTGACTGTGGCTTAGATTAAGAAGCCACAGTTTTTTTTTTTTTTTTTATTTGTCAAATAAAAAACTCAAAACTGGATAGAACTCTGAATAGAATATTTACAGATATAACATAAAAACGTGCAGTGCTAAAAGCCTGTCCCTACTCGAATACCAGAGCCACGAATGAAGAGATTAAGATAGTAGACCAGTCGATCCTCATTCCCGATTATCGACGCACATCAGATCGCTCGTAATTAAGTACTCAAGGGGAACCCAATCGCGTTAGAGAACTGACATGCCGGAGACCAAGACGTTAATGCTTTCAATTTCAATTTAATATGAACAATATTTCACACAGCAGCGATGGTCTTGCAACCTGACACATACAGTAATATTATGTTTGGTCGTCTCAGTTAGTCACAGTCGTGTCATTAGTTATTTCGAACCAGTGTGGTGAAAGGGTTAAAGTACGTCAGAGACTCCTTTCGTGCACTTAGCATGTATCTTCGAACTTTCCTGGCAATGTTTTTTTTCAGCGTATGAGATTACTGGTACATACATTTTTAGAACAGAAAATGCCATTGGTTCACGACTGGGTTCGAACCCACGGCCTTGAGAAACGGAAAGCGGGGTCACTACTTACAGTCCACCAGAGCTTTCATACTATTTATTATTTAAATGCTTACAGGTTTCTCTGGTTAGAAGATTATTTTTCAAAGTAAATCTAAAGACATTCCAGACATGGTTCACGCGGCTCATTGTCTCCACAACCACGCGGCTCTTAAATTATGTATTACAACATTAATGTATTATTTAACACCCGGTCCAGTTTCGACACATTTCTTGCAGGCTCCCCGTAGAGTCCCCGCAGTTGGTGTATGGCCCAGGTGGAGAGCTGTAAGCGATTTCATATTGTTTTAGTATCTACGGTTTTTTATCGCGAGTTTATTTATCTTCTATCGAAATACGGGAACTAATGTAAAATTAAAATTAAAATTTATAAGCATTGTGGGAGCTTTTAAGTACTTGTGTCAGATAGTTCCGCTCTTACATATCCATATTAGTGGCTATAACTATTGTATCTAAATATACATATCAATAGATTACTCTAAATTAAACAAACACTTAAAAATGTCTTGTGTGTATTAAAGTTCGAGACTGTGTATTTGTATGTATGTGTCCGTGCGTGGGTGGCTGTGTGAGAGTTTTTGTGTGCGCGCGTGCGCAATGTGAGTTCCGATCGATAATCATAAAATATGGTGGACAATGCACACACCATCATTTAGCCCCAAACTAAGCATAGCTTGTATTATGGTAACCACATGACTGATGGAATACTTATATATTTTTAAATACATACTTATGATACTTTATAACACTCAGACACAGAACAAACACCTGTGTTCACAACACAAATGATTATCCTGGGAGGGAATTGAACCCTCAACTTACAGATAATGCTTTTATATAGGTATTTATAGTGTATTTAGTTTCTATTATTCTCGACGTTTCGACATACTACTGCAACAATGTAAGTTCAGACCAGTAATGTTATAAAAATACTGAACGTGATGATTGCGTAGCGACTTATTGCTAATTAGATAATTGATTCAGGCGTAACTTTACTGAAATACATTACAAAATATTGAATTGGTTGGCAAATATATTGAGTACTATCACACCAATCTACTCTAATGAGTTAGACACAAAAGAAATGACTTCGCCTCTCCACGAGGCACAGGAAATTGACTCGCTCGCTCGAATAAACACCATCACCGCAAACATCGAGCCCCGAGCTTTTTAGTCGACTTGTTGCTTTTGAGCGCTGAAATGAAATAGACTGTTATTATTAACCGAAATGCTTCAAAATACATTGAAAAATAGTAAGAGACTCAATCTAATTTAAAATGTTAATAATGTTTAATAGCAATATAAACATTTCCTGCTTGGTATCGCAAATAGGTTGGCGTTAGTACTGACCTAGACAAGCTCTATCTATGTTTGTTTGCTCACTGGATGGTGTTGAATTGGTTAGAGACCTGCATGATTACTTGTCATTTTTATTCCTACGGACTTCGAAAACGTTGCTCGGCTCTTAGTCAATATATTTTTAATACTTTTTAAAATATTGTTGTTTTGATATAATTCAAAGTATTGACAGAATTTATTGTTCCACTAGAAATAAAACCCGCTACCTCCTGTACCTTGGTCCAACTCCACAACTCCCAAGGTGTCTGGTGGTTTTTCACGGTGACAACGAGATCGGATTGACAGCGGACGGGTTAAAAACTATGATACTGTAACAGAGTTTGTCAATCAACATGGCTGTGTCCACTCACATACCAGTTTTTGTACGTTGTTAGTTAAGAAATTATTGGTCTGTGTATAGTTTAATGTTTAGGAAAAGGAAAAGATATAAAATGATATGATTTATTTATTATTCAAAAAATGCATTAAACGAAACAAGCATTTAGTTGAACAATTTAATTTAATTAAAGAAAATAATTAATGCATGTTTTCGAAGTGATTACTTCTTATGGGAGGGAAAACCGCTTCGTTACGTAAAAGCGTTACGGCACCACACTGTCTGGCTTCCCTTTCTCTCACGCATACGGCAGCGATAGGCAGGCTCCTCTCTCACTCTAACCAACAGCGCTAGATAGATTAGTTTAACTTATCACTTCTGTCGGGCGTCCCGAGACGCACACTTTGTTAAAAATAAATATAAGACCTATTACGTTACATGAATGACCATAACCATTCAATTCGTAAAATGTATAGATAATACTGGCTATAATAACATAAAATAATCATTTGATAAACACGGGCTTTACTCACGTATTATTTTGACAATGGAGGCACCGAGACTGTTTCGATTCATCTAGAGAATCTTCATCAGGGTGTGATCCGCAGTCCGCTCTTTGCCGCTCGCGTTCACGAACCGTTATGAATAGAAACAGTGTCGGTGCTTCCATAGACAAAATAATACGTGAGTAAAATCAATGTTTATCAAAATATACCACTCACGCAAGTTTTGAAAATGAAAAAAAATACCTTCAGTCCATAGTATGACTGCAGGTTTCTTATATTAATGTTTGTGTAAAAAAAATAACACAGCAGAAAAAAAACTTGAAAAATAATTATGAGCGATGTTTTAAAGTAACTGAGAACCATCAGTTATTTTGATAAAACCCACGTTATCTTCAAGAAATATTCAATCTCGAACGTCTTCGGCCCCAACAAATTAATAAGCATAAAAATCAACCTCGTCGATATCCCCCATTACAGGCGTGTACGTTTTAATTGCATTAATACCAACAAACTGCTAGTTAACGCTTAATTAACACTTCTCTCATACAGTGATATATATTTTCAATTAACTATACATTTGTGGGTGGACGTAATGGGGGTGTGAACAGAAAACTTAAAATGGAAATATTAAAAAATCTAAAAAAAGTTATCATTATTATAGCCATAGTTTTTTCTTATTTATCTCGATTAAAATCGACTAAAATGTTACACGCAGCTGTTTTTTTAATTTTAGTAACCATTTCTTGTCATATTTTGTCCAATTTAACAAAATATGACAAGAAATGGTTACTAATATTAAAACAGCTGCTTGTAATAACTCTTTTATTAGCATATTCAATGTAAAAGTTGACACCTGTGAATTTTGTGATAAAAAATCATACAATAATAAAAAAAACGTTTTATAGGCAATAATTACCTTGGTGTGTAGGTAGAAATCAAAATCAAATCAAATCAAAACATTATTTAAACAATAAAATCACAAGGACTACTTTGAATCGTCTTCTTACATGCTAGTGAATCTAGGTGCCGGTTCCTCCTAACCCCAGTTTAACTTTTTTTATTTTTTTGTATGATCTGTGGCAATTTTTTTTAAAGAGTCGAGTTGGAGCAGATGCATCCCAAGCTTCTGAGTCATCTAAATAATGCTTTATATAATAAACAGTTTTTGTTTTATTACGTTTTTAAATTTGCCAAACCGACAAATCTAACACGTCGCTTGGGACCTTGTTATAGAAGCGTACACCTTGCCCTAAAACTTATGAACTTTAGCGAGCCTAACTGTGGGAACACAAACAAAAACAAAAAACTTTAAACTTTAAAGTTTGAAACAAAAAAACTTTAATGTACAAAACAGTAATGTCATTCATAGCCCCAAATATCATAAAATTACGAGTTTTATTTTTGCATAAATGACACACTTTAGTTAGGTACCCTTAATATAATATCCTTAACTGCGGCCCTGTGCATACATTGAGATACTATTTATAAAAGTTTGCGTGCAAAGCATATTTTTATTCTTACAGATCTCTATCTTGCATGGCATTCAGGGATCTCATTCTTTAATATCAGAATTTAATTATGTTCTAAAAATTCTGTAGGGTTTGGCGGCATAATATGAACTCTAAGTTTAAGCTTTTTGTTGCCCAATAAATAAATAAATAGTAAATAAATATTAGTGAACAATGCACACAACACCATTTAGCCCCAAACTAAGCATATCTTGTATTATGGTGACTAGATGCCTAATACTTTTATATTTTTAAATACATACTTATGGCACTTTATAATACACAAAAAACACAAAAAGGACAAGTTTTTATTAAATTAATGAATTATTATATATATCAGGTAATATTAATAGTAATGGACGCCTTTCAACGATTTGATAATGCGAAAATACATATATAACACGAATATAATAACTTATAGATATGTTATAGTTTTTATTTTTAAAATGTACTATTATTTATGTAAACTGCCAATGCCGTTTCCTCCTACTTTTTTCCTTTTTGTTTACCTATCTTCATTGTTATATATACATACAAGTAATATAATGAACTAGAAATAAAATTAAAATAAGGATTAATGAATCCGCATTAATAAAGTACATACAAGTATAATAATCAACTAGAAATATAATGTTGTTGCATAATAAAAGCAACAGGAATGAATAGTGTTAGTTAATGTCGTTTCGAGACCAAAATTTAAAGAAAAGAAACAAAAATACCCAGACACAACAAACACCTGTGTTCATCACACAAATGTTTATCTTGGGAGGGACTCGAACCCTCAACCTACAGCGCAGAAGGCAGAGCTACTACTAACTGAGCTGACACGCTGGTCTTGTGAGATTATTTGTCGTAGTGGACATAATCGCCCTTACTAATTCGCCCTGTTTCTATTTGTCACTATCTCACAAAAAGAGATGGCACTATATTAAACAATGATTCTTCTTCTTCTTTGTTTATGGCATGTGACATAATAATGCTAATTTTGTCAGTGTCAAGTATTTATGTTTGTTATAGTCAATGAGTAAAAAATATTAAATTAGCAGAGCTGTGTTACTTCATAAAATGACAAACGAAGAATCCGTGTTCTTCTTATTTTATGGCGTCTGCGACTTTATTAGTCACAATTCTGCCAGTGTCCGTGTCATGTTAGTGTCATAAAGAAGGATGGAGATGTTGGAAAAATAAATATATGGTCGGTGACCTTCAGGTGAGAGTCGAAAAAAACATTAGTAACCAAACAGATTTTTCTAAAGCACAAAACCAAACAATGTACAGCACAATATAAACATTACATATACAATAATGATAAATAATCATAAAAAGGTAAACACTAAAGAACGAGTAATTATGTATATTCAATTACAATTTTATCTTATTTACGGTAATAAATTTACACAAACTATAAATAACTTTAGGGGAGAAGGTAAACTATAATAAATTTTTCAAAGAAGTAGAACGGGGGATTTCAGGAGGATAACGATCATATAAAGAACGTCGCAACATTGGGTAGTCAAAGAACATGTGGTTCACGTTTTTAAACAGTGATACTTGTCAAATACTTGGCCAAATACTTGTTTGTTTGACAATCTGTGACGACGTCTAGAATTGACAATTGACCATCGACTAAGACTTCAACAAACAAATTGACCATAAACAAACATAAACACCTAACACTGGCAAAATTGGCATTATTATGTCACATGCCATAAACAAAGAAAAAGAAGACAATCTGTGACATTTACGTAGACTTTTGTCAAGCGCAGAAGAAGCTTGACTTCGCAAGATTTTTGGAGGAATGTGACAAGTAAACAAATATTTACAGTATAGACTACAATAATTGGATTATTTGCTGTTTTGCTAAGCATACTTTGCGCTCTTATACTATTTAGTTTTCCCTAGTTATTTCATGTTTTATTTATTATTTTGGTGATTTTGGTTATTCAAATAAAGCTATAGTTATTTGTAAATGCTTTGTGTTTTTTTGTGATTCGAGAAAAAATAATCCGTATATTTTTTTAATAAATAATAAATTAATAAATGATCCCGGAGCATCATCTGGCCCCGAAGTAAGCAGAGCTTGTAGTATATCAGTCATGTAGTACCCATAACACAAGCTCTGTTTACTTTTAGGCCAGATGATGCTGTGGAAAATGTCCAGCATTATTCATTTATTATTTATTTTGTACTAGTATGTAAGAAGGGAAGAATGGCATGTAACTAGGAGAGTGTTTGGTATGAATGTTGATGGATTTACGATTAGAGGTAGACCAAAGAAAAGATGGATAGATTGTGTGAAGGATGACATAAGTAGAAAGGAGTGAGTGTTGAGATGACGGCTGATAGAGGAGAATGGAAGAAGAACACATGTTGTGCCGACCCCACATAATGTGGTAAAGGGCAGGAAGATGATGACTAGCTGACCCGGCCAATCGTTGCTGTATATAAAAAATATTGGGGTCATTAATCGAAATAAATTTCTTTTAATTTGACCAAGTTACACACAGTAAGCCAAATTAATATCATAAAAATTGGTTAGGTAGTTCCGAAGTTTGTCCTAAAATCGTTAAGCCTGAATTTTATATTTATACATAAAACTTGTAACTTTCGAATACTGACATTTCTGGCAGTGCGTTGGCAAGTTTCGTACTGAACGTAAGAAATTTAAGGTGTAATTACACCTTCGTTATCAGACGAAATCGGGTATGTACCGAATATTTTACAGATTCCGTGACGATTTCGCTTAAATATCTCGCTTAATTTCGTTAAATCCATTTGAAAGTTGTTTCTGACATTCCGATTAATTTGATTAAGCTTTTACTTAATTGAGTTTGCCTTGAATGTGTTTGTTTAATTAAATAATTACTTTTAATAAATTGTATACTGAGAGAAGTAATTAAAATGAAAGCATATAAAAATATATATAAAATTATATAATATACATAATATTAAATACAGTTGAGCTATGTTCCCTAGATAGCTTTCCCCGTTTAAAACGATCTATAGATAGATCAACTGATCCAGATCACTGCCAGACGGCAGCGTTCCCAAGACACGGACGGCATTGCCATGTTGAATGGTAATGTTAATACTGACTGACTGACTGATTCATCATCGCCGGCCGAGCTGAAACCGCTGAAGCTAGAAAGCTGAAATTTGGAAGGTAGCGTTCTTTTACAGCAAAGGCATACACTAAGGCAGGATTTTTTTAATTCAACCCCTAAGAGGGTTAAAAGGGGTGAAATCGAATGTATGAAACTTTTAAACGTGTGATGCGATTTGCTTGAAACTTGATTTGAATAATTAAAATGCATAATAAATGGAGAAGTGTTTCAGATTTTTTTTAAATAACTCTTACAAAGGGGCAAAATGGGGTGTCAAAGTTTGTATAGGAACTTTTTAACGGGTGGTGTGATTTCTTAGAAACTTGGTTTGGATACTTAAAATGCAAAATAAATGGACACGTGTTTCAGGATTTTGGAAAATAACCCACTAAAGGTGTAAAATGGGGTGTGAATGTTTGTATGGAAACTTTTTAATGGTAACTAATAGTTTGGCAAGGAGATAAATTGCATCCTGGGGATAGATTTAAGCTACTATTCTTTCAAAAAATGCGGACGAAGTCGTGGGCAACAGCTACTATTATAATACTAAATTAAATATGATATAAAAAATCAACCTCATACTCGTGCTTTGGATATGTTTAAAAAACCTGGCTCTAAATATGCAAGGCTTTGATAACTTTATACAAAGCTGGCGATCAAGACGGTATTTTTGCTTTCTTACTAATATTATAAACGCAAAAGTTTGTATGTATGTTTGTTACTCTTTCATGCGAAAACTACTAAAATTGATTTTAAAGAAACTTTACAATAATATAGCTTATACATCAGAATAACACATGGGAATAATTTATAAAGATATTATGAGAATTGTCCAAATGATAACGATACGTATAAAATAGGAAAAAATCTGCCATCTGCAAGCTATTCTGGCGTGCGCTGCAAAAAGGCCTCCGTGTCAGTAGTACAACTGGTAGTACAAATGACACACCTTTGTATCTCTAGTACTACTACAAAACATACAAGTAAATTCACCCGACTTTTGGAATTTTAATTAAAACGTAAGTTCAACTGGTAGTACAAATGACACACCTATGTATCTCTAGTATAAAAAAACAACAAAAAAACTTGTATCTCTTGTATAAAAAAAAACAGAAAACTTGTATCTCTAGTATAAAAAAATAATAGAATGTAAACCAAGAAAATGGTGAGAGCACGCCCTTGTTTTTTCACTTAACGTAATTTTTCCAAGAATATAGGTACCTCTATTCTTGTACGTACTTACGTACGTAGTACGTTAATTTCCCCATCGACAAGCTGCATTTGAACGTGAAGAATATAAGTATCACGTTCTACAACATTCCTTGTACGTTTTTTTGCTGGTTCTAATGTTAAAGAGTTCACAGCGTTAAATTCTGCATCCTCCTTCATCATTTTCAAAACATGTATAATTGTGGGTCTTCTTTTAAAAAGTATTATTTTTTAAACTTCAATACTTTTTAAAAGTATTGAATTGACCGTTCCAACCCTCACAGACATTATTCGTCCGGTGTCGCTCACCGAAACTACACCATAAAGCTTTTTTGGCATCCAGTATTTTTTATGTAAAATAAAAACTGTTGTAGGTTTTTGTTACTTCCTATAATTTCACTCTGGACAACTGGTGGACCAAGTGGATAATGTCCCTTCTTCTATTTGTGCTTCTGGGAGAAGCGGCAACTCCATGCATAAACTGTCAATTTTGTCCAAATTCCGTTTCGTCTTTTTTTTATCCTTTTTACAAGCGTTAGTTGCTTTGCTTTTCTTTTAAGCTTATCTTGAAAATGATGAAAACAACCGTGGTGTGTAATCTGGGGAAAAAATGTTTTCAACGCAGTGATTGCAGCTTGTTCGAAATCCGTTATAAATTTCATTGGTGCCCATTCCGGAACTTGCGACTTGATGATCTCAAACATATTATAATAAGACTTTTTCAATTTGTTAGGCATAAGTGCATATACCACGGGAACAACATTGTTTTTCTCATCACTACTGCCTAAATCATAAATAGTACATATAATTGTTTGAACGGCTTTGGGCACCATCACCAAAAAAAGGAAAGGTACCATCACCAAAAAAAATTTTGCCGACTTTGATAAATTCCCGTGCTTCTTTTGAAGCAAACACTAATATACGATTGCTTTCATCGTCATTATAATCTCCGAGAAGAAAATCATCAAAGCCTGGTGGTATTTTGACTTTATCTAGATCATCGTACACTATTTTCTCAACTTTCGCTAATTTCCTTCTTTTTCTGTAAGCAACGGATCGGTATTTGTTGTACGTCGGTAAATTTGTAATTAAATCAAGTCCCTTATCCTTCTTGGATGCTACTGTCTTTTTGTATATTCTAGAGACAGTTTCTTCTGTATTTAAAGCTGCCGTTTTGATACTGGTGCATATTATCGAGCAAAGAGTGTTTTCGTTTTCATTAGGCAAGCAGGTTTGAGCATGGATACTTGTTTTGAGCACTTTTGATTGGTCCTGTGGAATAAAATATATTACGTCATGTCAGCACAATCTTAAAGCACACGATGGTCTACATGAAAACCGGCCTAGAACCTAGTGACATGACTACCTTACGACTCTTAGGCTGCATCTCTAGAGCGGGAAGAGGGAGAGGTGAAGCTGTGTCCATTACAAAAAAGAAATAAAACTCCTACCTCTGTAACAGTTACTGTCCCACTGCATTTGAATTTTGATACTTTAAAGTTCTTGCACCTCCAGATGCTATTAAATTTGTTGTATCTTTTTAACAGGTAATATTGGTGGCCATTGTATAATAATACTTTGCCACGTCTGCGTTCTACTATCTTTAAGTTGTCTAAAGAATTGGCTAAAGCCGAATCTCTGATTTTTTTAATATATAAAAATAATGTCTATACAATTCAATGTTTATTAAAATGGAAGCTTTAGAAACATATTCTTGACACTTTATGTCATTTCTTTATCTATCACCTTATTTCTTATCTATTAGTTTAATATAAGTGCCTCTCTGTAACTTTATATAATGGATATAGAAGAGCGGGGTTCTCTAACACAAGTATTTTATACTTAAAAGAAAACCTCAACCTTATTTTTATTGTAATATTTTGACTACAGAAAATAAACATTTTTCATTTTTTTCATTTTCATTTTCAGCACCAACTTCAAAATCATTTACATTATAAGTGGCCAGTTTAGAATTATCAATAAAAAGTATCGATTATCATTATAAATGTTCAGTTGTACTACCAATACTTCATAAGTACTACTGGTAATACAAAGGTGTGTCATTTGTACTACCAGTTGAACTTACGTTTTAATTAAAATTCTAAAAGGCGGGTGAATTTACTTGTATGTTTTGTAGTAGTACTAGAGATACAAAGGTGTGTCATTTGTACTACCAGTTGTACTTCTTAGTTGTACTACTGACACGGAGGCGCAAAAACCGTTAGAATTACACGAAGTACTAATCATGCGCAGATGAAGTTGCGGGCACCAGCTAGTAATTCCATTAATAACAACGTTGATAATAATAATCCCTACTAATATTATAAATGCGAAAGTAACTCTGTTTGGCTTTCACGTTTTCACGCCTAAACCGCTGAACCGGTTTTGATGAATTTTGGTATAGAGATATATGGGACTTTGGAGAAGGACATAGGCTACTTTTTCATGTAGGTAACACACGTGCGAAGCCGCGGGCAGCAACTAGCTACTAGATACTAGTATCTAGTCACCATATTACAAGCTATGCTTAGTTTAGAGCTAGATGGTGTTGTGTGCATGGTCCACCAATATTAATATATAATATTTATTTGTAACACTAAGACTTAGAACAAATACATAAAAGTTTGTCCTGGAAGATAATCAAACTCCCAACATACAGCGCAGAAGGCAGAGCTACTACAATCTAAGCCGACATTTTTCTCCTGGAAGACATTGAAGTAAATATCATAGAAAATGCTATATATCAAGACTCCATACTCCATTTTATACTACACATGAGTACTACGCTGATGGCTAGGTACTCAAAACTTTCTATTACCCGACGCAATACAAAACGCTGGCGCCAGTTTTTACTATCAAACCAGACAGACACCTAAAAAAAACCATTGTTCAAAATGATGCTTCATTCACAAATTTTCACCCATTAACAGAATTAGTACCTACCAATAAACCCATTCATTCTCAATACAAAATGTTGTCGCTATCTGTTACTTCGTTGGTGGGAACTGGGCATTAAAAAAACGTTTCCTTCCAAAGTATATAAGTAGTATATCAGTCATGTAGTACCAATAACACAAGCTTTTCTTACTTTGGGGCATGCGATGCTGCGTGAAATGTCCGGCATTATTTATTTATAAAGTTACTAGCTGCTGACCGCGGCTTCACACGCGTGGAACCTACATTCAAAGTAGCTATGTCCTTCTCCAATGTCCCATCTATCTCTATACCAAAATTCATTAAAATCGGTTCAGCGGTTTAGGCGTGATAACGTAACATACAGACAGAATTGCTTTCACATTTATAATATTAGTATATATATTACATAGGTATTAAGTACTATATTCTTCTTATCGTGTCACTACTTATGTCGAACCAGAGTGGTGAAAGGATTGGAGTGCGCCTCAGAGGCTCCTTTCATGCACTTGGCAGAAGTCTTTAAATTTTTAGGTTCTACGACATGCCGGTTTTCTCATGACGTTATCCTTCACTGTTTGAGAGTACTGGTATATCGCACATACGTTTTTCGAACAGAACAATGCATTGGTGCAAGACAGCATTCGAATCCACGACCTAGAATCGAGAGATGAGGCCATTACCACTAGACAATCATTACATACTTTCTAACAATAATTACGTTTTAAAAACTAATAAAACTACCGGCTTCACGTAAAAATAAGCAAAATATGAAAATTTCGTTTCATCCAAGTGGATGACATATATATATTTTTTTTAATTTAAAAACCTAACTACGGAACCAATTTCTATGAAATTTATATGGGAATAATCGGGAAGTATACCCTTTTACATGAAAACAGATTTTTTCAAATCGGTTCAAAAATAACGGAGTTATGAGGGAACAAACTTAAAAAAACAGTAGAATTGAGAACCTTATTTTTTGAAGTCGGTTGAAAAACAAAAAAAACCCACCTACGAATTATTAAATTCACTTTATAATATACGATACGATATACGATAGTTACTTCAAAATCGGCTATTTTTTATTAATTTTTACTATGTACGAGTACTTATTGTCTTTAGTATAGCTAGTGATTCGCCCTGGCCTCGCACGGGTATTTCAGTGCGGGTTCACGGCATTCAATTCTACCCGTGGATTGGCTAATTCGAACATAAATCGGTTATTGTGACTTAAGTATAATAAGTAGACATACAGCCTCGCGGACTTTTTTGTATAAACATGTAGTATATTATTCTATGATCATTAATAGTTTACGCAGGGCACGCCAAATAATGACATTTATAGGCAAATGTTTAATACCTACCCAAGGTATTGCAATCAAAATAAATGCAATAATCTTAATTAAATTTTTTTTGGTTTTCTTTATATAAAATATTGTTCAAAATACTTGAAATAATGTAGCTTTCTATAGATAAAATTATGAATGAATAAAATAATACAAACTTACAAAAGTCTAATCTTTTCTTGATAATATATCTTTATTTTTGTTTAGAAGTAACAAGAACTGCTGTATTTATGGTATTTATGTGACATTCCACAGCATCATAGACAATTTTTACCACCATGAAAGCGCGAAATCGGAAAAAAAGATGTCAGGATGAGAATGAACACAAAAATAAATATGTAACAGACGCCCATTACAGGGATACGCCTTAGAACACCTTTAGTCCCTTCTGGCCGGCGCTATCTTCACAAAGGCAACAAAAGGGAAAAATAAGAACAAAATCATTGAGATATCCTATGGTGCAATCTATAAGCGCTTTGAGGGAAATAGAGCGACTTGTAAGATATTATTGAACAATCTATACGTAATATAACTTCAAAAACTATCATGGTTTTGAAAATAATTCACACTTAAAACTGAATATTTTCCATGATATATGAGTTTTTCTGCTTCACGAGCGCACAGTGCCTTCATTTAGGCACTGTGCGCTATGGTCAAGAGATAAACAGTTATAATTGTGATCATTCACCCAGTTGTGTTGAGTGTGTGTCTACAATAAAATTAAAATAAAAAAACCATGATAACTTCTTTTTCTTATCGTGTCATTAGATATATCGAACCAGTGTGCTGAAAGGATTAAAGTGTGCCTCAGAAGTTAATTTCGTGCACTTGGCAGATATCTTTAATCTTTTTAGTTTCTACAACATGCCAACGTGACGATGTTTTCTTTCACCGTTTGAGAGTACTGGTATAGCGCACATACATTACATGCATTACACCCTTCTTCTTCATTTCTTCCCATAATGGCATCTGTTTTGTGAACAATTTTGCCAGTGTCAAGTGATTGTTTGATAATAAAGTCTTAGTCGATGGTCATTTACCAATTCTAAACGTCATCGCGGAATGCCTGTATAGAACTTTCTTGGGATTCCTCGTCGTTCAAATCACATTGCACCATAATACACTTTTATTCAATTGTCCATATTTGTCCTATTATGTTACAATTTATTAAAATAAAACATAAAACATGCAATAAAACGAGAAAAATATATTAATTTAGATGTGCTATGTTACTTCATGAAATGACATACGAAGAATCGCATTACACCTTAAATTTTTATGATTTGATTTGTGAAGTTTCACATTTTTAGACTTAACTAAAAGATATAGGTTTCCTCAAAAAGTTTCCAATCATCTCGTTCGCTTTCTTTTGCTATTTTCCTCATGACTTGGATGCTATCTCGACTATCTCGTCCTTTTCGACTATCTTTCTTGCGGTCTTTCTCTACTTCTCTTGCCGATTGGGCCTTTCCATAAGGTAGTGTTTTGTAGGAAGGTAGGTAGTGACAATCCATCTCAAAATGAAGTATGAATGGATTGTCTACACTACAAAATAGCTAAGTAAAACTAACACTTAAGACACACTTACACTACTCCAAACCACAGGAACGAATTTATGGTTTTAATGACAAATAAAATAACTAAGACAAAATATTATGGGATCAAAAAGCGATACACCAACGAGTATAATACACCTATTGATATTATATGTTGAAAGATACAGTTAAATGAAAAAAAGGTTCATTAGTTTTATTTATTTATGTATCCACACTCCATAAAGCTATATCTTGCGCAGTGTAACCTCAATGAGCTCATCACAAAGAATTCTCACTTAGATGTGCGTGCTTACCTTATCTTATGTGAGAACAATATTACTAAGTAAGTTCCTAGATATGTTTTACAGTCCTAGTATTTAGGTAAGTTTTTTTTCTAATTGTTGTTGTGTTTTTCTTTTTTTTTGTATAATTTTCTTGTTTTTATTTTATATTAAACATTATAAAACATACATTCCTATTTTCTATTCATATTGTGTCACTAGTTATTTTTAACCAATGTGTGTGCATCTCACATTGAATGTGTTAGAAATCATGAAACTGTAAGAATCCCTCATGCATTGCACCACGCGACAAGCGCATCGTCGGACCCTTTAAGAAAATGTGAGAGGTTGCTAGTTTTTTTATCTTCACGTGGGAGGTGGGACGTGGGACGTAATTGCCGAAATTCCTAATTTTTGACAATCAATAGACAGGATATTGCTATTATGACGAAACGGGCCGAAGTTGAGTGTTTTATGAAAAGCTTGGGAAAAATTTTGATGTTCGCCATTGTGGGATGATGGGCCGTTTTTTGATGGAATTATGATGGGCGGTTGTAAACTGTACAGTTTATGTATAGAGATGACAGTGTTATTATTTTTTTAGGTAAGGGTTATCTAAAATTAAATTGTTGGCCTTACCTTTTTATGTTCATTTTGTTACTTGACTTGGTGTGCTTGCCACATTACCTAACAAACTTCAAATATTAATGTCAAACCTGAAATAACTTTGAATTACTTACGAAGGTAAAAATCTAGCCTATCCAGGTATATACCCGAAAATATGTTTTATCAATTTTAAACAAAATTTAATCAATAAATTATTTAGAATGACAAATAACATCACCTTTGTGACGTCTCTTACAAACTTGACACTGACACTTGCAACCGCATCATTGAAGTCAAATGCCATTAATGAAAAGAAGGCACAAAAAAACATTTAGGTATTTAGCATAAAACAGAGTTCAAAATACTTAAATCAGTTTGTTTCAAACTAGTAATACTCGGTTAAAATTCTCGTCCGTGGTTATTTGCCAGTGGGTCGATAGTTACATACTCAGTTTGCTCGTAATATAAAGCCTCTACTAATTGACTCTTTCAAAAAGTCAACATACAGAGCTGAAATAAATAAATCCAAGTCTACATAACTAATTCGTTCCGTCATAACAAAGCCTTGTTCAAATTGTATAATTTACTTTAATTATCCATTCATACGCCAAGCGTGGACTCACACGTAGATAATCAACTCAGACGGTGATGTTTTAATAAATTTTGTATATCTGTCTCTCTTATAAAACGCAATATGTGTATGCGTGAGGGAGATGAAAGATAATGGGAATAGTTTTCCTCAGACATTCACGCTCAACCCGCAGGTTCAGTGACGCTAATCCAATTTTCATCTAAGATTATGGTTGGTAGTGCTGGGATTGAGTTGAATTGATGTCGATGATTGCGATTTTATAAGAAATGGTTGGATTACTTGACAATTTATGACAATTTTATGGTTAAACTGTTACTATTATTATTATCAGACCGTGACAACTTTCTAAGATTCTATAAAATACAGAACCCGCTTGGTTAATTAAATTTTGATCTATCAATGTTAATACCATTAATATACAAAATTGTTTTTTTTAACTTCAAAAACTATAGTGATCGTAATTAAAAAAAAATATGTATTCCTTTTCAGGAAATTGTTGAAAAAATAGCTCGTTCCTACACTACAAGTTTATATTTTTCTTGTCGATAGAAACCATTCACAACCCTACACCCGCCCATCACATTAATAATAAATAAATATATAATACCAATTCCCAAAACAATCTAAATCACCATAATTTACTCTCAAAATGTGGCGATTTTGTCGCCTAATTTGTTAAAATTGTTCCTTTTTTCCAACATCCCTATTTTAGTTTTTATACCATTTTTGAGTTTGCCAAATGAGTAAGCGATTCCACGCTCTGTGTGTTCCGAAGATTAATTATTGGTATGAATCATTATTATATTTTTGTGGAATGGTTGTCTCTATTACCTGAGGGGTGTGAAGATCTGTCAGTTAAGAGATTTTTATTCTATACATTGTATGTAAAGTGATTTGTAGTTAAATTTGCAGAAAAATCAGAACCTGCAATATAATAACTTAATAACATTATTTCGTTTTAAAACCTAGAATCAAAATATGGACTAATGCGAAAATGTAAAAAATAAATAAAAAAATCTTGGTACCATTTTTAATTTTTTTAAGACCATTACTGATAAAACGTTTTTGCTTTATTTTGGTTTTTCGACAGATGCATTGAAAATATGCTGAGGATTCGGTATACCTTCGTAATGTTTTTTTTATTTTCTATTATCTGCAGCATTTTTGCACACTCGTATCCATAAAGCACCCGTAATCCTTTGTTTACCATACTTAGAACAAACACATTCATAAAACCGCTTTACCTAACTTAGCAAAAGCTTATCTCATAAACCATTGTAAACAGGGTTTTAACAAGCCATATGTTAAAACATTGGAATTCCGACTTCTGCAAGTGTAAACCTGACCAAATTATATGGCTCAAAAAATACTTCCACGAGTACATAACCCACTCAATAAAATTTTACAACTCTACCTTGCAGTTGCTTTGGTATAATAAAAATAACTGTATAGGCGCCTAAAGATAAGCAATTTACACTTGGTTCCTTTATAAGTTTATTATAGACCTATTGTGGGTCCGTAAAAGTACCTGGGACTTGTGGTTTGGTTGAAATATCTAGCTATTATCTAAAACTATCAGTTCGAGAAAAATATAGAACGTTCCAGAAGCAGTTGATTTTTTTTTGCTTAAATTAAGCCTAAACACGTGACAGCCATGACAACAATGGCATTGGCTGTCAGAGAATCAATTGCGACGGATTTTGAGTGTATTAGTCATATCATTTGGATTCACTCATAAAACTCGGTAAAACTTAGACCTAGTATTAACTAATTCGTTGAAGAAGACTCCAGTCAAGAGTATATCATTAAAAATTAAACAGTACTTGGCACTTTACTTGGTTCCTTTCTTGGCATGTTTTTCTCAACAATTTACACGTTTGAAATTCTACCCTTGCTTCACCTTGACAATGTTTTGGGTGGTTAAAAGGATTATCCTAATAACCCATTGTCTTGTTTTCACACAAAGGAACCGCTCCCATTTTGTGCACCGCAGTGTACGTCATAGAATTTATCTTTGCTACGATAACTTTCCACGAAATGTGTCTAGCGACTTTACTGTTGAAGTTAGGTACGTAAATATGTTTCTCGAAAATTCCATGAAAAGATTCTTGTTCTCACATGTTTCTTGTAGTTGAGCCTTAACGGGAGCGACATGGTCACTGAATGGCAAAACTCTATTAAATAAATAAAGATACAAAATGTTTCTTGTATTAATTTATATACATTATTTAATCATTTAATTAAATTACATGGACCATTTTGAATCTTCTTATATATGTGATCTAGGTTCCTCCTAACCCCTGATCAAGAAGAATCCGGCCAGAAACTGTTGTATGATCTTTGCTAATTTTGTGAAGGATGCCGTCGATTGGGGCAGATGCGTCCTCACCTTTTTTTGCATCCAAATTTGTAATCAGATACTTTATGCTTTGCACTTTATGCTTTATGAGACAGTTTTTGCTTAATTACGTTTATAGCGACAAATCTTGCATTTCACTTGGGTGGGACCTTGTTATAGAAGCGTAAACATTACCCTATAAAAAAAAAAATTTTTTTTACATTAGTTTTTTTTCCATTATAATATAGTAGATTAATTTATAAATTTATTGGAATTTGAAATTTATTGGAAATTATAGTAAAGTTATTATTAATTTATAATTTTTTCTTTATTTAATTATTTAATACACATACTATTTAATAAAATTAAAAAAAATCACCTTTAAAAAATCATTAATATGCTACTTGTATTTATTGGATGGGCACAGTTCAAAACATTTACAAATAAGTTGGACATCAATAAAAACTGTGGGTGTTTACTACTTGCCGGGTATCTACAAAGTTCTGACTTTACGATCAAAGCGCAACAAACGTGTGAAAGGACTGTTAAATTAATTTAGGAGCTGTGAGCCCATTGGTTAATTGGAGTTGTGCGTGCACTAGTAAAGTACTCCTAGCCCAAGACCACTGGACGCACAGATAACTGGATTGTCAGTGAGAGGTACCCGTAAGCACGTATTACATAAAACCTAAGAATAGTGAGGTAGGGTCTTTATTTTTTTAAGAAGAAATCAAAGAAATTTTGAAAATTTAAATTTTAGTGTGTCTTTATTAGATTTTTTTTTGTTTGTCGTTTTTTTTGGTAAGCTACATGCTTTTTTTATAACTTTGCGCTGCGTCTTGTACGACTTTTTAGATATTTCACAGGTTTTGGACGCGTGGCGGCTTCACCTTCTCTTTAGGTAATAGGTTTTAATTTTTTTTAATAGTATTAGAGTGACATTTTAAAAGTTAATTTTGAAATAGGTTTGTTACTAAACAAAGATTTCGAAATCCCATACCGAAATAAAAAAAAATATATATTCGTTTAAGCATTCCTGTCTTGACCTGACCACACGCACAATTAATGCCTACCTAATTTAAGTTTCTTTTGCAGATAAAATCTTATTTATGCTAATAATCTATAACGACGTTTACTGGATTTTTTAAATTAATTTCATTAATCGGAAATACCGCAAAAACCGATATTTATACAAATTTTGTATTTGAGGGCATGAGCGTAGATGAATCACATAGCGACACATTTTTACGGCGGTGGTCCAACAGCCACTTGACTATAAATTCAAACAGCATACCTAAATTCAAATTAGTTTTATACCCGATTATTCGTAAGATTTATAACTATATTCTATTAGGAGCTAATCTAGCAACATTTTAACCCCAATGATACATAAATGTCGTTTTGTTAATAAATTAGACCAGCGCAGGCGACGATGGCGGCGGCGCGAACTCGCACGCATCTTAATTACGAGTATATTAAAATGTTTCTGTTTTGTTACCGTCAGTTTGGGCCACAGATGTTTTTATGTACTATTATAAAGTATGACTTTTATCAATAACACTATAAATAAAATTGTTATAGAGTTAGATTGTATTAATTTCCTTTTAAACATTCATTGATATTACCTTTACAACAATCGATTTTTCAACATTATTTCACGGCGTCTGGTACTACATTGCGTGACTCAAGAACTGGCTTCTATCTGGCTCTGCGTATTAGCATTGCTATTCAACGTGGCAATTCAGTGTTTTGGGAACGCTGCCCTCTGGCAGTGATCTAGAACAGTTGAGATATCTATCGATCGTTTTAAACGGTCCTTGGATAGCTCAACTGTTTCACATGTAATTTATATTATTGTATATTATTCTGTACATTTCTGTAATTAAATCTGAAGGTATTTATATTTATTTTTTATAGTTAGTTATAACCGGCGGTATACAATCTAGACATCGACGATGTTTTTTTTTTAGAAAATAATATTTATTTACAAATTAATTAATTTAATATACAATAATATAAATTACAATCATGGCAAACCGTTATCTCAACTATTACGGACCTTTCAAAACGATTCTTATAATTAATCAAGTACACTTGAGTTTTAATAGACCTCTGGTGCAGTGGGCTAAGGCACGTCTGACACGCAGAGGGCGGGTTCGATTCCCGCCGCGGGAAAAATGTTTGTATGATTTTTAAGTTTTGAAAGTTTGAGTGATTTAGGTCTTTGTTTGATACCAGGACCCTGAAGGCTTACGGTAACGTATCAACACAGCTAGTGATCACATTGCCATACAAATATTTGGCGACCTCTGTGGCGCAGCGGGCCAAGGCCCGGCTGATACAGAAGATAGCAGGTTCGATTGGACAAATGTTTGTGTGATCTGCAAGTATTTGTCTCGAGTCTGGGTGTTTATATGTATAATATGTATGTATATACCAAAAAAAAGTATATAAGCAGTATATAAGTCATGCATGTGTGGTACCCATAACACAAACTCTGCTCACTTTGGGGCCCCGATGATGCTGTGTGAAATGTCTGGCATTATTATCTAATATATATAATAACTTTAAACGAGCAATTCTTGTATATATGTATATATATTTTGAATCTCGGTAACGGCTCCAACGATTTTCAAGAGATTTTGTATTCAGGGGGTTTCTGGGGCGATAAATCGATCTAGTTAGATTTTTAGAAAGCGTCGTTTTAATCCGTGTTTTATACCAGGATCGGTCACCCAGGTACTTATATACTTATATTTATTATAAGTAGGTACTCAGGAATATATATCTGTGCTATCTTCAAGCATTGTAGAATTCGAACCTCAGTATAGTATTGCAACAATAGTGTTGGACAACACACCATATCCCCATTACAGAGGTCCTGAGAAACTGTGGAATAGCGTCCGACATGCGGTCCCCGTGTGGTCTGACGGAGCCGGGGGCCGCTTGACGGATCAATTACTTTAGCCTCCTATCACACTGGGATGTGTAGACTTCACACTGATTCTTCATATAGAATAGATATCTGATTTTATTAAATTGTTGAAAATGACCTCAATTCTGTCGCACCAATTTAACTAATTTTAGCTAAAATTAGGTTTTGAACTGTCAAATGAAACTTTGGTATTCTGCTGCTACCAACTTATCCTAATTTAATTTTATCTAATTTAATTCAACGTTCCTAATTTAGTTAGATGGTAGCAACCGAATAGGTTTAACAAATGCTATGACTAACTTAATATATTTTAGACAATTCCAAAATTTTGAAATTAACCAACCGAATTGCAAGTGATTTTGTTTTATACAAAATCGCAGTAGCAATTTCTGTTCTTCCTTTTTTCAGGCTCAGCATTGAGTAATCTGAGCGGAAATTTGTCCAATTAGGTGTGACTTTTAATGGGTTGACACGTAGCGAGTACTGTGGCGAGTAGATTATGCCCTCGGCCTAGTGCTCGATTGTATGAACACTCTGATGAGTGCTCGGGTAAGTGCACCTTCTTGCCTACCTCGGCTCTCTCGGCATAATTAGAAGTGGACACAGATACAATAAAAGTTTATTAAGTTGCTTCTAAATTACGAAAAAATAAAAAAAGTCAGTCTTCGATAATGTATATGGAAAAATGACGACTGACTTTTTTACTTCACTTGACACTGGCAAAATTGTTATCGTAATGGAAACGGATGCCATTAAATGAAGAAGTGTAGACCAGTACTAGTAAGAAAATGAAAATAAAATTAATTATGAAAGAAGACACGCGTATCCTTAAAACAGGTAAGTCTCATTCAGCAATTCAGTCTTTCCCAAATCGCCAACATCTTTGGACAACCAATATTGATAAAAATGCAAAAATAAATAATAAATATTGATAAAAATGCACAAATAAATTTGTCGTGTAAAACTTCGCCACAAGCTTCACGAGACTCCACACATCTCGTTTCAATGGAAACATACCTTTATAGCAGTAAGTATCATTTCTTACCTCGTGTCCAATGATTTCTGTTTCTGAGTTCAAAACCGCAAATAGCCAGTGTGATAGAGCCCTTATTGTTGCCTCTTACAACCCGTGGGCTATTCAAAATAACCATGAAATCTATAGAACTCAAGCTGGAACGACCATGGTGTTTGACATAAATCGCAAAAATACAAAAAAAACATATAGGTATTGTAACAGAAAAGATTAAGTCATTTATTTATTCCATCTATTTAAAATTTAAAATGTTCATGTGATGCATTTTTCATTTAAAAAACACAACTCACGTTTTACTCACGTATTAATATCACTCTGGTGAAGATTCTTTAGATAAATCGAAACAGTATGGTGCCTTCAGCGACATAATAATACGTGAGTAAAACTCGTTTGTCTCATAAATGTTCTTTTTTATCTAGAAAATTCGATTTTTCACAAAACATTTGCCAAAAAATCAATGCTGAAAACAAAAAATTCTGGGAAACCAAATACTACACTTATTGTAATAAAAGTTTAAATTCTAACCTATTTATAAAAAAACAAAATGACTTCAAAGATTGCTCCATTCTGAATCGGATCGAAACTTAATAATAAAATGCAATCAAATCAAAATGTTATGAAGGCTCATGATAAATTATCATCTGGTCATTCATTAAACAAACCTAATTCACGTTATACCTAAAGCAGGAATCCTAAACATGTACCTAATAACACCTTTGGGAGTCTTTGCCCGGGGCTGCTACATTGTCTGGGTGAACCTAAAATGCTGCTTAGCTTACCTTCCTTTTGTCTCGATCAGAAACTACATAATCTTGTATACCTACAATAAAATAATAGGCTAGTTTTCGCTTTGATTTGAATTTTTCATAAGAAAATATCTTCCAGCTTGGTAAATTTTTCAGTTACTAATTCAGCTCTTTAAGGATTTCTGAGGAGGGTAGACAGAGAAACGCACAAACATTATATTTATAACGATTACATACCTACCCAAACTTTCCTGACACACATGATTTAATGCTGCGTCGCGGAATAAATATGAGTACTGACTGCGCAAATGAAAAATCCAAGGATAATTTGGAAAAAAAAGAAAAATACAGCTGTAGTGAACTGACACTTGCATGCGATTAAAACCCTAATATATTGTTGTTGTAGAAATCTAGATGGACAGACCGAACCTGGACTGGCATATCCAAAAAAATGACACATAGGAAAATGCCTTGACTTGGCCTTATTCTTAGTAGACCTTGGTCTTACCAGAGGCTATGGATGATGATGAATATGATGTTGAAAAAGCTACAATTTAGTCGCCCGCGTGTCGTTTCAAGACCAAACATGTCCAAGGTCGCGGCGGCTGATTCGCTAGATCGTTCGTCCATTATTAAAAACTAGTTTGTTTTTGCCTCGACTTAATGAAAGTGAGTGTTGTCTACGAGCAAGCGCTTGAATTAACATTCCCGAAATTCCGAAGTTATTATGGTGACTGAACTATCCGGGTAACTTGTTGACCTAGGCCTTAGAATTTTAAGAAGTTTTAATGCAGTAAAACTGAAGTGGCTGCCGCCGACGGCTTCGCCCGCATGATAAAACCCAACTGAAGATATTTTTCTATCTTATTTCAATTTAAAAACATTCGAAACCATTGTATTATTCCTTATTAAATCGAATCATGTAACTTATACATATTTTTGTAATACCATTTTTATTTCTTTTGTTTCGATACCCTACTTGATAGGTTTGGTTTTGTTTTTTTATTAGATAACGTATTTCAATTTCGCGCCAAAAATCCGGCCTTTCGTTTTTATTCCAAACAAGGGCACACTTGGGTTTTTAAGACGAATTGAATATGACCTTAAATGACCTTAACAGTCGAAATCCATCCAGCCGTTTGGGAGATATACGAGGTAATAAAAAAAATTACAAATATACATGCATACAAGATACGCGCGAAAAACATAACCTTATGTAGTCGGTTAATAGAGATCCAAACATCTAATCCTGTTAAAATACCTAAGTGATTACTTTCTTATCTTGGGGACGGACATTGACAACGGGCAGAACCTAGTTTTCAATAATTTACTTATTCTTAAAAAGGCTACGCGCTCTTACAACTTTTAGTGAATAGGTAGGTACCTTAAAACCTTTTTAAGTTTTTGCGTATCACCTTTTGGTATTGACTAACATGGAGTTATTAAAACGCCATTAGTTGATTCTCCTAATATATCATTCAGATTTTATCGCGAACAAAAATTGTGATGTCTCAATTTTTTTTGCAGTTTTTGCAAACTATTCGTGGTCATTAGCGAATGTTATGATGGTTTATTGTGAGAGCTTTGATTGTCTCACGGTAGACCGCCATGCTGATGCTATTTAGGTTATCCATGGGAGGTAAAGATTTTATAAATTGAGAGTGGGGAAATAGGTCTAAAAAATTATGTTACATCTTTTAATGATAAATTACTAAAAATAAGTACTATAAATTACTATAAATACGTAAGAAAAAAATGAATAAAAGACACAGCGGTAGCCTGCCCAGATATGGATCATATGATAATGAAAATTTAAGCTGTTTTGTAGAATATCTGTAGAAAGCAATAGTTCAATATACCCACGAATACCTGAACAATGAATTTGTTCAATAATACCTACGTGTATATCTTAGAGTTGAACTATTGGTTTCTATAGATATTCTACAAAACTTAAATTGTAATTATCATATCATTTATAAGTCCATAGCCATGAAAATGGCACAGCTCGTGATAGAACCGAAATGTATTTTAGTTTATTAATTTATTATTTGTATACCTATTACCTTAAATGAGTTAAGTATCTACATATATTTTGCATCACCTTAGGGTTAAAAAAAGAATCCTGTTATGATGTTACGATTTAATAAATATATTAAAAAAAAAACTGGGCAGGCTACCGCTGTGTCATTCGTTTATTCTTTTACTACATAGATGGCGCCACAGAAAAAAATTGAACGCGCATTTTGGCATTTCAATAAATATCTCGTCATATTTACCAAGAGCTTTATAATAATAGTAGGATTGGTATTGGTTTTGTCTTTCGTAGTTTTTATTATAAATATAAATTAAAATTATGTAATATATGTTTTATCCATATCCATCCTTCATTGATACATTTGAATGTGCTACAATTTACAAAAGTTCGCCGATTGCTTTATAAAACATAGAAACCACTTTTAACCGACTTCAAAAAATGAAGAGGTTCTCAACTCGTTCTTTTTATCTTTTACCTTAGAAGTCCGTCATTTATGAACTGATTTGGAAAATTATATTATTATTATGTGATACTTCCCGTTTGGTCCCATTAAAATTTGAAGATAAAATACGGGTGGTATTTTATATCTAATAGTGACATATAGGGATATATTTTTTTAATTGATTTTTAATTGAGTAATATACTTATGAGGTATTAAAGATATAAATAAATACATTTGAAAAATAAATTTGCATAGGTCCCAAGGGGAGTAAAACATTATGGCTTTATATTGTATTCAATAAGTAAGTTTTATTTTTTTAAATGTAAAATTATGATTGTTCAACTAACGCAGCGAAATGCACTGGCTGTATATTCTGATTATAAACCTTCACCATTTCAAATAAGAATTAAAAAGGATCGAAGGAGTTCAAAATAAATAATAAAAGGCGTCTATTTCTAAAAGTTATCATAATCAAAGCTCAAGCTCACTGCTCAACCCTCAAAAGGAAACCACTGGCCATGAAATAACCAGCTGATTAAAGATGACATTCAAATTCCATATAACCTGCGCAGTCATAGACAAATCATCAGCTCCTGCACCGCGTCACAGAAAAAATAATGTTTCAACTACAGAAGTAACACTCTGACTTGTTCAGTCTAACAAATAGTAGCACGACTATTTCTTCGATTATTTTTGCTCGTCTTGCGAAGCAAACATTGCTCTCTTATATTATTTATTTTTCACGAATTATTTCCAGTTTTTTTAGTAATTTTGGGTATTTTTATTTAAATAGAGCTGTCTGTAAAGTCTGCCTGTCTGTCTGTCTGTCTGTCTGTTTGTTACGTTTTCACGGCTAAACCGTTAAACCTATTTTGATGAATTTTGGTATAGAGATAGATGGGACCTTGAAGAAGCACATAGGCTACTTTTTATGTAGGTACCACGCGTGCGATGCCGCGGGCAGCAGCTAGTTTTATATAAAATAATAAATAACGAACGACATTATACGGCTTTGTGACATACCATAAACAATATAAACACTTGACACTGGTGAAATTGTCATTATCATGACAATTTCACCTTTGACAAGTTACCTTCAGCGTTACAAGAATCTGAACTTATCTAATCACCAACAAGTGGGCTGTAAAATTATGCAATTTCATATTTTTCGGAAAAAATGAGACAACTTTCAAGTTTCGAGCAACAAAACGAAATAAATAATAAATATTTGTAAGATATTTTTGCGTAGGACTAAACAAGTAGGAAACACGGTAATCATACCTACTGCTAACAAGAAGTTATACACGCCTGTGTCGAATTTGGCGTTAACATATTCTACCCGACTACTTGCAGTTGTCATCGTCATAAAATTGTTTTTTTTTAAGGGCGGGAAGGTTTTTTCGAGCTCTTTGGGAGGCGACCACACTAGCTGATTGTAGCGTTTCAAACCGAACCGCACCTATTCGTAAACACAATAAACCTTAATATTTACGCTTACTCAAAGCAATAAACATACAATGAGCGAGTACCAGTAAAAATCCGCTCGCTTTTCCAACCCTATTATTTCACTCTCAGCTTTAGCTTTTGGGTGATAGAGTTGATTTTTAATTGTGCGCGGTTGCTAGGCCTTATTGCCCGTTTATGGAAGTTATTTGTAAAATAAGGAATTGTTTTACGTTATATTTGCGTTTCGTGAGAGATAAGATAGGGTTGGGATAGCTTGAAATTGAAGGATACGGTTTTTAATGAGCTGTTTATTTTTCACAGTGAGCTGTCTGATCTTTTGGTAGTTTGTGTAAGTAAATAGAATTATAGAATGCTGTTCATTTTACAAGCCATTTTAGGAATTTACCTGAGAACATTTTTGAGTGGGATGCGTCGGGAGTTTACGGAATAATTTTGTATAAGTGCGTGTTTGAAAAAAAAACCAGCCAAGCGACTAATGAAGAGAATATGACTGGGATTAACTTAAAAAATATTTCCTAAGTATAATGACTCCAAGATTATGACGATAAGAAGCTTCTTAACTCGCAACCTAAAGAACGTAATCACTCAGGTAAATCTGTATAACTCTGTTTTTTACTTGTATAACAATCAGCTTATAATAAGTAGCAGATAAAAAAGGACACTTCACCATTGCAAAAAGGACAATTACTAGGTACTTCTATTGTTAATTATAAAATCAAAATCCCGTGAAAAATGCTGCTACTTTATATTTCTCTTTCACCCTAAATTTGCCATTTTCTCTTTGAGAATAAAAGCTGTTTTTGCGTACGGTTTGGACAATGTCCAAAGTGGCCATAATGAGCATTTATACATTTTCACTAGTCGTAATTTCACGGACTCTTTTGTTTGGCACACTCCCGTTTCAGTAGACGTCATGCTTCAAATTGAAACGCTACGCGAAGTTCAACCTTATCTCAATAATATTAAGGGTTGTCTAAAGTTTAATTAAATTAAGTGTGAACTACCAAAATTGTAGCGGTAAGGAATGCCATTGAGAACGACAATGATTTTAATTGTGTAAGTTTTAGGCTGTTCCGTTAATTAGCGACTGTTTGGCTTTTGTGTTGGCACTACTGGGTGTAATAATGTTGTAATAAAATGACAGTAGACTGTCGTAATTCAGTTTGATTGATGGAAGAGTGGCATAAGAAGGTTTCAAAAGGGGCTACGCGCAGGAAATAGACACAAAAGCTCACACGAGAAAAAGCACACAAAAAAAATATCCATAAAGACACAACTGAACATCTGCCCTTTTGGTTACATGCATAGTCAATTAGCCATGACCCTCGACCTTACTATTGACAAAACTGTGGTTTGTCATATAACGAACACGTGTAAGTGACACGTGCCGGGTTTTTTTACATTTGGGGCTAAGTGGTTACATTTTAGCAATTTAAGGGTGAAATATAAAAATAATACTAAAGTATTTTAGTGAACTCGAGTTTTAAATATTAAGAAGTACTACTTATTTTTTTGCGCTATATCATAAAGTTTGTATAAGATATGAGTGCTGGGGTGATGTTTATGTCAATGATATAGGTTTAAAAATGCAATGATTCGCGACTCCTTCCATACTGTAAAGATACTAATCCATTTTGTAGTGCAAGAATTTCATTTACAGAAATTAATAATAAAAATGTACAGAACGATAAACAATCATTTAAAATACATGTTTAACAGTTGATCTATATAAAAACGGCTTAAAACAATTTACAGATAGCTTAACTAATCCAGATCACTGTCAGAGGGAAGCGTCCCTAAGCCACTGAATAGCAATGGTAATACGCTGGGCCAGAAAGGAGCCAGCTCTTGAGTCACGCGATTTTTCTCTCAGACGCCGTGAAATTATTTTGACAACGCGATGGGGCCCCTGTTAGACTCCAAAAGTCTTAAATATATGTAGGCCCTATCGGGACCGGTATATTTGAGCTTTTTGAGGTCCTCGGCACAATCAAGCGCCGCACCAGCTCTAATAGTAGTCCTCGACAAATGGGATGCGCCCAGGTTGTAGCATCCCAATAGTAGTTTAAAAAACTGAATGACAATCCCAGAACAAAACACCACAGTCAAAAACTTGTATCACTATTACGTTCGAAATCAATCTCAATAATTTAATATAATAGAAAGAGAAAACAGTTTTCAAATAGAAAAAAAGGAATTTTATGATTCTTACTAATGTTTTTTGAAACACCTTTGTAAATGGTCGGAGAACAATGAATAATAAACGATAGATACGCCGTGGGTGTAAATTGGCTGGTGACCGCGGACCGCCCGCGTTGATGTCTTTTCTATTGGAGATCGCGCGTTGCATCTCGTAGAGGGAAAGATCATTGTGTTATTAAATACTTATACACTTTTAAAATTAAGCAGATTAACTTAGCAAATGCAATTTTTAAATATGCTTTTTACAAATTAGATTTTGTTTATTTATTTTATTAGTTCTATGCTATAATTTAAAAAATACTAGAATTGCTTTTTAAAAAAAGGAGTTTGAATTTTTCGAACTCGTTTCAGGTTATCAGGTACATTTTTTCAAAATTTGATAATGTTTGTGGCTTATCACAGCAACACGTGTTTGCGGCGTGCGCGGGCGCAGACTCGCCAGGCTCTCATTGGTCGAGACCGCGCCGCCCCTCCCACCGCAGAACTGCTGACTCACTCGGATGATACAATATTATTGGAATTCGTGTAATAATTCTTGATTAGGGGTTAGAATGGGAACTTTAAGATGGCTGTATTTATGAGGTAGAGATGTGTTGGGAATACTTTTTTGTAAGTGCTACTTTGGTAGAACTTATTATTTTTAACCGACCTCAAATACGATGAGGTTCTCAATTCTAAAAATGTATTTAGAGGTAACGAATATGCTTATTTATTTACGAAAAACAAAGGCAAGTATACTTGCTTTTTTTTGTCAAGGACATGTTGAGACGGAAAAATTCAGAGAATACCCCTTTACAATATTTACCTACATTGTTCTTAAACATTAGGTAACTACTAGGTATAGGTATCCTTATGAGATTCAGTAGGTAAATTCCTCGTAGTGCAACAATGTTTCATACCTGGTCTTTAGCCATTCGGTTCCAGGTATTAACATACCTATACAAATTACTAGTACTGGCATATCTCAGTCATGTAACTAAGTGTAGGTTGCAGAGGAATCAAAACGCTCATACCTAGTGAATTGGATTCAAATTTCAATGTAAGGGATGATGAAGATGGCTGTGGTTGAGTTCAAAGAGTAACACATGATGATGCGTAGCTTACTTAGGAAGAGGTTGGGAAGATTGCATACGTGATTGTGATGTCGTGTTGAAATTATAATTTTTACTGGTTTTTCGGGATTTACAGACAATCTCAATTTAGTATGAGATGCATTTTTTTTAATTCGTGATCTGAAATCATATTGTTTTAGTAGTTTACTGGTTATTATCAAGAATTATCTGGTAATATTGTGAAAAGTCGGGAAAAAACAATGATTAGTCCGCTTCGGCTTCGTATTGCTCGGGTTCCATTATTGCAATTTTTGTATAAATTTCTAATTTATTTAAAATTAAAGCTCATTTAACTCGCTGAAAACGTAGATTTTTATAGATGATAGAATTTCAAAATCAATTAGTCTTTAAGTTACATACAAACATTCTAATAATCTAATTTTTATATATCTTATTCTTCATATAAGTGTCAACATTAATATGAAGAATCAATACGTGATTAATACCTAACCACTAGTATGAGTTAGCCGATATTAAAAAAAAAACTTTTTAGTTAATATACCTAAGTAGGTACCTATTATTGAAGTATAGGTAAGTTTACATAGATGTTGGTATCGTATAACTGTGTTATTGTTAAGAATACCTAGTTACCTAATGGTTTTTGTCTTAAATAAATATACTACTGTATTTCGTTTATTATGAATAATATAGATTAAAAAGTTTTATAATAAAAAAACATTATTACCTTCATAATAACAATTAGTAAAAACATCGCGATCTTTATTAAGTAATGAATCTTGCGTAATTTACGAAAACGAAATTAAAGCCTAGCAGATAATCAACAAAAATTGCATTACCCATAATCCGCTATCAGTAAACCTAATAACCTAAACGCCGAAGATAAAAAAGAATGAGAGAGACCAATCGGGCGTAGTGCAGGTACGGCCTCCCTCCACATGACCGACCCCGCCTCGGGGGAGCCGGCGGCTGAGGCTCAGATGTAACCGAGCTCTCCGGCCGTGCTCATGTAAGCCCGCCCCTCGAGATGAAGTGTTTGTGGTTGTTTGTGTTCTCGGTGCTGTGTTTGAGGAGCGACGGCAGCAAGCCGAGGAGAGGACGAGGCAGTATGTGGTGGTAAGTAATTCTGTACCTTCAATTATGTAACATTGATTTCGTTATTACTGGCAAGAAATTCTTTACGTTAAAAGTTTCTGTTATGTATGTTTTTTTTTATGAACAGTTGAGAATATTAGTATTTTAGTATTTATCTACCTTAGTTTTAAATAATGAGACAGTCATAAGCAGAAAAGTAGTAACTACCTAGCATGTCAAAATAATAATAATAACGCCGGACATTTCACGCAGCATCATCTAGCCCCAACTAAGCATAGCTTGTCATGACTGATATACCTACTACATATATACTTGTACTTTTATTTGTAAATACATACATAAAATAAGATATTTGTTTAATACAATCATAGGGATCACTTTGAACCGTTTTAAATGTTATGGGAACTTAGGTGCCATGCTTCCTAACTCAAGTCCGAGAAGAAGAATGAGTACCTACCTAATAGTGTATCAAAGTGAAGCTATTTAGGTTAAAATGATGAGTTAAGTACATTGATACGGTTGCTTTTTACACACAACATCGATATTTTGACCAATATAGTTGTGTATTTTAGGTTTTTATGTCATAGTTAAGGCTGTTGAGGTTAGAACAGAGTTATACTGCTATCGTTAGTATGCACGCAAAATTGGTATTTTGACCGATCAATTACTTAAGTTATAGGACTACTGTCAAAGGAATTTTGATAAGTATTTGTGTGGTGAAAAGGCAGCATACTGTTGTTAACAGACATCCAAGTTAGACACATTACCAACTCTCAAAATTGTACCTCAAAGCTACATCATGAAAAAATATGACTACTTGATATATCATAATAAATGGTTATCATCTTAAAGGTGCCTTAATATGGACTGTAGACTGTAGTACTTGATTTTCGAACGGTATACCAACAAGTACCCAACATGACTTGTCGTTGCAATGCAACACATTTGATAAGTATAAGAATTTGTTAATAGATTTAAGGTTTGATTTGATTTATATTGTTTAACCAATATTTCAATTATTAATCCGTAAAAGCAAGCATCAGTTAGTACATCTGTAGGTACCTGTTATAAAAGTCACCCCCATCGCGTCTTTCTGTCTGTCTGATTCAACGCGATCAACTCTAAAATTACCAAACGGATTTACAATAGGATTTACAAAAGTTTCACCGAAAATTTGATTGTATAATTCACGCGTGCAAAGCCTGGGCGGGTTACTAGTTAATTATATATACAAAGCCATTTATTACCTAAAATTTATGCCAAAAAGCTCCATGAAAGTGTTTTATTTAAGGGTTAAATCGCAAGGCTGAGTACACACCAGATGTGCAGACTTTACGCGGACCTTCGTATCAAGCGGATAATTAGCGGATCATTAAACGAAGCGTAAACGCTCTGTGCAAGATCGATAATGACATCATAAAGTTTACTACAGACTTATGTTTTTGTTTCGAATTACAAAGGTGTCTATAGTAATTGCTGGTTTTAGTTAAATGCAATATTAAAGACATTATACCAATTACTTAAAAAACAAAACACTGCATAATAAATTGCATATGGAGATGTTGTTTCAATAACTTAACATTAAGTTTAATTATATATTTTAGTACTAGTGTATTGTTATTAATTAAATTATGGTTCATTTAAAATGCATCTCTATTAAAATCAAACTTAATGAACCATTTTGATGGAACCTTACTATGCTTCTAGCAATGACAAAGTCATGTTTAGATTTACTTTGTTTTCAATACAAGACAGTGTCTTCTACACAGAAATGTATCAAAGCTAAATTATTTAGTTAAACATTCGTAAAGACAACGGTAATGGGACAAAACAAGTCTCCCGTAGCCGTCTCCCGTCGCGACCTCACTGTGTGACTGACAGGAGCATCAACTTTGTATTTGTACAGCCTATCAACGCGCTCCTGGTATGCACCCAGCCTAATCTCATATTTATAGACTTTCGCTTCTATTAGAATTAATTATGTCTCTGTTGCCATTAAATTGAAATAAAATGAGAATAAAAGCGAAGTTAACCACCCACGGATAAATACATTATTACGAAATATTACAACTTAACCTACCAAGATTAGAAGTTACCAATTGAGTAAAATCATAACGAAGAAATTAGTTTGTCTAGCGGTTCTGAATTTATTAATTTAAAGTTTTCTATTCCGAGAAATGATAATTAATGCTTTATAAAATACTAGCAACCCGCCACGGTTGTACACGGGTGAATTATACGCCTAAACCATTTCGTGAAAACGAAATGAAAATCCGTTCAGTGGGTAGTTTTTAAGTATATCACGTCCAGACAGGTAGACACGGTGCGAACTTGTTTTAAAATATGTACTTAAAACTTATTAAAACATCATCAATGTATTCACAATACTAAAATCACGTTAATGTTTATAAAATTGTGTTAAAAGACAACAAATTGATCACTTCTATTTTTTTAAAGTGCTTAAATGTTTTACTTTTTTACTCCATTATCTCAATTTGTAAACATTCAGTAGCGCGTGCTGATTGCGTTAAATAAATATGATTTAAACTTTTAATGATGAAAACAAAAACGCTTGTATGAATCTGGAAGTTATTGTTTATGATGATATGAGAATAAGTAATTTGAATTTAAACTAGTCCGACGACATTGAAAATCAATGTTTATAATATATATTTATCTATTATACGTGCAAAAGTTTTGGACGTACGTTATTTTAGAAAATGAAAGCAAATTTGTCTTCCCGTCGGCAATATATTATATTATTATTATTAAGAGCCCGTGACGACCCACTGCAGGGCAAAGGCCTCCCTTCCTTTTCTCCAATCGTCCCTGTCTAAAGCCACTGTGGGCCAATCCTTAAGATAATATATATTGAAGTTTTTTTAATACATATCTAGTAATTACCTTTTTATGTTCTATTCGATATAATAATTATCTTGCTAATAAGTAAGTACATTATTAACATCAGCGAAATCGATTTGATAAATCATGTTTAATAGTCTGTACGCGGCCGTCGGAAACATGAAGCATGAACGGAATTTCACTTCTTTTCGCTTTTCTTATTTATATATGAACCCTCGATTAAAAACAAAACACTTTTATTTTAAATTCAGATTTCGAATATGTTATTTTTAAAAGAAAAATGTCTTCGATGTCAACAAAAAATATAGTAACCTACCCCTTCAAGTTAAGAGACAGCTGCCGGAAGACGAGATCAGTCACATCCATTTCATACTACTGCAATTATTTTAATGGCGACACATTTAAAAATATAGCACAGGCCACTTACCTGCATCCACTTGACACAGCAGTTAAGTGGCATTTCTAGAAACACTACTTTGATTTGAACGACTTCTCTTTTATTTAAACAATATTATTTATTTATTAATTTGGATCATAAACTTTAAACTATAGAACTTTATTATATAATTTCATCCTTTGTTTCGTATTTTCATTATCATAAATGAAAATACGTATTTATAATTTTATCTATTCAAACAGCACCTTGAAATTTTTCTAAGTTTAGATGCTTAAACTGTAAAAACACGAAAGTGTTAACAAAACAGTTAGTGCGAGCCTACTAACCCGGAACCGACTTAACTAAGCCCAAAGGCAAACTAACCAACTGGGACAACATCATAAAAATCTTAGCCTCAAGCCAAAAAGAAATCGCCACACCTCAACCTCTAATTCGTATTCATCACCCGTACCACGTATTACATTACTTACGAAATCGCGTGCCGTCTCTGATAACAATAACCACTTTATCCAGATACGTATAAAAGACACAAGTTCACTTACGCTTCTATCCCATAGCGCCGACTAAAGGTCTTTTTGAACTGGTTGTTAAAACGTTGATATTTTGACGCCTCGCAAAACAGTAACAAATTAAATAATAAAGCTTAATTTGTATGCGGGACGCATCTGAGATTGGAATCATCAATTTAAGGACAGTGCAAATGTCAAACGCTGGAGACGTAGATAGCAACATTGATGTTATCACTGTCAAAGTGTCGCAATTGGCAACGTGAGAGGCAAATTAAGACGAAGACATGATACGTGGATTTACCTTCCGCCGGTGTTTGTCAAAGAACAAAAAATATATTTATTAAATATGTATCAAATACATATAGTAAATGTACTCGACTTGTTTTGTGAAAACTTTGATCTAGGATTAAAACACTTTGGACGGATTAAGCTTAACCATCACATGTGTAAAACGAGCTATAATGACGTGATGTTTGTAACATTCATTCAAAGGAAAGATCTATTGACGGAAGATAAGGTAAAGTTCATACAAACAGAACGAGTTATAACAAGCACCAAGGAAACGCTTTAATTACCCAAACAACACAAGCCTTCCTCTGACGAGCCTTTCAAAGACAATATTTGTTATTTTGACATTCACACAGACTTTATCGCTGTGCTAACATCACGATTGCCCGTGAAAGCCATTCAGGTTTTTTTTTCAAGAGGTCCTATTTGGTTTTCTACCAAACGTGACAAGTGCAGGATCTCTGTTATGGATGGGCAAATATGGATATCCTCAGTTTTTGTTTTAAGTCGTGGGTGTCAACGACGGGTTTCGAAATTTATGGCGCCCACAAACGGATTATGAGCGTATTGGACGATTATCGATGATGCATGCGGCATTAAGCTTCATTACTATGCTTAAATCTAAAAAAACGTTTACTTTATTAGAGGTTTAAAACATTTAGACCCCAGTCAATCAATATTAATGTTTGATATTTTTGAATACGCTGACAAATTTGAGCATTTGGAAAATTACAAAGTTTGCTTACTAATTAGGAAATCTATTTGTATAAATAAGAGCAACATTTCGCAAAATTAATTGATATAATAAAATAAAGCATTTAAATTTATTCTCGAGACAGTTGTAACAAAACAAGGCAGTGATATAAGACTTGTCAAGCGATATCAACTTCCTTTTACAAGCCATTAAGGCCTATAATGACTGTTTAATTGAAGGTTTTGAAATATTAAGTGTAATATTGATAAATGGATAATGGTCTTAATTTGTGTTCAGTGCTATTGGGCGTTGTTCGTATAATTACAGTTATCATAGAATAAATTTTATTACTGGGCTATGTCTTTAATTCATAAACGTGCGTTACAGCAAAATCAAGTAAAAATATTTGAAAAGAACAAAAAAATCAAGTACTCAAGGCGTCTCCACGATAACCCAAAATGAGAATTTCCAACGGACGACGCGTCCATATTTACGTAACACTCGACTACAAAGAAAGATAAATAGAAAAGTAATACGATTTCCAAGTCCGAGCGCTGGGCACCGCGAGAGTGCACCGTTTTTTCAACACTCACATCGACTCAACAGGCCGTGATCGCGATCTCTGTTTGTCCCAGCCCTTATGGCCAACAGGATTAATGCGCGCCGCAAATATTTATCCGAACGTCTGCGGATTGACAGTTCAGTCGTCAATTGTTTGTTGTCTTTGCCTTTTCAAATGAACCTTCATTTCAAGTTGCACCCATCGCCTTAAGTGGCGTTCGAGCTGTGTTTATTCTTTTTATCCAACTTCCAAGGCATTGTCTTTTGACGTGTCATATGTTTTTTTGTGTGTATTTGAGTTGTGCGTTTTTTACAGGGGTATGGCAAAAGCTGGGGAGCCGAATAACTTGTCACCGATATCGCCTGGGGTTTTGTACATGGACCCGACGATACATGAGTCGCTACGACGCAAGCAGCGACGGCTCGCGAGGGAAAACCTAGGAGTCCTCAGCGCAGTAGCAAAGGGCGCTAGAATGGCAGTAACTGAGTGCCAACACCAGTTTAAGCAGAGAAGATGGAATTGCTCAACGAGAAACTTTCTTAGGGGCAAGAATCTTTTTGGCAAGATCGTCGACAGAGGTGAGTTATAAGATTAATTTATGAAATCAAATTATAAAAAAAACATACCCTAAAACAACACCTTAAAATAAAATAAGATGCTAAGGTAAATACTGTACCTTGAAGTGGTAATACCCAACTGTTTAAAAATATAATACTTATATAATAACGATTTTGAAAAAACACGTGTCACCCGTTGTCCCAATTCAGCTTAAAAAAATAAACAAAGTACTAAAAGGTGCTAATCCCTAACCTTTAAATAAGTACTTAAAGAACAGATTACGGAGCTTTGAGACATTTAAGTAGGTATCTAATCTTTAAAAACTCAATTCGCTTTTGCAAATTCACCCTTCTCACTTGAAACTTACGCGTCGAAAAAACGATGTTAATAAATCTCCAATTCCAGTAACAAAGAGAGGCTACAAATTAAGTAATATCTTAGTTGGCAACCCTTTTAAAAGATTTTATCTCTATTCACCGGGAGGGTAGCGCGTTGGGGGCACATATAAAAGGATTTATCAAGATAAAGCATCCTGGATCAATTACATACGTCCCAGTGACGTTGAGTTCCCGTTTATACAGTACAACTTGTTTTATTATATTCCAAAAGTGCCCCTTTTCTCTTCAAATGTGCTCTTTTAATTACCATCTATGAAACATTAATCGTAAGAAACTTTAACGCAATTTTGTTTTAAATTTATTTTACTCAAGTATTTTATATTTGCAAATATTTGGCAGTGATTGTAATCTTAATCTGAATTAAATTCTGCTTCGATTACGATCGAAAAAATCTTTTATCTACATAAATGCGTGCTCGCTGTTGCGTAGCCTCGAATACATTTAGTCGATTTCAATGGATGCAGATTATCGAAGATTAGAATCAGCAAATAGATATCCATTAGCCATACAAAATCTGCCACAATCAATAGCTTACCGTTACTATCGCTCGCAGTATCTAATAGACACAGAACTCAGTATTTATTGCTGAATCTATTCACTTAATAATCTCTTTAGATTGTTTATTGATTTAAGTTTTTAATCGTCATTTTGATAATAAATAAAAAGCAGAACTTACAAAGGTACACATTGAAATTAAAATGTTTTAAAATGCATTGCATTGATTTGTTTTGCTGTTGTCTGGTATGACAATGGGCCTTATTTCTTGCGGGTTAAGGTCAGAAGTGAGATTTAGTTCAAGTTTTACGGGTGTAAGTGTTACTTTGTCGTTGGATTGGAGCTGCCCTATCTCCGGTGTCCGATTTCGATGCTTTGTGCACGATACGGCTTATTATGAGCTCGCGAACATCTGTTCTTTAGAGAATAATTCACTATTAGCAAAAAAGATTTGTGATTTGATTCGGTCGCTTACTAATTTTTGAGCAGATGTTTTACGGGAATAGAACTATTTAGATTCACAAACATGATTATTAAACGTCGATATAGTGCTCACCTACTGGGGTAACTAGGAAAGTAGGTATTTTTATTTTTAAAAGCATCCATACTCAGTAGGTATAATTAATTTTTAATTGATATTGTTCATCCTTGACCGTAATATTTTAATGCTGGACGCATGCGCGTGCATACGCAAACACTTTCGAAATAAGAAAATGATTTATTTTCAAAAGCTCTTCTAGATTACCCGACCTGCATTAAGGGGTTATCAACTCAATGGTCTCTGTCTGTATCGCCATCGCTACTAATACGAAACTCGAATTCATCTCAATATTTTCCATCAGCCTCACTCCGCTCCGGTTATTGACCCCCACGTTAATGAATTGTGCAAGCGACTTGAGAGATGTTTCTATTAGTTGAAAAGAGGCTCATGTCTTGACGTCAAATTTTTGAACTTGTATCTAAACAAAACGGTAAAAAAATACAAAACGAAAAACTGGAAAATAAGTTATTCATCGAAAACTAATTACTTACTTAGCTAACATATCACAATTAGATTTATAATGTTTACATAAACACTCCATTTTGTCGTAAAGCATCGTACGGTCGGTCGACACACGCCTGAGGCATTCCTCTTAATGCGCAGCGAATTATACAAGAACCTAAATAAGTAAGCATAGTAGGTATATTAGACGACTCAAATAACATAAATTGCTAAGACAGAAGCAATTAAACCGACCAATTCTGTTTATTTATTTCCAATTAATGTAAACTACGAAAATAATAATGAATAACGCCTAGAGCTAAAATAAATATTGATATATCATCTGGCAACAATCTTTATAAGATAATGTACAATTTTTCTAAATTAAAAATAAGATGTAGCGCGAGAACGCTGCAGACCACCATAGTAATAATTTCATGATAAAAAGAGCATGGAGATTACAAAATTTATGTTATATGCGTGTGCATTTAGAGCATATTACTTTATTAAGGGCAGGCAGGGCGGGCGAATCACGCGGCGCGCATATTACAGGCTGCCAGGAATACCCACGGTTAAACCATTTAATACATTGCAATTACGGGCATTTGAGAATCGCATAAAACGTACGGTGATCTCCGCGGGGGCCACTACGCTACTCATTACGAACAAACGCAAATACGGCGCAGCTTTCGATAACTCATCTACGTTGGAGATCAGTGAATAGGCTCGTCGCGCATCATCACGGACTCAAACACAAAGCCCCCCCGGAGAGGACACGAATAATTACTAATTTACACGTTGACACCATTGACACTTCGGAAACGTCATTTCATTGTGGTGTAAACCTCAAGGATCATATTAACACAAATGATGACAACGGCACAATAGTGAAGGCTTTATCCGGAGTTATTGTCGAGTCGAGAATAGAAAAATATATGGAACCCTGCGGCGCGGTCTCCTGCGGTGTAGTTTAGCGATCCCGAGCGACTCCACGGAAGCCCCGTTTACACCTAACACGGCTCCTAATGGCAGGTAACTTGGACAATAAAACTCAACCTTTTTCCAATATTTCCTGTTTTGGTTTGTATCGTATTCGCTCCCAAGATTCCGACGTCGTGGGTGGATAAAACGTACAAAACGAGCGACGTCCAAAATAAAGTCCATATAAAATGCGCTCGACGAAATATTTAATGCTCAATTAGATAAGCGTTTTGGGTTCTGTGGCGTTTGAATTGTTTTCGAGATAAAGCGCGCTTAGCGAGGCTGAAGTGACGATTAGGCTTCGATAGGTATAGGTGAACCTTTTCGAAATCTCGAATCGCCCATTTATTGTCGTTGACAGCTCACTTAAAACCAAATTATTTTCGGTGTTTTTTGTCAAGTTTGAAAACAAATGTCTTTGTCCATTGTGTGAATGGACGTAGCGATGGCTGGTAGCGAGTGGTAGCTGGTAGCTCAGCTTTGTGCCACTCACAATGAGTGATATACGACCGACGTAATTCTGAATTGTCGCCCGGCCTCTCGGGATGCGCGCTCAATGTGAAATTATTACCCATACACGGCATAACGAAAATGAATTATTGCTTTTTATTGCCCGTCTTGATGGACATTTATGGCGAAATAGCTCTTACTCCATTTTATTTGCGACTTTCTATAATTTTCTTGTCATTAAACGCACAAAAGAATCAGAATTTATCTTCGAGATTAAAGCGATTCACCTCGAGTAGATAAAACGTCATTAGATTCTCGTAAAAGACATGTTTGGATCGTGAGACGTCAATGACTTCATCATACTCCGATAAAGCTCGGAGCGTTTCCCATCCGGCGGACATCGTATTATAAATCGAGTGATTTATGGTTGTTTTGAGTAATTACGTCTCATCAAATTTGAATAATGCAAGTCGTCATAAATAAGGCACGAGAGCGCGAAACATCATAAGTCAATCCCCCGAGCTCGGAAACACCCGGCGCGACGCGGCGCGGGACGCGGCGTGATGATGACTCAATGTGGACTGGAACATATTTAATTAGTACATTAATTTTGAATTATTTAATGGTCCACTCCGGACCAGGTGTTCGTCAAATGTCAACAGTGATTAAGTTTAATTTCAACGGAGCGGTCGGCCAGACACGAGGTCGGATTTACGAGTTTTTGACTTTTATAAATTGTCGACGCCTCGCCTTAACTGGCAATCCGTCGGGGATGGAATTATCGCTCTGTGCGCGCGTTGTAAACCGACTTCGGGCCCATTCATTACTCGCATAGATAATCCACGGACAGCACTTTATTATCAGTTATAATAATAATTTACTTTTATAGATCCACATTACTCATGTTTGTTCTTATTTGACTGCGATTTGATGGGGCGAAATTGCCTCAATAAAATAATAGCGTGCCTTAATTATGAATATTTTATAGCGCTGGTTGTACACGAGTGGATGAGTGATGGTTGTTTGTTGTTAGGGCTTGGGTTCTGGTGTCGGGTTGGCGCGGTTTGGCCTTAATTAGGCTCGTGTTGGAAATTGTAATTTTATTAAATGCCGTGACTAATCCTGCTCGGACGGAGACATTCTTGCATCTGTCATAATTTTTCTACGTCGCGACTTATTCGCGTAATCGGCTTTATCCCGAGTGCGCAAGAGCCGGTGATATTTTAAACAAATTTATTTGTAGTTTCACTATCATATGTACGACTACCGAACGATGTCAAACGAGTTGAGTGTATCATTGACGAGCCCATTCGAAAACCTATTCAAATTATGACCAGTTGTCGTTTTTATGTTTAATTGGTTTGTACCGTTAGAACGTCGGGATCAGAGTACCTAATAGTGACGATAATAGCAGTTGAAACTATTACTCACGTTTATTGAGCAAATTTGATTTGTCAGTGGTAAAAAAAGAAAAAGTTAATGTTTCGAGCAATATAGCCTTACCTAGTGGGGTATTGAGTGGGACGAAACTAAAAATAAAAGTAGCAATGTAATTGCCGGCCCAGCACGTGTGCTGCCACCTGGCGGACACCCCGTGGACGGACCTCCGACTACGCACTCAACAACCATGAGCTTTGAGTTTCGACTTCCTAGTAGATACGAAATCATCAATTTCGTAGTTATACGAAACAGAAAACACAAATACCAACTTTTTTAGAAAAATCTAAATTTAAATAAATTAATATTGCTGAACAATGCACACAACACTATCTAGTCTCAAACTAAGCATAGCTTGTATTGTGGTAACTAGATGACTGATAGAATACTTATATATTTTTAAATACATACTTATGATACTTTATAACAACCAGACACAGAACAAACACCTATGTTCTTCACACAAATATTTATACTAAGAGAGAATCGAATACTCAACCTACAGCGCAGAAAGCAGAGCTACTACCAACTGAGCTGACAGGCCAGTCTCAATAGGTTCATAGCTTTTCACGTTGGCCACAATATACCAGTTACTTTAACAAGCGCAATATAGATTTAAGATTGAATAAGACTTGTATTGAATTTGATATGATCAAGAGTACATAAGTATACTAATTACCACTAAATAAATCGTGAGTAACATATTGTTGGCTGTCATTTCTGTTTTTCGCCCGACATCTCCCCTGTTTATGGCACAGATTAAAAAAAATACATTCGCACAAAATAGAGAATTTAGGGTCTCCATGAAGCCATAACCATGAAGTCTCTATTGGATCTCCGAAGATGACCAGTCGAAAGCTCACTTTACGAGCGTTATTTACGTGTGCCATATTTAATTGGCCAGCACCTATTCGTTATAGTATAGTTAATGCGAGCGAACGTTTCCAAGTCATTACAGAAGATAAATGTGAAACCCCACTCGTACGAGTATTGAATTAATTTCGTCTGAGCATTGAATGATGGCAAAGTTGACATTAAAATTCCCGGTCGAACGTCTCAAGTAATTGCTGAATAAAAGTATAGCATCCCAAATGGAGCAAAACTCAAGCGGGCTCGCGTAATTTATATCTGTGCATGATGACAACTCAATAAAAAATGATTTCATTTGCTTATTGAGTCCTTAATAATGCCAAGCCGGTTTATTATTAAAAATAACAAATATAAGTACACCCACGCGCAGTCACCGATTGAATTGGAAGCGCGGAAGCCCACCTAAGGCGAGCTTCGCCTCACTATAATACTAAACGTACGACATTAGCAGGTGACATGTTCATTATACGGTACAGGATCGACGATAATAGTCCCTTTTATATGCACCCAGGCATTTAGCGATCCCGATCGAAGTTTTAATGACTTTTAAGGAATTCCATCATAACTTTTAAGGCGAGCTTTAATGAGAGGGTATGACCGTACACAATAGCGGAGAAATTAAAATTATGCCGTAAAATTACAATGTCTTGCGTAGGCTCGGTAATAATCAGATTTTTGTATCCGTTTAATTTAGCTAACGTCGAAATACTAACAATAGTAACTGTGACAAAAAAATGCAAATTCTCCTCTCTCCAAAAACAATATTCAAAGAATTGGTCTCGTATTAATCGTCCGAGTACAAGCTATTAAATCGATATTAAGAAGGAACGAGCGCAGAGCCTCTTGTAATGATCGTATTTATAATAACATGTGCAAGGGCATGGATAACTTTTATTTAATTCAACTGTTTGTTAAAGATATTTGTGGTTATTTTGTTTCTATGTAGGTATTTGAGACTTATAATAACTTCGATTTAGTACCATTATCGATCGATCGATATCAATACCTATTTAAATTGATTAATTAAAATTACGGATGGATTTATAAGCTAATAGGTACAACCCCTCTGCCTGGATCAGTTGAAATATCTATGGATCGTTTGACGCGATCTTTAGATAGCTAACCTATTTACATGTATTTTATATGATTGTTCAATATTAGTCTGTACATTTCTGTAGGTATTGAATTCTATGAATTTGATTTAGTATTTATATTGATATTCTTTTCTTGCTGCGCTACGATTTTCTTTCTCTTTTAATTGTATTTTATGAGTATTTGATTCTAATTCCCGGGCCCATTAATTTGTTTGATGTTCGATACGGTATGTAGTGAAGATTTATATTTAGGCTTCAATGAGATAAATAAGATAAAGATGAATGTAACTACATTCGTTAGTAGGGTCAAAAAATACAAAAAAATAAAAATAGTCATATTTATGAAATGTTCCTTTAATGTAATGGCAACGAATGTCAACATCATCAAAACAATAAGAAAAAGGTTTAAGTAGGCAAATTAATAAACTGGGTAATAAAAATGTGTTGAAATGCGACCGCTCATAATTTTGTTTATAAAACCATCATCAAATTTTTTCGCATAGAAGTCGAAGCAAATAAAAAAAACAGTGCAGCTCTGTCCCTATTGTTTATGTTTATGTTTTGCATTCTTCGTTCAAATGGTTAATAATAATTGATTAATATATTGACCCCTCTGATTGGGATCCATTTAATTATTCATATACCTATCAAGCAAATTAGAAATTTTAACCTTCTTTTACAATGTCAATAGGGTTGACTATTCAAAAGCGAAACTATTGAAATGCAATAACATTATTTCGTAGTTAGGTGTCGTATTAACATATCTTAATATCATACTGATCATATTGATCTTTGTGGCGCAGTGGGGTGCGGCTGATATGCAGAAGGTTGCGGGTTCGATTCCCGCTGCGGATCAAATGTTTGTATGATAGATAGAAAATAAATAAGTAGATAGCAAGATTACTTAAATATATATATAATAAATAAATAAATCATACCACCTGGTTTTAAAAACCTTATTAAAAAATATAGAAACAATATAATGTCAGACTGTTATATAAAATGTATTTGTTAGTTTATACCTAACAATATTATTTCCTTTTACGTCACACTAACATGCTTAATCATTTATAATAAATATTAAAATAAGAAAGCGTTTTGGGACATTATAAAAACGTCCTGGGTCAAACATATAACTCGCAAAGTCTAATACACAACCTCTTCAACAGGGTGTCGCGAAACGGCCTTCATCTACGCCATAACAAGCGCAGGAGTGACACATTCAATTTCCCGCGCCTGTGCAGAAGGCTCCATCGAGTCTTGCACCTGTGACTACTCCCACATCGACCGGACACCGCACAGGACGCGCGCGGCAGCAGCTTCCAACGTCCGAGTGTGGAAATGGGGGGGTTGTAGTGACAACATCGGCTTCGGCTTCAGATTCAGCCGGGAATTTGTTGATACGGGCGAAAGGGGGAAGACACTGAGAGAGAAAATGAACCTTCATAACAACGAAGCTGGCAGAGCGGTAAGTTGAAGTCCTTCTATCTGATGTGTGAGATTAATAAGAGAAAATTAGTCAGCTTCGACACCATGCTTTTATATGAGCTGGGTCTAATTTTTTCCTAAGGACCTAACCTTAAACATGATGGTTCTTACGATGTTTTCCTACACCAAATAAGACCATTGTTTAATTAACGCAAACGGGTGACTCAACTGTAATCATCAGGTTATGAGAACCAATGTATAAATAAACATGTCTCATAATTTTATGTGTTGGTAAACATTCACTGAGAGCAGTACTATGTTGAATTGTATCTAAAGTGGCGATCCGTCCAATGGCCACTCGGTAGCACTTATCCATTAAACAATCGACAATCGGGCCAATGACGGCCATTGTCAACGGGCTTGTTTACATTACCATTACGGGTGACGATCGACCGTCTCATGTCGCTCAAGTGGAATATTAATTACGCGTCGGACAGCTCGGCCCATCGTGCGGCGAGTGCGCAACAGGCACCCATTCGCCGCGCACCTCCCTCCCACTGCAGTCTGCACACCCACATTTGCATACCCATACCCGCAGCTCCTGCCCGAAAGCCATCCGAAAGGGACGCGGGCGCCGGCCGCCTCAGACGCATCATTAACCCGAACGCTTAATTCCTGTCACGCCAGACGCGCTGGGTGTCCAACTGATGAATATTCACGGCATTCCATTTTCCGACACATATTTGGACACCAGACGCCGCACTACATGTCGATGAATAAAATAGACGTAGCGTAGAAAAGTACTGTCTCCTCACTCGCGTCATTTATTTACCTTCTAAGAATGATGAATGTCCCTAGTACATGATTTATGAGCGTCCACGCGCGGTGACGAGCGGCCCACCTCCTCACGATTTGTAACAATTTGCTCGATCGTGAGATGCGATCGACGGGGTGCGCTTAAAAGATCATCGATCACGCAGTATCGACGCTTATCGGAGGAATTTAAAGATATTTGAACATCGTTAGGCCCTCTGCGAGGCTACGAGTGTTTACGTTTTTTTTTGTCCACAGCACGTGCAGATGGAGATGCGCCAGGAGTGCAAGTGCCACGGTATGTCGGGCTCTTGTACTGTAAAGACCTGTTGGATGCGTCTGCCGAGCTTCAGGGCTGTCGGCGACGCTCTCAAGGACAGATTCGATGGTGCATCCAGAGTGATGGTATCTAACACAGACCTAGAAACGCCAGTGCAAGTACAGCGGAACGACGCAGCACCGCACCGAGTGCCGCGGCGAGATCGATACCGGTTTCAACTCCGGCCGCACAACCCTGACCACAAATCACCTGGAAGCAAAGACCTTGTCTACTTAGAGCCATCGCCGGGCTTCTGCGAGAAGAACCCGAGGTTAGGGATACCCGGGACGCACGGGAGGACCTGCAACGATACTAGTATAGGCGTCGACGGCTGTGACCTCATGTGCTGCGGCCGGGGTTACAGAACAGAGACCATGTTCGTGGTGGAGCGATGTAATTGCACGTTTCATTGGTGCTGCGAGGTAAAGTGTAAACTGTGTCGCACGGAGAAAGTCGTGCACACGTGCTTATAGACTATCGGCTAACGTCGAACGCGACGAGTGAACTCTAGTGTGGAACCGTTGTGATTGTGACTCAGACTCGGACCAGTTCCACGGATAACGGACCCTGTATATAATCGTTATTGCAATGGAGTCGTCGAAACCGTATATCATGTTGACTTATGTAAATAGATCTTTATCATTTCTTCTCTTTCGGTTATCGATCGTGTAAATTGAGCTACTACTCGCTCGGTTAATTTATTTGGCTATTAGGTGCATACATGTGATCTAGTAACGCTACTTTTGTGGACACTGTCGCTCGGAAATTAATGAGACCAGTTCGCGGACGATTTATTAACGCGGTGCCATCAGTATTATTGAAATGGGCTTATTGATTTCCTGCGCGGTCGGCCGAGTTTCATTTATTTAGACATGCTAACCAAACCTCCCAAAAAGATGCGTAATGTAGAGTATTTAAGGCTTTATTTGGTATTTCTTAATATCATTCCAAAGTTAATACCCAAGTCGTCAAAGAAGTTATTTGCAATTTAAAACTGCGGCAATTATCATGTGAGTTTTATAAATACTTGCTTTATTAAAGACGTCCGCGTCGGTGCAACCGCATAACTGTTCTGAGACTCAACAGCGAAATTATCTTGTAATTATAATTTCATATTATAATTAAGCCGGCTAATGGAATTTGTGGCTTAATAGCATTAGCATAAAGTATCTTCTTGGGTGTTCGGCTTCGGAGGCTGCGTTCGGTTCTTATCAGTGAGTAAGTAGCGCCATCGTAAAAGTGTCCTACATTACGAGATAAGCGCTCGGGAGAACTTTAATTAAATATTAAACGAATTAAATAATCAGTATTATACGTATAATATTTTATGCGTGTTGCTCGGATATTGCAAGATAAAGCTGCACGCGAATCAAGTTGACACTTTGTATACATACCTATGTGTATACTTTGTATATTTCGATACGAGCTCGTTGAATACATTATTTATAGTAAATAAACGCATGTGTTACTAAAATAGTAACTCAGTATTTCGACGCTTATTTTTAATTATACAGATTGAATCACAAACTGTTGACTTCAAAATATTATAAACTACACTACACCTAATAATATAACTACTCGTATCTCCATTTAACCTTTAACACTCACAGGTTACATTAAACTCCGTGTGACAAAATATTAACAAAAGTTGACATTCCATTCTTCACTCGACAGTTTGCCATATTGTAGGGAAGCTTTACTAATCATAGATTGTATCAACGTGAATGATATGTCATTATGTGATATAAACTTAAATAGATCTAAGTTATGATAGATAGCTTAATACTAATAAGCTTAGTTTTGTAATATACGGCAGTGAACCTACAACTCGATACGAATGTTTTTAAGAAAATATTTATTGAAATTTGTTATAATTTATTAATTTTTACTTTAAGAATATTGATTTGTTTTTAAAGTAAAATGAAAATTTAGTTTAAGAAAAAAATCCGATGTCAAAACTATCGGATAATTTGCAAAACAGGTAATGGTATTACATTGATATAAATTGTGTATCGGTGTAATGCTTGAACTCTGTTTTAAACACGTATGTGGTGTGATTTTAAAAACTCAATGTGAAAGAGTTCAAGCAAAACCGCGTCGGATTCAAAAGACTGAAGTTTTTTTATTTCGTAGATGTAATAATAATATCCATGACTGGATACATTAAGACATTTTTATTAAATTTTAGCATGATAGTATTTGTGATAAAAAGTATTTTAAAGTAACTTAAAGCCAGTGTCATGAATTTTGATTTCATCTGTGCCATTTTAACCTTTTTATACCTGACAAAACGAAATTGTCAGCAACTTGACAAGATAAAATTTTCCGTTTCAAAATCAATGTTGTACGAAAGTAACTTATGAAATTAATTTTACGCATGTATATAATATGAATATTTTAAGTTATTTATGTGAATGTAGCATTTTCAAATTGTTATTATTAGGTTATTTACAATTGAAATCAGCTGAACTTATCTGAATCTCAAATATTGTTTGTAATATAAAATGTACCTTTTGAAAAGTATTTCGTCCAGTGACCACTTGTGGGTTGACACTATTATGATATTGGTTGTACATTTAGCAGTATGTATCTATTTATAATTAAAAATATTGATTAGTTGTTACTAAAAATATAAAATTGATCAAAAAATCTACGTTTTGTTTTAGTTGTTCAAACCTACAAACATAGTATTTAGTACCTTCTCGAATTAAACTTCTTGAATTTTGAAAATTTAATATTAAATCTTTAATTTCTTGGTCTTGAATCTTAAAAAATGTAGCCAAACAATTTAGTTTCTTCAAAACAATTTCATTAGTTAAGTCCACAAAATCAATTATACTTAAAAAGTACTTACCTATTTACCTCTCATACCCTACCATGCAATTATTTAGTGTTAGGCAGGTTTCCAAAAACCCAAAAACACACACACGATGACGATGGCGATGACATAATGGCATCTGCCTTAATGTAATTTTTTACAATGTCAAGTAATTTTGTTTTGAATAATAAATTCATTTGTTTAGAATTATCGTCAGATCGTCAATCGGTATTTTGTCTATTCTAAACGTGATGACAAAATATCTTCTTCTTTTCTTCCTATGGCATCTGTCTTGTCGACAATGTTGCCAGTGCCAAGTGATTGTATGATAATAAAGTCTTAGTCGATGGTTATATGACAATTCTAAACATCATCGGGGAATGTCCGTCTAGAACTTTCTCGGGATTCTTCGTCGTTCAAATCACATTGTACCATAATTTTAATTCAATTGTCCATACTTGTCCTAAGTACAATTTATTCATTAAAATTCCGCTAAGATTACTGAATGAATAAAAGAGAAAAAATATTAATTTAGAAGTGCTATGTTATTTCATGAAATTACAAACGAAGAATCACCCCACAAAATGTCGATCGACTTTGACCAAATTCTTGACAGCTGTCAAGAATTTGGATCCTTTGTCACGACTCTCACTGAAAAAAACTCCATTTAGAGATCTTTTCTTACTTGAAACAGGTTCTACTATTATTATAAATGCACGAGAATGCATATATCCTCCTACATCCATCATCTGACATGGACTCCGCCATTTTGTTTTATTGAGAAACCCAATTGCAATTTTACTGAAATGACTTTATTTTCTAACAAAAGATAACCAAACAATCCAAAATAAGTTTTAAACTAACGCTGTATAAGTTGAATTTGTTCTGGCTCTGAGAGTCGAAAGTGAAAAGTCGCTCTGTGTTGGTGGTCGCCGAAGCCTGGAGCGTATTCCCACGAATATCGGCCCCATTGGAAAATTTATGTATATGCACTGAGAAATCTGTCATAAAGGATACGAATGGCGTGCTCGAACTGAAATAGCGTGAATAATTTTTCAAGCTTTTGCATTTTGCGAAAGGTTTGTTGAGATATTGATGAGCGGTGAAGCACTTGTTTTGCTTTCATAAAGCATTTACTATGCAGGTTCCCAAATGTTCATAATTGATACTAATTCGACAAGTTTTAAGCAAAAACAGTACTTAATTGCACATATTAAAAACTTATAACATAATCAGCATATACCTGTACCAACTACTACGTTTGGAACACCTTGACGCTAAGCGCCAACAAAAGAAAACAAAACCCAAATCCACTTACAAATACACCTGTTACTCTTCTGGTCACATATACTGTGCATCCTGTAATAGGATATTTAAAACCAAATTTAGTTTTGCGAGTCATATTAGCTCGCTCTCATGATAATAAATAATTTACAATCTTCGTGCAAAGGTTCGCCATCGACGGATACGTCGCGGAGGACATCATCATCATCATCATCATCATAATTACGTGTCATTGTGTAGTAAGTTAGTAGGTACTTATATTTAACTAAGCACTCGTAATTGATCGCGCGAACGAAGCGAGCTAAGATCTCACTGACAACTTGGGCGATAAAATTTTTTTATACATAATAAAATCTGAACTTAAATCGAGACTGATTTTTCAGTTTCAGAAGTTTCTTCAGTATTTTTTGATTAAAATATTGTACACAATTATTGGTAGGTATGTAATTATGGTTATAGTGAATTATAGTGATCTGATGGTGGAGCTAGGGTGTTGTTCAAAGGAACTCCTTAATAAATCAAAAGATTGAGCTGGAACTTTGCATACCTGTCTAGAATGACTGTATTAAGGTGGGAGCGAACTGATGACGGAGTCTTAGTGAATATGAGTAGGTAAAATAAGCGTGTTTTGGGGCTCATTTGAATCAGCTCGCGCTAACCTCATGAAAGCTTTCCTTTATAAGAATCTTTGTCTTAGCTGACCACCTGACGAACTGTCTGATTCATGATAGATAAAGCACAGTCTAAACCACTGGAGGGTAATTCTGTTAATTTACAAAGGTTATCGTTCCATTCCAATCCATCTACGTTATGGCTCAAATTACGGTTTGATAATTATCCAAAAACCTATTCAGTTATCTCGACCAAATTAAATAAAACAATCGATGGATCGTTGTACGAGCTCGTAAACGTCGCGTAAGCTGAGTCGTTGTTCATTAGCCGAATGCGAAAACACACACCAAAAGCGAAAGTGTATCTGTCTTGGTGTGTAGCAAAGTACTCTGAAGTGAATTTTCAAAATTTAGCTTATAAGGGAGTGAAAAGAGGTGAAAACCTAAGCGTATATGAAAGTGCGTTGTTCGAACATTCTAAAACGATTTTTGTTCTTATTCAAGAATAGTTAAAAAAAAAACACTTAAAAAAAACATTTTGACTGAGCATTCCCATTCGCCAGAGTTTTGTTGTCCTTAAAGGTCTGAACTTAAATCAAGACCATAAAAGGTCAATTTCTGATTCAATTTGAATTTAAATAGATTTGTACTAAACAGTTTAAGTATTTTTTGAATTAAAATCTTGTACACAAAGCAGGTTGCTATGCAATTATAATAATAATAATAATAATGCCGGACATTTCACACAGCATCATCTGGTCCCAAAGTAAGCAGATCTTGTGTTATTTATGGGTACCACATGACTGATATAATACTACTTATATACATTTTTTTTTGCAAATACATACATATTATACATAGAAACACCCAGAACCGAGATAAATACTTGCAGATCATACAAACATTTGTCCCGCGGCGGGAATCGAACCCGCAACCTCTGCGTCCTTATCTGTTGCTGAGTAGAATATTAAGTTGACAGCAAGCTGATCTGAAGATGGAGTCAGGAGCGGTTCCATGAAACTTTTCAGTCTTTCAAGTAACTAAAATACAAGTGTTTGAGCTTGTTTAAAACAGCTTGCGCTTACGTAATGAAATGTTCTCATTTTTTAATATTTTATGTTTTTATTGGCTTACTTATCGGACGATGTCATGATACAGATATAACTATATCTTGTTTTGGGCAAACTACTATCATAGTTTAGCATTGGATACTAGCTATTGTCCGCGATATCGCACGTATCTTATTTACGTAAAAAGTATCCTATGACCGTCAATTTACATTTCATTACACATTACAGAACATTCAATTTACAATCATAGATCATCTTCACGGCCTGATATTATAAATTGTTAGTATTAACAAAGCTTGTTACCTTCATTGTTGTAGCTTCACTAAAATTTTAGTGTAAAATGTTTTTTTAGTACTGATACTTGTTTTCAGCCTACCTCGCATCATGTTTGTCACTGTATAACGTCTTGTTTTGACAAATTTAGTGTTTCCTCGATACAGGCATGACCTAGTGCCTAACCTACAGTTAAATCTGTATTAGATTGTAATTTTGGGAAATTATTATTATTATTGATCAGTTATCCTATATACCTATGCGTATGTAAGTAGGTACTTAAATGAAAACTCACCATGTTTATAGGACAATAACATGTTTATGTTAAACAATAAAAGCTTATCACTTAAATCTGTTTTCGTGAACCAAATTGTGCAATGTGCAGAAAAGTGTTACGAATTTATATTAACACAATTTCAGTATCAATTTCAAGAGCAGATTTTTATCCACAGGAAGATGACGGTCACGGTATGGAAACAGCAAATAGTGAATCAGAAAATCAAGAACCCGTCGATGATTTACCAACTTATGAGCAGATAATAAAAATTTATGATAATAAGAAAGTGTCAGCTGATGGTGAACTTAAACCTGATCTAGTTAAATTCTGGAGCAGTATAAACAAGAAGTTGGTTTCAGATTAATTTAACATAAAAAATCGGAGACGTGACTGCAGGAGACATGACATTAGAGTCGATTATACGATTAACTGCTTCTGACATTTTTAAAATAAGAATGCTTAATGGTACGAGTATTCACAATGGTGGTTTTAATAATAAGACTGATAAAATGTCGATTAGAAATGTTGGTCAAATGGAATCCATAATACCAAATACTGGTGATGAAGGTCAGTATAAAATAATCATCAATATCATATTTGTGATATTGCCGAAATATAACACACCAGATATGGATGATAGAAACATATAAAAAATAAAACCCCAGCACATCATGTTAATAAAACACAAGCCGTAACTACAAATCATCCATTATCCATTATCCATTGATTGGCTTGTCAGCTCAGTTGGTAGCTCTGCCTTCTGTGTTGTAAGTTGAGGGTTCAATTGCCTCCCAGGACAAAACATTGTGTGATGAATATAAGTGTTGGTTTTGTCAGTCATCTGGTCAAGTATTCTATCAGTCACTTGGTCACCATAAAAACAAGCTTTGCTTAGTGGGCTGGGCTATGTGAAATAATGATATGTTCCTGTGTGAAATGTACGGAATTATTATGATTAAATTTCTTAGATTTTAGGGATTTGCCTTTGGAAAGAAGGATTCGATGAAAGCCAAAACATATCTAGTTTCTGCTTTATCTGATTACCACCCAGATAAAGACAAAAAAATATTTAAGAAAGGAAGACCAAGATAATAAGTATAAGTATATAAAAATAAAAAAAGTTGATGATAGAAATCAAAGATTTGTGATTATAATAGTGTTTATTTCAGCTAGTAGTGTGTTCCATGTCATATGGCATCACTCTCTGGGGAAAAACAGCTGATATTTAAGCAATTTTTATTTTTTAAAGAGTAGTACGTGCCGTCTACAAAATGGAACCGCGAGAGTCAAGGGAAATTTTGATGAGATTCAATTAAATTAATCAAAATTATGAAGTATTAATTATACGTTCTAATTCTCTTCGTTTTGTAAGTTGTGATCATGTTATAGATTACAATGAAGCCGGTGGTAGATGAACAAACATCAATGAACCATTCCTAGTCCAGCGTGGTAGACGTAAATAAAGAGGAGCACTTACACCATTCCTGAGAGACCCCAGGATCAGAGATCGGAGAAACATTTTTGGTCAGCGTTCTCAAATAGTTGAGTTCTGCCTTAAGGGTTGAGATGCCAAATACCAACTATGTACCTAATCCGTCGATTTGCACTGCAGTGTTCCATTTCGTATATCAAAAGTCAAAACAATAAAAACATATAACTTATATCACAAAATGTGCATAAATGTGTTACGAATTTGTATTTTCACAATTTTAATATTTACTTCAAGAGGAAAGTTATATCTACAAGAAGATGAACATCCCGGTATGGAGACTGCCAATTATGAACTACGAATAGACCCATATAATTAAGAACCTATTATTAAAACAGAAGGCGAGTCTCACCTGATGGTAAATTGCACAGCTGATGATGGAGAATTATGAACGCAGTGTCGAAATTATACCATCCGATTATGAGTATGCAAAGCAAATTCTAATGCATTTTCCCCGGTCTAGTGAAGACTGCTTTTTAAAAATTCATAGATAAGTCATACATGGTAATAAAAGGTAAGGTATATATATTGTAGGTACTTACAATAGTTGGTTATCTGATCAGTGAAGGGGACTCACCTATATTAAGTAGGTACTTACTCTTACAGATAAAAAAGAAGGAAAGAATAGTGTTTGTTTGACAGCACAAAACAATGAGCTTGACAGGTACTATCAAGAATAAGGTGCACAAGGATAAAACCAGGAGCACGGTGACCAGTTTAACAAGCATGAACATTGCGGGTCTTCCAAACCTGCTCATCAATGATGACGATGAATGGGTAATTTTTATCAACCACCGAGGGCTGCTGGGATGTGCTGAACCAATTCCGGAGGCCAAGCATGGTAATAAGCTATATATAAACAGTTGTTCCGGTTTCGAATATTATGGAAAAAATTGAGCTTGTGCTTTCTGATAGAAATAGAAAACAGGGAATGAATGAATAATGTGGGATCTTATTTACTCGATATGATGTTCGATGCTTATGTAATTAGAAGAAGCTTACATTGGTTAGTTTTACATAATGTTAAATGTTTATATTATATTTGTCTAAATTATAGGGACATTCAAAATAGTCTAAACTTGTTATGTACTTATAGATATCTCATCTAGAGAAAATAACAGAAGACGTATCTTCAAGAGACTTTTACACGAGCACTCCAGCATTGATTCCGTGGTACAGGCTCTGGTAATAGAGTGGGTGACGTCAGCTGACGTGATGGCGTTCAAGAACCCAGTCTCTCGTGGATCTCTTGTCAAAATATCCAGGCTATAGAGTGTATTACCATGAGATATCTTTTCAGCATCATGAGACAATAGAACCGAGGGAATTGCGTTTTTTTGACATATAAGGCTTAGACCGACTATACTCGATAAGATTGATGATGTTAGCGTTTTAAACAAAAATATCAGAGACACAGAACATCAACGACGATGTTACTGTATTGGGTGCTGATACTCTGAAATTGTCATCATCTCGTCTGAAATGTCCCTTTCCAGGTGAGATAAGGACGTTATCTGCGTCAAAACATGTTCTTCTTATTATCTAAGCATAAGCTCACTGGTAGGGACAAAGTTCCAGAATGAATCGTACACGACAAATTAGTAAGAAAATCAAAGAAATACAGGTATTTCTGAGTATTAGACATTTGAGTATTAGGTGAAGTGAGCTCGAATATAATTATCAATAGAATAAAATATAGTAGTATAATATATATTATCGCTGATAAACCTAGATAAGTTAAAGTTTTCTAGTACGTACTAACTACCTTGTGCAATCTCATTCAAACATTGCTCAATTCCCTGCAGTCGCTGTTTGGCACGAACTCTTTAGACAATAACGTCATGCTCTGTGCACTAGGTACGTATTTTATAGCGCCTCATTCGTTTCAAGCGTAAAATAAACTGCTGACCCAAAAATCTGTATTCATAGCCCATGTAATAAAAACTGAGCTTCGCGAATCGAAGGTCCTATGCATAAAACATTGTTGGGACAAAATTCTGTAACCGCTAATGGCTTAATACTCAACTATGTATGAGAACGTCCTGTTTAAACTTTTGGATGAAAACCTTGCTTGTTTCAACATGACAGGTCTTGCAGCTTACACATTCAATTTGGCAAACATGATAACCAGCTGAAAGATTATTATAGTATTCATCACGTTAAATGCCAGGAAAAACGGTTTAAAGCTGTTTTAAGTGTAGGTAAGCTACTACAAAAAACAATCTATTTCCTTACTCTACAAGGTCTGTAAGATCTGCATCTAGGCATACGCTGCTTACGGTGCAAACATTGGTACCACGGGAATCGAATCCTCTCTTCTCAGCCGGCTTCCTACTGTGTCACTAACAAGCTTTAATCATTAGTGGCAGTACAGAATGCAGGTCAACACTATCGGATGAATATTCAGATTGCATGAATAATGCTGCATCGGCCATCAACTCACAATAACCATTGAAGGGCTTTACGTGCTAGATTATAATAAGTCTCTCTCGCGATAGTAGTTAGTCTTTGGTGGGAATAATGTGATTTCAAATGCCACTTGCACAAACAAAACAACTTGGAGGTCAGCAGAAATTGGGCTGAGTTTCATAACTTGTAATGAGTTTTGCATAGACATAGTTAATCTATTTACATCTGCCTGTCTGTCCGCATTTAAACAGAGCTTTTGCTAGCAGACTATTAGTTTAATATTTTTTTAAATTTTGCACTAGTTGGTCCCTACAAAGTTATGAAATTAAATCTTGTGTTTTTGTTAGTGTTTTTAGGGGTACCTCCTCTACATGTAAAGTAAGGTTGTTGTTTTTATTTCACTACCTTTTTGTGTTTAATTTCGGTACGCTACGCTTACGCACTCACATTAAATAAATAGAAGCAGTAATATTGCTCCACAGGTCACTACCAAATACACAATATGCACTGTCTATGCACTGTAGGAAGCAAGTGATTGACGTTAGGATGATAAAATGTTATCGATAGTAGCTATCGATTTAAATCCTTACTATTATTATAAATTTGAAAGTAACTAAGTCTGTCTGTCTGTCACGTTTTCACGCCTAAAGCGCTGAACCGATTTTGATGAATTTTGGTATAGAGATAGATGGGACCATGGAGAAGGACATAGGCTTTCAATGTATGTACCACGCATGCGAAGCCGCGGACAGCAACTAGTATATCATAATTAAAACAAGTTTAAAAATACTATTTACTACTTCGCCCGCGCGTTTATACGAGAAACCATCGAGTTTATATTATATTATCGTATTATTCAAGTTTCAAGCAAATTGCACCACGCGTTAAAAAGTTTCATACATTCACTTTGACCCCTATTCGGGTGAATAATTATTAAAATAATTAATAATAAGTGAATAGTAATTATTCAAAATAACCTTCACAAAGATTATTAATAGGGTTATTTTGAATAATCCAGAAATACGTTTTAATTTATTTTGCATTTTAAGTATGTAAACCTAGTTTCTGAGAAATCACAACAACCGTTAAAAAAATCCCATACATACTTTGACAGCCCAATTTACCCCTTTGTAAGAGTTATTTTGAAAAATCCTGAAACACGTGTCCATTTATTTTGCATTTTAATTATTCATATCGAGTTTCAAGCAAATCGTACCATGCGTTAAAAAATCATATATCCGTTTTCACCCCTTTTCAGCCTCTTAGGGGTTGAATTAAAAAAAACCCACCCTAGTGGGTGGTTTTGCTATAAAAGGAGGAAAATCTAACTTCCAAATTTCAGCTTTCTAGCTTCAGCGGCTTAGGCTCAGCGATGATGAATCAGTCAGTCGGTCAAGTTAAGCTCTTTTATAGGTATATCTATACTCTTTTATATATAATCTATACTCTTTTATAGGTATAGATTTATATATAGATAGAAAGTAGTTATTATTACATTTCTATGCCTACTTACTCCACGTGACTACTGTCGCGGTCGGTCGGTTAGTTAGTTTAGGTACACTATTTAAATTGTAACTTTAAATAATCCAACAAAAATATAACAAGTCCGAATTAAGTAGCAATAGAGATAAATATAGCTAAGTAAAATAAAACATTTTAAATAGGTCAGCATTTATATATTTAAAGGATTCTGTTCATTAACAATATGTTTAAGTTTGCGAATCACTCGGCTCGGCGAGTGGCGTACGCGAAGTATTTGTTTGTTCCCAAAACTCGTTCATAACGCCATAGCATAAATCGCAAGTATTCATTGCCAGCAATGTATATTTTAACAATTACATTTCCTTTCGCTATCGTTAAAATATTAAGATTAAGAGACTGATGAAAATAAATTATCTCTTCGGCATCGCTTATCACTTGACTTTTTGCTCTGCGAGTAATTATTGAGGAATATGGCATTTTTCTTTTCACGAACATCTCGAGCGAATAAATAGCGATATCGCATGTTTTCATGCAAGTATGAACAAAAATCAAACATAGCCTGCCCTACTCACATGACCGTTTAAATTAGCTATGTGTTCTGTGATAAAAAAAAACTATTTTAATTTGAGATCACATTCTCTAACGTTTCTCTTAACATTTAAAATATACTGACCAAAGAGTTAAGTCGTTATATACTTATAGATATCTCATGTTTTCTAGAAAAAAACCCGGGAGAAGTGTCTTTAAGAGACGTGACTTTATAAGAGTCAAATAAATTAACTGCTAGTGACATTTTAAAAATAAGAATGCTTTATAATTTCATCGTAAAAAAGAAGTTTCAAGCTCCTGATTGTCACAAGCTCCTTGAGCCTGGCAAGAAAATTGGTTAATTAAAACCGAGTGATACGAATCTAAAACCAAGCCAACCAACCAACCAATACACAGGCAAAAATCCGGACGCATCTTTGGAAAGAGGTTTTGCAGACGTTTCAGAAAATTATCAGACCAAGTATGAACACGATGATGATAATGTAGCAAATGTAAGGAATCAATTCCAAAATTATATGAGTAATGGGGCTTTGATATGGTTTTTCTGATAAAATGTAGTCCAGAGGTAATAGTGGAGTCCATAATACCCAACTCCGATAGTGTAGTTTAATATAAATGCACCAGAAAAGATGTACGGAGTTATATTGTCGAATCTATCAGACATAAATACAAATTTAATGTATATAATTATAAAATTATTATAATTAATTATTACTTTATTGTACACAAAACGAACTAAGAAGAAATAATAGAAATAAAATTGTACAATGGGCAGTCTTATCGTTATTTCTTTCAGGCAACCTTTGAATAGACAGGATAAACAAAAACAGAACGGCGGCGGTGTACAAAAAGTTACTTAATATACTAATACAAAAAAACATAAATATACAAATACACAAATATTATTGTATGATGCTAATCGACAAACAAGATAAATATTGACGCATACACTTCCTATAAAAAATAAATAATTATAAACGGTGCTAAATAACCATTTAGCAGATTCCAGAAATAGACAGATTATTATCATGAACTTTGACTTTACAGATATGGATAAATTTCGATGCGTGGATTGATGCAGGTAAGGAGTTCCATAAGCGTACAGCTTGAACAGTGAAGGATTCACCATACATAGCTGAACTATGGACAGGAGTACAAGAGCTGGAGAGTGACAGAAGAGCGCAGAATACGATCGTTTGCCTGGTGCAGGAAAACAAAATGTTTCTTTAGATAACAGGGAGAGGAAGACAGAAAAATGATATTGTATAGAAAATACAGGTTATGAGCTTTCCGATGAAAACGAATAGGAAGCTACTTAAGCTTCATGCGAAATTCGGAAACTTGGTCATATTTGCCGCAAATATGAACCGAATACAGAGATTTAGAAGGCGCTCAAGTTATTTTGTAAAACTTCGCAGAGGAAAAGATAGCTCGCTAACACGTGTCCATTTATTTTGCATTTTAAGTATCCAAACCAAATTTCTAAGAAATCACACCACCCGTTAAAAAGTTCCAATACAAACATTGCCCCATTTTACCTCTTTGTTAAGGTTATTTTGAAAAATCCTGAAACACGTGTCCATTTGTTTTGCATTTTATTTATTCATATCAAGTTTCAAGCAAATCACTCTCTTAGGGGTTGAATTTTAAAAAATCCCGCCTTAGTGAGTGGTTTTGCTGTAAAAGAAAGCTACCTTTCCCGATTTTTAGCTTCAGCGGTTTCGACTCGGCGAAGATGAATCAGTCAGTCAGTCAGGTTTAGCTCTTTTATAGATACCAATGAAACACTATTGTCAATATTCAGCAAACCCAATCCCAACTGGTGAGTAAAAATATCGTGGCATCACACTAGAAGATAAGCCCCAAGGAAACCATGCTAATACACCCGTAACAAATGCTTTTATCAGTCGATCTATCTATAACAACATCTAATAACAACAGCTCTTCTAACATAGATATTTTTGGGCTCTCTCTTTCTAAATTTAAGCTCGCATTTAGGAACCAACTGCATGTTTCGCATTCTTTTTAAGTCGCTTTGTGTCAAATATTATGATTTTTTAAAAGTTTTTATCCTATTATAATATAAAATGTCCACATATGCTTCATTTTAAGTTTTGTAAATTACTACTAAGCATTTATAAATTTTTTTGATCGTATAGATTTAGGTTTGGAAAAACGTTTCGTTGGATGAAAAAGAAAATCTATTTTTCATCTTACCTGATTACCTATCAGATGCTGACAAAGATACATCTCAAAAAAAGTTTCAATTATATGAAATAAATAAAAGTATAAGATAAAAATCTAAATTGATTGCACCATTAACAACTATCACACTATTATTAGCATGTTTGTATATTTAGTTTTGTTCGTACATTTCACTTTCAACTAATGACTTCATATTACCATATAAATGAACAATTGCAATTTTCAATATTTCTTATAGCCGTTTCAATGCAGCACATTTGGTCGCAACAGTCAGTTTCAGCCGAGCTTACATTGGCAGCCTTGAGTACTGGTGGACCTAAATATGTTTAAAAAGTTAATGTTAGGCGATTTCTCGGAGCAGATAATGTCTTTCTTCCTAGGCTGTTTGATGCTAGAGGTTTCTAGAATGAAAATGAAACCCCAACCCTGGTTTAACCAACCAAAGTTTATATATATTATACCACAGAAAGCAGTATCTTATCATAGACTTTAACATATCTACATATTTACTTTAGACAGACTATCGCCAGCGACGGTGAGAACATTTTCATTCTAGAAAGCATTCCATTTTAGAAAAGTTAATATATCTATAGAAATCAAGAACCTATTCGTTTCATAAAATTCAGTGTAATAGTTTTCGTGGTTTATATCAGGTTGATAATCATAATAAATCGATTATATCATGCACTCTTGTAACTAGGAACATAATAAATTATTTACAAAAAATCATACTAACCAACCTCCTAGCGTAATGGTTATGCAACTTAATCAGCGTTTCCTGAACTGGCTGACTATGAACTCCCTGAACTTTTTGAGACCAAATATGACAATGTCGCTGTATCCGTCCCATCGTCATCGAACGGTAGGGACTGGGACGGGGCTGAGCGAATGGATCACGCTCGCGACGTGGTTTAGTCAAAAAGTTCGTGAGGTTCCAATGTATATTTTTGACATCGTATGATAATAATCTTATTTAATTAAAATACATCGTCAACATGCTCACGTAGATAAAGTTCTAGGAGATCTTTACCTTTTTACACGAGCACTCCAGCATGGATCTCGCGGTACAGGCTCTGGTAATAGAGTGGCTGACGCTAGCTCACGTGATGGCTTTCAAGAACTCCATGTCTCGTGTATCTTTTGACATAATATCCAGCCTATAGAGTGTAACAAAGCAAGCACTAGAACCGATGGAATGGGTATTATTAGCTTTGAAATTTAAGGCTATACTCGATTAGATTGTTGCTGTTATTGTTTTAAAACAAAACATGTCAGAGACCTCAAAACATCAACGCTGAAGTAACTGAACTGGGTGCTGATACTCAGAAAGTGTCATCATCTCATTAGAAATATACCCTTTTCATGTGAGATAAAAAAGTTATCTGCATGAAAACATGTTCATCCTATTTCCTTTATGCATAAACTCAGGGACAAAGTGCCAAAATAAATCGTTTACTCTGCGAGTAATTATTGAAAAACATGGCATTTTTCTCTTCTCGAACTTCTCGCGCAAAAACAAGTTTTATCATATATACCTAGCCCTACTAACATGATCGTCCAATTTAGTTATGTGTTTTGCGGTAATAACAAAACATTTTTATTTTAGCTTTCTCAAACGTTTCGTTGACTTTATAGGTCTGATTTTAAACCGAAACTATTGTATTTCTGATAAATAAGTAAGGTACGCACGTTATAATACTTACGCATATGTATGTAGATACCTAACTCGTTTTTGCTTAAACGAAAACTCGCTATATTTGACAATAACAATTTTATGTTAACAATAAACTTGTATCACTTAAATCACAAACTGTGCAATGTGCACAAAAGTTATACGAATTTGTATTTTCACAATTTACATTTTAACTTCAAAGGGAGACTTACATCCACAGGAAGATGAAGTTTCTGGTAAGGAAACAGCCTATGATGAACCACAAATAGACCCAGAGAATGAAAAACTCATTGGTTATAAACTTAATGCTAATGAACCCATTGATGATGAACTCATTGATGATGAAGCAATTGATGATGAAATTATTGATGATGAAATTATTGATGATGAAACTAATGGAAAATCCATTATCGAAAGTGAAGGCATGTCAGCTGACAGTAATCTCGAACTAAAAGATGAATACTATGAAGAAGACGGTGTTCAAATTATACCATCCGATTATGAGTATCCAGATCAAGTTACTATGCATATACCCCAATCTAGTGAAATACTGAATCGTAATCAGCCAGAAGCTGGTTTTGATCTGAGCTTCGATGAAATGATGAAGCTTAAGCTTTGGCCTGATGCGCTTATCCCATACTATATTGATGTGCATTCTTTCAATGGTATGTTTTCGTCTGTTATTAAGGTGTGACTATTATTTGCAAAATGTGTTGTTATAAATCTTCCAAAACATAAATCATATAGTCCTTTTAACCCTCTTGCTTATAGATGGCACAGAAGCTTTTTATGATTTTAATACATAGGTGGGACTCTTCCACTGACCACTTATCCAACTTGAACATATATAAAGTACCTACTCTTACAGATAAGGTGATGCGGGATAAAATCCGTAGTTTCCTTAGTTCGGTGAACAGTTTGACAAGCTTGAACTTTGTGGAGCTTCCAAGTCCGCCTATCAACGATGACGGCAGATGGGTGATCTTCATCAACCGCCAAGGGTTGTTAGGATGCGCTGACCATTCTATAAGGAACTTTACCAATTCCGGAGTCCAGGTATTGTGATAAAACTATTTATATAAATAGTTATTTCGGCTTTGTAAAGTATGGTAAAATTGAGCTTCTAGTTTCTGATAGCAATACAAAACCGGAAAGTTCAATGTGGGATCCTATTTGCTTCTTATTCTGATTCTGATCTGATATGTTGTTCAATGTTTATATAATTAAAAGAATATAATATTTGACAGTTTTACATAATAATATGAATGTTTTTGAACCAGCGCGTTGTTCTTGGCTACCACTGTATGAGCACAGAAGGAGAGTTAGCAGAGGCTGTGTTGGCCATAGCTGGAGTCCCAGCACAACACACTTCGCCTGATCGAGACTTATATATCAAAATCAACGAGCAGAATATTATACCCGGTAAATAACTTAATATGTGGATATCACCGTGTGGCTTAACAGTCATTCTGGTCATTCATTCAGTCAGGTATCGTCATAGATCGTTTTCAAAAAACACGATAATATCTGATCTCTCAAAAAAAAAAACTCAATTAATTTTAAGATGACAAGCTATAAGAGTCCTTAACGCTTGTCTTTTTCTGCGACTTATTATTGTACGAAATAGCATTTTTCATTTCTATACGCTCAGTGTACATCCCGTTAAACTCAGCAAGCGACTAAATAGCGCGAACGCATGTTTTCGTGCGAATTTCGTGCCTCACGAGGCCCTTTTAATTATTTTTGTTTCGGTGGTGCTGGCAGCCACGCGCAGCTCTGTTGAACCTTTTATAGTGTATAGTAGGTACTACGCTTTTATCCATCTACTCGTGATGTAATTGGTGTATATATAAATCTTTTTAGATAACAACCTACTTCTTCTTTTTCTTCACTTGCTATTTCGAACCAGTGTGATAGAATGGATAAAGATCACTTCAGAAGCTTTTATCGTGGACTCGGAACATGTTTTCAACCATCTACTTTATTCGATTGTAAATTTCAGATAAGAGATACTTATTTGAAAAGTTCATGAATAACGAGTGGTTGTTTCACGATATGGAATACGATTTTAAAAGTGTCGGACATTTTCATAGCTACAAACATTCAATTAATGGTCGCCCGACGTTAGAACCTCTGGTGAGTTTATGATATTATACATGTCGTACCTACTTATACATAGAACTTCTACTAGTAATAGGTACAGTAACCTACCAGAGGCAAACCTTCAACCAGGTATTATCCTCATTTTAAATTATAGAGAAATTCAAAATATACTGACCCAAGTTCGAAGTCGTTATATACTAACAGATATCATTTTTTTTTAGAAAAAACCAGAAGACGTGACTTCAAGAGATGTGACTTTAGGAGAGTCAAATAAATTAACCGCTAGTGACATTTTAAAAATAAGAATGCTTTATAATTACATCGTAAAAAAGAAGTTACTTCAAGCTTCAGATTGCCACAAGCTCTTTGAGCCTGGCAAGAAATTTGGTCAATACAAACCGAGTGATACGAATCTGAAACCAAGACCTAAATCCGCTAGATATACTGGCGAGAATCCAGACGCACCATTGGAAGGAGGTTTTGCAGACCATCCAAAAAATGATCAGACCGAGTATGAATACAATGATCCTAATGAAGCAAATGTAAACGATCAATCCAAAAATGATGTGAATAATGGGGGCTTGGATGAATACAATGGTTTTTCTGATAATAAGGCTGATGAAATGTCAGGTGGAAATAAAGGTCAAATGGAGTCCATAATTCCAAACTCCGATAATGAAGTTCAATATGAAAACCAACAACATGATAATTTTCATATGGACGATACTGTCGAAAATAACGCACCAGGCATGAAAGATGTTAACATATCACCGAATCAACAAGAAGAATCAGAACATGAGTTTAACTATTTAGATGATGATAAAAAAAAAGCTACTATTGTCAACATTCATAAAAGCCAGTTGCAACCGGTCACTAATAAATATGGTGGCATCGCACAATTAGCAGGAAGTTTAGCGCAATTAAAAGCTGAACCTTCAGAACACCATGTCAATATGATAGAACCATTATCAAAAAAACAAACAAACGAAAATTCCCGCGGAAATAAAAAAAAAACAGATCTAGTTTCTGTCTTATCTGATTACCACACAGATGAAGACAAATATTCATTTCTAAAAGGAAGTAGAAGACCTAGACTTGAAGGGTTAAAGGGTAAAAAATGAATAAAAGTTCAAAATAAAAATCAAATTTTATTACAACATTTACATCTATCACAATATTATTGGCACGTTTGTATATTTCTTTTTACGTAGCACGTTTCACAAATGACTTCGCAGCACCATTTGAATTGGCAATTGCAATTTTCAGTTTCTCTTATAGCCGTTTCAGTGTATCCTCGCCTGCAGCACATTTGGTCGCAACTGTCTGTTCCAGCCGAACTTATATTGCACTGGCGACCTTGAGTGCCGAGAGACCCGAACGTGTTGGGAAAGCAGAAGTCTGGTGATTCTTCAGAGTAGATAATGTCTTTCTTCCCAGGCCGTTTGATGCTAGAAGTTTCTGGCATGAAACTGTCTCCATCGTTACTGGCGATAACCTGTCAAAAATAATTGGGTATGGTAACATTAAACAGATGGACAAATATTTAGTACAATTCCGCTTAGCGGAATTGTACCTGTTTAATGTTTTGTAATGGATTTCCGCAAAGTCACGCCTGAATCAATTATCTATCTTGGGTATGGTAAAGTAAATCATAAGTTTTTGTTTCCCCTGATGGAGTGCTAAATGCAATAAAAGACGAGACATGTCAATAAATACGAGAGGTGCTTAACGATTTTAGAAAAAAAAATATGATTTGATTATGTTTCAACATTTCTTGCATTTGCATATTCCATAGCATTAAAAGTTTTAGCTGAAAATGTACAGGGAAGCTACCTTGGCAGCGCCTTCAAAGCGGTCCCGCAGTCGGTCGCCTACTTCTCTAAAGGTCGGCATTCTCCACCAGCAGGTTCTAAGCGTGCAAGACCCAGAGAGCCCATGGCATTTGCACTCTATCTTCATATTATTCTTGATTGCCTGTAAAGACAACGTCAATTTGAACATCATCAACTTTGGTGTTTGGTCAGTTTCCAAGCAGTAGGAGCTAAATATATTGTATCATTTTATCCCAGTTTAAAAAAAACACCCAATAGTTTAAATACCAGGGTAACTCGTAGTCGTTATCGTAATCGATAATATTTGACGATTCTCAGTGTATTTAGGCAGAGCTAAATCGAAAATTTACATATTATAAAAGATTTCAGTTTATGACTGGATTCACTTCATCAGCCTGCAGGAACTACAAACCACCTAGTTTCTTGACAGATGTTAGCAGACAACATTTGTGACACGCAGCAAGAATCGAATTGCTTAAATATCTATAAAATCATGAACAAGCCGTTTTTGATTCTAAAGACGCTTCGTGAAATTCAGTGTAAATGAAGTCTAAATTGGGTTATATCCAGCTGCATAGTTTTGTACTTAATTAGAAAAACAACAAATGATTCACACGGCATCTATAAAAAATATTACTAACCAACCTCCCAGCGTGATGGTTATGCAACTTTATCAGCGTCTTTATGTCGCTTCGTTTCCTGTACCGGCTGTCCATGAACTCCCTGGACTTTTTGAGACCAAATCTGACGTTGTCGCTGCATCCTCCCCATTGCCATCTGTCGGTGGGGACTTGGGACGGGGGGAGAGCGACCGGATCACGCCCGCGACGTGGTTTAGGTGCACCCTGAATAACAAATTTATGAAGTAATTTTCAATCGCCATCTAATCACGCTATGGAATCGCATAATTAGATGAATAGGTACAGATATTTGAGGTTATTAATTTTTGACAGATTTTTTACTTATTATTTTGATATCTGTTTAGTACTTCTTACCTTTTCACACGAGCACTCTAACAGGGATCCCGCGGTACAGGCTCTGGTGATGGAGTAGGTGACGCCAGCTGACGTGATGGCGTTCACGAACCCCGTCTCTCGTGTGTCTATGAACAAAATATTTAGGCTATAGAGTGTACTGGCCATAATGCCTAAGCACCATGGAACAATAGAACCAGGAGAATTGGTTTTTAAAGCTTGTAGTTTTAAGCAAGGCATACTAAAATATCAACACAGCTTGAAGTTTCTGTGCTGATGCTCAGAAAGTGAGATGTGAGAATATCTCACGCTGATAACGTCCTCATCTCACTCGTTTCCGTCAAAGTATACCGTTTTCGGGTGACTTGATGACGTTAACTGTGTCAGAAGTTCATCTCTCTTTCTAAGTATAAGTTTACAATTCGATGGTTTATAATATACGCCAATGTCAAAAGAAAAACAAAGAAATAGAAGTACAATCGAGGAAGAAATGAGTGAGCTCGAATATACCTTCGACGACTCGAATCCAATTATCTATGGTATCGCTAAAAAAACATAGAATTCAAAATTTCCTAGTAAGTACTAAACTAAATCCTATTGAAACATTACCCAATATCTTATCGCTGATAAGCACGAACTCAATATAAGTACAATAACTTCATGCTCTATGCACTAGGTACGTATTTTATACAGCGTTATTTGTTTCAGAAGGAAAATAAGCTATTGTCTGAAAAATCTATATGTAATAGTCCATGTAATAAAAGCTGGGCTTAGCGAATCGAAGGTCCTATGCATAAAACATTGTTGGAACAAAATGTTGTAACGGCTAAAGGCATTGTGAACATGAATACTTGCTCAGTATTCATGTTCACAATGCCTTTAATATGACACACCTTTACACGTTTATATTGACAATTATCATCATAAAAAGCAGGCTTATATATATTTTCCTAGTAAAATCTATGACATTCTGCATCTCGGCATATGCTGAATAAGATGCAAACATTGGTCAGCAGGGATTTTAACCCTCTCGTTTCAACCGGCCGCCCACCGCGCCACTTACAAGCAAGTATGTCACTAACAGGCAATAACAATTGATGGCAAAACCGACGGCAGGTCAACACTATCAGATGAATATTCAGATTGCATGAATAATGCTGCATCGGCCATCAACTCACAATAACCATTGCAGGGTTTTACGTGCTAGAATATAATAAGTCTCTCTTGAGGTTCGATGGCTTTATGGCGCTGTATTATTCTTTGGTGGGAGTCATAGTGTAATTCTAAATGCCACTTGCTTCTTCTACTTGCTCAAAACAACTAGGAGTTCAGCAGACATTGTGCTGAATTCAATAATAACTCGTTCTCGGTTATACCATATATTGATGAAGGCTTGACTTACCAAGGAACTACTTACTTGTACTTGTGAGGTTATGAGGTTGCTTGGTCTTTTTTAAAACTAAATTAAGTGTCATTAAGTACTTACTAAAACGTGAAAAATTTACTATAGAATTGTTAAGAGAAGGTTAGAATTTATAGATAGTTCCTCTGCTGATGGCATAGTTTGTTATTTTCTCACGGAGACGCGATTAAAATCGAATTGGAAACTATCGGAACGAAGACACTTGGCCGTCTCTTGCACTAACGAGCTCAAACAGGTACGAAAATCTAAGGCTACATTCACATAGAAATTAAGACACGAATGATGACTGTCAGAAAATAGCGCCATTAAGCCAGTCAAGTAATTATTAATTGAATACAAAACGATCTATAAAAATATGCCTCAAATTTAAGATGAATGTCAGATGTACCCGAAAATTTGACTGGCCTATCAGCTTAGTTGGTAGTAGCTCTGCCTTCTGCGCTGTAGGTTGAGGGTTCGATTCCCTCCCAGGATAAACATTTGCGTGAAGAAAGTCATTTGGTGTTTGTTCTGTGTCTGGGTGTTACAAAATATCATAAGTATGTATTTAAAAATATATATAAGTATTCTATCAGTCATCTAGACACCATAATACAAGCTATGCATAGTTTAGGACTAGATGGTGTTGTGTGCATTGCATCCAGCAATATTTATTTATTTATTTATTATTTATCCCTTTATTGGCATACAAGTTGGACAATATGATGTGAAGGCAGGATTGCAACGCCACCTACCCCTTGTCTAGGGCCTCGCTCTATGTGATTGCGTTAGTATACCTCCAAAACATGCTTTACGATTTATGGGTCCTGCGAAACTTCAAGCAGGTTCTCAAATAGGTGTTCTATTCACAATACATTTAGATTTTCTCATCAATTGTGCCATATTGTCCATTCACATTATAATGAGTTAGTCATTCAGTTTGTGAAGCGCATTTCATTTCGTCATGGTCGGTCAGCTTCAATTATTGAGATTGACATCAACTTGCTATTTCTTTGTTGACTATTGTGTTATGTTGATGATATTTTGTTATCTATTGATGGCATTACGTGGAACATTTGCAGAGTACTTAAGGTTGTTTTTATTAGTGATATAAGTCTCACCAGACAAGCTATACTTTTGTAATATACGAAAAGATTTTATTTTGTTTACAGCATAGTCCAAATTAGATTAAACATAAATTTTATAATAAATTGTGTTGCCATATTGAATAGATTTTCCTGGGATTTGCAGCAGTTTTATTCAGCACTTAATTACATGACAACTAAAACGAGCTAAAACGCGTCAATTTGTTAAATTTAAAAAGTGTTATTGAAAAATGTTAGTGTTTGGTGCAAACAAAATAAGATGGTTCGTATTTCATGAAATTTTAGTTATTCTAGCAAACCAACAGAGTCAGGGCCATTATCTTGTCAGTATGGCTATTGCAAGGGATAAGGTCTCCAGCTTTATTTCCTCTGTCTTGGCTTACATAACTGATTTAAGTATTTCACTTTCAAAACTTTCGTGAGTTGTACTATAGATTTTGATAAACACGTATAAACACGATAAACATGTAACATATCAAATAAAATTCAGCCTGATGTCGATTTTCTTGATGAATCGAAACAGTGTCAGTGGCTCCATTGACAAAATAATACCATGAGTAAAACCCGTGTTTATCAAAATGATTTAATTAGTTAAAATGTGTCTTATGACAAGGGTAAGTTCTACCTAGGACCAACAACGTGTTCTTTGAAGCCGTCTCGTGCTATAATGTAAATGCCATATCCTACTGACGACTAGCCTGTTAAGGTGTTTGACACCCCAATGTCTCGTTACTCGCGTTCGTTTTCGGGCTTGTGATAGTACCGTGGTATTCATTAAACCGAGATTAGATAACCGCTGGTTTGCTGCTCCGCAATGCGGAGCAGCGGACAGCAGATCGGCATCGGACGCGCCTATCGATTCCATGCTAATTGGGCCCGATGCACCCGCGCCTGGCGTATCGACGCCGCATTCCCGCCGTCCCCACTCGTCCCAACAGATACAGAGAAATTTATTGCACGAACAATTTATATAATTGACGCGCGACAAAAAAGCGAGAGTGTACACCCATCCGCGGCAGAATCCGACCCATAATTACTCCGCGACCCGTCGACGCTTGATTTTTACAGGCGTTTTTGATTAAATTTCGATGGACATCAAGGATGCGTCCTCTGTTGTTATGAGAAGAATGCCAATTTCGAAATATTTTGCTAGTCGTTTAGACGGGAGTAAAAAAAGACGGGAGTTTGTGCATGGGAACGGGTGGGGTCGGCGCGGATGCCGGGGACGCTGCCGTTTTTCTGGAGCTGGTAGGGGCTGGCAGCGGGCGCGATACCGCTCGTCATTATAAATCCGCGGCGGTGCGCTCACAGCGAGGCATTCCTCGCGCGCTGCCCGCGTTATGTGCTGTAATTATCGCAAAACGCGGCCCTGAGTCGCAAATATGTCGTTGGGAACGGGGGACATGACATTCTCATCACCGAACGTTGACTTTTTTAGATAGTCTGGGCTTCGAAACGGGTCCAGCTCCGTGCCTCTCCCACGAGCTGCCGGCGATTATATTTGGGTAGTTCTTGCGTGGTTTTTACGTCGTTCGCCACGAGCGCTCGCGGAATGTCGCTATTCGTGTCCGCTGAATAATTCAGTGAAATTGTCAATCGATCAATAAAATCGTATCGATTCACACTTGAAAGTTGTATGGCTTCAATATCTTGGTTTTTGCAAGGTGGGAATACTTGGAAGTCGTTCCGCCATCGCGCGGTGTCAATCATGCGCACGTGCTATTCCATCGGCTCTTGAAAATGCTGCGATGGTTCGCATCAGGTTGTTACTGAGACATTGTTGAGCCACCATCATGTTTAACACATAAGTATACTTAACTGTTGAACCACTTTTTATACGAAAGTAATTAATGTGTTGGAACTCGTTTTATAGTGAACTTTAGTAGGTTCTTTTTGCTTGTTACTCTTATATTATTACTGTTTACATTTTTTTTTGTCTATAACTGTCACTGTATGACGTTTATGACATTATAAATCTGATTCTTGCTGAATTTTATGATATCGTGGACCATAGTCGTGGATGCTTATTTCAAAGTTCATAGCAAAATACAAGAGTAATTACATAAATCAGCGTCTTAAAACATGGATCTAGCTTTGACATTGCATTACTTTACGTTCGCGATAATTCTCTTTACGACTTTGTTTGTCGATGAGGAGGAAAAGGAGAGCGTATAAACATACACAACATTCACGGAGTCACAGAAATTCACAAGTTTAAATACATAACTTAATGTGCATTCAGGCTACTTTTTGTAATAAATCGTAGTATTTTCTTTCTGCCTATTTAGCACAATACGCCATCCACTATAAGTTACTGGGTAAGGTACAAAGTTTCTGCACGAAACAAGCATTACTTAGATAAGTTCCTCCCTCCGAGCATCGAAGAAACACCGATAATCGACCTATGGACCTATATGGATGGTCGCATAAAATCGTGGATATTGGTGTCTCAAAACAATTCACCACGGCATTCTTCGGAAGAATTTTATTGTCTAGCTGACTTCGACTGGTGATGATGATGATGTACTACATGAATGATGATAATGATGTACTTAAGTCAGGATAACCAATAATGCGACAAATAAAAAAATGGTGTAAAACATTCAGTTTTTGTTTATTTATTGTATCAATAGCTATGTTATTAGTCTAAAAATATACAGTTGCTCTATACAATTTTAAAATGTGGCTCTATCTCGATACTTGTATTAGTAATGTGGTTAGTTAAACCTACATAGGCAGATACAATCCTCCTACTTAACGAAGGCACTATCAAGCCTATTAATAAAGAACAGTATATTAAGGAGATTTCAACATTAATCACTGGTATTAACAACATAAATAATGTTGATACGCTCCAGCAAGAATGCAGAGTCCATCACTACTGCTAGTTTTGTATAACGTTAAGCTAGTCAATATTGCAAAATAAACTATAACTCCATGCGTTGAAATTCAATATAACTTAATTGAAATTTTCTTGATATTTATCATGATAGACATACCTAACATACTCTTCGTTTCCACGACAGAATTCTAGTGGACAAAGTAAGGTACCTAGTGTGTTTGTAAAAAACGCAGTTTAAAGGTAACTTACTGCTTATTGGAGATTTTTAAATACTACTTTTAAAACTATCATGGTTTTGCACATAATTTTCAGTCAAACGGGATATTTACCATGATATATGAGTTTTTCTGCTTCTCGATATTTCGGCACAGTTGCATGCGCCATGATCACGAGATAAACTGAAGTCTTTGCGGGTGGATGTTATTGGCAGACAAAACGGTCTACCCTCTTTCTCAGTCTTTTACTGCGAACATTACCCCTACTACCGGTTTCACTGTCACTAACAACTCGATCACGATTACGACACACAACACTCTCGGTATCTGGACGCATAACTGGTACCTCACTTTTACGATTTCCACACATCCTCACCACAGGGTTCCAGGCTCCAGACAATTGAAAACCGTCTTCTCGATTGTAACTCCTGTGTTTGGTAATCTCTATTGCCTCTTGTACCAATCTTGGGATGTAATGTTTTTCAGTTGAGATTACCTGTGGATTGTAACTCGATCCAGTGGTATGAGTCAGATTCTAGTAGATGTGTAGCTATGGCCGACTTTTGTGTGTCCATATTTTTGACCGCCCTGATGTGTTTTGTCACTCGACAAGCTATAGTACGTTTTGTTTGGCCCGTATCATGGCGCATGCAACTGTGCCGAAATATCGAGAAGCAGAAAAACTCATATATCATGGTAAATATCCCGTTTTGAGTGAAAATTATGTTTTAAATACTAGTCTTGCAACAGAGCACGTTCACGGCTAGTCACGAGCAAATGTGTGAGAAATTAGTGGGACTTTCACTGCACCTTTTGCGAAAGTAATCTGTCTAATCTAAGCCAAATCACTATAAAGTTATAGTTTATATTATAAATAATCAATGGCGGGAGAGCGAGCTCTTTTTATCAGACTTCAAAAAAGGAGGAGGTTCTCAATTAGTCGGAATCTTTTTTTTTTATGTATGTTCACCGATTACTCAAAGATGCCTGAACCGATTCAATTTTTTTTTTGTTTCAAAGGGTTTACTCCCATTTAAGTTTTATCGAAATCGGTCGAGCGGTTATTAAAATATCAACAAAAATCTAAAAGTTGTATACATCGATGATATTGTTATCGCGTGGTGCAGTGCAGAGCAGTGCGTTTAGTTGGCCTACCCATATTATAATGGTATAAACAAAATAAATCCACTAAAAAAATCAAAATAAAATAATTTCATAGTCTCAAATTGTATCCAATGGAGTCGGGTTTCTTGTTAGTTTTTAAAACGTAATTATGTTTCAACCAGTTGATCAGACCGCTGATGCTGTGCGAGTTATTTCAAGGAGGCAGGGAGTGACCATTCTGTGCGATTCTGTGCGTCTAACTTCTTTGCTGTGGTAGCAGTAGATAAACTCTCTGAACGTTGGTGCTATAATTTCATCTTTGGCAGTGAGAATGCTGAGCCCATCACACAGACGATAAGAAGGCGACGGCTCAGAGATCATCTCGCGTCGGCCTATATGTGAAATTGCTGGGAATTTTGCAATTTTAATTTTATTTATAACGATGTGCTGCAAGTTTGAAGCAACAGCGTTTTGATGTTTTTCGGCGATAAGCTTTTTATCAAAACTTACAGTAAAAAGTATATGCAACTTATACAAGAGAAATACATTTTGAACAGTTTGAGATTTCTTCATTATCTAAGGTAAAAGCAGAAAACCTGATGTTTACCTCACTTTTTGTGTAACTCATAACGGTTTTGTTTGATTTTGTTTAATGTCGTTTTTCTTACAAACATTAGTCCTCTACCTCAATAACAGGATCTAGGAGCAATGACACTGGACTGTATCGGTTCCTTTTTGACATTTTCTTGAAGCTCAAAGACAAGCATACGTTTTGCTTGAGTCTCTTTACAAGTTTTCTATGAAAAATTAAGAAGGACTAATATGCATATGAAGGCCTTATATTAGTCCTTCTTAATTTTTCAAGGTCTACTATTTGTTATTTTTTTGATGATTTCATTATTTGAATCTTTTTAATTGAATTATTTGAATCGATTGACTCTTGACACAAAGCTGCGCTGGAAAGCACACGTCAAGTAGAAAAGAGATGAACTAGAAATACGCTTCAAAAAAATGTACTGGCTGCTTGGACGAAACTCCGCTCTGTCAGTACACAATAAGTTATTATTGTACAAGCAAGTCCTGATGCCAATTTGGACCTATGGAATTCAGCTGTGGGGCTGTACCAAAAAGTGCAATATACATATAATACTAGGATTCCAAAATAAAGTTCTAAGGGAAATAGTGAATGCCCCCTAGTACATAAGAAATGACGATCTCCATAGATACCTCAGAATAGAGTTCGTCGATAAGGTAATACAAAAGTATGCAGAAGCTCACGAACAGAGGCTTCATCACCATGTGAACATCGAGGCAATCCAGCTCCTCGACATCACGGATATTGTAAGAAGGCTCAAACGGAAAAAGCCATTTGAGTTAGTGTAGTTTAACAATAGTGAAGTGCTATTTAAGTAACTACATAAAACACAAGAAAAGAGTGTCTTCCCCTTAACTAGAGAATAAGAAAAGTGCTATTGGACACATTCTCAGTATAATTTATTTTATAAAACTATGTCAAAACAAAATTACTCATTAGCTTATTTGGCTAATTTGTAATATTATCTAGCGCATGATTTAATATTGTGCAATAATATAACAAAAAAAAAAATCTTTCATTAAATCCCATACACACGTACGTGATTTGATGGATGATATAAATCAATGGATTTACATATAACCATGTCAATCAGAATATTATAAAACGGTAAAAAAATAAACTTACCTAATAAGTTAACCTTTTTAAATCAAACTGTAGCTTTCCCCCACAGTTTAAATACATATTTTCCCTGTGTATTTGATTTAATTTTAGTTTAAAATGTTTCTAACCCACCAGAAATAAGTACAATAAAACAGTTTGTTGCCAAAAAAACAGTTTCTATTTTATTTTACATACATATTGATAGTCGCATTTTTAAGACGGTGCCTCAGCAAATGTACTTTTATCCAAATAGCACCATCTTCACTCAATATCTTCATGATAATGAGTCTATTTTACCGCTATTTAGTGACTATATGCTGAGGGAATAATAGTTATAAAAGATGTTATGGTATGTACATATTTTCAATATTTTGCTTCAGTCTGCTTCAAATTGTTTTTAAAGTAATTGTTAGTTTCATAAATTAATTATGAAATATAATATTTAATAATCCTAAATCCTTCTCCTAAAGTTGAAATCGTTTCAACTTGTAGCTTACACTAATAAGCGGAAAGTAAACTAATGAAAACATTACCCGTTATTTTTTTCAGAATTTCTTATTTAAATGTTTCTGTTAAAAAAATCGCGATTTGAGCGCCGCGAATACGCGTCAAGATCATTTGATCAGGGAGTCATCTAAAGGGAAGATAACTTCCTTTGCAGCTGCATTAAAACTCGCTAGATCTCACGCCTCGAACCGGCTGGACGCTTCGCTAGATACTGATAACTGAAACTCGCTCTTCGATACAGATCAGCTTCGATGCGACTTTATATTAACTGTTCACGCACTGCGGGAATTTCAGATTTGAGATGGATGAGATCGACACTATTCGACACCGTTGGGTCAAGCAACTACTTTTAATAGTAGCGTCAGAATAACTAGAATAGACAGTGAGAATGACATTACTCAACACCGTTGGGTTAAGCAACCACTTTTAATAGTAGCGTGAGAATAACTAGAATAGACAGTGAGAATGACATAGTGCTACGAGTTGCTCGTAGCACTATGTCATCTATTGTTCTTGTATGGATACTGGCTTACTTTTGACTGGCGAGATTTGTGATTGATAATTATTGTGTTCATTATTATTAATTCATCTATACGGATTTTAGGGCACATCTTGATAATTATCGTGATAGTTAAGATTTCCTCAAGAAATTTCTTTGGCTCTTTGAAAACATTTCTTTACCTGGCTTTCTTCTTCTCATCGTGTCACCAGTTATATTGAACCAGTTTTGAATCTGTTTTGTACTTGACACATGTTTTCGAACTTTTAAAGTTCTAAGACATGGCTGTTTCCAATGAGACTACGGTATTCGTTTTAATTAGCAAAAACCAGCTACAATTTGCACCAATTTGAATCCCTACATATATAATTCTCTGCATTCTGCGCTGAAGATACTACGCGACAGATTTTAGAGGCTGATAAACAAAATGCTCGCATCGAATCGGTCCATTAATAATTTACCAGACTTCTTCTTGACATCTACATTCCTTGCGGATGCCTGCACGGAGTATCTTCATCCCCATCCTTTACAGAGTTGAGTGATACATGCGTCTTATGATGCGATGTTTCCTTGCAAACCTGCAACAAGAGCCAAGTAACCCAAGTATCGTGTGTCGGGTGAACTCGGGCGTCGTAAACACGTATGTCACAATAACGCGGCCTACCTACGTGCGGTAACCGCTGCTCCATCGTAAAACCATCATAACACGGTCGTTTACTTATATACAAATAGAAACTGAAACTTTTGCAAACTGATTCGTTAGCCCCTTATTCGCTGAGCCACGTAAATGGAAAAATACAAGCGCAACGGCGGATCAGCTCAATGCGGAGACAATACATCGAGTTGTCACAGCGACCGCATCGGAATGTTTAAACGAACGCGAGCATTTTATCTCATCTGATTAATTCAAATATTTAGCGCAATAAATACGGGCTGGTGGGTACAGGGGCGCGGGAGGGGAGGGAGAGATGCAGCGACGTCCGCGGCCGTCGCTCGGTGACGGCGAAGGCGCATGCGAGCAATTGCGTCAGTGTCACCATGTCACCGGCTCGCCATTGTGGGCCCCGTGGCCGATATACGAGCGTGGCCTGCTAGCACCTGATTTATCGACGTCCCGCTCCCGCCCCGCCGCCGTCCCGCGTCATGGACGGATGCGCTATCGTCGGATAAAGCGCATTCTCACGCTACCGAACGCACGCGAACTCACCCGTCTCCCATATTTAAATGAAGCGATCGTTTCTCATTCCGTTCCCCAGATATTTTACGTTGGGTAATACGATACGACACTGTCCGGCTCTTTCTGCGTGTTTCGCGTTCGTTTTTTCCCTCGGCCGGCTATTGTTCACTTGTCAATTTCTTTAGCTAATGCGAGTAAGCATCTTATTATACGGTGCACTGCGTCCGCGACGCGCTTTGCGTGTTGTGACAGCAACCACCCACCGGAAGGGGCCGAGCGTCATTCAGCCGCGCACAAAACGCGAATACTTTATTCAACGACGTCCGATGGCTAATTTGAATGGATTGTGCTCGTTTAATGGGAATAATTAGCTCTGTTAATGTGCACTCTGCTGCGCCGGAATGTCTCTGTTACGGCGGGGTACACACGCTTCGTGCTGTTTGCTTTTGTTTTACTAGTTAACGCTTATTAGCGGGAAGGATGCACGCGCGGTGCTTGTGTCATGAGTCCAGGAAGTCTTTAGTTGCTCATCAGACTTTCTAGACAAATGTAAGATGAAGAAACAAATTATTGTATAGAATAAGGTTCACTACATACTAGGTTAATTTTTCCACTAGGTATTTTACCTGTCAGGCAGCAGCATTCCTTTCAAAATGTTACCGGTGTCAACGGTCGTACTTTTCCCCCACCGTCTCTCAAACTCCCTCAATGCACAGTAATATTTCAAGTCACATTCTTCAGACGTGAGTTACTGTGACATTTTGAGGCTCTACTTACTGTGGAAAGGTATTCTTTAATTTGGCGTTTCGAGGTGACGAGTGTGGCGTGTCGAGATCAGCCTTACGGCTGTCACTCTTCACGACAGATGAGCCGTCTTCGAGAAATGTCGAAAACATAAGGTGCTCCAAAAAGCTGTGAATACGTTTATAACTGTCACTACTCGGGGAAAACTAAGCACTAGGGATAATTAACTAGGGATAAATGTCTATCTAATAAAGAGGTTTTATGAATAAATCACATCCATCAATCGGTATCATTGTGTTCTGAAAAAGAAGAAACCTTTCTGAGCACTGTAAAAAATATATTCGTTTTTGAAAAATATATTTAACCTAATCGAAAGGTAGTGCTGCGCTTAAGCCAATAATCGGTATCGATAAAAGTAACGGGCAGCCGACCACTGGCCGGGCATCGTAAGAGTAAGATAAGATTACACTCTCCGGATATTACACTATAATTAAGAACATTTACGTGTTGAGGGCGCCAAATTTATCGCCGAGTTTTTTGTCGATATGAAGCCGTTCTAAGGTATTTATGTGAGGTTGTGTGAGGTCCTGTGGGTCCAGTAGTCGCGCTATCGTGTGTAATCTTTACGAGCTAAGACTCCTTGCTGCGACCTGTCGACAGTTAATGACCGCTGAGATTAGTATGGGGTCTGCTCCTAATATTTTGGTCCGTGAGCTTTGTTTATAGCTTAATTAGGCTGTTTTGTTTGAGTGGAAATTGAGCTTTGCGTCTAGATAAGGTGTTGAAGTATTTACAATGCGGTAGAGTGGTTGCTCATCAGATTACTCGAATGTTTTTTATAGTATTGCTTCGTAGATGACCTCTATCGAATTCCTGAACCGAACAGTAAAATTAGAACTATTATAATTCAGTTAGGTGATAAATTCTCGTCTTCAAATATATCTGGACAAAAATTTCACTCAATTGGTTATTTTTAAATCACTTAGCGCACGTAAGTGAAACATTATTTAGATCATCGCCGGTAATCAGACAGCTTAGCTGATAACAGAAATTTAAATAAGAATGAAATCCTTTTCTCATTGATAAAGATTTGACACCGAAAAAAACAAGTCGTGGAATGCCGACCAACCAACTAATGAAAGGGACCAATTAACGAATGATTATTTTTTCCCATCTGTACTGATTTATACACAGTGGGTTTGGTTTTTGAAAAACATTATAGTCCAAACTTGAACGACATTTTGTAAAGATTTACGTAAGAACGTTTTTTTTTAAACTTTTGCATGTCAAAAATGGCGTATGTCGTCTATGACGTGTGTGAAATTTTTTTCTCACACTAGGCATATTTGGTGTGAAATCAGGGCAAAGACAAAGACTCACGCATACTTAGCGAAATAACTTTGAATGACTACCTACGCGGAATATCAAATATCGTAATCTCTTTTGAGAAACTAAAGGATTTGAAAGCAGCCTGCTTACATTATTGATTAATTAAACATATATAAATAAATGCTGGCGGAGTCTTATAGTCTATAAGCAAAGTTTGTGTTATGGTAACTAGGTGACTGATAAAATACTTATATTCTTGTTAAAATAATTACAGATATATAAGTACTATAAAATACATGAGAAACAGTTGCGCTAACTAAAGAACGTTTAAAACGATTAATAGATTCCTTAACTGATCCGAAGCTGTCAGAAGGCAGCTCCTAAGACACTGGCAGCATTGCCACGTTGAATGGTTATGCTAATACGCTGGGCCAGATAGGAGACAGATAAAAACATACGAATACATTTTATTTTATACCACCCAAACAAAACAAACATGTTTATCACAAAAATGTTTGGTCTACAGGGAATCGAACCCACAACCGACAGCTTATATAGCAGAGTACCAACCAACTGAGCTGTAAGGGCAGTTAAATTAAATATTTTTTTCAACACCCTGTAAACAATACTTTTTTCTTGTCACCAAGTGATAAAAATCCGGGACTAATTCAGCTCTGTAGGCCGCTGGTCACCACCCATCGCTGTTCGCATCAATTTATAGGCTTTTAACCTAATTTGTTGACTGTACCTTCCCCCCTTCTCACGACCGACCCAACCGCCCACGCGTTAAAACTAATAAATTAATTTAGCATAAAACCACGTTTACTTCTTATCTGTAATGGACTCTAATCCAGAATTTAGAAGCCTAAAATAAAAAAGTACGATTGCCAAAAAGGTCATTGAGCATGAAACAGAGAGCCAAATTAAGCTATCGTACCCAGCATAAAGTATCTAATTAATGTATCTTGCATTAGCAAAATGCCTGTCAATGCCCAACGCAGTCATAAAAACATGCGATGACATTTTAATATCAGAGCATTTGATATTTATAGGTTAGCTTGCAATAAACGATTAAGTTCAGTTTTATTATTAATTTTGATCTGAGTTTGTGTACAGCTAGCAGCAGAAGTTATAAGGCTTAGCACATTTTTTAAAGAGAAACGTCAAAGTATTAGTAGGTATTTTGTGCATGACCATAATTATTTTAAGACGGGATATTTACCATGACATGTGAGTTTTTCTGCTTCCCGATATTCGGCGGAAGTTTATCTCGTGATCATGGCGCATGCAACTGTGGTGGTAATGTTTGTTTTTTAAGAGACAATTATGGAGTAGTTACCTAGTCCTGAAAAATCAAAAAACCAGCGCCGTTGTTACCGTGTTTAGCAGTATTATATAGGTATGTTGAGATTTAACTGTCTTGGCCACACCACAACGCTGATTGGTTCTCGGGAAGGGCTAACTTTAGGCCTACTTGTAGGTACTTTTCTATTTTCATATATATGTGCGCTGTAATTTCTCTTCCAGTTATTTGAATCAGTTAAACTATCTATAGATAGTTTTAAGCACTGTCCTTAGACATGTATTAAATATTATTGCAATATTTTATTGAAATTATAAATAAATATTATAAATAAATAACTACAAAATATATTTATTTTTTGGTAACAGATATCGTAACACTACTTTTGACGACTCTACCTGCTTGCAATAAACAATTAACTTGAGTTTTTTTTTCTTAATCTGACCCGAATCTGTGGGTACAATCATGAGGTGAGTTATCGAAGAATGCTATAAAAGCCCTGGGGTGGTTTAGTTTATAAATATTTTGTGTGCGCACGAATTTTTGACAAATACCACTTAATTTACGCTAATGAATCCGAAATGAATGCATCGACGACTAATGGCCGGGTTGATAGTGTTGGGACGTTATCGATGCGTGTTAATTTATTTTCATCGTCATCCAGTCTTTATGTTACCACTGATGTGATTTGGATGAACGGACGGATGCATTTCTATGTTTAATAAATGAATGTTATTTAAAAAAAGTGTATAATAAGTATATCAGTCACGTGGTTCCCTTAACACAAGCTCTGCTTTATTTGGGGCTAAATGTTGCTGCTGCTGCGTAATGTGAACTGATTTTGATTTATTATTTATTTGTTTCTAAGGTGACATGATCGAGAGTGTTCTAAGCCAAAAAAATCTGACCAGCCATTTTAAGACCATCAACTATTTTCTAGTTGAAGGGACTAAGGTAATTTTCAGAACTAAGGGTTCAAAATTTGGTATTCCGTTAATTTAATGAGTTTGCAAGAACATGGCAACCATGACCTAATGCTTCAGCATTGCCTGGAATCTACTGGATACCGAACTCCTCTTACAGCAGATGTAAAATTATTGAAATGGTTTCAATGGGTTATAGAAAGATTTGAAGTATTTTTATTTATACTCTTTTATTGATTTCGCGATGACTGTTTTCATCGTTTTACGCACGCTACGTGGTCACGTGGAAACAAAACTAATTGGTTCCGCCTCACTACCAGGTTTGAACTTACAACCTTTATATCAAAAGATTCATTAGTTCCTACGGCTATATGCGAGTGCGTAGGTGTGAATTTATTGTAAAATGTAAAATTATCATGTTATTAACTTGCATTTAAGATTACATCTAAATGTTTTGCGCGCTTGATTAATGATATTATTGCCTGGTAAGTATCGTTTTTAAAAGCTTATTAACACCAGTGTGCTAGGTAAGTTTTATCTACTGCGTGACTATGTATTTCTTCATTATATTTTACAGTTTTTTTTTGACAGTATAGTATATTTAATAATGAAAGTAAATAATACGTGACCTTGAACCCTTTTGTCATCGATTGTACAAACTTTGTAAATTGAACAAACAAAAAACACCCTTACATAATTAGCGACTAAATAAAATAAATGAACAAGGAAAACCCTTACCCAATTTGGAATTGAGCAATTCAGTCCAAAAAGATATTGATAAAAATTTAAATTTACGTTCCAAATTCAAAGCTACTTCAAAAAAGTATCGATAAGGCTGCTTCCAGACGCATCACTAAATGAACGCATTTAGATAAACGAGTGGTCGCATAAAAATCAACTCTTTTGGGCTAATCGAATTAGGGCCGATATCCATCTGTGCAATTTAACACGTTTTGCATTCTTTTGTCCATCGACTAATAAAGGTAGCAGGTAGCAAAACCTCTTCCCACATTTTACAGCGCATCTTAAATGTTGATGAACTCATAGCGACCGTTCCGATGAAATAAAACTATGCCCACATTCACACATAAAACCGTGCTCTAGCCTGTAGTAGACAACACTACGCAGATCTACAATTTTTAAATAATTTACGATTTTGTAGTAGTACTCCATCACTACACTACACACACTACAGTACACTATCTTTAATGCAAAAAGACCCAACAATATATAAAATCTTTAAGTTGTAGTTTTTTCCATAAAATAGACTTTTCAATCCGATTTCTCGTATCGATATGTCGTAAGATTTTGTCATTTTGTCGTTTCATGCTGGCAAGCACCGATATCCTGCTTTTCACATAAAAGCAGCCAATTGGTTGTCGATTGGTAATAAATAGAATTCACAATTCAATATAATGATTTGAATGGGTTGTGATTCAGTTTGATGTTTCGCAGATTATAAAACGTATTGTGCCTCTAGCGTGGCCCTTACTGCGGGATTATTCTTGAGCTACACATTGCGGGTGCGGCTTGGTCAAATGCAAGGCCATAAAAAGAAATATAGAAGCTATTTCTTCTTTAATGAGTACTAGATGGTGTCTTATTGAATACCATTACAGTGCCAGATACTCTGCCTCGAAGCTGTGTGCAAGCATTACTGTGTTTACACTCGAAGGGCACCAGAGCAAGTGAAGTTACTGCACAGAGAGACAAAAGGACTTATGACTAGGGCCAGCAACGGCAAGTACTTACCTCCTCGTATTGTAAGCATCATAGGTAACAATCTCTTTACCATCACTTTTTAATGACTGGATGATTAATGATGACGTCGTCTGTGGCGCTGTGTTTGCGGGACAAATGTTCGTATGATCTGCAAGTATTTGTCTCGGGTCTGGGTGTTTCTATGTATAATATGTATGTATTTGTACGAAAAAAAGTACATAATCTAAACTTAATCAATAATGGCATGTACACAGGCAAGCTTAACCCTAAAAAGAGTTATCTTCCAGCAAACCTTGGGAATTGGAGATATTAAAAATGAATGGGTGGGTATGAAGTGTACAAACGGAGGAAAAGAGAAAGATAAAATTCATAAAACTAATACAAATATGAACTAACTAATAAAGAAATACATATAAATAATATATAAACTAAATATAATTACCTAAACATTATTGCTAAATATATATATGTAGTAACTATATCAGTCATGGTACTCATAACACAAGCTCTGCTTACTTTGGGGCCAGGTGATGCTTGTGAAATGTCCGGCATTATTTATTTATTTATCACTTTGGCTGTATGTTTGTTTCATGACTCTGCAGAAAGCCTAGACAAGATCTACTTTCTCTTGGTGTTGAGGACTGCGAAAGATTGCCCTCAGACAGTTATCCGTCACATTTGAAATGAATAAACTTTCTTGTATTAGTTTTTTGGTTTTTCTTAGTTAAGTTAGTTATAAGATGGATGATGCAAAAAAGCGCTAGGACCAGGACGAGTTTCTTTCCAGTTCTTCTCGGGCTTAGGTTAGAAGAAATTGGCAAGTATATTCACCTAGTATGTTATATTCACCTATATTCCATATGTTATATTCCACCGTCTTACATACCTACGTATGTAAGACGTTTCAAAGTGATCCTTGTGATTGTATTGAATAAAATATCTTTTGACTACCACTAGCTAACACTAGCTTTTAATAAGTCACGTGACTGATCCATGAATGCTACTGTCATTTCCATACAGTTTGGTCGTTTCGCGAAAGCGTTAGCGTGTGGTATTTGTCTGGGCTCTCAGTTTAGCTAAATTAAATATTTGACAGTATTCAATTTAATAATAACCTTAATTTACATTACAATGACTATAAATACGGGTCCATCTTTTAATCACATGTGAGATAATGTGTTGTCTAGATCTGTTGCTTCAATAACTAGCTTCGACTCCGTATTCAATCAGTATTCAGCGTCAACAGTAATCTTTCTCTCACAGTAATGGCATCTCGATAATTTGTATCTTGCTTTCTTATTTTGTCATCCAATAGTGAACACAACAACTCAAATTGGTTCCATCCGTGTAGAATTGCCCTCAACTTCATCAAAAATTAACTCATTGTAGAGCTGACTGCCATATTCCAATCGGTTTATATATAAATTTTCTACCTAGTAGCGCCTTTTTCGTTTTTGTGATTTATTTCGTAAATATTTAAGAAGAATGTAGGTTGTTGTTGCCACAGCAATTCGACGTCGTAGCTGCACGTGTGACTCCATAGCGACCGAAAGTTTAACTGTGCTATACTTAGGCGGATCAGTGTGGATCGGTTGGAGCGTGTCGGTGCGACGCGGCGGGATCGCAAGAAAAGAAGCGACACGATCCATGATCCATGCCTCATGCTTTCGGATCGCGGATCGCAGGAATTGGCGATCCATTTTGGATCGTCTGGTGTGGATCCGCCTATTAACTAGCTTCGTACCCGCGACTTCGTCTGCGCAGGATCAGTACTTTGTGTAATTCTAACGGTTTTTACAGCGCATGCCAGAATACTCGTAGCTCGTAGATGGCAGTTTTTTTCCTACTTACTTGGCACTTATCGTTATATTTTGGACAATTCACACAATATCTTTATAAATTATAGCCTATGTGTTATTCTGATGTATAAGCTTTATTAATGTAAAGTTTCATTAAAATCCATTCAGTAGTTTTTGCGTGAAAGAGTAACAAACATACAAAGTAACTTTCGTCTATAATATTAATAAGGCCAGTAGAATGTCATAGAGAAATCATAACGCCAATTTATGTACGTAATTTTAGGATACGGGTAACTTGCATCGCAGTTTCGAGTCGTACCTACTATTGCAATATTGGTTTGGTCATAGCTTACATGAACGCTCTTTCTGAGAATATTTTGACGTGATAACGTCTTATAAATCCATGAACGCCGGCTGCATGCACAAAAAAGCTGAACTGACTGAAGCTGACTCATTGTCACGTTCCGCCTGAACCGAGCGTGCAAGCGAGAGCGCGGAACAAGCGATAGAGAGGCACGATCAGTCCATCAATGTTTTCTTATGACGTTATCACGTAAATAATCGTTTTTATAACGGTAAAAAATGGTTGAATCGACAACCATTCTTTACAGTTATAAAAGTCCTTGAAGAAACGCTTGCGATTATTACGCGTGTTGTATGCGTTCGAGAAACGTTTAGTGTAGCTCAGGTTTTATCTAGATTGATGTTTCGCAGATGATAAACCTTATTGTCGTAACTTTAGTGCGGTTTAATTGACGTTATTGTGATTGATGAGTCATTTGCATTGAATGGAGAGTTCACTTTATTGATGTTTGGTCTTGGACATTTTAATGTTTATAGCTTTGTTGATGTGATGATACATCAAATATGTGTATTAACGGGTTTTATACATAACATGTATGTATGGTAAAGTAAGTTGTATTTGAAATGTGATTAATTTCGTTCACGCGGATTTATTTGTTAAATTTTGTTTAGTAAATATAATCTAGCACAAGTAAAATTGCAACGTCTTAAATATCCCAAGGTATATGTAACGTAATGTTCTACCTAAGTGTAAATAACTACTAGCAACCCGCCCTGGCTTCGCACGGATGTAATTTAGAGTTGTAATTGACATGTACATAACCATTTAGTTTAGTTGGGTAAGGATCAATAAAAATAATAACATATGCCATCCCTATTCTCACGTATTCGTTTGGAATAATTCATTGGTCTGAGTCAAGTCTGCAAAAACTGCAACGCATAATTAATACTTACCTAACAAAATATAGGAAACACCATCCACGCGCCTCCATTGAACGACTTACACTGCCAAAAATAGAAGGAGGAGGAGCAATAATTGATATCCAAAATTTGCACAACTCTCAAATCACCTCGCTTCGTAATTTTTTCCACCATCACGCTAACAGATCCTCGCTTCATGAAGCAACAGTACAAGCAGATATCAAATTCACACCACTCAACCTTAATGACCACAATACACAGAGAAACGAAACCATAACATTACCATCACAAAAACTTCACACGTGGCTGCAAAAGTCATTGCACGGAAGACATCGTCATGACTTGTTAGACCCAAATGTCGATAAAACTTCGTCGAACACGTGGCTCAAGCAAGGCGAATTGTTTCCGGAAACAGAAGGTTTTATGATAGCAATACAAGATCAAATCATAGATACGCGTAACTATAGGAAATACATAATCCGAGACAGCTCTCTAGAAACGGACCTCTGTCGTCACTGTCGTAGTAGTTCTGAAACCATTCAACATATTACTGGCTCATGTAAATCGATAGCACAAACAGATTACAAACACCGACACGATCCAGTAGCTTTCATAATTCACCAATATCTAGCGCTTAAATACAAATTAATCAGTGATAAAACTGCTTACTATAAGTACGTGCCAGAAATCGTTCTTGACTCCACCAATTATAAGTTATACTGGGACAGAACAATCATAACGGACAAAACCATTACATTACAAAATCATTACAATAGACCCGACATCACTCTCTATGACAAAAAGAACAAACTAGATTACCTTGTAGATTTTGCTGTACCCAACACCCATAATCTTGCAAAAACACACACTGAAAAACTTGCTAAATTTACAGACCTAGCAATAGAGCTCAAAAACCAGTGGAGGGTAGATACTGTCAGAACTATACCTATTGTAATTTCATCTACAGGCGTCATCCCATACACCTTACATAATAGTTTAGAAGCCCTCGATATCCACAAACTCACTTTCATACAACTCCAAAAAGCGGTCATCCTAAACACTTGTCGCATTGTCCGCAAGTTCTTATCCATCAACCAATAAAATCATCAACGATTTCTCGTTTGGCCAAAAGCCCGCGAAAAACGTAAATTCCTTGCCTTACGAGAGACAACAAATGAAAAGCGTAAATAATAATAATAATACCGGACATTTCACACAGCATCACCTGGCCCCAAAGTAAGCAGAGCTTGTGTTATGGGTACCACATGACTGATATACTACTTATTTACTTTTTTTCGTGTAAATACATAAATGTTATACATAGAAACACCCAGACCTGAGACAAATACTTGCAGATCATACAAACAGTTGTCCCGCGGCGGGGATCGAACCTCAGCCAGGCAATAGCCCACAGAGCCACAGAGGTGGTCGATTAATATTATGTTACGATTCTCTTGTTTTGATTGACTACTTTAAACAAATAGTGGTTATTGTGAAGTCACAATAACCACTATTTGTTTAAAGTACTATTTGTTTGATGATGCAAATGAGCTAAATGAGTAACTATTATAGTTAAGTAACTATAATAGATACTAAATGAGTAACTATTATAGTTAAGTAACTATAATAGTTACTAAATGAGTAACTATTATAGTTAAGTAACTATAATAGTTACTAAATGAGTAACTATTATAGTTAAGTAACTATAATAGTTACTAAATGAGTAACTATTATAGTTAAGTAACTATAATAGTTACTCATTAAGCTCCGCAGACTTTCATGTGGGCAATGGTGAGTACTATTCAATTCAATTCAATGATTTGTCAGAATGTAGGTCTACAATATTGTTGTAGTATATCTCTACATGGTATAAAACAAAGTCGCTTTCCGCTGTCTGTCTGTACCTATGTATGCTTAGATCTTTAAAACTACGCAACGGATTTTGATGTGGTTTTTTTTTAGAGAGTGATTCAAGAGAAAGGTTTCTATTTATAATACATGCATAGTATAGTAGAGAAACACTGATAATTTTAGAGGTTAGCGTATATTGGTTCATTGTATTAGAACTACTGAGCTACAGCAACGCGCGGCCGGGTCAGCTAGTTAGATAATAATTATTTAGAGTCCCAGTACAATCTAGGTATGCAAATTTACAATATTATTTAATCAGGTTCAAGAACTAGGTGATACTGTAATAATTATTTTCTACAAGAAGTGTCAAGCTCATTTTAAAGCTTAAGAATTGATTATCTTTTATGCTCTCTGGTATCTTGTTATTAATTTTCTTGCTATAGACATGTAGTACAATAGTTTTCGCAATGGTCGCCAAATTTGACTCCCTCTGTGGCGCAGTTGGCTAAGACCCGACTGAGACGCAGAAGGTTGCGGGTTCGATTCCCGCCGCGGGACAAATGTTTGTACGGTCTGCAAGTATTTGTCTCGGGTCTGGGTGTTTCTATGTATAATATGTATGTATTTACGAAAAAAAATATATATAAGTAGTTTATCAGTCATGTGGTGGTAGCCATAACACAAGCTCTGCTTACTTTGGGGCCAGATGATGTTGTGTAAAATGTCAGGGATTAAAAAAAAAAAAAAAAAAACATACCTATAAAAGAGCTTAACCTGACTGACTGACTGATTCATCATCGCCGAGCCGAAACCGCTGAAGCTAGAAAGCTGAAATTTGGAAGGTAGCTTCCTTTTACAGCAAAACTACCCACTAAGGCGGGATTTTCCGAGTCCTTAAGAGGGTGAAAAAGGGTAAAAAAATGTAAGAAACTTTTTAACGCGTGGTGCGATTTGCTTAAAACTTGATATGAAAATAAATTTTTCAAAACAACTTTAACAAAGGGGTAAAATGGGGTGTCAAAGTTTGTATAGGAACTTTTTAACGGGTGGTGTGATTTCTTAGAAACTTTGTTTGGATATTAAAAGTGCAAAATAAATGGACATGTGTTTCAGGATTTTTCAAAATAACTCTTATAAAGAAGTAAAATGGGATGTGATTGGTTTGAAACTTATCAATTGGCAAGGAGATTGCATCCTGGGGAAGGATTTAAGCTATTGCCTAATAAGGAATTGCCTTACAAAAAAAATGCAGATAAAGTCGCGAGCAACAGCTAGTGAATTATACAGATTATACAGAATTATAATTCGATACATTAATGCAATTTTCGTAAGGATCTATTTTTTTTTAAATAAAACACCTATGTTACTCTCAGATATGTAGCTTTATATAGGTGAATAATTGTCAAATCGGTCACGTAGTTTAGGTTTATTCATTACAAATAACATTTCTCATTATAATAAGTAGGTGTACTATCCTTATAATATGAAAGCAATAAATGTAATACCTTGTCTGAGAGGTATCCCGTGTTATGCGTCGTTTGTAGAGATACAATGCATCTCCGATCTCCTTTCTTCTTCATACTTCTCATGACTTATGCGAGAACACCTAGTCGAAGTTACGATAGCTTTGAAGTTATTACAGAAATGTATAAAATAATATACAATAATAAAAAATACACGTGAAACAGTTGAGCTATCTCAGGAACGTTTAAAACGATCTATAGACAGCTCAACTGATCCAGATCACTGCCAGAGGGCAGCGTTCCCATGATACTGGAGGCATTACCACGTTGAATGGCAATGCTAATACGCTGGGCCAGATAGGAGCCAGCTCTTGGGTCACTCAATGATTCTACCAGACGCCGTGAAATAATTTTGAAAACTTGTGGGCTCCTGTTCCCCACGGGCCCAGGGTCTCGACTTCAAAAGGCTCAAATATGAAGGCATTATCCAAACCAGCATATTTGCGGTTTTTGAGGTCCTCGGCACATTCAGCCGCCGCACCAGCCCTAACGGAAGTCCCCGACAGATGGGATGCGGCCAGGGTATATACGCAAGTAGCATCCCACACTAATAGCCTACCCATCTCCCAAGGGACAAGAGTCATACCATCAGGCCTCTTACCATTATCGATAGCTTGAGTAAAGCTCTGTCTGAATGGCGTCGAAAAACCTGGTATAGAAACGTTTGTCATCCAGCAGCAAGATGAGCAGACGATATTGTAAGCAGCGTGGACCGAACCTAGAACACGTACCTAGCAATTGATGAAATCAAGTTAATGTTAATGTTTATGTTAATGATAATAATACGAAATAAAAAATCTTGTATTTTATTCGTTGTGCTAGTGACTACACTTTTAGGGCTACCGCGCAAGATATCCCCATAGTTGAACATCCTAGATTCCTCAAACCTTCTTTTCTCGGAGTAAATACCTTACCTCTCATGAGTATCTTCCTCATGCTTCTCCTCTGCGTGGTGCAGTTCCACCGTCTGTTCCTGAACTGGTGGCCGCACTCCGTGGCGCCCAGGGTCACGCCCTTGGTTATCTCTTTGAGTAGGCCGGTCTCGTTCCGACAGATTTGAGCGAGGCGGCCGCGCGTGCGCCGATTTTTCTTACAGATCATACGAGGGTCCAGGATTACTGCGCTGCCTGACGCCCTGCGGACAGAAAAAAGTAAGTGTGTAGTGTGCTGTGGTAGGTAGGTGCACCTACATTTTCACACATGGTTCTTGGAAAGCCTAGTGACTTACATAATCACTATAAATCTACACAATAATAATAATACCGGACATTTCACACAGCATCATCTGGCCCCAAAGTAAGCCGAGCTTGTGTTACGGGTACCACATGACTGATATACTACTTATATACTTTTTTTTATAAATACATACATATTATACATGGAAAAACACCCAGACCCAAGACAAATACTTGCAGATCTTACAAACATTTGTCCCGCGGCGGGAATCGAACCCGCAACCTTTAACATCTCAGCCGGACCTAAGCCCACTGCGCCACAGAGGTCGTCAAAAATAAATAATAGGTATTGGTGGACATTGCACTAAACACCATTTAGCCCCAAACTTAGCATAGTTTGTACTATGGTGATTTTATCTTTGATAGAATACTTATATCATTTTAAATTCATACATATGATACTTTATAACACCCATACACAGAACAAACACCTACGTTCATCACACAAATGTTTATCCTGGGAGGGAATGGGACCCTCAACCTATAGCGCCTCCTGCGCTATAGGTTGAGGGTTCCTCAGTTGGTAGTAGAGCTATTACCAACTGAGCTAGAACAAAAGTTCAAATTAGAGTAACACTTTGACATTTTCTTAAATTTATTAAATTGACACGTGAATGCACGTCAATCACGAACTTTTTTCGCGCATTTTAGTCATCATGTAAAAAGGTGTTCAAAATACTCATCATGTCAAAATACTAGGAAAATCTATTTAACATCTGTAAGTTTTAACATATTTTTAACCGACTTCATCAAAAAGGAGGAGGTTCTCAATTCGTCGGAATCTTTTTTTTTTTTTATGTATGTTCACCGATTACTTAAAAACGCCTGAGCCGATTTGAAAAAGTATTTTTTTGTTTAAAAGAGTGGTGGTCCCATTTAAATTTTATTAAAATCGGTCGAGCTGAAACATCAACGAAAATCTAAAAATTGTATACATCGATGATGTTTCATGTACTTCGATATCTCGCTGTCTCATTGGAGCGCTGCGTTATATATATGTTAAATATATACAAAATACATCTACTTTCCACTAAAAATATATTATAGGCTCAAATTTCATTCAATGAAGTCAGTTTCTTTTAAATTTTTAAAACGTATCTAATTATTACATACCTACTTATTTTTATGATCAATAATCAAAGTAGTACCAAAGCCACTGAAACTATTGAAACTAATTATTAATCACAACTAAACTTACTAATAACTAAATGCAAAAGCATATTCGTGTGCGTGTGAGTTTGTTACTTCTTCATGCTCAAATGGCTCGACAGTTTTGGATGAAACTTGATATAGATGTAGATGAATATTTACATTAAAATATAAGCTTGCAATTTTTTTACCACGTGAGCAAAGCTGCGGGTTTAGCAAGTTACCTATAAAAGGTTTACCAAAATTTGTGAGTTGAACTATACATTTTGAGCAACATACTGTCGATGAAGTGCGAATTGCAAACACGAGGGAACCTCGGATCAAACTCACCCCGATTAAGATTCTCTAGATGAATCGAAACCGTTTCTAAACCTGTATCAAAATAACACGTGAGTATACACTCTAGAAACTACTAGAACTTCTGTACTAGAAATACAGGTTTTAGAAATACTTCTAAAACCTGTATTTCTAAAAATGTATAAGGCGTTGTGTCAAATATAAGCATTGAAATCCTTTAAACCAGGAGCATTCAAGTCCATAATGCTGCATTCCATTCATCCATACCTTCAATAAACAATTTTTATTTATCATCATTTAACTGAAATAATTTGACACTTGTCTTACGAAGCTCACAATAAAATACAGGGTGTAAAAATAACTCGATAAATTCCCGTGGATGCACGTCGCTAGGTGTCAGCGCGCATCCATTGTGACGTCACTCGTCGCCGATTGATTCGGCTAATGTAAGCACTCGTAATGATGATTCCTTTCGACTTGTTGATTCGAGTATTTGTTTGCTGTTTGTTTTATTTATGCGAGTACTTTATAAAACAAAATAAGACTAAGCTTATTTAATTCTACTCAAGTACCTACTATTTTTGAAAAGACAATATTAGTTAGATACATAGATTTTCTGATTTTTTTCATGCTTTTATTAGATGTATGTTAATTTAAAATATACTGGTTAGTAAGAAATTACTGATTAGATATATATCGCATTAATTAGACTAGTAAATAAACAGACTCAATATTAAACAACCTAATAAAATACGTATTAAACTGTACTTACATAAGTAAGTAAATTTAAGTTATCGCACATCAGTCTCTTACATATCTATTTAGTTTGTAAATTTTTATGTATATATTTTTATTTATGTGTATGTATGTATTTTAGTATTTTATATTTAGATAAGTATATAATTTATAATTAGTTTAATGTACGCCGCGCCGTCCACTCAACATAATACGGATCCTTTTCATTCAAAGGTTGCGGGGATGAGATCGCTCTCAAGTGATATGGGCGCCCATTATACCAATTAATACTTGTACTTTAATTAAATTGTAATATTGTGTTTTATTTTATAAGGTGTACAATAAGGATATATTCTATTCTATAACGTTTTAAAAACTAAAAAGACAACCGACTATAGAATTTTTTGATTTTTGTTGATTTTTTTAAAAACCACTTGACTGATTTTGATAAAATTTAACTGGGAAACCTGAGAAGAATACCCTTAGAAACAAAAAAAATATATTTTTTTAAATCGGTTTAGGCGTCTTTGAGAAATCTGGGAACATACATAAAATAAATTACTTAAAAAAAACCTGTGAATCATTTCTTTTAGCAGCTATGTTACTTAGGTACTTCTTCTTTTCGTGTCACTAGTTATTTAGAACCTACATAATTATGTAGTGAAGGGTATATAATGCCCTAAAGACTTCTTTCGTGCACTTATGAGTACAACATAGTGACGTAAAAACCAATACATGAGTTTATGTGAAATGCACAAATAATGAATTTATTTTGCTATCGAACCAAACATACTTATAGTAATTAATTAATACCCATTTATTTATGTTATTTATTTATTCAAAGTATAAGAACGTGGAGTTTTCTATTAAAAATAAACAATCAATACGAAGCTTGAGAGTTCAGTCATCGTTGTATGAACTATTATGAAACCGCGTTCACATAACCGAAGTTATTACAATTTAATCTGCGGTTAAACATAAACATGCCTTCGATTCGCGGGGTTAATAAAATCATTCTGTATACTAAACCACAGCTTGTGGAATAGATAGTATGATCTTAATTGCGTGCTGCGCCCGTATTTTAGTTAACAACTGACGTTTAGTGTTGTACTCGCGTTTTTACCGTTGTAGTAAAGCGAAGGTCGAAATCTAGTTGAAATTCCTGATAATTTTGAGAGTGTTACTCACTCGTGCACTGATTTCCGCTGTTTATTTGCGCTTCAATATTTGCGTAGGATTAGAACTTAACTAAAAAAATCTGCTGTTTTCTTAATTTGTAGTTCTGGAATAATGTTTATCAAAAAATATTAATTATCTAACGTAGATATACAAAAATTCTAAATATAGGCAGTAAATTAAATCATAAATAATTACGTTTTAACAAAAAATCATCATTATATATAAAAAGACCATCATTTACATATATAAAACCCGCCATCATTTATATAAAAAGACGAAATATCGTTTACTTAGATGAATATATCATCTAAGTAAACGAAATTTTTCCAGCTATTATGATTTTAAAACCAAACTGTAGAACGATGAAATTTCTATGAGACCAATCGGAAAGTATATCCTTTCACACAAAAAAAAGTTATGAGGTAACACATAAAAAAAAACGAATTGTGAACCTCCTTTTTCGGACGTCGATTAAAAACAACGAACCTTTGTTTTTAATATAACTAGTGGTCGCCCACTGGTCAAAATTCGACCATATTTTTTGGAGACACACTGTACATCATAATTATTGCGTTGTAACTACCTGTCACCTGTCATCAGTCACTATATAATACTGAATTGAACTAAAAACTATTTGAAAATAAATGCGGCCGAATTACGTAATCCCGCCACTGTCCATCAAAGAAAATTGATAGCAAGCACCTGTTAAGTACTCTGAAAAACTAACATAAAAAAAACGTGTGCGTGTCGGGACGCCCGACAGAAGTGATAACTTAAACGAATCTAACTAGCGCTGTGGGTTAGAGTGAGAGGAGGAGCCTGCATACTGCTGCCGTATGAAAGAAAGGTAAGCAAGACAGACTGGCGCCGTAATGCCTTACGTAACGAAGCGGTTTACACTCTCATAAGAAGTTATCACTTCAAAAAAAATTATCAATGATTTAATAATTTAAATGGGTTTTTGTTAAACTTTACAACCGCTGTAATAAACAACCTATCAGCATCAAAGATAAATATTTATTTTCCTTTCACAATGAGCTCAGTCGATAAGTAGATCTGTAAGGTTAAGAGGATTGATATTTCAACTAAAACAAATCAATCTTATTCAATCACAAACTATACGAGCGGACTAAGGGCCGTATTCAAGGATCAAACTCAAATCAGGACCAAGGTACCTAGGCATAGATAGTCGATACTCGTTACTTGCTATCTATTTACTCAGTCCGAAAACAGCGTTGATATTTTCATCAAAACCTGCCGAAAGTCATGATTATTGCATAGCTCGTGATAGAAACGAAATGGATTTTAGATTATTAGTTTATTACTTGTATACCATTTACCTATATATATATATACGGGCCTAGCAAAAGTTTACCGACAACCGACACATTTGAAATGTATAAACTCTCTTGTAGTAGTGTTTCGTAGTTAAGGTGATTATGTAAAAAAGCGCTAGGACCAGGACGAGTTTCTTGCCAGTTCTTTTCGGGCTTGGGTTAACACGAATGGCATGGCACCTAAATGTACCTAGCATGTAAGACGTCTGAAAGTGATCCTTGTGATTTTATTGAATAAAATATATTTTTACTTTACCTATAAGGATTTCTTGATTAGGTACTTCATAACATTTAAAAGGGGTTAAAAAATTAAAATCTAATATAGCTCTACTACACCATTAGTAAAAGATCACACTTTTCCGAACAAGTATTTAAATATCGTATCTGCGATCAAATAAATATATAAATATAGGACACCCTAGATACCAACGTTTTAAGAATGGTTCGCATCGATCTGACAATGAACTCGTATCGAGTAAACAATGGATCACTCGGCGCGCCCTGGCGCTCGCCTGTCGACACGCGCTTGGCGGCTCGTAAATTGAGCCTGGCACAACACTAGCGTTTGTGGCACAACACTATTGCGTGCCCGATTTTATTACTTCGGCTAGACCAGGTAATTATGTTATCAGATTATATAGATGATAAAAAAAGCTTAGGATGATGCTGCTCGAACTCCGAACATCCGTAACAAAGTAGCAAGGATCATACAAAAATAGCGTTAAGAACAGACGAGATTTGAAATCTTACCGGATTCTTTTTGACCTGGGGATAGGAGAAACCGACACCTAGATTCATCTAGTATATAGGAATACGATTCACTATAGTCCTTATGACTTTAATGACTTTTATTATAATTTATTTTATAATTCATTTTCATTTTTCGTTTTCAATGACTTAGGAGAAGGACATAGGCTACTTTTTATGTACCAAGCGTGCAAAGCCGCGTGTAGCAGCTAGTTTGTTTATATTTAGCACCATTTCACGGCTAAGCGACTGAACTGATCTTAAAATGAAATGAAATGAAATATTATTAATTTGCTTGAACATATGTTATACAATTAGGTCTTATAATAGTTAGTCCATTGTATGTATTCTTTGGCATGTACATATTCTTTGGCATTTTATCTAGTGTCATTAACCTAGTTCTTAGCTTTACTTAATTTTCTTGGGAGATATTTTATTAGAATGAATTCATAAATTAGGAAATTATAAACAATGTCAATTCTTATAAATTCATAATACTTAGTTAATATGTCAAAAAAATGTTAATAAGTTAATAATAATGATACAGTTTAGATGTCCCTATAATTAAAATATTTACTAACTGTATAAAAACACTTGATAAAACTTAAAAAAGAAAGAAAGAATAGAGTTTATTTGACAGCACAGAGCAAAACAGTAGAGAGGTACAATGATAACCTAAGATAAGATAACATAAATTTTTACATTGAAAATAGGTACACATAAAATAATCTAAAACCAAACAACCAGAACAGATTACCTATCCCCAACTAATTAGGGATGGTCATTAATTGGCCCAACTAATACCGCTCCGCATGTGCAGCCAAACAGGTCCTGAACTCAGTATAATGCTGCCTTACAAGGTATAGGATACCATGCAAAGCAACGCTGGTTTTCAGTCAGGGCTTGGGTATTAGGGTGACATCACAAATACATAGGTACTTATTATAAATATACTTACGATATAATCAATTACGTCCGAACATACAAAAGAAAATAAATAAATAAGAAGATGTAAATGATATGCTACATAAAAAAATAATTAATATATATATGTGTTTTTATTTATAAATATAAAGATGTAACATGTAAACAATTAGAAACAAATTTTTAAATGATAATGAAAAAAAATATTAATAAAATAAAATAAAATATAAGTGCGTATAGTGTGCGGGATGGATTTGGCCTGCCTCGGACAATCATGCGCGCTTTGCTGGTGAGTGGTCTATTGGCTAATTTGACATGTTAAAAGCAGCTTTTTATACCTGGTTCTAAATGTGTTTAACGTTTTCAGAGCACGGATTGGTGGGGGTAGGTCATTCCAGCAGCGAGATGCTGCAAATCTAAAAGACCCACGAAAAGTAACTAATTTATGACGTGGCATTACAAGGACAGCGTGAACAGTCTCTGATTGTGTAGCGAGAGTATTCCTGCTCCCATTTTAGTTTTTGGAATAAGTAGGTAGGCGTTTTGTTCTTGATAATTCCAAACAAAAGGTGGCAAGGTGAAGTTTCATGCGTGCTTTCATTTTTAGCAAACTGGATGAGTTTAGATAGGGTGTCACGTGAGTGCGAGGTGGGATACGGAAACAGAAACGAGCACATGAATTCTGCACTCTCTGAACCAACTTTTGAGTTTTTGCAAGCAAACATGTACCGTAGACCACATCACAATAATTTAATTTAGACAAAATCAGGGACTCGCATAACATAATCCGGACTTCTTCACTGAGATAGGGACGAATTTTATAGAGGGATCTCAATCTATAAAAGCAATTGCGGACACATTCAGCAATGTGGCTGTCGAAGCAGAGGTGTCTGTCCAGAATCAGCCCAAGACTTTTAGCCTCTGCAACACGCTCAACAACCTCTCCACCGACACAGATATTGAGTTGCGAATTAGCAAGTTTCTCGAGTCTAGCTTTCGTACCAAACAGCATGTATTTCGTTTTTATAGGATTCATTACGAGTGCATTTGATTCAGACCAATGGAGGACCTGGGCTAAATCACTATTAACTTTGTTTACAGCATCAGTAGAATCATGTGGCAAGAAGGAATGATACAACTGCACATCATCCGCATAAAGGTGGAATTTACAGTGTGTAATGGTCTGAGTTATGTCTGCACTAAATAGTATGAAAAGAATTGGTCCTAGAATAGAACCTTGCGGAACCCCACGTGGTACTGATTTAAACAAGGATCGGAGAGTTTGCCCATTGGGGAGTTTAAGTTCCACACATTGCTTTCTTTGATCCAAGTAGCTTGAGAACCAATTTATGGAGTTAGCATTAAGTCCATAGAATGCTAGTTTTGAAAGAAGCAGAGGAATGCTGATACAATCAAAAGCTCGGGAGTAATCAAGGAGGACTAGGATACTACACATACCCTGATCCTGAGCAGCCAGCAAATTATCCACCACATCAAGCAGTGCAGTTGAGGTACTATATCCCCGGCGGAAACCTGATTGAAACCGGGGCAAGATGAGATGTTCCTCAAGATATTTGGTTAATTGCATACACACTACTCTTTCAAATAACTTAGAGAGGCAAGGGAGTAAACTAATAGGTCTAAGATCACTCATAGTAGAGGGTTGGTTATTTTTTGAAATAGGTTTGACGACAGCCACTTTCCAAGATTCAGGGAAGATGCCACTAGATACAGACTGATTGATAATAGCCGTGATAGTGGAAAGGGACTGAGGAAGAGTCATTAGTACCATGTCCAAGGATATGCCATCTATGCCTTGCGCATTTGATTTAAAGCTCTGCAGAATTTTAAGAATTGCTTATTCACTTACGGGTTGTAAAGACAGAGTTTGGTCTGTACCGATTATATTCAAAATAGGTGAGCTGAGACATTTAGACAAGGCCATCGCCTGGGATACTAAGGAAATGCGAGTTTATCAAATCAGGATCATTAAACTGAAGGGGTAAATCATCTGAATTATTCTTATTTCTTAAGATATTACTTATTAATTATTTCCACAGCTGTTTGGGATTATTGGGAAATTTGGTACGGAGATAGATTGTATCATAGGCTAATTTGAATGAAGATAAATACTATGCGTGAAGCCGTGGGATGCAACTTGTTATTGAATAAAATATTTGTCTAAGTTGTCAAAACTAGGTTTTGTTAGACATCATTGCGAAACATGTCATTGAACGGTTTCGGATTTTGGCTACGATTTAAGTTTTCTTAGACACAGTATCGGTTTAGTAAACTAAATGGATAGTTCAACTCGTAGCCACAGCTAAAACTAACTTTACGAATCTGAAGATAGAGTAGACAATCGGCTGATGGATAAGAAAGTGGAGTTTTGCCAAATAGGCGACACACCTATGTGTCCAGACGAATAAATTAACTGTGATAAGTTGTATGTCAATTATTCTTCAAAGCACCAGATGGTGAGAGACTCATCTACAAAGAGGAAGTGAGTTTGTAGCATAGCTTTTTGAACCTGATTTGCACCTAACATTATTCGCATGCCAAAATAATTCCTCTTCAGATACAGATTAACGAATTGATTTACGAACTTTAGATTTATTTTCAGTAGGTTTACGTAACAATTTCATGTCTCTAGGAGTTGATTGTTAGGCGTTGCATCCAATATTTATCTGACCGCATTCCAGTATAATTGATGGAAAATTTAAACTAAAAAAAATGCGTGAGTGTCGTGGAACACTCGGTTGGAACGAAGTGCTTATCGTAAGATATTGTTATTGATTACGATTACGATTACGATTAGCCCATTGTTTCCCACTGTTGGGCAAAGGCCTTCCCTTGATCTCTCCAGTCATTTCGGCTTTGAGCTGTTTGGACCCAAGCTCTATCGAAGGTGTCGAGATCATCTCGCCATCTCTTTTTGGGTCTACCACGGTGCCGTCTCATTATTATTGATAAACGTATTATATTATTGATTACCAAGTACAAATGAATGAATTACTAGCGTTCTAGATCAAGTGAACGAAACGCAGAAATAACTAATGAATAATTCGTGACGGAAAAATCTTACACGTTTTTTTCGCCCCCATCCGCCAAGCCATTTGACGACCTCTGTGGGGCAGTGGGCTATAGTCCGGCTGAGACGCAAAAGGTTGCGGGTTCGATTCCCGCCGCGGAACAAATGTTTGTATGATGGGTGTTTCTATGTATACTATGTATGAATGTACAAAAAAAAAGGATATAAATATTATTATCAGTCATGTGGTATGTGGTGTGAAATGTTCGGGATTATTTATTTAAATAAGTTCGTCCTGTGCGATAAGGAACTTTTCAAAAGGAATCATTGGTCCTGTTACCTTCTTAAGTGCTCTTGCTTGTATGTACTAGGAACACAGAACCGCTAAGAGGTGACCTTTGCATCAAATGATTTTTATCCTGACAAAAACGCCCACAATATTCTAATAACGTTGAGAATGGAAAAACTCATTTTATATCAAAGTTGCTTATCTCTAAACACATTAGTTTTATCATTATTATCACTATAGTCTACGTGACACCACGTTTCATCTCGCAAGATCTAAATTGCCAGACCAGTTGCAGCTTTCGCTCTTGGATATAAGGCTAGTTCTTGCAACATAAGACTTCGCACTGATGTTTCCTGGATACGTGTAAGTGTTTTTATCTTACAAATTGCCACACCTTTCCGTAAAAGCTCGTGTCAAAAGTATTGTTACCAAATGTAGACTTTAACATTAACAACAGACTATACTTTAACGCCTTGCTAATTTTGTGACTTTGAGATGAGACAGTAAGTCATTGAGTTGAGCTTAATATAAATCTTGAGTTAATATTGGTTAAGCTTCTTTTAGCGCAATTATTTTACGAATTAGGTGATTACTAGTGGAATACAAACTTCTTATCATATCACTCATATCACCAGTGTGGTGAAAGGATTAATGTGCGCACCATAGACTCCTTGTGTAGTATACACACTAAGAACGCATAAGCAAAGATAAAACCTCGATTAAAATGATGTTTTGAGGCCATAGTATGTATCTGTGTGGCATTGTAGCTCAATACAAATTGTGCATGCTTTTGTTTTTAACCGACTTCAAAAAAAGGAGGAGGTTCTCAGTTCGTCAATATTTTTTTATGTATGTTCACCGATTACTCAAAGAAGCCTTAACCGATTAGGATTTTATTTTTTGTTTCAAAGGGCACATTCCAGGTATTCCCATCTAAATTTTATCGAAATCGGTTGAGTTTTTTAAAGAATCACAAAAATTTTATTTTATATTTATGATATTTTTTGTATATTTTTGAAGTTGGTTTTCTTTTTAGTTTTTAAAACGTAATTATTATATAAATAAACTAGCGACGCGCCCTGGTTTCGCACGGATATATAATATACCCCTTCCGTGAATAATAACCGTCACGGTAATAAATTAACCGTGGTGGTTCCGGCATAGAATAGGACCCCTCTATCTCCTCCCGTGGATGTCGTAAAAGGCGACTAAGGGAACACACACCGAGGGATTGGGCAGCAGCACCTCCCGAGTACTTAACACAAAATCTGCGGTCACCAATCCGCCTGCCAAGCGTGGTGACTATGGCAAAACCCCCAAAATGATGTACACAAATAGAAGACTTTAGCACCATAGACCACATCCATACGCTCCGGCAGGTTATACAGAAGACCGAAGAGTATAACCGGCCACTTTGTTTAGCGTTTGTGGACTATGAGAAAGCCTTTGATTCTGTCGAAACCTGGGCAGTGTTGCGGTCACTCCAGCGGTGCCACGAATCCAATCCCATTGCATAAAGGGGTGAGACAGGGAGATGTTATTTCTCCGAAACTGTTCACTTCTGCATTGGAGGATGTTTTCTAGCTCTTGTACTGGCATATATATGGTATCAACATCAACGGCGAACGCATCACTCACCTTCGATTTGCCGACGATATAGTCATCATGGCAAAATCGCTGGAAGACCTTGGCGCAATGCTCAGCGATCTCAATATCGTCTCTAAACAAGTAGGTCTTAAAATGAACATGAACAAGACAAAAATCATGTCAAATGCTCATGTTGCACCCGTACCGGTACATGTTAAGAGCGATATAAACGAAGTTGTAGACCATTATGTCTATTTGGGTCAGACATTACAGACATTACAGATAGACAGACAATAGACTTTGTTTTGTACCATGTAAAGAATTATATTGGTTGAAAATTCACACAGCACTATCTCGTCCCAAACTATGCAGAGCTTGTACTATTCTTGTATTATTATTAACGCAAAACTTTATGTGGATGTTTGATTGTTTCTTAATTTTATAGGTTTGCTGAACAATTTTGAATACAAATGTTATAGATGTAGTCTTAAGCCTAGAATAGCATATATGTTAAGTAAATAACACACGTGTGAGGCCGCGGGCAGAAGCTTGTAGGAATTACTTATTAATAGATTAGTTATATAGCTTCTTTTCGAATACATATAATACTTTATAACACACACACTCAACATATTAAAGACACTCACACGCAGTACAATATACTGTGGGTTTTCAGTAAGTGTTTGGGGTTATGTACCTTAAAATTCAAATTATTTATTCAGAACCAAATACACAGGTCCAGTTTCAAATATAACTATTAGAGCTGCAAATGTTTTAAAAATCTGTAGAGCCTTGACGTTACCATAGTACTGAGAGAGAAAACTTACTAAGTAGCAACCAATAAACTTAAACTTCAGTAAACTAAATCTTAACTTAAACATAGCTTAAAATATGTTTAGACGAAGAAAATATTGTAACTATTGTAAGGATAGTACTATCCTTACAATAGTTACAATATTTTATGCGTATATATTTCTATGCGTCGTTTTGGGGATGTTTGTATACGAGTGTGTGTGTGTGCGTGTGTGTATGTGTGAGGCTGTGGAAATATAAATCGTCGTCGGCCATATCATTGCTAAACAACAGGCGAGTTCGTGGTCAAACGTAGGTCTATATATGATAATAAAATAAATAACAATTGTAAATTTAAATTTAAAAAACCCCAAAACAAAAGAATCCATCTAGATAACCTATTCATTGAGAAGATTCCGATGAGCCCAAACACGAAACCTCTCCTGTAAGTTGGTGAGGAGTTAGGTATCCTGCAGACTCCAGGTGATGCTGCAGCATCAGGTTCAGGCGACCATATTCTTGCAATATTATTGATGTGACAGGATACGAATGATCGAGTCGATTAGACCTGTTGAAGTTGCTCAGATGTCTTCATAAACTACACCATAGAAAACAGCTGATGATCTTCAAATGGCTGAGCAGATTTTCTTGAAACAACTCGATGAAGACACATTTAAACTTAATCAAACTTTGTTAATTCGTTCAGGAGCGATGATGCCACGTACAGACAGACAGACACAGATACTGCAAATTTATATAACCCCTCTTTTTCGTCGGGCGTTAAAAAGGAACCCTATAGGATCACTTAGTGGTCTGTCTGTCTGTCTTTCTGTCGGTCTTTATATCTGTATGAAAAGACCCTTTTCGAAAGAAGACGCACTTTAATATTTTCACCACTCGGCTCGAAATTAGTAGTGACACGATAACAAGAAGAAACGAGTGATGGTATCAAGCTGAAATTATTATCAAATACTCAAGTTTGCGGTCCCTTAAACTGTAGAAGAATCAAGTTTCTTAGTCAACAATAAATAATTTTAAAAACTAAAAAGACAACCGACTTCATGTATAAAAAGCAAAATATCAAAATTTAGTTTCATCCGAGTGGATGACATATTTTTTCAGTTTTTTTAATTTTAAAAACCTAACTACTGAACTCATTTTTATGAAATTTATAGGAGACCAATCACGTAAAATCATAAAATCGGTTCATAAATGACGGAGTTATAAAGTAACAAGAATAAAAAAACCTCGAGTTGAGAACCACCTCCTTTTTTGAAGTCGGTTGTAAATACAGTCTTAATACGGACATATTTTATATATGCCGCATATTTCAAACTCGTCCTATAAAGAATCATAAGTAGGTACATATTTATTTATAAATATATAAGTCATCTAGTCACCATAATACAAGTTTGGGGCTAGACGATGCTGTGTGAATTCTCCACAATATGTTCTTAAAATAGCTCGATTCTCTCCTAAATTCGAGCAATGGGGTAGACTAAAAACCAGCGCTGCGTAAGCAGATTTAGGCCTAATGAGTCTACTCCAATTGCTTAACTCCTCTAAAAGAATTATAATAGATTACGTGTGAATTTCCGAAAATATATAAAACTTTTTGTTTCTGGTAAAAACCGATATAATTAAAAGCTAGTGAAAGCATTTGACGAGTCCACCAGCCATGACCTACGTCAACAAAGACGATGCCGTTGGCACGGTCGCAACTTCACGCGTTATTAGAACCGACGAGATATTTAAAGGCACTAACTAGAGACACTTTTCGTTCATCACTCAATAATGACGCGCTTATTAGTTTGACTAAGTTGAGATATTTTTATCAGGACTCTAAATCATCAACCTTCTAGTAGACACTACATGCTGCCCGTTGCTTTGTCCGTGTGGTATCTATGTAGATAAAAAGTACGATATTATGTATTTTATTTCACAACTATAACAATGGTTATTTATTCAACAAGACATTAGTAGTTATTATGCTGAAATGACTTTAAATCAAAAATTTGTGAAGTAGTCTAGTATTGAATCATGAGTGTAGCGAGTGATTCTAATAATGACTCCTGAGCACTAAAAGTCAAAGTCAAAAGATATTTTATCTAATACAATCACAAGGATCACATTGAAATGTCTTACATACTTGGTGAATTTAAGTGTCAATTCCTCTTAACCCAAGCCCGAGAAAAACTGGCAAAAAACTCGTCCTGGTCCTAGCGCTTTTTTACATGATCCATCTTATAACTACCTTAACTACGAAAAACTAATACAAGAGAGTTTATTCATTTCAAATGTGTCGGTTAACTGTGATTGTGAACTTTTCACCTCTACCAGAGAGAAAAGTGTTATAGGTAAGAAAAACAATTAAGACCATAATTTCGCTAGTTATTTTAAGTACATTAAGCGATATTAATATAAAATATTATTAGATAATATTAATAGCGATATTAAATCGTAACCAAGATATGACCGCCGATTGCAGGACACTATTAATTTATGTGTCCTACTAAGGCTTAAATTTCTTATTTTGTTTTGTAGTGTTCTCAAAAAAGTTTTTATAATTAATGTTTACTTGTATTTATTATTAATATTACGTTTTTAATAAAGAAACAGTACAATGTATATACCTACATTTTAATAAATATCATACAAAAGTGCCTAAGAGTTAAATCGCCAGGCCAAATTAGTTTCTGAACGAACCTATTTCAGAAATAGTATTTCTGAATTTCTGAATACAAATTTTCCTCGAAGTACGTTCCTCCGTTTTGACGTTATTGAGCCACAACACACATACGTTTAGCTTACATCCACCATAATATTAGTAGAATATCTTGTCTCTCCGAAACTATTGAATATATTCGTTCTAGTAAACCTTTTAAAGGACCTTCCGGGACCATTCAGGATGTCAATGAATGACGCTGTTTGCGGACACCGGGCGAGGCGCTAACTCGCGACATCTTTCCGATTAGCAAGCGCATGACGACTTAACCGTAAACACATTACACACAAAACAAACTACCCTCAAACACAAACGAAAAAGAACTCTACCACTCCTTGATAAGGTGACTCCGAGAATTGAGAATGCACTTGTCAAGTAATCGTCGTAGTTCTGTCGCAGTGTTGTATGTAAACACTTTTAAGAGTTTACGAGCAATGTTTTCGGAAGGTTTTAGCGTTTACATCATGAACTCTCATGATTTGGAATTGGGTCTGAGTCTCATCATTGTCAACTTATTTAGTAGTAGATATTTCGAAACGCATGTAAATGCGTTGTTTGCTTTTGATTTGAGGGACATATAAATAAATTATGGTAGATTTTGGAATCGTTCTAATACAGAATGTTTCAGAAAATAGTTTCAAGCGGTAGTACAGAGATTTATCGCACGCGCAGGGTTTTCAAAATCACTTCATAATAATTTAAAAAATATATACATATTGATGGGCATGAACAATAGCATCTAGCCCAAAAATAAGTGCTAATATAAGTGCTGCGATCTGCGACTAATTTACCAATTACGAGGTTTGCGTTAAGATGCCATGGCAATTTATGATCCAATAATGGGCCAGTGACCATTAATAGTCATTGAAGTTAACTTGAATTCGTTAAACATTTCCATGTAATGGTAGGTACTCAATCTATAAATTATACTACAAAATATACTACTACAATGTATTATTCTTTCCGTAAATACTTTCCTAAATATAATTGACTATGTCGTTAAATAAAACTAGAAACATTGGCTTGTTACGTTTGAAGACAAGTAATGATCGATTCACGCTACGCCGTGACGTGTCCGTTTTGAGTTCTATTTACGCTAAGAATTTAAACTTTAATTGAATGATAATTCATACTAATATTATACATTTGAAAGTGTCTCTTTCTATCTGTTTTTTGTTACCTTTTCACAGCTAAGCGGATCAATTAAATTTGGTAAATAAATGATTGTATCTAGGGGACGGACATAGCTCCAGCGAATTAAATGCTGATATTTAGTTAAATGCTATTATTTTTATGATTTAAGGCCATTACATTTTAGATACAGATCATCGACTTTGTAGACAATAAAATTAATGGTAGCCGATTATTTTCGATAAGCGGACGTACTTCTCTCGTATGAATCGGCAGTCAACTTTGGTGCCGAAATTAATAGACGAGCAAAGACCTTAGTCGCGGTATGATATTGATAGCGTAGTGTACAAATACGTCTCGGCCCGGACTCGGCACGGAGAAACGTAAACCGAATTTTTAATGAGCTTCGACCGATGACCATTCTGAAAATCATTTATTTAAACGTATGTGCAATATTTCGCTCTCTCATCTGTTTGCAACATGTACCTAACTCGTAAACGAAAGCTTTGTTTAATGAGTGTTTAAGCAGACTGGGTATTAATACGTTGTGCGTTTTAGCGCCAGTGTATGCCTGGGCCTTAATAGGCGCGCGCGCGTTAATTGGAGGTTCTACGCACAATGACGCACACTGTCCTCATGAATGTTACAGTGCCAGTACAGAGTAGGTGCAGCGTACAGAGAGTCAATATCAAGTCAACTGCCTACTGCGATATAGGTTGTGGATTCCCTGACATTATTCTATTAATGATCTGGCTCCCAACATCTGGATATATCCAGACTAAGAGACAAATACTTGCAGATCATATAAATAGTTGATATAGATATAGCAACAAATTTAAACAACAAATAAGCTAATATATTATTACAGATTACCCTACATATTTACAAAGTTTCTTTAAAATATCCGTTAAAACAAAAACAACTACACAAAATGTTTTTTGTTGACGAACTCTGTGGCGCAGTGGGCTGAGGTCCGGCTGAGACGCAGAAGGTTGCGGGTTCGATTCCCACAAATGTTTGTGTGATCTGCAAGTATTTGTCTCGGGTCATGTCAGCCCTTAAAAGGCCACTGCTGCACATAGGTTTCCCCAATTGACTTCCAGGAAGAACGATTTTTTTTAAATGTTTTAATTATACTGCACTTATATATGTATCTGCTTTTCTATAGTTAAAACGGCAATTTCATAAATCCTTCTATCCTATTGTCAACTCCATTTTTTGACATTAAAATTACAAAGACAAAGCATAATTAAGCGCCACCCTAATTATGTAACTATCGGATGGAGAGTTATTATTTATCGGTTCTTGTTCAGCAGAAAACTATCGGAACGAAGATCATTCCACAACCTGCACGTATGGGAAATGAATGAGCTCAAATTTGAAGAAAACTGAATGGGTATAAGGGAAGCTAATAATAGAACTCCATATATTTTTACATGTTATTTATAATTCAATATTGAATTCCACACTTATTAGTATTTTTGTACCTACTAGTAGGTATCCAGTATCTGTACTGATGGCTCTACTGCATCTTCTTTCCCGCGCTCTACTTCCTTCTAGTTATGTCTTATTATCATTATTATTATTGTATTTATCTGTATTTCGTACAGTTCCTTATTATTGTTTATTTATCCGTGGCTCACACTCCTGGTTTCGACGGAAGATCAGCGTTACGTTGTATAGTTCCGACTGTATAACGCAACATAACACTGAGTCGGACACCTATTTGTAACTTGAACAATTGCTACACACTCAATCTATTATTTAGTTTAATTTAATTTGTCTTTTCTGTTATTCTTTGTTTTTATTTTGAGTGTAAGCCGAGTCTGAGCCGAGCGTGCAAGCGAGAGCGCGAAACGCATTCGGCTTGTGACGCATCTTAATAAGTTAAAAGTTTGCAATTTTTCATCAATGTTTTCTTATGACATTATCCCGTAAAATTGACCCACCTACTTTACAGACAACCATTTTTTTATGTGTATGTTGTTACAAATAAATGTATTCGTGTACTTTCTGTCTTTAATTTTCAACTTTATAATAAGTAGGAAGAAAGAAGTCCCTTCTGTCCAGTCTAATCTTTGTAGCAGCGACACAGAGTTAGCGAAGCATTGCTAAGCGCACTGCAAACAGGCGCGGGCGGTCGCTCGATGCTAAATGGACTAGTTCCAGAACAATTTATGTTTCTTGCCAGTATTGTAGCACTAACTGTTGGTAAGGCTGTGAGGCTGGACTGGCTTGAGACTAATACAGCATGTGATCTCTAATAATTTGTCTTTTTTTTTTAGCAGACAATGACACAACACCATTTAGCCCCAAACTAAGCATAGCTTGTATTATAGTGACCAGATGACTGATAGAATACTTATATTTTTTTTAAATACATACTTATGATACCTTATAATATCCAGACACAAACCTGTATTCATCACACAAATGTTTATCCTGGGAGGGAATCGAACACTCACAGCGCAGAAGGCAGAGCTACTACCGACTGATCTAACAGGCCAGTCAAACATGGCAATGCAGTTCATGTGCTCAAAAAAAAGTGTGCAACGGTGTCTTGGGGACGCTGCTGAAGTGTTTTAATAGTTTAGATAGTCATAGATAGTCAATAGATATATGTTATAATCGCCGCGAGCACTTGTTTTTCTTAATGTTTTATTGAGCAAAACAAATGCTAACGCTTTCGTTGACAATGCTGTTAAATTTTATCGCATACTATATTTATTTTTTAATATCAATATTGACCTATAATGAATTTGATATTAGTTTCTTTTTGAGATTCTTTTGTTTGTGTTTTATTGTAAGTATTTGTTGTTTATTATTCTAAATTGTATGTAACATTGATGACTTTTTATAACTTTTGGAAGAATTATTCGGTAAGTTTATTTGTGTTTTTATGTAAATAAATAAATTAATAATCACACAAGCAACCCGCCGCGGCTTCATCTTTCTTAGCACTGAGGAATCCATTGATTTACCAACGTATGAAAATACGTGCTGTAATTTTTGGATCGCGTTTAGACAGAACAGATAGACGCGGCGAAGGAGCTTTGGTTTATAAGATGTATTGTACTGTACTTTTTTATTTTTGTAAATACATACATATTATATATGTATGAAACACCCAGGCCCAAGACAAATACTTGCAGATCATACAAACATTTGTCCCACGGCGGTAATTATTTTATACAAGCTGCTGCTTGCTGCTAGTATACGCATAATAGTAGTTTATAAGTTATTCCAGGTTGCATATAATTAAAGTCAAAGTCTAAGTCAAAATATATTTTATTCAATACAATCACAAGGATCACTTTGAAATGTCTTACATACTAGGTGAATTTAGGTGCCAATTCCTCTTAACCCAAGCCCGAGAAAAACTGGCTGGAAACTCGTCCTGGTCCTAGCGCTTTTTTGCCTGATCCATCTTATAACTGCCTTAACTACGAAAAACGAATACAAGAGATTTTATACATTTCAAATGTGTCGGTTAACTGTCTGAGGGCAGGGCACCTCATGTTGCTCTGCCCTCAAACAGTTGCATTCTTATTCAAAAGACTACCCATTAAATTTCTTAATAGGTAGTTTAGTTGCCTTTTTGAGAAAGCTTATTTTAGAAGTCGATATCTATACTAAGTTTTATTCAAAATGACTCAGCCATTATTTCATGATTAGGATCAAACATTCACACAAACTTTCACTTTTATAATATTAGTATCATATGTCAAAATCATGTATTTTATTTCTTTCTTCGACTAGCAGTACGTGATAGGTTATTTAAGACCTAAATTGATGACCTAGGTATACAATACCATTTACAATGCAGTGTGAACATTTCTATTCAAATGCTATTTCTCATAATGGATTGCAACACGTTGACATTTAACACTGCTAGCGTGAATATGGACGCTTTGACATAAAAAACAGATCAGCGCCACCAGCGCCTATTTATCAAATTTAAACCCAAAGGTACCTTAACCCTCCGTTGCAAGACCATATAGATTATATTTTGAGAGTTATTTTCGTAGTAAGTACTACTAGTTTCATAATGCCTAAAGCAAAAGATTCTGACAGCCACAGAAAACCTCAAAATTTTAGCTCTCCAGTAGTTTAGGCTATGCGTTAGTTCTTAGCAAGCCAGTCAAAGTCACCCAACTATCGTTGGGTAACTTTGACTGAAGCTCTCATGAAAACACAGTAGTTCCTGAAACATCCATGAATTTCAGGAACCTTCTGCTATGTCAGTCTTTGGATGGGTGACTTCAGTACTTTGGAGAGCACCTTTAACTGCCCCGGCTTATCTAAAGTTGTTAAGCAACGACTGAGACCTGCGAATGGTGTAGCTCCATTCCCAGAGTTCGACCATCCCCTACCACTGACTCACATGATAGTATTTCATTACTCAACGAATATATATTGAATATAATGGACCAGCGCCGACAACATGCTTTCTGCGTGAAAGCAACCAGCGTGGATATGAACAGCGCATTCTACTTTCGAGACAGCTGGAAAATGGCGATGTCGCAATGTTTTCCGAAGTACAACCTTCGTTTTCGAAAGTACCTACTTACAACTGGGGTACAGTCGGCTACACTGGAATGTATACAAATGAAAACTTTCAAAATGGTGACACATTATTAAAATAAAGATTTTCAGGACAAATCCAAACCATCACCTAATTTCATGATTTTCATGGTTTTATTGTATATTTCTTTAATGTACTACGGTAACGCCGTTTTAAATGTGTACATCTTGGTGCAGTTAACTGTACGTGCGAAAGATCAATATCTACTACAGGAAAAATATTTGCGAAATCTTGCAAAATAAGTACCTACCACGTTAAATATTGTGTTTAACTACGTACTTAACCTACAGATATGGACTCATTTATGTTCACTCAGGTAATATGTCGAATACTTTACTCAACTGGCTTCCCAGCTCAGTGTAGAGCACGGGGCACAGCTAGCTTAAACCTAGCACGCACTGTGAAATGTTCCGCGACGAATATATTATTATACTAGCGGTAAAGAGCGAGTTGAAAACAACACACTTCAGAATAAACTTAGAATAAACATAAATAAGTCTTTGTTCTTGGCTTAATGTTATAAAGTATAATTATACGAAGTAAAAAACATCTACTCTTATTAAATCAGACTAATAAGTAATAAAAAATATATATAGTTTTTTTTTCGTCTCTTTTTTTTCCGTCGGCAAATGTATTTACATTTGCAATATCTGCAGTAGCGCGATAAAATTCGCAGCGGAATATTTCGCGGTGCGCACTAGATCTAACTGTCGATTGATCTCGTAACTTCTTCGCAACCGGCAACCCTGTCATGGCAACACTGAACTCATCTAGTGCTCAAACAACATTTCAATAACTCTTCATCACGAGGTGAGAAAATAAACACTTGCCAATTAAACTATTCGTTAATATTAACAATAATCTGTTTTGTTTCATTCATAATCTAATTATATAAAACTTTGTTTAACACTAGTTACTGCCCACGGCTTCAAACTCGTACTACGTGAAAAGCCTATATACTATTCCAGGTCATCCTATATTCAACTATAATCACACGTAGTACGTTAAAGTTGCGTTAAAGTACGGTTTGTCCTTACTAATGTTCACTAATAGAGATTTTAACAGATTTAAACAACACATTAACTAATTGTCCGGCGGCTGATTATGCCGAGGACCTCAAAAGACGCAAATATGCCGGTCTTGATAAGGTCTACATTATTTGAGCCTTTTGGAGTCGAAGCCCCGGGCCCGTGGGTAACAGAAGGCCAGGATGGAAGCCAAGGAAGGATTTTAACGTCTGGTATATACATTTCGTGGCCCAAGAGCTGGCTCCTATCTGGCTCAGCGTATTAGCATTGCAATTCAACGTAGCAATGCCACCAGTGTCTTGGGAACGCTGACCTCTGGCAGTGATCTGGTTCAGTTGAGCTATCTATAGATAGTTTTAAACGGTCCTTAGATAGCTCAACCGTTATACATGTATTTTATATTATCTTATATTATTCTGTACATTTCTTTCATTATTTCTGTAAATATATGTGATTTGATAGACCCTACATCTGTATCAAGTATCACCCTAAGAAAGGATGGCATTACGACTAAAACTCTGAAGGCAGGAACCTCCGTACTGAAGGAGCTTCAGGAGATATTTAATGCTATCCTCTTCACTGGGAGAACTCCGCGTTCATAGAACAAAGGTCGTTCTGTTTTTCAAGAAGGGCAACGAATCTCTTTTGAAAAACTATCAACCCATATAGCTTCTGATCAATGTACACAAGCTTTCGAGGATTATCTCGAACCGTCTTGCACGAAGACTGGACGAGTTTCAAACCCCAGTACAGGCCGGGTTCCGAAGTGGCTACGGCGTCATAGACCACATCAACATAGCGCGGCAGTTTGTACTTACAGAAATGCAGAGTATATCGGTATATATCGGCCCCTATCTAGCCTTTGTGGACATTCACCCGTTAAGTACGCCGTACGCACAATTAAACATTTATTTATTTACCATCTATTTATGTATATTTACAGTAATACAATACAATAGTGTGGTCAAACATGTCTATAATTTTAATAATATTTTTTATAAAGTTCTTATATATTACTAATTATGTTGAAAAACAAATGTCAAGATTTAACTTATTTGGTGTCATAACACAATATAAACAATAATAATAATATCTTTTAAATAATTCTGGTAAATAAAGTTAAAATTAGTTAAAATAATAGGTATAAATATCTTTACAAACATCCAAACAGTCAAACAAACATTTGCATTTATAATATAAATACGAATGTAAATAGCCTGCCGTTTACATAATTAAAGTTCACAATCAATACAGGGTGTCCCATAAATGGTAAAATTAATTATACCTATTATTTATTTACACAAAATACTTTTTCTTCGATAGAAGGAGGGGATGACGACTTTTTTCATTAAAATGTTGGTTACAATCGAATATACATAAATATCAGTTGCTGTGCGTTATTCTCGTAAAAACTCGAATATAGCTCAACCGAATCGTTTTTTTATTATTTTGTTCACCTCAATACTAAATAGTATATAATCAAATCAATGTCAGATGGTCATAGACTAAGTTCACCGGGTCATATTGTTTAAAATATACTAAACACGCGTCGTAATTACATTCACATTAGCGATTATCAAATTTTGGGATCGTTCAAGTTAAAGAGATAGAACCGAACCGTCAAGAAAAATTAAAAGGTTAAAACGCGTTAAATACCCATTGACTACAAAAACAATATGAATTCTGATTGCAAATGGTTAAGATTTCTTTATACATTTTATACACAATCATAATATACTACATATATATACACCCTGTATACGAAATATGAGTGGTAGTTAAATGGATTTTCTATGTATAATATTTATAAATTTATAATTTAAAATACAAAAAGTATGAAAGTATCAGAAATAAATAAATCACTCATGTTGCACTTACTTACTTTGGGGCTATATGATGGTGTGTAAATGTCTGGCATTATTATTATTATTATTAAATATTAAAATAACAGATAGCGTACAATAATTTTAATAGTGTTGTTATGCGATAGGGCCCCAATTACATACAAACAGTGAAATGAGCCTGTATCGCGTTATCTATCAAGTTTATAGCGAGCAGTAAACCTGAATCTTATGTTGTGACTGCTTTTGTAAAGTTGTGTTCACAAATGCAGATAGATATGTATATTACAAGTATTACGAGGCTTTATTTTACGACCTGTGTATATCTGGAAGCCCTAAATTTTTGAGAAAAAAGTTGTGTCATTTTATTATTAACCAGCTTCTGCCCGCGGCTTCGCACGCATAGTACATAGTATAAAAAGTAGCCCATGTCCGTTCCTAAGATACAATCTATAGACATACTAAATTGACGCAAAAAAATACTTCTGTTGATCTGATTGCTTCCTTTGGATTGTCCTAGCGGGTAATCGGACAAGCGGTAGCGGACAATCCAAAGATTTCCTAAAAATTTCATTGAAATCGGTCCAACCATTTCGGAGTCTATAGGGAACATACATATACACATCGCCTTTTATAGATATAGATTTATGCGTAATTCGTATTAAAATAATCAGATATTTTGTTACTATAAACTTTATGTGACAGTATTAATTTAATTATTTTATTAAATTTGCCAATCGACAAGTCTAGCACGTCGTTTGGGACCTTGTTATAAATGCGTACACATTGCCCAAATAAGGATTTATTAACATTAGCAAGCCTAACTGTGGGAACAGTGAGTTTATCTTCATTTAACCGACTTCAAAAAAGGAGGAAGTTCTCAATTCGTCGGAATCTAATCTTAGGGTATACTTCCCAGGTGGTAGCATTTAAATTTTATCAAATCGGACGAGCGGTTTTTAAAAATCAACAAAAATCTAAAAATTGTATGTACATATACAATTTTTAGATTTTTGTTGATTTTTATTTCGAATCGAGAACATTTTTTATATACATGAAGTCGGTTGTCATTTTAGTTTTTAAAACCGAATTATTTCTAGTATTATGATTATTGCAATATTTAAAACAAATTAATATTTTTGTGAACTTTTTATTTTGGTATTGCTAGTGATTTTTCTCTGATATATAAAAGCTAAAAGTAACTGAAAATTGTTGTAGTTTTTTTCATATTACACTTAAAACCACGATAAACGAATTTTATTTTACGTGTGCACTTCTACCAGTGTTTTGATTAACTAATTAGATAGATAGATAGATAGATTGATAGATAGAGTAATGATACTCATCATTACATGTAGTATTTTATCTATCATTATTAGCTTTCGCTGCGCACGCCAAATAATTTACTTTTAGATTTAAATGTTTGGTACCTTGGGTTACACTATGGCAATTTTCTATGTATTTTAAAAAAACATTAAAGTTTAATGTTTTTTAAAATAAAAACATGTCCTACTATTCGTTAATAATATAGCTTTCTATATGTGAAAGAATTTATCAAATCGGTTTATTCTTTTTTGAGTTAATCCATTATAAAGAAACAAAAAAAAATTATAATTTTTCTATATTATATTAGTTTAAAAATGTAAAAGATCCTCGTGCTTTAGTAGTGTTTTCCTCAAATAAAAATAGTAGTAAATAGCGACATGATCAAACTAAATTAATTTATTATATCGTAAATCTCTAGGTATGTTAAACTAACTGTCATTAGCTAATCTGCAGTTATATCGTAACATTTTATTTTAGAATTTTATTTCATTTATTTTTTACTAGCTGCTGCCCACGGCTTTGGATGCATAGTACTAACATAAAAAGTAACCTATGTCCGTCCTTAAGATACAATCTATCTCTGTACCAAATTTCATTAAGATCCGTTTCCAGTGTCTCTGTCTGTCTCTTTGTTACGTTTTCACGGCTAAACGGCTGAACGGATCTTGATAAAATTTGGTAAGAAGATGTATTGCATTCGGGGGAAGAACATAGGCATATTTTTGAACTTAATTTTATTCTCAAAGAACCACCTTGAAAGGGTAAAATAGGGGATGAATGTTTGTTTGGGCAACTCATATTTAAGTTAGGGATCTGAAAATTCATATTCATATTCATATATAGGATTTTGGTAAGAAATAAAAAAATACATTCCAAAAATAAAAAAGGAAGTCACAGTCAACAGCTAGTAGTATATAAATATTGGTGGATAATGCACACAACACCACCTAGCCCTAAATTAGGCATAGCTTGTATTATTGTGACCAGATGACTGAATACATATGTATTTTTAATACAAACAAATGATAATATAGAGCACCCAGACACAGAACAATCACATACACAAATCATATCACACAAATGTTTGTCCTGGGAAGGAATCTAACCCCCAACCTACAACACAGAAGGCTACTTAAAGTAAACTGACAGGCCAGTCAAATGATGACAAATCTAGCTACGAGGTGTTGTGAAAAATATTCAGCCGCACTTTTTTTATATTTAATAAAAGAACAATCGGGTTCCAAGTTATTACTACTACTACTTTTTTACCGACTTAAAATAGGAGGAGGTTCTCATTTCGTCAGAAGCTTTTTTTTGAATTTTTGTTCACCGATTACTCAGAGGCGCCTGAATCGATTTGGAAAATTGTATACGTCGCTGATATTTTTTATATTCAATGAAGTCGGTTTTCTTTTTAGTTTTTTAAACGTAATTATGATATGCATCGCTCTGACCAAATATGGCTTTATAATATTACTTATAATACTGTCTCTCTGCCTGTATTTTTTCCCAGGAATTTTCTCTTTTTTCTCTTGGTGTCGTAAAAAATCAAGTTTATAAGTTAACACAATCAAAATATATGGCCATATATGTCACATTGCTTTTTAGACCCAGAATCATGGAGGTTGGGAAGAAGATAGATAGATTTACAAAATTACACGATTTTTAAATTCTCCACGTGTTTTTATCGCGTTACTTGTAAAGGTATTCTTGTCTACTCAAAATAATGACGTCTAGTTTTTTTGCTTAAATTATTTTTAATTTAATATTAAAACAAAATAGTGTTCATTTATTTGAGTTAGCACTTAATATAATTCGTAGGCGGAAACGGATGCCTAAGCCACGATCACTAATACCCATTTTGTATTCAAATGAAAATGTTATTTGATAAAAAACAATTTATATTTCAATTAATTTAGCGGTAGTTACACCAAAACTAGTTGAGTTGTCTAATTAAATTAAGATAGCGGGACTAATGGCGATATCTTTATGCGTTCATACATGGATATAGATTTATTTAAACAGAAATTATTCAAGATTTCTCTATCTCATTATTTTGTAGTACCTACTTGGTTATGAGTCGGTTATGAGTCGTTTACTCATAACGATTACAGTAAAATACGGGACAGTAAAGTCAAAGTTAAAGTCAAAAGATATTTCATTCAATACAATCACAAGGATAACTTTGAAACGTCTTACTAGGTGAATTATGGCGCCAATTCCTCCTAATCCAAGCCCGAGAAGAACTGGCAAGAAACTCGTCCTGGTCCATCCATCTTATAAATATAACTATGAAAACCTAATAATAATAATACCGGACATTCCACACAGCATCATCAGGCCAAAGTAAGCAGAGCTTGTGTTATGGTACCACATGACTGGTATACTACTTAAATCCTTTTTTTTTTGTAAATACATACATATTATATATAGAAACACCCAGACCCGAGACAAATACTTGCAGATCATACAAACATTTGTCCCGCGGCAGGAATCAAACCCGCAACCTTTTGCGCCTCAGCTGGACCTAAGCCCACTGCGCTACAGAGGTCGTCATATAGAGAGTTTATACATTTCAAATGTTTCGGTTAACTATCTGAGGGCAGAGTAATACTAGGCCGAGAGAGTCAGATCGGCAAGTGTTTAAGTACCTACTCTACCAGGCCGACCGTGCTCCACACTCTAGGTGCGAAGTAACAATTACATTGGCGCACCCAACCTTTTGGGTAAATTTCTAAAGAGGTGTCGCGCTAGATGAGATCGAGTTACAAGATAGAAAGAGAGACACTATGTAGTAAAATATAATGTTAACTAAGCGCTTGTGCCAGTTGAATTGTACTTTGTTGTGTCGTAGTAAGAGTCGTTATTATACAATCGTTTTCATGAAGACACTTTTTAATTTTTGTTTTTAGTCTATTCTGCCCATTAAAGGTTGCCTGGAAGAGATCGCTTTTAGCGATAAGGTGCTTATAATTTTTTTTGTGTGTTCTCTTGTGTACAATAAGGTGTTTATCTATCTCTCTATTATCTACTAATGTTCTGCAGTCATTTTACATGCGACTGAACACTCGGTCGAGGGCACTATCTCGATACTGTACTAAGTGTAATCGACACTAGCAAGGCGATTACTACTTGGCTTCGTTTACGATATATCGGAACGATAAAGTCGTTGAACTGTTTGTCAAACTCAGTCGAATTGACAGTTGTTTCGTTGTCGAATTTGACTAGCCTTTCAGCTCAGTTGGTAGTAGCTCTACCTTCTGCGCTGTAGGTTGAGGGTTGTAGGTCAATTTCCTCCCAGGATCAACATTTGTGTGAAGAACATAGGTGTTTGTTCTGTGTCTGTGTACAGTATCCTAAGTATATATTTAAAAATACATATATATATATATATATTCTAACAGTCAAATAGCCACCATAATACAAGCTATGATTAGTTTGGGGCTAGATTGTATTGTGTGCATTGTCCAGCAATATTTATTTATTTATTATAAAATTTAAATTATCGTATCGTCTATTGTTTTTCTCCTTCTTCTTATCACCATTTCAAACCAGGATTAAAGTGGAACTCAGAGGCTCCATTCTTGCACTTGGCACATATCTTCGGACTCTTTAAGTTCATTGACATACTGGATCCTCTGTTGTGGCTGACTACGACATCGATCAAATGTAATGTAGTTCGTTCCATCGTTTAAGAGTGGAACCAATGTCGACCAATGTAAATAGGAGTCGTTTTTGCAAGATTATTGTTTCGATATCGCTTATCGTTTTGCCAAGTACAAAACACGGAATCTGTATAATGTTCTAATAGCTAAACTTATAAAATACTGGCCACTGAATCCAACACTGTAGGTAGGTATGATTCAACCAGTTTTTCCCCCAAAAAGTACCTAAACACTATCAAAACGTAATTTACGACGCACGACCATCAAACCGACATAAACGTCAAACCATCAATCTAAGGCTACCCAAATTGGCTGAATTAAGTCATTGCTCAAGATAACAGTGGTCCGGCCATTACTTGGCTGTCCCATCAAGACATTTACTTACCTGCACTCAATAAACGTAAAGGCTGGTGCACATTTGAGTGGTTTATAATCATCATGCTACTAATCACGACGACCTATGTGGCGCATCGAACTAAGATTCGGCTGAGACGCAGAAGTTTGCGGATTCGATTCCCGACGCAGGACAAATGTTTGTATGATTTGCAAGTATTTTTCTCAGGTCTGGGCGTTTTAAGTACAATTGGTATGTATTTACAAAAAAAAAGTATAAAAGTAGTATATCAGTCATGTGGTAACCATAACACAAGTTCTGCTTACATTGGGGCCAGATAATGCTGTGTGAAATGCCCGGACATTTCACACAGCATCATCTGGCCCTAATTATTTTTTTGATCTGATGCAAAAAATGTGTTTAGTATTTAAATGGGTATTGTTTGTTTGTGGCCACTACAACGCATCGGCTGAACAGATTTGAGTAAAACTTAATATATATGTAGTGAATTACCTGGTCTAGTATATAGGTTACTTTTTATGTAGGTACAATGGGTACTTTTTATGTATATAGCTGCGAGCAAAAGCTAGTTGTACAAATGGTATGTGTAGATGTTTAAGACTTTTTTGTGGCTCAAATACACCCCAACGGCTGAACGGATTTGGGACTTGTTATACATATTGTCAGTGGCCTGGAATAGTACCAATGTAGGATACTTTTTATGTAAGTACCATGCGTGAGAAATTGCGGGCAGAAGCTAGTATTATAAATGTTAATTTATTTGTGGATATACTCGTAAATGGATTATTTTTCTTACTTTTATTTTTGTTACTCAATCGCCCAATAACGACTGAACTGATTTAAATGAAACATGGTATAGATATATATATATACACATATAATCTATGTACCATGCAGGCAAATTTATGTACTAAGCTGCTGGTCCTCTTTATATTGTAGTTCACAGGGTAGTCTCAGACTCTTTTCATACCCTTCCATTCAGAACAAATTTTAGTTTATCAGTCGGAATAAGTCCAGAAACCGTAGCATGGCACTTTAAAATATTATTCAGATGAAAGAAACAATTTATTTCTTTAGAAAATATATGATATAATATGTAATTTTCATTTTCTTTCTTTACCGAAATGTATTTTTGTCAATTCGCCTGGGGAGAAATCCTTTTTACAGATCTCATGTTGCGATGACATTAGATTCAAAACCCAAAATCACTGTAGGTACTGTGTAAAATAGTTCATCTTCCTGTTTTGTAGATCATTATAGGGTATCAGGAGAGCCGAAAAAAATTGAAAAATCAACCAATAGACTGGATTCAAAATTGGATCATAATGACGTCATACTTCACTTTCTAAACTTTCGTGAGTTGTACTATACATTTTGATAAACACGGGCTTTACTCACGTATTATTTTGTCGATGGAGGCACCGACACTGTTTTGATTCATCTAGAGAATCTTCATCAGAGTGAGTTTGATCCGCGGTCCGCTGGTTGATGTGCGAACCGTGAACTCGCGGCAACGACCGGACCGCGGATCAAACTCACCCTGATGAAGATTCTCTAGATGAATCGAAACAGTGTCGGTGCCTCCATCGACAAAATAATACGTGAGTAAAGCCCGTGTTTATCCAAATGTGACGTCATACTTGTTCCTGAATACACATATCTCCGCTATGATCGTTTTTATACGCGAGGATACGACAGTGTTGCTATGTTAACGACGTCCAGCTCTGAAGTGAATCTTTTTCTGTCAGGCATAAAGTAACCTTTTCGTAAATGAATATTTGAGATTTTATGAAGAAGCATCATCATCATTATCACCCACAGCCCGATTTCACCTACTGCTGAATAAAGGCCTCTCTTTGTTCGTATCACCCAACTCAACCCTGATCCTGCGCCAGTCTCAAATTTCTACAGCCCGCAACTTTGATAATGTCGTCCACCAATCTTGTTGTCGACTGTTCCATATCCACTCCTAGGCCACCATTCAGTCGTTGCCAAGCTCCACCTGTCGTCATCTCGCCTTACAATGTGTCCTGTCCAACTCCATTTTAGCTCCATAATCTGATTTCCGACATCTTGAACTTAGTCCGTCTTTAGATTACAGAGTTTAGAACTCGGTCTATGAGTTAGATGCCGCGAATAAAAAGTAGCATATCTTATAAATTAATTCATATTTATCGCACTATTTAGTGTTTAATTGGCAATTTTATCGAAACTTTAATCAATAAATGGGTGTTAGCTAAAGTGTAAAGTGAATAGTAAATAATAATAATACCGGACATTTCACCCAGCACCATCTGGCCCTGGGTACAACATGACTGATATACTACTTAAAAACGTTTTTTTTTGTAAATACATACATATTATTATACATAGAAACACCCAGACCTGAGACAAATACTTGCAAATCATACAAACATTTGTCCCACGGCGGGAATCGGATCCGCAACCTTCTGCGTCTCAGCCGAACCTTAGCCCACTGCGCCACAGAGATCGTCAAAGTATAATAAATGTGGCTTTTATGACTTTGACGAGGAATCCAAGAAAATTTCAGAGGGTCATTCCGCGATGACGTTCGAATAGACAAAATACAATCGACTGCAACTTTATAACAATTTATTAGATATTTATAACAAAACAATCATTTGACATTGACAAAACAGATGCCATTATAGGAAGAAGAAGTAACCTCTTGGTACTTACTGCTTCGTCTTCGGCTTTGACCTTTGATTTAGCCCTAAGGACGAAGCAATAGAGCTTTCATTCCTTTCAATTTCAATCATAGAATCAAACTAAACAACCTGATTAGACTGTCTAATTTGTAGCAAATAGTGCATTAACAAATCCAGTTGAACGAGTTGAAGTCAATGTTAGCACTTGGTCGAAGCTTTCTACTGCTAAACGGTTTCTTTACCTGCGACTATTGCTGCCTCAGTTCAGTTCTCACGTTTCTGTGTAGTTCACTTCATGAATACGTGCATCACTGTATTTTGTGTTTTATATCGATGGCGTTTAGGCTCATAAATGCTACCATTACTTCGAGCAATCCATTAACGAAATCAATGCGCTTTGGCGAATAGTCACGTGCATCTATGATGGCAACTGATATGAAAATATGAAGACAACTAGGGCGACTTACAGTGATAGCATATATTGGTAGAGTAGTTAAAAAAATTGTAGCTATGTAAATAATTATCACCAGACTGTAGCTTCATCAATTTTATTTTCGGAGATACGAGAAGGTAGATACGATAAGAAGATTTATACAAAAAAGCGCTAGGATGAGTTTCTTGTCGTTTTCTACTCGCTCTTGCTTAGTCCGGACAGTCCAAAAACTGTGTAACCGATTAAAAATGATATCACCTTTAGTGAGTTACATTATCAGTGAGTAAAATGGACTGTATTTTATAATAAAAAGATTTGAGATGTTAAAAAAAATTATAACGTAATGTAATAATAATGTAACCCAAGGTGTCAAAAATTTGCCCATAAAAGTCATTATATGGCGTGCGCTGCAAAAACTATTGATAATACATCAAATAATGTACTACATGTTTGAAGTACTCAGAATTACCCACAAAAAAGCCCATAACGCTATATTCTAACTATTATAGTTTTATCGCAATAACCGCTCTATTCAAATTAGACAATCAAAACTCTGGAAATATTAATAATATGAATCCTTATCCAACCAATAGTTGAAAAGCATAATTACAACTCAAAATTGCACCTGGTGCACCGGGGCTAGTCGCTATCTTCGAACAAAACTGTTTTAAAATTGATTTTGAAATATTGCATAGGTATCTATACTAATATTATAAATGTTAAAGTAACTCTGTCTGTCCGTCTGTCTAGCTGTTTGTCACGTTTTCACGCCTATACCACTGAAACTATTTAAATGAATTTTGGTATAGAGATAGATTGAACCTTAGAGAAGGACATAGGCTACTTTTTATGTACCATGCGTGCGAAGTCGCGGGCAGCAGCTAGTACAATATACATATTGTCAAAGATTTGTTAATAACAGTTGCAACTCCATAAGCAGTTATAACTGCTGGCAAACATGGATTTGTAAATGCTAAAACTTTAAAAGCAAGTGCAAATTGGACAAGGGTGATTTGAAGTCACGGAACACATTAGAACTGCACTGTCCAACCTTGCGAAAACCAACTACAATATGGGTGAGATGATATGTTAAAATCCACGTAAATATGTACTTATTTAAACATTTTAAAATGAAATGATGCTCAGAAATGGTAGTGTATTATTGGGATATCGATTCTGCTGACTAATAGCTTCAAAATGAATTCGTAAAGAATTCTAGAAGATTTAGCAGTTTAGGAAATTAAGATCAATTGTAAAAGCATAATTTCCAAGTTTGGTAGCGATTAGTTAGTACAATTGCCTCTAGGACTCCGATACTGTTATCTCCATTTAAAAATCAACGCTGTAGTCACTTAGAAAAAAATCTGGAAGAAAGAATTTTGCAGAATGGACACTCACGTCTCAAATCTGAAGATTTTTAAATGGTAGACACAAAAAAGTTCAAACATCACTATTTTTAATAAATTCCTACTTATTTTATACCATACGTTAAAATAAACTCTCAAACTGACTCTGAATCGGGCCCGTGGGGAACAGGAGCCCACCGCGTTTTCAAAATTATTTCAGGGCGTCTGGTAGATACATTGCGTGACCCAAGAGCTGGCTCCTGTCTGACTCAGCGTATTAGCATTGCCATTCAACGTGGTAATGCCGCCAGTATCTTGGGAACGCTGCCCTCTGGCAGTGATCTGGATTAATTGAGCTATCTATAGATGGTTTTAAATGACCCTTATCTAATACATGTAAAACCGTTGAGCTCAACAGTTTCACATGTATTTTATATTACTTATTGTATACTATTCTGTACATTTCTACATTCAGTATTTTTTTTAGGTGTTATTTGAGACTGAAATAACACGGATACCGTGTTTACACTTTAAACAAAAAAAAACAATGCCTTTAAAAACATTTTGGTATATATCATTTTATTAAAAACTGTATTGTATACACAGCTTTACTTACCGATTATAAAAAAAGCGTTCAGTCTTTAGTGTGCGCGGCGCATCAACATTTTGTTTTTTTTTTTGCAATATCGTGCACGAAGATCCTAATTTAAGGCTCGGGTTGATTAATTGCAAATTAAAGTCCGCCGTGGTGGTTTCAATACGACTTTATTGAATTTCATGCTCGTGATTTATGAGCAGGATCACTAATTTATTAACGGTATGCCCCGATTATGGACGCTTTCTCGAACGAGTAACTAGCTTTTGCGCGTGAGATTGTTCGTAATAAGCTTTATTTTATCATCATCATGATCAACATTATTTTTTATCCTTCGTCTTTAGTAAATCCAATAAGTATACGACCCACCTGATGGTAACCTGATAGTGTTACAAGTTCACCAAGTTACCAAGTTATTTAGTCCATTCGCATATATTATATTTGCACTTTCTTTATTACCCTTATCATGGTAGGTATATATTATATTCAATTTGTTTTTTTTTTATGTGCTTAGTTCTAATGTGGTACGTGACTTTTAATTTATTCAACTCGTGAAATGACAGAATTACGACTGTCCATTTTTACCTACGTTATGTCGTCTGAACCGAACCATCCTAAAACACAATAATACAAGTACAGAAAGTGGACTCCGCGAAAACATTTATATAAACAGCAACTCCTGCTTCAACGCAATAAAGTACAATTCAGCTCGTATAAGCGCTTAACATTATATGGACCTACAAACTGCATCTCTTTCTACCGCGTTACTCTATTATTATCTGGCTTCTCTACGAATTTTCCCAGCAGGTTAGGTGCGCGAATGTTCTTGTAACTTTGGAGTACGCCTGGCCTGCCGGAACTAAGCAAAGCATACATATACAATGTGATCTAGATGACTTACATAGTACTTATATGCTAAAAACAGATCAAACATCTTTGTTGATCACACAAATATTTGTCACAGTACAGACGGCAGAGTTACAACCATATACTTATTGATCTGTGAGACAGCCGTAGCTAGATCCCAGCTTCCACATCCCACAGCGGCCAATGACTAATCATCTCATAAATAATAATCTGTCAAATTAAGACTTTACGCATTATTTAGATGACAATAAACATAATAAAGGTAGACAGTAAACTTATATTAGACCGATGAAAATCAGTTTTATAGCACTTCCTTGTCGTAAATCTATGTGCAGTCCGATAACTAGTTGCATTTGTGTTGGTATTTAAACTACAGTTGTATTTCAACCGTTTTGTGACGTCATCGTGCGTATTGAGAGACGCTATTAGAGTTATCTAGCTAAAATTGATACTTAAAGCTGTTTTTCCTCTTTTTCTATTGTTCTGTTTTAATATAATAATATAATAATGCCGGACATTTCACACAACATCATCTGGCCCCAAAGTAAGCAGATCTTGTGTTATGGGTACCATATGACTGATATTCTGCTTATATACTTTTTTTTGTAAATACATGCATATTTTACATAGAAACACCTAGACCCGAGATAAATACTTGCAGATAATATGTATGTGCATTGATCGGTTCATGGTGTTCCCTTGCAAATAAACCCTTTTTCTTTCTTTAGTTATCATATAGGACTATTTCAACAGGAGATTTAAAAATCGCATTCCAGAACAATATTCAAGCTCAGATCGAGAACTAAGCATATATTTTTTGACAGCATTTTATTCAGAACTGTCAGAATATCTATGTTTAATAACGATTATTGTTTGAGTTTCTTGCAACGCGCCTAACGCCCGTGTAATGAAGTGCTACTTATATTTAAAGTCTTCTTAGGGTGGGTTTAGACCAAACGAGTGAATGCTCATGTTATCTTATAGCGATAATCATAGTATTAATACTAGAAATAAAGATAAACTAGCTGTTCCCACAGTAAGGCACACTAAAGTTAATAAGTCTTTTATAGGGCAAAGTGTACGCTTCTATAACAAGGTCCCAAGCGACGTGTAAGATTTGTTAATTGTTGTTTGTTTGTGGGCGGCAAATTTAAAAACGTCATAAAACAAAAACTCTCTCTCTTAAAGCATATTATAAAATATCTGATTATTTAGTTGATAAAAAAGCTTGGGATGAATCTGCTCCAACTCGACTCGGCATCCGTAACAAAATTGCAAGGATCATACAAAAAAGTGTTACGAGAGTGACCAGACGAGTTTCTTGCCGGATTTTTCTTGAACTGGGGCTAGGAGGAATCGGCACCTAGATTTACTAGCATTAATAAATAATGTTTTGGCATCGACTTCGATCTCTATCGAATGATTATTGTGTAAATAGAAACAACAACAACAAAGCGAAAAACTGAAAAAGCACCGCTCATGGTCTATCTTTTTGTTCATTATCCAACATTTGGTTTCTGTCACCTACTTCAAACAATTTTTAAGGATAACGAGCTTTCAATCGTTTGAGTTAACCTCAAATTCTTAAGTGGCGTTTCAGTATAGGAGTATAAGACTTAATAAACATTATGTTACAGTATACTTCCCTTAAATTTCAGTGTTTTCATACATCTATCGATATCCTAAAGTGATGATATGTTAAGATTTACGGGCAAAATATATTCATCTATTCATACGCCACCCAAAAACAACGCGTTTTGGAAAAATAATAATTACCTTGGTAGAATAATTCACGGAATTAATCAGTAGGTACTTATAACATGTATATTCCGATATCAGTATTATTGAATCCTGATAATTAATTGCATTCATAGCAAAGCATGTTTCCATCATATTAAACTCATAATGTGGCATGGAAGCCTTTGCTTGTCAGGTTTAGGTAACAGGGTTTTTTTAGCAACAATTGGTCGGCAACTAATGTTGTCGGCAACATGTTACATTGACGTAAATTGCTTGATAGTCTCGTGACGTATTGCCCAGGATTGAGCAACTTGAATTACCCGTGTATGCGTAGTTTTAGCGACAATGATATACCAGATTTTCCTGCGTTGTCTCCGTAGGTTACAAAAATTGGTATTTTACAGTTGTGAATTTATTCTTAAAGTAACTTTGAAATTAAGAAGAATTGAATTGACAATATTGAAATTACTTTTAATAATACTGTGCTGTAAAATTTCAAAATACAGTCAGGTGCTATAGTGAATGTTCTTGCAAAGTTTGACGACAACTTTTAATGATGAAAGTTGTGTGAAAATTATGCGATATAATAAAGTGTTTAAGTTAGTATTATTACCTACTAAATACCTGATATAGGTATAGTTGCAAGGTATCATATCCTTGAAAATGGTTTTTTGCTTCCCATATTTTAACAAAACGAATGGCTGCTACTTGGAAAACGTGTTTCATGGCCTACCATTCTCTTTCCAGCGTTAAATTATAAGAGCTGTACTTTTCCTCAAAATGTTAACCTAATCAGCTGATGAAATTATATTTGGATTTGTTTATCGCAGGCTTATTTATAACACTCAATCAGGTAGAGTACATATCGCTTGATTCTACGAAGAGCGTTGTTTGTTTACCGAGTTTGACAACTCACCACCAAGAGTCAGTGATGGGCGCGAGCAGCAGCAAACAGGCGGCGATGACAACTGGCCGCATGGTACGACTGACATCACTGTCTTCACACGTCCTCCGCGACCCCACTCGAAATCATCTAAAAAGTTCGTTACCCCGCGAGTTCCATCTGTCAAATTTTGAAAATTTGTATTCGTTTATTCTTTTGTTAGATTTTCGAAAGAGTTCCGAATTCGCGGCGTGTCGCGAGCGTGGATCCCTGTCCGCGAGAGATCGCGAGGCAGACTGACGCTCGGCAGAGCCCACCCCGCCGCAAGCGCAGCGCAAAACGATTTTCGCGCTATTTTGGCTAAGATTTTAGCAGATTAGGCTTCGCTTGCTAATCACGCAAAGGTGGGGATAACATGTGTGTGGGCGACCCGATGAATTATGGATATTGCCCGATTAATTAATGTACGAGCTTATAATAATTCAGTTTTACAAGCAATTCGCTGTTACGGTTTGAAATAGTGCTTTTACATCGGTTGAGCACCTTCACGACCAGCTAAATTACGATCTTAAAATGGAGATTCAAATTTGTGGTTCAGTTTCAGTGACTGATTTCTAATTTCACATCGAACAAATTTTGACGATCCCGTACTAGGGTACGGGATTAGGATTCCAGGACATAAGTTACTGGTTAGAAAACATGGAAAGTTTTCCTTCAAAGTTACATTCCAGTATTTTTTGAAATTTAGTAAATTTTTTCGTGAGAGTGGGTAGGTTACAATACAAATGGCCAGTTCCCATAGCTCGAACTCTTAAATACTCTTAAATGAACTCTCATTATGAAGAACTACAACTGTTATCAATTTTCAGTAAGTTTCTTGGAAATTGTATATATCTTCAGGCGGTAAGCTTTTGATGGGGCAACGCTACGCAGACACGAGTCCGTGTGATAGACAGTGAGAACTCTAATAATAGAACACACGTGCGAAACTCTAATTGTGTTAAACAAACAATCTCGTGTACACCTGGCGTCTCGGTCTTCGTGATATGACACTCTGAAACTTACGGGATTATGTTGCAACATATGTCGAAACTAAAAGAATGATCATTCTCAAGAATTTATCAATACAGTTGATTGAATAACTGAGAGAACAATCAGTAGTTCAATCTGTCGCCATTACTAAAACTGCTGAGGCAAAAATGATTCAGGAGTACAACTATTAGCTCATGTGGTCATTCTCGTATAGGATAATAATATGATTAATAATAATATTACCGCGTGCGCATGTGCTCGCTTCCTTTCATTGCATCATTGAGGGATTCAAAGCTTAATCATACAGAATTTTACCCATATTTGGCAAGAAATTTTGAGTTGCTATAGGTACAAATACTTATATAATTCGTTTTTTTAAGTATTTTTAATATAACTAGTATTATAAATGCGAAAGTAACTCTGTATGTCTGTTTATTAGGTTTTCACGCCTAAACCGCTGAACCGATTTTGATGAATTTTGGTATAGATATATGGGGCTTTGGAGAAGGACATAGGCTACTTTTTATGTAGGTACCACGCGTGCGGTGCCGCGGGCAGCAGCTAGTGTCATATAATCATGCCTACGGTCATTAAAAGCGACCGAGAAATACTAAAAACGACGTCTGTTACCATCTTTTTATTACTGAAGATTTGAAGATTACCTGTCTTTTTGATAAGATCTTTCAATAAGCTTGTAATTAGCCAAGTCAATAATATTTATTATAATCCTCATTTAATTTTATGCTCAGTTAATATTTGTAGAAGGTACAGCTTATAAATCGAATACCGGATTTTATCATGACTTCATGATGCGTTACTACGTTTTACTTTTTTATACATTATTGAACGTAGGTACTTAATCTAGATCTGTACGAAAATCTAATTCTGTTAACTTTCCCCATACCTTCATAGCAAGCTTAAAATTAATATAATATTTTTTTTTGAGCTACATTTAAACAACACAGTGTTGTTAATTTAAATGCAATTTTTCATATTTTTTAGTCTTTTATTAATTAGATAAAACAAAAAAAATGTAGGGATGTTTTTTATTTAGTTTGAAATCGTATCGAAACTGTCACGATTTATCGTTGTGTCACATGAATATATGAAACAAGCTGTTTTGAAGTACGCTGTGCCTATAAGCTCACTTGCTTTGAAAAAACAATCGCACAAGCCATTTGCTCATTTTATTACGCCATTAAAGTTACCTAATTATAAACAAGTCTATATTTATTAGTACGCAAACAGTTTCACAACGGCTCTGTACGCGACTGTAAGGAAAATTTAGATTTCGAACACCCGATTTCATTTGTTTGACGTGACAATTCCTTCTATTTTTTTTAAACAAATATGTAAGGAGGTTCTTATTTCGTTTGTATGTTTTTTTAATCCATGACAAAATAGGTATGGTGTACCAAAAAAGGACCTCTTTGGTTGATCGAGACAGTGTAAGAAGTATTTATATTATTTTCTCAAAGATTTTATTTTGTTTTTCTTGCACAAATTACCTAGACTGCCTAGAGTGGAATTTATTATGGTCAATGTTCTGAAATTTGTGGAGCAAATCATAGATTGATGTATTGTAATGGAAATGATTTCCATAAAAAACTTAATTAATTGAATAAATAAGTCTTTAGATCTATACAAAGTTTTACATGCGATGTTTACTAAATATTTTACTACCGCTACTTTACGGACGCTATTATGCTGATTGCTTCCTATAAGACCCACTTTAGTTCAAAGAAATAAGCTGCCGTAATTCAGTTTAGAATATCAAACAATACCATGAGTATTCTTTGAAGAAGTAATCGACAAAGCGTGATGGAAAAACGCAATATTTTACTATTTTTTCTAAGAAACTATCTTTTGTCGATATTTCCACTTTGAAGTAGCTATTGGTTTTACAATAATCATTTGTGTGAACATAAATATGTACGATTTGGTATTTTGTTAACTAATTTTGACCGTTCTAAGTAGAGCAGAACTGAGACAAAACAGATTGACCAAAATTTGAGTAGTCTTAGAACTATCTTTGTATCTGAAGTTATGTAGTAAGATTTATTTTCGCGATAACGTAATCGAACCTGCAACCGAGGCCTGCGACGTGTTCCAGATATAAAGACCAACGGTAATTCATCTTAATCTTATTATTTCGTAAAATGCTATTTAAAACGTGCTATTCTGTCTATTCTTAAGTATGTTATTTTCAACGCTGTTTTTTCCGATTTTCCGATCGTGTGATAGAAAAAATTCGCAGAGCGCGCTAGGCCTTAGCGCTCAACTCTAGTGATGGAGATTATAGGCCGGCCTAAAAACTTCCGTCGTGGCCTAACCAACTTTTATGAGGGTTTTAAATTTTGTTAAGCCTTGACGGAAGAAGATTTCGGTCCTTACCGACAGCTCGGAGGGAACATGTCTCTCAAAGTAAGGAAGCGCTCAGATGAAAATGTCACTCCGGTTACCCATCTAGGTCACCTCAGAGCGTTGTTAAATTCATTGATCTGTTAGGTAGTGACAAAGCTTTACAGCGAGCGCTTCGTCTCGTCCTAATGATGTTAAAACAATATGATTGGCCTAACAGCTCTTTTTGTAGTAGGTCTGCCTTCTGCGCTATTAGGTTGTGGGTTCATTTCTCTCCCATGACAAATATTTATGTGATGAACATAGACGTTTGTTTTGTGTCTGGTATCATACGGTATCATAAGACGATCTCTGTGGCGCAGTGGGCCAAGACCAAGTTTAGCCCACAGTTCGTCCGTCACGTTGCAGACTTATTAAGGTATACAATTAAAGTATTGTCTTTAATCCTATTGTATACTAGCTGTTTCCCTCGGCTTTGCCCGCGTGGTTGATAAAAAGTAGCAAGATACGAATTATATTGAACGAATAAATGTTTCGGAAAAATTACAAAGCATTACCGCGGTTTTCGCGGTTTGACGATAATCCCGTTTGAGTTTTTTGGAAACTATTCTTAGCGAGCACCTACGGCCCCAGACGAAGCTGCATACAAAGTTTCATTTCAATCCTTTCGGTGGTTTCTGAGATTTTGTGATGAGTGAGTAAGTTGTGATTTGATTTGATATAGTAGACTAGCTGTCCCGTTCGCGACTTCGTGCGCGTTTTAAAAAGAAAAAAATATATCTAATTGTACCGACTGCAGCGCCATCTGCCGGGCTGATTTGTGAATCTAAACCATCCAGGGCGCCACCCAAACGCATACAAACAAAAATTCAAATCGGTACAGCCGTTTAGGAGGAGTTCAGTGACATACAAACGTACAGAAGAATTATATTTATAAAGATTATTATAATATTGGTGAACAATCCATACAACACCATCTATCTTCAAACCAAGCATCTACCATAAGAACCAGACGACTAATAGAAAACATACATATTTTCAAATACATACTATTTATTAATAATGCCGGACATTTCACACAGCATAATTTGACGACCTATGTGGCGCAGTGGGCTAACCACTGCGCCACATAGGTCGTCAAATTATGCTCCGGCTGAGACGGTCCGGCTGAGACGCAGACGGTTGCGGGTTCGATTCCCGCCGCGGGACAACTGTTAGTTTCTATGTTTCTATGTATAATATGTAAGTAATTACAAAAAATATATATATATAAGTAGTATATTAGTCAGGTACCCATAACACAAGCTCTGCTTACTTTGGGGCCAGATGATGCTGTTTGAAATGTCTGGGATTACTTATTATTATTATTATGTAGCCCCATAGTAAGCAGAACGTGTGTCATGTCTGATATTCTACTAAAAAAATTACTTTTTTTTCAGTTGTTAATACATAGGTACATATAATACAAGAAAATCACCCAGACCCGAGACAAATACTTGCAAACATTTGTATCGCGGCGGGAGCCCGCAACCTTCTGGGTTTCAGCCGACCCTTGGCCCACCGCACCACAGAGGTCGTCTAAAGGTGCGCCACAGAGGAAGTGGAGCCTTGAGACAGAAAGATGTCGCGGTAGACCTCGTGACGAGCTGAACACCTTCAGCGACTGTCAGTCAATGGCGTTAGACCGAAATGACTGGAAAACTTGAGAGGTATTTACACCCAGCAGGGGGACAGTACGGGATAACAACAACAAAGGCAATACAGTACGAAGCAACTACAGAAATAATGTGTTATAACCTAGGCTGAGAATATAATTGCTCTGACTCTAGATAAAGATCAAAACATTAAACAGATGGACAAATAAATACCTCTGAACAAATAGACAAATAGACGACCTCTGTAGCCCAAAGCCCAGAGACGCAAAAGGTTGCAGATTAAATTCCTGCCGCGGGACAAATGTTTGTATGATCTGGAAGTATTTATCTCGTCTGGGTGTTTCTATGTATAAAATGTATTTACAAAACATTTGTATATAAGTAGTATATATCAGTCATGTGATACCCATAATACAAACTTTGCTTACTTTGGGGCCAGATGATGCTGTGTGAAATGCACAAAAAAAATACTTAGTACTATTCCTTCCTCAAAAATAAATACGTCACGTGTTTTTCAATGGATTTCCGTAAAGTCATGCCTTATTCAATTATCTATCAAGATCAAAGTCAACAAATGGTATAAATAATAAATATATTGTGAAATTTGCCAGAAAAATTCTTAAAATACTGTAATTGTTCGACTTCTGTATTAGTTATTATAGGTTTATTATCTTGTAATGCAAAAGCTATATGGATTATGTAAGTCTGTCAATTTTATTTTCCTGTAGGTTTCCACTATCTGTAAGTAAATTCTATGTTGAAAACAATACTAATTGTTTATGTCTAAGTAAAAATCTTTCTGGTTTTTCTCCTTTGATGTTTTTGATTGTTGATGACGACCTCTGTGGCGCAGTGGGCCAATGCCTGGCTGAAACTCGCGTCTGTGTTTCTATGTTTAATATGTATGTATTTACAAAAAAAGTATAAGTAGTTTTTTAAGTCATAACACAAGCTCTGCTTAATTTAGGACCAGGTGATGCTGTGTAAAATGTCCAGCAATATTTATTTATTTTTATGTGTAAGTTATCATTAAAAACATGAATACAATGTAAATGATGGTAGTTAATAATAAAGCTAACAGGCGGTCAATCGTAATATTTCGTAAAAGGACGGCAGTGTGTAACAACAGGCAGCTGGAAACGCGCGCTATTTGATTTGACCAATGAGCGTACGTTAGAGTTAGCCGTCAGATGGTACCAACCCATTTTCCGAGAGGCTTATACTGTCAACCAACAGTGTATGCATGTGTTTGACTAGAAAGCCTGAGAAAGGACATAGGTTACTTTTTAATTGGAAAAAAATGTTGTAAAGGGTTAAAAAGGGGGATGAAAGGTTGTATGAAAGTATTGTCATTTTCAGAACTAGAAGCATAACATTTTAGGCTGTTGATCCCTACTAACATTATAAATGTGAAATCTGTTGTTAATAAATCGGTCTGTTACGTTTTCACGTCTAAGCCGCTGAACCGATTTTGATGAATTTTGGTATAGAGATAGATGGGACCTTGGAGAAGGACATAGGCTATTTTTTATGTAGGTACCATGCGTGCGAAGCCGCGGACAGCAACTAGTTCAGAATATAATGTTAATGTTACTTACCTAGGTGAGATGTCAGATGTTACATCATATGCGACTACTATAAGGATTGTTCGTTTTATATATATTTATTCGGTAATAAAGACAGTAAGACACATCATACATATTTACATTATTCAACATTATTATTGGCAAAACGATACTTTTCTGATATCACAATTACAAATACTATCATGAAACTAAACCCACTAAAGGAATGATTGGGCACTCAAAAGATCAGGAGGGGATTATGAAACTCCAATCGTAACCATCTTTTTTTTCGTTAATGTATGGTAGGTGCCATAATGATGTCAATTTTACCATTTCATGTGATTAGATTTCGATTCTTCGCTTTTTTTTTAATTATACTACTACAGCGCAGAAGGCAAAGCTACTACCAACTGAGTTGACAGGCCAGTCAATTGATGATGAGATGTACAACGTATGTAATTTATTTAATTGTATAATGAATAATACTGTATTGTATAAAATAGCTTGGCAAATAAACATATTTTGAAGTGAAAACTTCTTTTAGCGCGGTAAGTATATTTTTAGATGAGGTAATACCTCTGGATTCGCGACACCGTTACCGTTTGGGGCGAGACGCAGCCGGCTGCCGCGCTCGCCCCATTTGATTATAAACCTTAATTCACATGTTTACAGTCTTCTTTTGTATGGAGAAGTTTACTGAGTTAGGTTCTTTGATATAGACGCAGCCGGCTGCCGCGCTCGCCCCATTTAATTATAAACCTTAATTCACATGTGTAAACATGTGAATTAAGTCTAGTCCATACATACTCCATACAGTCTAGTCTGTATGGAGAAGTTTACTGAGTTAGGTTCTTTGATATATTATCTACATTCTGAACAAAAATTATTGCATCATCTGTGTTCGTTCAGTATTTGATTGGCAGTCGCCATAATTACTGATTTTGAACTGATTTATTACTAAACTCTAACGCGCCAAACTAAGTTTTCACTTCTGTCGGCACTCCCGGAGTGCAACCCGATTTTTTTTGTAATACGAGTATGTAAAAGATAAAAATGGTTACTGTGGGTTATAGGAGATATATATCGCGAATTTTTTATCGATCTTTTTAAGATATACAATTCCGTAGTAGGAACATTAATTTTATAAAACAAAGATTGTCAAAGATTGTATCGGACTGAACTCAGCACTTTCCCTTTTTTTAACCAACTTCAAAAAAGGAGGAGAATTGAAAACCATTCGTCGGAATCTTTTTTTTTAATTTATATTCACCGATTACTCAAAGACGTCTGAACCGATTTGGCAAATAATTTTTATTGAAAGGTGGTTCCATTTCAATTTTATCGAAACCAGTCAAAAATCTAAAAATAGAGTTTTTCGATAGACATATTTTGAAACCGTAACATACCTCTTATAAATTGTTTTTTCTCGTTTTTTTACATGTTTTTTTTTAGATAATTTTAGCGGAATTTTAATCATTGAATTAGACAATTGATTTATAATTGTACTAGCTGTTGCTCGCGACTTCGTCCGCATTTTTTTAAAGGAAAGCCAAAGAAAACGATTTTTTTTGTAGCATGATTCCTTCCCCAGGATGTTTTTTATCTCCTTGCCAAATGTTATTGATAAGTTACAAACCATAAACACCCGCCATCCATTATAATTTTTTTATACAAACATTCACACCCCATTTTACTCCTTTATAAGGGTTATTTTGAAAAATCCTGAAACACGTGTCCATTTATTTTGCATTTTAAGTATCTAGGAAATCACACCACCCGTTAAAAAGTTCCAATAAAAACTTTGACACCCCATTTTATCCCTTTCTTAGGCTTATTTTGAAAAATCCTTAAATTAGTATTTATTTAATTGGCATTTTATTTATTCATATCAAGTTTCAAGCAAATCGCACCACGCGTTAAAAAGTTTCATACATTAATTTTCACTCCTTTTTACCCTCTTAGGGGTTGAATTTCAAATATTCCGCCTTGGTGGGTGGTTTTGCTGTAAAAGGAAGCTACCTACCAAATTTCAGCTTTCTAGCTTTAGCGGTTTCGGCTCGGCGATGATGAATCAGTCAGTCAGGTATAGGTATAGATTATGTATCTTTGTGATCTGTTTGAGGAATTCAATTCCAGACGGTGATTCCGCGATGACGTTTGGAATAGACAAATGACGATCGACTATGACTTTATAAACATTCGGGGTAACGTTGGGAATAAATAAAAAAAGTGTGCGTCTCGGGACGCCCGACAGAAGTGATAACTTAAACTAATTTATCTAGCACTGTGGGTTAGAGTGAGAGAGGAGGAGCCTGCCTACCGCTGCCGTATGCGTAAGAGAAAGGGAAGCCAGATAGACTGGCTCCGTAACGCGTTACGTAACGAAGCGGATTACCCTCCTATAAGAAGTTATCACTTCAAAAGGTATTACCTACGCGATAAATACTCGTTAATATCTATTGATAAATCAACCTAACATTTTATCGTGTCCGAGGGATAAACGAGCCTAACCATGACATTTCTAAACTATCCCAAGTACCTATCGATGACAAACACCAAAGCCACTCAGAGCCAAGGGCACTCCAGGCTAAGAAAACACTAGAGACAAACAAACGCGACGAGAGCACTCGACTTAAAACGATTCCTGTGTTCCTGTGTTTGACCACCTGATCATCTGGTTCAGTCTGTGAGGTAATACGACCAGGCGCAGTGGGACAAGTTCCGCCTGAGACGCAGAAAGTTGCGGGTTCGATTCCTGCCGCGGAACTTATGTTTGTATGATCTGCAAGTATTTGAGTGTTTTTATGTATAGCATGTATTTACTAAATGTATATAAGCAGTATATTAGTCACATGGTTCCCATAAAACAAGCTCAGCTTACTCAGCCAGATGATGCTGTGTAAAACGCCCTGAACTAATTAAAAAAAAGTGGTGAATTATTCGCATAGAATACGATGCTGTATTTCTCAAAAAAATACATTTTGTTGACTTTCTCTTTTGTTTTGAAGGAATATTTGAAAGTAGTATGTATCTAACATTTTTGGAATTGAGTGCATAATGTGACTAACTCATAAGAACCTACTGATATTATAAATTATAATGTAAAAAACTGTCCTGTCTTTCTGTGACTGGCCAGTCAGCTCAGTTGGTAGTAGCCTTCTGCGCTGTAGGTTGTGGGTTCGATTCCCAACCAGGTCAAACATTTGTGAGATAAGTGTAGGTGTTTTTTTTAACTGGGTGCTTGTATGTATTTAAAAAAATATAATTATTTTATCAGTCATCTACTCACCATAATACAAGCTATGCTTAGTTTGGGACTAGATGGTGTTGTGTGCATTGTCCACCAATATTTATTTATTTTGGGGAAGGACAAAGGTAATTTTTATATAGGTAAACGAAGTCGCGAGCAGTAGCTAGTATACAAATGCTAGTATAAAAGCGGAACATAATGGGGCCAACTTTTCGAGTCCTAAGAGTACCGTAAACCCCATAATATGGTTTTCTATAATACCTAGGTCAGGACCTAGGTATATAGACCCATTAAACCAGGGGTTAATATTAATTTGATTGTTATGAGGTAGAAAACACAGTATTTCAAGGCGACAATAATTATACTTTCTATTTAAAGTTATCGCATCGTTCTTGTCTTCCATCGCACATTCCTCCTAAACTCCGTCTAATTGTTTGTAACTACCAAAATTATTTTTTAATGACCAACCAATAACATAACTTTTACAAGTAAGAATCTATTTAGGTGGTCTCGCCACAGATAGACACGATATTATGTTTTAGAATCTCAATTAAAGATGGCTCACTCAACAAGAAATATCTAACAAATCAATTAAGTAATGCAAAGAATTCATTCACCTTTAGTGAAGAGGTCAGGGAAAGTTTTGGGAAAATATCGACATCGATAATATATAAATTACACAACTATCATGGATATTTACATAGTTTTTACTATAATCAGGATTCTTCCCATGATTTGAGAGTTTTACTTGTTTCCGATATTTCCACACAGTTGCAATGGGAGACACAGGTTCTCCCATGATCCCGATGGAATAGATGTTCCCAAAACATTATTTTCAACATATAAAGCTCTAAAAATGGTTCTCTTACAGTAATATATATCTCTTATAATAATATAATAATGCCAGACAACTCACACAGTATCATCTAGCCCCAAAGTAAGCAGAGCTTGTGTTATAGGAACCAAATGACAACTTATATACTTTTTTTTTGTAAATACTTACATATTATATACAAAAAATACCCAAACCCGAGACAAATATTTACAGATCATACAAACACTTGCTCTGCTACGAGAATGAGGATCCGTAACGTTGAGTTGCAAATTTATAGAGCTAAGAAATCCTTACATACAGTGCAAAAATGTTTGCTCTACGACAAAAATAAAAGTAGTTATGACGAAATTATATGCCGCGGTAGCTGTGACGTCACAGGCACGGTCGCTGCCAGTTATCAAATCGTAGAGTAAGAGGACCGGCTGCGCTCGGACCGTCCCAGCGACGTCACATACACCCGCGTATATTGATTTTATCGGCAGGAACGGCATAATGTTTATTACTTAATATCTTCGTAACTAATGATCCGATTTAGATAATTCAAAAAGATACATGATTTTTATAACATAAAAAATAATGTGAATACTAGTTCTATAGAATTTGCTATAACTTTACGGATCCTCATTAAACCAGCAATCTTCAGCGTCTCAGGCGGGTCTTTGCAAATTGCACCACAGAGGTCGTCATATGTCACAGTTTAATGACCAAAAAGTTAGATGGCAATCATGGGTTAACTTAAATAAACTTAAGCTATGAGTTGCTTAATCCAAGGATTATAGCTTGCTGCTGATACTGTAATAAATAACACCGGTAAAACTGACTGATATAATCTACCCAGTCATCAGTTAGATATTATACTCGTTCAACTATAAAAACATTACAAGACATATCTTACTTTATGCACATAACTAAGCATAGTTTAATTATTAATAAACTTAATATATACAAAATAAACCGTAAAGTTGTTTCATTCATAATTCAAAGGTAACTTTACTGTAAAATATATACAGTTTATCGATACAAAAACATAAAAAGCGCATCACTAATGTTATCGCGTCATCGATTAAAACATTTTGATTAACTTTCAACTTACGAGCAATGTCATAAGATGTTACATGAACAAAACGACTTATGAGCCATTATGGTCACTTTGAAACTTGTCTTTACGTCTCGACGTGTGTTTTAGAAATTAAATTCCATACATTAGACGCTTAATATGGTACTAGATAGCTGTTTCACAAAGATATAATGCCACCCCAGTCAAGTGACTGTGCAGGAATGTCGATAGTGATCTGAGATGCTTCGATGTCGATACGTCTCGCTATAGTCGACATCCCTATTGAAATCACGAGCTTGACGATAATTTTAATGAATTGTGACTTTTAATGACGCATCTAGAAACGACGCGGAGTATTGATTGACAGTTTATCGATAGCCGATGTTTTCTCTTCACTATTTTACGGATTCCATTAAGAAAGTGATCTATCTAAATATTTTGAACTTAATGTTCACTTGGTAGGTGATATAAAATAAAAAAATATAAACTGCTCAATTTTGCACACAGTACCATCTAGCCCCAAAGTAAGCAGAGCTTGTAATATGGGAACTACATGACTGATATACTACATACATACTGTAAATACATACATACATACATAGAAAAACGCGAGACAAATAATAATATTAATAATAATCCCGGATATTTCACACAGCATCATCTGGCCACAAAGCAAGAAGATACTTGCAGATCACACAAATTTGTATCGCAGCGCGAATAGAACCCGCGATCTTCTGCGTCTTAGGCGGGCATTCGCTTACTGCGCCACAGAGGTCGTCTTCCTTTCCTGATTTTCACTATATGACTTCCTTTGCTTATATAATTTTCACTACGGGATATTTCCTATGATGTATGAGATTTTCTGCTTCCCGATATTTCGGCACTAGGCTTCTGCTAGCTAGCATGTCTCATGATTGAGAGTTCGACTCTCTCCCAAGACAAATATTTGTGGGATGACGACGACAAATATAGGTTGTGGTTCTTTGTCTGTGCGTTTAAAAGTATCGTAAGTGTGTATTTAAAAACATACAAGTATCAGTCATCTGGTTCCCAGAGTACAAGCAATGCTTAGTTTGGGGCTAGATGATTTTGTGTGGATTTTCCCTCAATATTAATATTTTCGCTAAAGAAGTGTTAAAAATATAGGGTGTCCCAACGCATTTGGAGCACTAAATAAATAACAGGGAGAGCTTCTAAAGACTAATGACCATTAAGGTAGCAACGATTGTAAAAGTTGAAATGAAGTTCAAATCAATTGTTAGCCGCCTTCGGGTCGATTGTGGAAATAATTAGTGCGTCTTGAAAAATGCTCATTTACAACGCGTGATAAATATTTACGAGTTATTGTTCGTTGATGGTGGGAAAGGATAGTGCGGATACGCATATACGTGTATGTGCTCGTGGTCGGTATTGCTTCGATAACAAAATACATTGCGCAGTAGTTATTTAGACATAGACAAAGGCACTCATTTATTTGTTACTCAAGCATACGCAATCAGTAAAACAGGAAATAAATATTTCAGATTAAATAAAAGTGGAGAATACCGAGTATGTCATGTATTTGTGTGCCACAGTAACAAAAAGGTCTCGACTCAGCATAATATGCCTCGCCACTTGGAGATATTTATAATCCATCTAGCCGATTTCGGCTATGGTCATGGTTTGAACAGTCTATGCCTTTGTACAATCGTCGGTTGCACTGGAAATGTAAACATTTATTTAGATATATGTATAATTACAGAAATGTATAGAATAATATGCAATAATATTAAATACATGTGAAACAGTTGAGCTATCTAAGGACCGTTTAAAACTATTTATAGATAGCTTAACTGATCCAGATCACTGCCAGAGGGTAGCTTTCCTAAGACGTTAGCGGCATTGTCACGTTGAATAGCAGTGCTAATATGCAGGAAGAAGCCAGCTCTTGGGATACGAAAAAGAAGATTCAAAAAATATCAGTAACAATCGCATAATAACATAATTTTTATGTTTTTATTCTTGCAAAGTTAGAGTTTTGAAATGGTGAACACAAACATCGTAACCGGCACAATTTATTACCAACAGTTCAAAGATGTGTGTCATTGGTCGTGTAAGAAAAATTAGCTACTGGCACGTGCAAAACGTAATATTTGAACTACCTATTAAGGATGCCTCAAGATGGTAGGTTATGGTGATATAGCCTACCATCTTGAGGCATCCTTAAAGATGTAGTGACTAGATATCTGTGGAGATGCCTACCAAGTCTAGAGATTACTGTCGTGAGCATATTTTGACGTTTTAGAAAAAAACAACCCTTACAGGATCTGTCTGTTTCTTGTGAATGTGATCTTCAAAAGTCCTAGAACCGCGTGGAGTTATCAAGTTAAAATTAGTATTAAATAGTGAACTGAAAAATATTAAATAAATAGGGCCATTTATGCCGCATTATTTCGACACTCGCCGGTATATTATTATTTATGGGGTACTTCCCGTTGACTCAGAATCATGAAATTTAACAAGAAGCAAGGACTCAACAGTAAAAAAAGTTCAAAAAAAACTTGTAGTCATTCACATATTTTTTGAAATGATTGTGACGTTACTCGCATCGATGTAAGGATTTTTTTTCAGGAACTTACAGTTAGAGCAAAGTACGCATGTATTGCAAAAACACAATACCCTCGATAATTATGATCATTCAATTTATCTACAACTATTACAATACAATCCTAGACGATTCAAATTTCATAACAAAATACCTAGCACTCTTGAGAGAATTTAAGTACGCGCTACTCCAGTCAGTCCAACCTACTCTCTATTTATTCGAGACTATTAGTGTTCGATTCGATTAGCATCGAGCCAAGACGAAAAACCCTAGCAACCATTCTTAGTTATAATTATGACATTTAAAACAAAAGTGGAAGGTACACTACAACTCACAATCATATTTTGTAAGTTTATTAATATTCGCTGGTTAGGGTTTGTTTGTTTGTTTGCTGGTTTGTTTGTTACAATACGTAGGTTTTGGTTCTATACTAGTCGTCACTTTCGCACCTTACCATATTTCAAAAACTACTTTCTTTGAAGGACGACTATGTATTATTATGTCGTATCCTCACATTTCTTTCGGCAGCCAACTACAAGCGCGTTTAGCATCGAAGTTACGAACGTTAACAGTAATTTCATAATAAAATAAGGTAATGCTATGTTTTATTGGTCGCCGCTCTCGGTGAAATGAGTTAGTTAATTAGTTGTATTTAAACAATGGTGCTTGACCGACTTGAGTTTTATGGGCAAGTGCCTTTCGTACGGCAATGCGTTTTACATCGTGATTATTTCCATTTCAAAACCACTTTAGAAAGAAACTAGAATGAAGGATAAAGGTTTTGTTTACGACACACTACGAATCGTGTGACACACATACATGCATTACTACCACTTCGTATGAGTGAACCCATATGGTATACTGATTCCTGAAAATGCAACTGAAAATGCATCAGGTGCCTCCTGATACAACTAAACTACCTATTAAGAAATGAAAGCTTACATAAAAGGTAGTCTTTCAAAGAAAGCGTATTATAATATAAACGACTATATTATTGATAAGAATACATGACCACTTAAAGCATATTATTTATCACACAACGACATCTGAAAAATTCAACACAATACTTGAAACATCCTGATAATTTTTCAAAAAACCTATCCAACGTGTTCCACGTGTTGAAATTTTATCACGATACGACTAAAAGTCTGATTAGGGGCGGACAGACAGACAGACAGACAGATAGCGAAACTATTAGGGTGTCTTGTGGATTTCGGAACTCTATATGACAAGGACAGAGTATTATACGAGAGCGAGAATACTTTATATTATTTATTAGATAGTTTTATAATGAGGTAGATATAATGAATTTGAATAAAGAAACAAAATGAAACACGAAATAGTATGTTGAAAGGAATAAAGTGTACCTCAGAGGCTCTTTTCGTGTACTCGGCACTTTTTCGTACTTTTAATACGCATGTTAAACAACCAAGATTTTTATTACTAAATGGTGAAGACTATTTCGTAGTATTTAATCAGGATCAACAGCATATTCAAGTAGGCTGAATCACTTCAGTAATAAGCTCAATTAGGTTGCTGCGTCTGAATCATGCGTTTCTCCCTAATAGATGATCGAGGCTAGTGACGTCTTTGAAGTTCCAAGAAATACTTGAAGAGTCAGATGGAAAATTTGAAACACAAAATATTCTATAGGGATATTCCCTATATTGACTGGCCAGCTCAGTTGGTAGCTCTTACTTCTGCGCTGTGGGTTGAGGGTTCAATACCCTTCCAGGACAAACATATGATTCATGAACATAGGTTTTTGTTCTGTGTCTGGGTGTTATAAAGTATTATAAGTATTTATTTAAAAATATTCCATCATCTAGTTTAATTTAAGTCTAGGGCTAAATGGTGTTGTGTGCATTGTCTACTGTTTTTGAAGTGAAAACTTCTTTAAGCGCGATACGCATATTTTTGGATGAGGTAAAACCTCTGGATTTGCGCCACCGTTACCGTCTGGGGCGAGACGCAGCCGGCTGCCGCACTCGCCCCATTTGATTATAAACCTTAATTCACATGTTTACAGTCTACTTTTGTATGGAGAAGTTTACTGAGTTAGGTTCTTTGATATAGACGCAGCCGGCTGCCGCGCTTGCCCCATTTGATTATAAACCTTAATTCACATGTTTACAGTCTACTTTTGTATGGAGAAGTTTACTGAGTTAGGTTCTTTGATATATTATCTACATTCTGAACAAAAAATATTGCATCAGCTGTGTTCGTTCAGTATTTGATTGGCAGTCGCCATAATTACTGATTTTGAAGTGATTTATTACTAAACTCTAACGCGTTAAAATAAGTTTTCACTTCTGTCGGCACTCCCGGAGTGAAACCCGGTTTTTTTTTTTTCAATAAACCTACGTTTGACCACGATCTCGCCTGATGTTAAGCGACGATGTGGCCGACGATGGGGCACGCAGGTCTAGAAGAAACCTATTTACTCGTGACTTGAAGAGACCTTGATTGTAGTTTTCAGGAAAGACAGACGACGGCATTCCAATCCTTGGCTGTACGCATTATATATATGGAAGCAAAGCGCTTTATTCGTAAGGTTGACAAAGTATGGATGGTATATTGAGCGGTGCGTTTGCTTGTCCTGTTGTGAAAAGGAGATGGTGGAATCAGATCATGTAATTCCTGGGCACATTCTCCGAAATGTTATTTATATATTTTAAAGCTTTTTAAGCAATCAGTCATAGCTAGGTACTTTTGATGTTGACTGTGTAACATGCCAAATAACAAAACGTACACACGTACCCTATTGAACTAATTTCTTAATCAGATTTTGAACACTGCATAATAACAATACGAATACAGCAGGACACTTTTTTTTACATAATTACATTTTACTTTATAAGTTTTTTACTTTTACCATCCGCTGTACTCCATAACTATCAGCTGAGGCTATCAGCTATCAAAAACGGCTCAGCACCCGCATCTGACTATAAATCGGATTGGTATTTTTCGCTGAACTGAATAGCACTTAGAGTGAGGATTTCTACGTAGAACTGATCCCAGATGAGTGCTGCTTAGAGACTGATGATGGAGACGACTGCGATAGTCTTCAAATTATTATAGCGTACTTTTTATGTAGATACCTCGCGTGCAAAGTCGCGGGTGGAAACTATTTCTACATATTTTTTCCAAACAATGAAGAATGCATTTCATAAAAGGTATTCAACACTTACAGACTTAAGGCCATAAAAATAATTGAGACTAGACCACACGAGACCTTGTCAATCACAGTCTACGGTCCTTCTGTCACATTTCACAATATATCGTCGACACAGCTAATAGAGAAAAGCTAGGTCACTCTATTTCGTGAGTTGCCAGCAAGTCCCGCTCTGGAAACAATGGTGTTTTTATCTCGAATATTAAAAAGAACGTTTCAACGAGTAACTTTGATGAGCTCGTGAAGTCGCATACTTATCAGTTATTTTATGGAATGGAATCAGGATGCAATAGAATTCTCTGTTTAAAGAATGGTGACTCAATCGTCACGGAAAACATTGTGGAGAAACCGGTATATCGTATCGTATCATATCGTATCGACATGTGCCAAGTGCAAAAAAAGAGACTGTAAAGCGCACTTCAATCCTTTCATCACTTCTATCAGTTTTTCGTAGTTAAGGTAGTTATAAGATGGATCATGCAAAAAAGCGCTAGGACCAGGACGAGTTTTTTGAAGTTCTTCTCGGGTTTAGGCTAGGAGGTATTCGCACCTAAATTCACCTAGTATGTAAGACGTTTCAAAATGACCCTTGTGATTGTATAGAATAAGATAGGTCTTTCCTCATGGCCTAACTAGTTCGCCTAACTGATTTGGCTACGAGGACTAACATATCCTCATGGCCGAACTCGTGTCTAAATAGGCAAAGCAAGTACAGTTATCTACTTGGTTAAATGAAAATACCTCTGCAATACTTCAGATCGAAACCAGTTGGTTAGGTTATGTTAGAGTATAGGAAGCATCGCGCAAGGCGAGCGAGCAAAACGAGCGTGCCGCGGCAGCGGCCGCCGAAGCGCCAGAAGAATATAATTTCACTTTGTAGCCAGGTGTAATGCATAGTCTTATAAATCACAGAACTAATAGGAAAAAAATATTCAAAAGTAATTTTTAGGTATCCTCTAAGTATCTTCTCTGCGGTGACGAGTGTACTTTGCCTATTTTGACACGAGTTCGGCCATGAGGATATGTTATGTTATGGATAGTCCTCGTAGCCAAATCAGTTAGTCGAAATAGTATAGCCATGAGGAACAAGCCAATAAGATATCTTTTGACTTTGACTTTGTACGCACCGCAATTCTTCTGAGCGACATTTTCATCTGAGCGCGTCTGTTTTTCAGTGGGCACGGTACTAGCTTTTCAAAAGTTATTAGTCTATGACGAAGGTTCTTTTAACTCCGTCACCCGAGTTTTCTAAGAGGCTCTGACTCATGAAGAAAGAAAGATAATTGGAGCAATGATAACGCATTAGGTACACATATAGGTTTTAGAATACAAACAATAACATATTATTACAAAACACTGAAAACAGGCTTCTTAACCCTGAATATCAAAACCAGTGATATCATATAAACAAAACCTATTCTATTTGCGATACATTAATACAAAGTCTGGTTCGATCAACTGCAATGTTCCTATAAAATATTGCCTGTGATCAATGCATTGCCTTAGTTACAATCAAGAGCTGCTTGATAAGTTACACACCGCAGTATATCTTCCTATGGCCTATATAAGCCTATCTTCTCCTATATAAGCCTATCTTCTCCTATATATCTCCTATGTAAGCCTATGGTCTGTCAACTGACAAGTAGTGTGCATAATTATCCGTAACGTTTTAAGTTGAGAATGTAGATTTATAGAGCTTTGAAATCCTTAACATACAGTGCAAACATTTTTGTTCTACGACAAAAATTTACGAAGTTACGACTAAATTGACAGACGACCTCTGTGGCGCTGTGGGCCAAGGTGTGGTTAAGACGGAGAAGGTTGCGGGATCGATTCCCGCCGCCGGGACAAATGTTTGTATGATCTGCAAGTATTTGTCTTGGGTGTTACTCTGTATAATATGTATGTATTTACAAAAAAAAGTATATAAGTAGTATATCAGTCATGTGGTTCCCATAACACAAGCTCTGCTTACTTTGGGGTCAGATGATGCTGTGTGAAATGTCCGGCATCATTTATTTATTAATTACCAGCGAAGTTCTGACGTGACGCTGTGACGTCACAGGGACGGTTGACGCCAGTTATCGAATCGTGAAGTAAGAGGGCCGGCTGCGCTTAGACCGTCTCAGTGACGTAACACGGACCTGCGTACATTAATTTTTCGACAGGAACGGCATAATGTTTATTACCGATGGTCCGATTTGGATAATTCAATATGTCATAAAGAATAACGTGGATGTTCTATTGAATTTGCTATAACTTTACTGATCCTCATTGCAACACATGAGGTATTTGTTAATGAAGAGTTCTGAAGGGTATCTTCATAGTCCATTGTCAAGTCAGTTGACCACAGAAAGGTATCCAAATAGGTGTTTCCTTACTTTATTTTCATAACGACTAATTTGCGATGCATTTGTTCATATGTGTCGAAGAGTTTGGGATTTTTATTATTTTTTTAATCTACAGACCCTCACAAAACTTATATGGAACCACCTCAGAGGTACACCCTATAAAAAAACATGTGTGCAATTCACACGTGGTAAAAGTAAAACCTTCAAAAACAAACGTACAATACGTACACGTATACAAAACACCACGGTTGTTGATGATGCCTTTTCTCAAGCTTTGTACTACGCATGCGCGCACAAACACGTATAATGCTTCCTATCTCATTTTCTCCCACGTTAAATCTTATGAATTTATGTGTCTGTCTCTTTTTACCGTCGCATTTTCGTTTCATCGACTTTCAAATCACAACGATGCTAAAAAAGTTTTCACTTCAAAAGGAAATAACATATATACAAAAAAACCGCCGAATTGATAACCTCCGTCTTTTTTTTTGAAAGCCGGAAAATATAAACAAGAATCAAATATCTACAGCAAAACAATCATGCAACACATCATGGTAGCATGATAAAACCATCAATTAGTAGGTATGCATGCAGCAGCCGTCTCTTCTAAGCTGTGTGCGTGACTCACCGATACGGTCGAATACCCGAATCTCGCATCGAATTCATTTAATTTGTCCCATTCCCATGGTCTGCTTACAGGAATATTTGTATGGGAATTCGAGAATTTTAGCGCTTGACCTAACTGGGCTGGTTCTCACTGCGTCTTGTTAAAAATAATCGATTTTTTTGTTTTACAATGTAGCGAATGAGTTGCATTGAACCCGCTTGTTTGGATACTAAACTCAAAAAAGGTATTATTGGTACTTGGTATTATTGGTATCATTTGGATGGGTGACCGCTAGTGGCATTCAATACACAAGAATATAAGAACATCTTTCTATCTTCGGAAGGTATATTTTAGGACTAAGGATGTCGGTTTTGGCTATGACCTTTATAAAACCTTCGGCATCAATCCGCCGAAGCCGACGTAGTTCAATAGCTACGTCCACTAAAGTTCACCTCAAGTTCACACGCACATTCTTTCGAGGAACTGCTTCCTGATGAAAACAGTGTATTTATGGTATAATGCAAAAATGCATCCTTGACGAAGTAAGCCTAGTAAACTGTTATTTAAGGGCTTTTTTCGATTTCAGTCAATAAATATTAAAAAACACGTTTGGAAATAAAAGTTTTAACGCAAAAAGTAACTGCACTGCCCGGGAATCGAACCCGGGTCGCAAGAATGGGAATCTTGCATAATACCACTACACCAGCAGTGCTTGAATTATAAGCGCGAAATAACAATACACACTACACACACTATAAGTATTTAGGTAATTGAATTGTATTGCGATTTGCATAAATATACTTAAATGTAATTTTAGTGTAAACATTTGTTGTACTTCCAACCCCTTCAGGAAGTATAATCAATATTCTAGACTTTTCTTTTTGACAGAGACGACAGATTTTTAAATTCATACTTTTGAGAAGGTTTCATTACGAACCATCAATATTACAACAACAATTAATTCATCGTTCGACATTTTATAAAGTAACATAGATTTTATGAATTAATTAATTTTTCTTATTGTTTTTCACATATTCATGCTTTCTTGGGTGATATTAGCGGAATTTAATAAATCAATTTCTAAGCACAAGTGCAGATAATTTAGTTATAAGTATAATAATTTGTTTTGTGATTTGTACGAAGTGGAATTCAAGAATATTCCAGACGCTAATTCCGCGATGACGTTTAGAATAGACAAATGACAATCGATTGCGACTTTGTGACGATACTAAGAACAAAATCATTTGACATTAACAATCGCATCTTTTATAGCTTTTTTTTCTCTAAGTCTCTAATTTAGCTTATCTATGCAATGACCTACGTACATATTCCATTATAATATCTTAAAGATACGCAAAATTCCTTTTCCATATTTTGTTCTTATCCAAGATAGATACCTAAAAATGTACGTGTTTGGTATGAAACACATTATAATAAATTTAAGTATTACTAACGATCTGTGTGCTCGCTGTATATCTTATAAGTTAACTGTTACGTTCGTTTAAAATGTCTCATTAAGAGATAATTTCTTTTGATATCATTACATAGTATAAAACAAAGTCGCCTCCCGCTGTCTGTCTGTCCCGATGTATGCTTAGATCTTTACAAAAATATGCAAAGGATTTTGATGCGGTTTTTTTTTAATTTTGTTTTATTTTAAAGTTTATATTTATAAAACATGCATAATATAGTAGATAAACACTGATAATTTTAGAGGTTTCTAATGTGGTGTCGTAAATAAACACATTTTTTGCGCTTACATTGCAAACGCTGGCTCAACACTGGCTGTATTATGACATTCTATCGTATAATTTAGTATCAGCATTGCACCCGTGCGAAGCCGGGGCGGGTCGCTAGTTATATATAATTCAAACAGAAATTGTTAAGACAGATGCCATTAAAGGAAGAAGAAGGCACCAATAGTCAGTCGTCGAGTCTACCGCGCATTCAATGACGACATCGCGCGCCTAATTCGTCACACTCGAGCCTGCATTATTTGCTCAATATATTATTTGATCCGTTCACATTAACATTTTATTTATCCTTCCAATTTATTTGACATGGATTAAAAACAGATTATAAATTGTATTTTTATTGTATCTTATACGTGGGTTAAATATTAAATTCAAGTTTTACTACCGCAACCGACAGTCCCGACCGCGGTAAAATATTTTTAGAGTTTATCATTTATTATGTTGACTGCCTATCTAGAATTAGTTTTCACACGTTAATTAACGCCTATATATCAGCTATTTATTCGAGAACTTTATGGACATCCAAAAAAGTTTTACCTTGTAATGCTACCACCGGGAAAGCCGAAAGCGGACCGGACGCGCACATGTAAACACACTGATCGGCGCGAGCGCAATAAAAATGCTGTAAAATTTTGATGTTTCTATTCAACATCTCATCTCTCGCTTGCACTAGCGGTAATCGCTACTTCCCTCTCCCTCACTCACCTGAGAATGGCTCAGATTATTATCAATGCACTTTACACAAAGCAGAAGTTCCGAACTCGGCTGACATTAATGTGATTTTGAAAGTAAATTGTGTAGGTTTAGTGCCCGATAAGTGGCACGTGAATGAGGTGTCAAACGATAAAACTAATAAATGGAGCTAGATCTCATCGGTACTCGGCTGTAAAATTATGTTTATTATTGAAAACGTCTTGTGCGTGATAACGCAATCTCTATCGGGGAAATTCAACGTCTATGTCTATAGAATGTTGCACCTCACCTTACACATGCCTCACCTTAGACCTTACCTTACCTAATACGAGATTAATAAATATAAATAAATGGTCTATAAAAAGTCTTCAAATTATTGGGGCATGTTCTGAAGTTATTCCTAGACGAATGTCGTAGAACGTGTCTTCATTGCGATCGCCCCAAAGTATGCAGAGCTTGTGTTATGGTAAAACATTACTGATACTATTTATAAAATATTTTAAGTACATATACATTATACATATAGAAACACCCAAACCCGAGACAAATTCTTGCCGCAAACCCAACCCGCAACCTTCTGCGTCTCAGCAGTACATTGGCCCACTGCGCTACTGAGGTCGACCATTTTTACACAATTTGAATATTATACTTAAATATTAGGACATACGTATCCCATGTCGTATCCCTTAAAAGCCCCATCAAACATTTTGTAAACTTAGTTTATAAATATATAATCTACATTCAAGTTAATAATATAGACGTTATAACGGCAAGCTGTATTAAATGAATTAATTTTGGGTGCAAATTAACTACAGCCTGTAATCGAGAGAGCCGCGAGAGTTCACCTCGCCAACTACAAGGAACACGAAGATATTGCCAAATGGAGGCGCCATTTGCAATATAAAATCAATGATACCTGACATTTCACACATATTTGTGTTATGGGTACCATATGAGTGATATACTACTAATCTTTTTTAATTTTTTTCGGAAACATGTTATATATAAAGAAACAGATACGATACAAATACTTGCAGATTATAGAAACATTTGTCTCGTGGCGGGAATTGAACCCGCAACCTTCTGCACCTCAGTCGGGCTTTAGCCTACAGCTCCACAGAGGTTGTCTAATATTTGCTTTTAATATTCAATGATTTTTAAAGATCAATGAAGTTGAGTTACCTTTTGCGAAGTCAGTCCTTAGATGAGTGAAAGCAGTGGCATTTTTATCTGAGCGCTTCTGTTCTTCGAAAAGCACGTCAGAGACGGTTTCGGAGAAATTGTTTAACCATTACATCATTTCCACTAGTCCCATTTCCAGTACCATTGACAGAACAAATGAGACTAAAAAAATCTCATATGTTCCATTACCACATTATGCTATTGCTTGTACGAGTATGTAAGGGTTTTAATTGCTCAAAGTTCAAGTTGTGTAGATAACTAGATAATGTTATGAACAATAACGATTGTTATATTCAATTTAGAGTATTCTTGAAATCATTAAAAAGTTATGTTCGCATAAGCAAAAAGCAAAAAAAATATCAAGAAAAAAATGTCGTTTATTTGTTATGTACCCCATTTTTTGTCTATTACTGGCGGATATCGGGAAAAAAGCAGTACCTACTGCCTCCCAGATTTTTGAAGTTAAAACTTCTTTTACCGCGGTCCACATATTTTTAGATGAGGTAAAACCTCTGGATTCGCGACACCGTTACCGTCTGGGGCGAGACGCAGCCGGCTGCCGCGCTCGCCCCATTTGATTATAAACCTTAATTCACATGTTTACAGTCTACTTTTGTATGGAGAAGTTTACTGAGTTAGGTTCTTTAATATATTATCTACATTCTGAACAAAAAATATTGCATCATCTGAGTTCGTTCAGTATTTGATTGGCAGTCGCCATAATTACTGATTTTGAAGTGATTTATTACTAAACTCTAACGCGCCAAAATAAGTTTTCACTTCTGTCGGCACTCCCGGAATGCAACCCGATTTTTTTTTTATAACTAAACCAGCTGCTGCTTCCGCGGCTTTACCCGCGTGGTACATAGATTTACAATAATACAGTTAATTTCAATTATATTGTTGACATCGTTTAAATATTTTTTATCATTTTATTAAACTAAAAAGAGTGTTTTAGTTTTTTTTTTTTGATTTTTATTTCAAATTATTTTGACATATTGTAAATTTATTATTTTATTATTATTATTATTCATTTATTTCAGATATAAATCCATAAAACAATCTTTAAATTATACACACTTTTATTTTATGATTTTATAGTTCCAGTTAATGTTTTAATCTTTAATTGTTAGTCATATATTAGTTTTAATTTGTGTATTCTGTTGTATAGAAATGTACGTACCTAAAGATTTTTTCTGAACTAAATAATATCAAAATATATATTAAACCAAGTTTGATCCAAATCAGTTAAGCTAATAATGCGTAATTAAGCAATAAGCATGCACACATATTTAACAGTTATAGTAATAGGGTTATAATCTTTGTTGAAAACAATTATTACCCCAAAATGCCTCATCCATGAAAACATTTAATTCTGTCATCACGTTAAATAATGATCTGATCCTTATCTCATTACATTAGGGTACAATTTCATGGGAATGCGATCGATCTGCCAGTTTCCATACAAGTTCTTTGCTTGGTGTATAATTTTGATATCTAAATACATAGTAATATTAATAACGCAAAAAAATGTGTTGATATTTGTAGCTCAATCACGACATAACGACTGAACAGATTTTGATGAAACCTGGTCATCAAAATACAAGCTATGATTAGTTTGGGGCTAGATGGTGTTGTGTGCATTGTCAATACTTATTTATTTAGTTACTTACTTATTGAGTGTCGCCCTTTTTTCCAGGATCTGCCACGTAGTGTCCTACTAACAAAGACAAACATCTTTACATATATATATATATATAAATCCTATGTGCGTGTGTTTGTAATTAAACTCCTTCTAAACGGCTGGATCGATTTTGATGTTTTTTTTTGTGTGTGTTTAAGTGGATTCGAGAATGGTTTAAATTTATGATATATATATATTTTTTAAAACGCGCGGACGATGTCGCGAACGGGACGGCTAGTCTATATATCTATACATAAAACAAAGTGGTGTTAGTTACACCATTTGTAACTCGAGAACTGCTAAACCGATTTTATTGTGTTTTGATTTGTTGGATTTGTCTCCGTCCCGAATAGCAGAATAAATATTAAAACATTAAAACATTTGCTATAAAAAAAATGTGTTAAGGTTCACTAAAATCCAGCAATGTTAAGAATAAAATAGAATTATGGTTTATTTTACACACAACAGAAAAAAGTTACAGATCTAGAAAAAAAAATAGGTAAATGATTAGATTTACAATTAGATATATTTTCTTTCAGATATATTCTTTTTAACACACGGACGAAGTTGCGATCGGGACAGCTAGTTTATATGTTTTAGATACTTATTATTGGAAAAACAAAGAGAGGGTATTCCAAAACACTTCGTTTGCCTTTTGTAGGAGGATTGCTCAGGGGTAGTGCTATCACTGGTCACTTATATAGACACACATTGGTTCGTTCACACGCACACATGTTACTTAGGTATTTAATCTCGTTCAACTTGTCATCTCGAAGGGTTCTTGCTGAAAGTCAGTATTTGCTCCTTGAGCAAAATTATGCGCTGAGCTATGACCTTTTTGTCTGGCTGCAACACACACATGGATTAATGGGACACCTATGTAAATGTTTTGTTTTAAGTTTTTATTTCTTTTGTTTTTTTTTGTATTGCTTTTGTTTGTATATATATTCCAACTTCAATTTGTTCCTTATCTTTTGTTATTTTTGTTTGTGTGTGTTTGTAGCTATTACAAATAAATACCTTATCTATCTATCTATCTATCTATATGTATAATATTAGTAGGTTAATTCTTATAGAACGCCATCAAACCCACCCTGACTCAGCAAACTCTCACACCCCAATAACTAAACTAAATAAAACTAATTATAAGCACAAAACCGACACCAACAATTACTCAATAATCGTAATAATCTCAACAAAATTAATAGTTGTAGACTCACTTTAAAATATTTCTCACGGATAGTGAATTGACATGATTATTAATATCGACTGTAGGAGGAGCGATTGACGCGTTAATATACGACTCGCAAACATAAACTTACTAAAAAAAAGCCAAAATAAACCTTATTAAAAGGGGATAGGGATAGTTGATATGCTGGTTATTTGTGCGAGCGTCCGATGGGTATCTCATCATTCGAGATATCTCCCCTTCAAGTCGCTGAGACAAAGTGATAGTGAAGTGACGGTTATTGAAAAGGTTGTTGTTTTAGGAAACTTTTAATAAAATTAAGCTGTTCTATCTAATTTTAAAGATGTATCTCAATAGGACATTCTGTTGTTATTCGGTGGTGATTCTGTTGTGTCGCCAGGTTAGATAAAATCTGTCTGAGAATAATTGTCAATCTTATTTTGCTCACACAAAAGTCCAAATTATTGTAACATTTTCAAATTATACATACCTATTATACAGAAAAACACCTGAGACAAATATTTGCAGATCATACAAACATTATGTCCGTATGATTATTAACTTCAAAAAAGGAGGTACTCTATTCGGTTGTATATATTTTGTTTTTTTTTGTTTGTTACCTCATAACTCCGTTATTTATGAACCAATTTGAAAAAAAAAGGATGTGAAAAGATATACTTTCCGATTGGTCTCATAGAAATTTTATCAAAATCGGTTCAGTAGTTTGAACTATAAATCAAAATAGCTGGATAAAGTATGTCATCCAAGTAATCGAATTTCGTATTTTGTTTTCCTATGACTTTCCAGTTTACGGTGACAAATGATAAGGTATGTACTAAAAGGCGTTAAATAAAAACGATTTTAACCGACTTCAAAAAAGGAGGTTCTCAATTCCATCGTATTTTTTTATTTATTCATTGAAGTCGATTGTCTTTTTACTTTTAAAACGAAATTAATAAGTTTATGGAAAGCTGTTCACGATAACAGGCCATGTCGAAAGCAACCTCTGAGAAGCAACCCGGAGGAATTCGCCAATGGAAGTCCATAATTTCCACCCTTAGTTTTAGGGTTACGAAGTCCACAACCCTTATAGTTTCACTATGACCTTCTGTCTGTCTGTCTGTCCGCCCTTAATCAAATCTCCTACTTGCAAATTTAATCGTGATTTAATATTCAACTGTACCTAATACGTATATTATATATTATACGTATATTGTTTTTCTAACTAGATGGTATTGAATCGGTCTGGGAGCTGGGGGTAATTCTGTTAATTTACAACTGTTATCGTTCTATTCGAATCCATCTACTTTTTGGCTCCAATTACGGTTCGATAATTACCTAAACACCTATTATCAATGTCCATGTCTATAACCAAACAAAATAAATCATTCGATCGATCGTTGGCGACTTCGTAAACGTAGCGGCGTTGTTTTTTAGCAGAATACGAAAACACGTCAAAAGCTGTCTTTTAGCTGCGTTCGATTCCAATCGAACTTACAGAAACAGAATTACTCCCAACACTAGTCAGTCTTATCCATTTTGATATCGGGAGCCTTCACTGTACATGCTTATTTACGCTTAGCCAATGTATTTTCATTAGAACAATAAAATAGTTGTAGTCAAATAAATACAAGCAAGGTTTCTATACTTCATATTTTAAATTAGTAAGTGTTTGTCAGTCTGTTTGTTTGTTACCTTTTCGGCTAAACGGCTAAACGGATCTTAACAAAATTTGGTAAGAAGATAGATTGTGTTTTGGGGAAGGAGTAAGGCTACTTTTTATATAAGTGCCACGCGTGCAAACCCGCAAGCAGAAGCTTCTAATATCATAAGTTTAAACAATTTTACTGTCTGTTTAATACCTTTCCACGCTCAAATAATAAAATAGATTTTAATGAAATTTGGTAAGAAGATAGATTGTGTCTTTGGGAAGGACATAGGCTACTTTTTATGTAGGTACCACGCGGGTGAAGCCGCGGGCAGCAGCTGTTATAACCCATAAACACTATTCGACCTTCTGTAGCTAGCATGTAGGGCGCCGCCCCGCCACGCCTACCGCCCCCGCCAACGAATCCCCTCCTTTTTAATCCAAAATTCCAAAGTTTGGAACTTAAAATTTGTAATTTCAAACGGAACATTCCATCCCGGAGAATTCGTTCCGAAACAATGCAACTCAATAAAGTTTTTGCATTGAAAGAACGAATGAAATATTTCAAAGCATTTTTCGCGTATGAAGCCAGTGGAAATTCAAATAATTTCTTAGTAAATACCTACGAAGCATTCTGCTCGCCGGATTTTAAACATTCTTCGTAAACTATTTTTAGTTTCGTCCAATAATTAAAAAACATGACAGCAATAAAACATTAAAAGCTCTACGTGTTTAGATAAGTCTTCAAAGCTAATACATTTTATGCTAATAAATCCTAGTAAAATAAAATGTGGCAACTATAATGTTTGGACTTGCCTCTGATCCTCAAAGATCTAGGTTACTAAAGATCGTGAGCATAATATAATTGTTTATAAAAAAATCGTCATTTTAACATAAACATTGGCGTCAATTCTGTTGGCACCAACCTAACTAATTTAAGCTAAAATTAAGTTTAGAAGTGTCAAATGAAACTTGGTATTCTGCTGTTACTAACTTATCCTAATTTAATTTCATATAATTTAATTAAGCGTTCCTAATTTAGTTAGATGATACCAACCGAATAGGTTTTTTAAATGCTATGACTAACTTAGATATATTTAAGACAATTCCTAATTTTAGAAATGATCCAACCGAATTGCCACCTAATGATAATGATAGGAGAGCCTGTGGAGGTACGCTTAATCCTGGTTGAAAATATCAAATGACACCATAAGCAAGAAAATCAAAAAGTTCAAAATAAATAACTAAAATGTTTAACAAAACAACTTCGTAAAACGCATGCTATTGAACTTTAGAAGAGCAAGGTCAAAAAACAAATCCATAGACACATACAAAATACCATTATTTTACCGCTCTCTATACAATAGAGTTTTTTTTTATCGTTGAATCATTGACCACAATGGGAGGTAATTAAACTACAATCCAAATATTCTCATGTCTAGGCGGATCTCTCGTCGGTGGTCGCAATAATAAAAGCTTTATCAAAGATAAACCATTTTAACGCAATAAAATACCTACAAGCACCAAGCCTCTCAGAGGCTTCTGAGAACGTTTTAAATGAGAACTAAAGTCGTCACAAAAACCACACCTACGCAATGTGACCGCCTATTATAAAACAAAGTCGCAGTCATAGTATAAAACAAAGTCGCTTCCGGCTGTCTGTCTGTCCCTTTGTAGGCTTAGATCTTTAAAACTACGCAACGGATTTTGATGCGGTTTTTGTTAACAATATAGAGTTATTCAAGAGGAAGGTTTTTATGTATAAAACAACAATAATATAGTAGAGAAACACTGATCATTTTAGAGGTTTGTAATGTGATGTCGTAAATAAACTAATTTTGTTGCGCTTACATTGCAAACTTTGGCTGAACCCTACGAGATAGATCAAAATAATGTACTACAATATTGTACACAGTATATTTAGCATGAGCCCGTGCAAAGCTGAGGCGGGTCGCTAGTAAGTTTAATAAGTTATGTTACATTCAGTTAATACAACTGTTAGAACAGATGTTTACAGTTAATAATTTCTTAAAATTAATCAGTAATACCTATTACAATTGTATCCATTTTCTAAATTGTTAAGTATTTGTAAAAACCTTATTTGGCCTTATTTCTTAAGTATTTTCATTAAGTTTCATAATACCTGTAACGCTGTTGTTTTACCTTAATAATATAAAATATAAAAAAAAACTGTTTAATTAACACGGAAACTAGGACGTCATAACCATCATTATTTCATAAAATTGTGTATATTTATTTCGTACCATAAAGTAATTATACTTCATAGGTAGGTACTTTCATTTACTTATTCAGCTTTTGCCCACGGCTTCGTGCGCGTGGTAACTACAGAAAAGTATTATATCTGCCATTCTTGGTTATAGACTGTACCTTTATTTATTTTCATTATAATTAGTTTAGCCATTTCAGGGTAATTGAGCCACAAACTATATTTTTATATATTACTACTATACATATTCATTTTTTTGTTTTACGAAATAAATATATTTCACACATTATTATGCATATTATAGGTTACATACATATACATAAGATTTAAATTAACTGTAGTAATTAAGCATTCATATTAATTATAATTAGGTACCTAGATATATTCTTATTTTATTTTGTATTGATGTGCTATTATTCAGCAAAGGACATACCAACATCCTCTCAAACTTTTGCATTCAAAATGATTTGTAATGATTTTTATAGAAAATAATGTTAGCGATATTCGCTAACATAATTTTATATAAAGAACCACTAGCAATACAAACGAATCTGGGGATTTGCTGGGCATTTGATAATTTCCACATTAGAAAAAAAAAGATTTTTTACAAACGAATGTCTACTACATGCGAGTACCAAATTTTTCTAGTTGCAGGATAGATAGGATAGATTGCAGGATAGATAGTTATAAAAATGATAACCTTCTGCGCGGATTTCAATAATCAGTGCCTTATCTGTACAACTCTCCACTCTATGGCATGACTGCGCACCCGCAGTGGCGTTCCCACAGCGACCTCCATCGCTCACCGAGTGAACTGATGAAATCATATCGATTAACATGATAAATCTATCGATACTCGATGAAATGATACCAATCGATATGCCACTGACAAATTATTACGCTCTGTCCCGTCCGTGATTGCTGTTTGATCTAGATTTGTTGATCTACATTTATCTTAGTAGATCTACGTTTGAATTGTGCTATAGTTGCGCAGGAAATGTCAGATTCTAAGCTTGTATACGATACTGTCTCGATTACTTTTTAACCGACTTAAAAAACGGAAAAGTTTTTAAATTCGGTTGCATTTTTATTTTTTTTATTTATGTTTGTTACTACCTCATGATTCCGCTTATAATCCGATAAAAATTTTTTTTTTTACTTATGAAGTTTTTCCGGTCTTTATAATCACGCCTGGAACGTCTGTGTGGAATGCAAGAGGGGTTATAAATCTCTGCTCAGTTGTTCTCGATGTCTTCAAGCTAGGTATTTGAACTATCTGTCTGGATAGCAGAATTACAGGAAACGAATAAATAAATTAGAGCTTCCAAAAATTTTATTAAATTATTTGGGTATCGTGTAAACAGTAAGACAAAAAACGGAGATCTTCGATTTTTTTGTCAAGTCTTAATATTAACCACATGATAGCTCACAGCTCAGCTCACTCGGCATTTCACAGTAGGTTGTGGGTTCGATCTCTCCCTAGGACAAATGGACAGCATGTTAGTCAGTAATCTTAGCGGAATTTTAATGAATAAATTGTGACCACAAAGGACAAGTATAGACAATTTAAATATAAGTGTATTATGGTGAAATGTCATTTGAACGACGTGAAATCTCGAGAAAGTTCTAGACAGCCATTCCGCGATGACGTTTAGAATTGACAAACGACCATCGACAAAAACTTTATTATCAAACAATCACTTGACCCTGGCAAAATTGTCGACAAGACAGATGCCATTATAGGAAGAAAAGAAGAACACAGTTTAATCTATACCTATAAAAGAGCTTAACCTGACTGACTGATTCATCATAGCCGAGCCGAAACCGCTGAAGCTAGAAAGCTGAAATTTTGAAAGGTAGCTTCCTTTTACAGCAAAACCACCTACTAAGCCGGAATTTTTTGAAATTCAACCCCTAAGAGGGTGAAAAGGGGTGTAAACGAATGTATGAAACTCTTTAACGCGTGGTGCGATTTGCTTGAAACTTGATATGAATAAATAAAATGCAAAATAAATGGACACGTATTTTAGGATTTTTCAAAATAACCCTCATAAAATAGTAAAATGAGGTGTGAATGTTTGAATAGAAACTTTTGAATGGGTGGTCAGGTGATTGGTTTAAAACTTATCTATAAAATTTGGCAAGGAGTTAAATTGCATCCAGGGAAGGATTTAAGCTACAATTCCTTTCAAAAAACATGCGGACGAAGTAGCGAGCAACAGCTAGTAGTATAAACAGCTCGCAACTTATCCGCTTATCTCCAAACATCATAAAATATTTAAGATTACGTGAGCGACTAATTTCTCATTTAGCAATGTCGTGTTTAAAGCCACAATCCTTCCTCTCCTATTAACACAAAATTCTCGTAAACCTACGCTAATTATACTAAACACTTACTTTTTCCTGCGGCTCCATTCAAAGCCAAGAGATATTATATTCAATACAATCACAAGGATCACTTTGAAACGTCTTACATACTAGGTGAATTTAGGTGCCAATTCCTCCTAACTCAAGCCCGAGAAGAACTGGCAAGAAACTCGATGGTCCTAGCGCATTCGTAGAGAGCATGTACACGGTCAGTTCGATAAGGTTATTACGTAAAAATAGTTGTAGTGTCAGCAATATCTGCGGAATCAAACTTGTAAATAAACTCTTATTGCAAAAGCAAACCAGTTATTACTTGCACACCACGCTTTTTTACTTTTAGAAATACGCTTATAAAAAATATAATGGTATCGATCCTATTGGTAAAACCCAATCTTATTCTGTTTTCACTAAGGTCTGAATTAGAGTAATATTTATAAATGACACGTTTCCTTTTTTGTTAATTGTGCTCATTTTAGACGCCACAATTAGTGTTAAATATCTGCGGAAAATCCCAGAAAAATGATTCAAAAAATGAAACTGTAAACTGTAATTGAAACTGTAATATAAAAATGTTACTCTAATTTGGACTTTATTGGGAGCACGATAAGATCGTTCGTATATTACGATGTTTTAGCTAATCCTGTGAAACAACAGATATAGGGTTATAAGCATAAAAAGTGCGTTTGACAGCTGGCAGCGATCTTGCGATTTTCGTCTATTGCTAGCTGTCGCAAGTTACTTAGTACGTAGAATCGAGGTAATTTGACGACTTCTGTGACGCAGTAAGCCAAGGTTCGGCTGATAAATGTTTGTATGATCTGCAAGTATTTGTCTAGGTCTGGGTGTTTCTATGTTTAATAAGTACTCGTATGTACTTACAAAAGATAATAAAAATAGTATATCAGTCATGAGGAACCTATAACACAAGCTCTACTAACTTTAAGGACAAATGATGCTGTGTGAAATGTCCCGTATTATTTATTTTTATTATTTATTAATATGTTATCTGATGTCCAGTATCTATCAGAAAATCGCATAAACGAACAAACCGACGCTCGTTTATAAACCATAGATTTTTTTGTAAAGCGACGCTCCATACAAGCGCAATTAGAAAACTTTAGGGCCTTTATAAGGGGCCCATAAATCAGTAGAGGGTCGAATGCGATATTTAAGGGTGCGTGCACACGGAGCTATTTGCATAATAACCATTTTATTTCTATGCGTATTGCCGTATGTTGATATCTTTATGTGTCCCACACTGTTTATAGAATAAAAAAATAATCCCGGAGCTCTGCCTTCTGCGCTGTAGGTTGAAGGTTCGATTCCCATTCAGAAGAAATATTTATGATGAACATGCGTGTTTGTTAAGTATGTTTTTAAAAATATATAAGTATACTATAAGTCATCTGTGGGGCGATTATAGAACTTTGATAATATCAAAACATTGATACTATTGATGAATTGGTACGGATCGCTGCGATTACTATCGGCTTCTATCGCTAGTTAAAATGTGAAGTTGGTGTCAAACTATAACTCGACCAATTTACAAAGTACGATTGTGGTAGGAAACGTGTTTAGCGTACTAAGCATTTAAATACATCGTATATGATTGATTGAAATAATGCCTATTGCTAATCGAAATTGATAGACATTGATGGCGATTGCTTTTCGAAACTGATAGACATTGATTGTATCAAGAGTTCCATAATCACCCTACTGGTCATAAGCTATGCTTAGTTTGGGACTAGATGGTGTGTGCATTGTCTACAAATATTTTATATTTAAATGCTGCAATAAAAAGTAAAGCTTTTAAAAAAATATTTTGCAAAACTGTACAAAACACATTTTAGAAACCAAAAAGAAAACCGACTTCATTTATATGAAAAATAGGAAAATTCGTTTACCTGGATGACATATTTTTTTAAGCAATTTTGATTAGAAAAACCAAACTACTGAACCGATTTTGATGATTTTTTTATCGGTTATAAAATTATAGTAATTTTTGAAAACGGTTAATAAATAAAAGAGATGAGGTACCAAAAATAAAAAAGCTACTTACCGAATTTAGTACCTCCTCCTTTTATTGAAGTCGGTTAAGGTTAAGGTGAGGCGATAAGGTATCGCCTAAAGCAATTTTTGTTAAAATCAATAGCAACACCATAACATACGGCAACTTTTAGTTACCCCGTGTGTACGCTTAGATGCGCATACGCATAAGGCGGGATCTCGTTAGCGTGTGTATGCGACATTTCACATGAGCTAATTGCGAGCATTTAGCCATCTTGATAAACTGTGCCTGCTGCACGCAGCGCGGTGTCAAAGAGTAGTTAAGACTGTTCAATTGTTACACTGTTTTTTTTAGTCACTCAGTATACTAATAGCAAGTAAATATATAATAGGTCAAAAAAGTTTATTTTGTCCCGTTGGCCGCCATTACTGGAACTACTGAGACTAGAAAACTGACTTCATTGAATGAAGTTTAAGCTCGATTCAGTTGATAAAAATACAACTGAATGGAGAAACTCATTTTTATAAGTCAACACTGGAATGTCCAGGAAAGCAAAATATCGGAATTTCGTTTACTTAAATGACATATTTTTTTCAGCTACTTTGATTTAAAAACCAAACTAGAAACCGATTTTGATGAAGAAATCTTTTTTCAAATTGTGTTCATAAATGATGGAGTCATGAGTTAACAAACATAAAATAAAAAAACATACAACAGAATTGAGAACCTCCTTTTTATGAAGTCGGCTAAAAATAAAAAAAAATAAAAAATATTATCTATAATATTTTTTATACTAGAAGTTAGTTAAGATTCAAAATATTGCCTACAGTCGCATCTGATACTTAACTCATCTTTGTTATATCGACTCATTGATTTCCTTCCATTAGCATTCTAAACACTCTCCTTGCAAAGAACGATAATTGAAACACGGCTATAAACCCGACTCGGTATTGACCAACAATTTACATAGATATTTTTATTGCTACGTCTGTCCGTTGATAATTCGTTAATTTATACAAGTATGTGAATAAATTAATAAATAAATGGATGTAGTGCAGTTTGGGCAATGTTTTATGAAGTTTAATTTGATAAGGAGAGTTTTAAGAGATAGCGAATGCTGCTGTCATAAAAATGTAACTTAAATATTTTTTAAAGTACCAAACAGTCGTTTTTACAAGGTAAATTGTTTGAAATTAGCGAAACACATGCACTAATTGGCACTTGCGATAACGTGAGTGGTACGCTCTTTTTATAAGCCAACATTTTACTGTGACCGGTGCTCCGGCTCAATCCGAAGCAGGTCAGAAAGTCCAAAGATAAAAATCAAGTCAAGTAAAGAGGTTTGTTGCTTATATAAAAAAGTACTGTAACTCTTTGGAAAGTATTTTAAATTATCATAAAGTAAATACTATTATAAATATTTGTAAATTTTAGTAACCATGTTTAATTATCTCGAGTTAATATCTAGTCCTACCGGATCTACCGACTAATCTGTATAGGTGGACTAAGCAAAAATAATTCTAATTGACTTTAAATAGGTCTTGATATTTGAGCCTTTTGGAGTCGAGGTCCCGGGACCGACAAAAGCCCACCGCGTTCTCAAAGTTTTGAAACCGCGGTAGAAACTCAATGTTTCTACCGCGTCCGGTAGAAACACTGGTTGACCCAAAAGCTGGCTCCTATCTGGCCCAGCGTATTAGCATTGACATTCAACGTGGCAATGCCGCCAGTGTCTTGTGGACGCTGCCCTCTGACAATGATCCCGACCAGTTGAGCTACCTATAGATTGTTTTAAACAGTCCTTTGAAAGATCAACTGTTTCACATGTTTTTTTTATATTATATTGTTTATGATTTTGTACATTTCTGTAAGTAAACTTTTGTACCAAAAAAAAATACATTATCTATGGTTGTCAATAGACATTAGCACCATCTTCACCAAAAAAAATATGTTCGTACATCGAAAAACCACAGTCATCAGTAAAGCAATTGAGAACAAAAGAAGGTATCCACATCATAATGAACTCATAAAGGTAATTTCACGAGTAAGCTGGCAACACATGCCGCACTCGATGTTGCGGTGCATTCGCGAGGTAATTGATAATGATAGAAAATGATGCGTGACAGTAGCTGCGAGCTATGTATTGTGAACATAACCGCGTACGTGCCGATTGGGGTGTTGCCATGTTCAAGAATCTTGACAATATCTAGGGTATTTTTTTACAAAGAAACCGAAGACCCTAGCTGATCGTGGAGTCCGCTAGTTTTATTAATTGATTGTTAAAATTCAAAATACGAATCATTAAATTAAATTCTAATATACTATTTATAAAACAAAAACACAACGTTGTTTTAGAAAAAAACCTTGATAGGAGTGAAGGGTTACATAAGCAATTTAACACTTAATTGTATGTGTGTTGTAATAAAATAAAATAAAATTTCATATAAGTAAAACTAGTTTCCAAACATGGCAACACCATAATAAATGTGGTAACCTATCCACAGAGTAATCATCGTCGGATATTTATTTAAACACAAGTGTTTACGCACTAATGACGGACAATAACTATTAATTTGCCAACTCGAGATACCTCGTATTGTGTTTTACTGTAGGGATGTCCAAAGATTTTACCCCCTATATAAACTAGACAGATCAATAATAACAAAATTTTCATAACTTAATGTAAAATAATGACAAAGACTTTCTTCCATTGTTTTATAAAAAAAATACCGAATTCTGCACAAAACTTAGAAGTAGGTAGGTACTAAATATATAATTTATGTTTTTTGACCCATTCGTTTTTTGTAAGGTGAAAGCATTGACTATCTTTGACGCCCTCAGTGGCGCAGTGAGCTAAGTTCGATTCCTACCTCGGGATATATGTTTGTACGATCTGCAAATATTTGTCTCGGGTCCGAGTTTTACCATGTATGAATTAAAAAAAGGGTAAGTATATCAGTCATGTGTTTTCCATAACACAAGCTATGCTTAGTTTGGAGCTAGATGGTAATGTGTGCATAATCCACCAATATTTATTTATATAGTAATATGGTGACTAGATGACTGATAGAATACCTATATATATATTATAAATACATGTGATACTTTATAACACCCAGATGCAGAACAAACACCTACGTTCATCACACAATTAATGTTTGTCCTGAGAGGGAATCATTAAACCTAATTTTCTTTAAACTCACAAGTTAATAAGTTCCTCGTTTTTGGTTAATAAACATTTTTCTCTTTTTAATTTTTTTGTACCTACAGCGCAAAAGGCAGACCTAGGGCACCTAGGCCTCCTTATTACGCCACTCTTTTCGGTTCCTAGCAAGTCTCATCCAGTGGTTCCCGACAACGCTGACTATATCGTTGACGACCTCTGAAGCGTAGTGGGCTAAGGTCCGGCTGAGACGCAGAAGTTTGCGGCTTCGATTCCCGCCGCGGGACAAATGTTTGTATGATCTGCAAGTATTTGTATCGGGTTTGGGTGTTTCTATGTATAATATGTATGTATTTACAAAAAAAAGTACGTAGTATATCAGTCATGTAGTAGGTACCTATAACACAAGCTCTGCTTACTTTGGGGCCAGATCATACTGTGTGAAATGTCCGGGATTATTTATTAATTTATCGTTCGACTCTTAGCCGTTGAGCATCCCTCTGCCACCATTCCGTTATATACATAAAATATAACAGCAATAATTACTGATTATTATAAACTATACTAAGAAAATAACAGCTTGGTCTTACTCTATGATTATTTGGTGCTAAAATCAGTTGCCATGATGTAAGTGATTATCCGCATGCAGAGAACCATAGACAAATAGAAAATTACTTGGTTTACGTTCTAATCATAACATAGTCAGCTGGTAGTAGGGATTCAATATTCCTAACCAAGGCAGTTATTTTAGATACGTACATATATAACGACCTCTGTGGTGCAGTGGACTAAGGTCCGGTTACGCAGAAGGTTGCGGGTTCGACTCCCGCCGCGGATGAAATATTTGTATGGTCTGCAAGTATCTGTCTCGGGTATGCGTGTTTGTATGTATAAAATATATGTTTTTATCAAAAATAAGTATATCAGTAACTTGGTTCCCATACCACAAGCTCTGCTTACTTTGATGCTGATGCCAGATGATGCTGTGTGAAATGTTCGGTATTATTTATTTATTATTTTTTGACTGGCTTGTCAGCTCAGTTGGTAGTAAATCTGCCTTCTGCACTGTATGTTGAGGGTTCGATTCCCTCCCAGCATAAACATTTGTGTGAAGAACATAGGTCGTTTGTTCTGTGTCTGGGTGTTATAAAGTATCATAAGTATGTATTTAAAAATATATAAGTATTCTATCAGTCATCTAGTCACCATAATACAAGTTATGCTTAATTTGGGACTAGATGATGTTGTGTGCATTGTCCAGCAATATCTATGTATTTATTTATTTATTTTATTATTAACAAACTTATCATAATATATATAATTACGTTCTAAAAACTAAAAACAAACCGACTTAATTAAATAAAAATGATGACCCCTATTTTTCACCCTTAGACACCATTAGAGAGAAAAATACAATATTTCGTTTACTTGGATAACATATATTTTCCAGTTTTTTTGATTAAATATTGATATTTTACTTTTAGCCCAAAAAAAATGTAATATAGTTTAAATACTTTTTTTTAACTAAATGTAAAATATTCGTTAAATACGAAAGTAGTTTTTAAAACGTTATTATAGTATTAGTAAGGAAATACATTTTGTTATACACGGGTTTTACTCGCGTATTATTTTAACGACGACACTGACACTGTTTTGAATCATCTAGAGAATCTTCATCGAGGTAAGTTTAATCTACGGTCCGTGAGTTACCGCTCGCGTACAAGGTTCGCACTCAATAATACGTGAGTAAAGCCTATGTTTATTAAAATGTATACGAATGTTTTTTTAAAGTTAAATAGTAAGATGACAAATGAATGTCTGAATGTTTGTTTGTATCAATTCATAAACCTATTTTTATGAAAAGTAGTATAATAAAAAATTTTGACCTGGTTTAACATAAGGCTACTTTTTATTTACGTACTAAGCCCTTAACTAGTTAAGTATACAACGACGTAGTGGGCCAAGGTCTGGCTGAGACACAGAAGGTTGCGGGTTCTATCTCCGCCGCGAGACAATTTTTTGTATGTTCTGCTAGTTTTAATCTCCGGTCTGGGTTTTTCAAGATATAATATGTACGTATTAAAAATTACGTTTATTAGTATATCAGTCTTGTGGTACCCATAACACAAGTTTTGCTTACCTTGGGGCAAGATGATGCTGTGTGAAATGTCCGGCATTATTTATTTATTTTATAAATAGTATGAGTGTGAAATGTTGTGACAGTGTGAGTGTGTTATTAAAAGCGGCTTACTTTTGTGCTGGTCGCTATCATTTGAACCTGTAGTAGCTCTTTAGTTGAGAGTTGGCACGTGGCCTAAGATCAAAGCCAGACGATTTACATGAGGCCTGACTGCGCATAATGCTATCGTACACCTAGCACGCACTGGCGAATTAATCCGCGCGGTTTGTACTAGCTATATTCTGAGCACGAGTTATGGTGATATAACGCTAGCCATACGAGTACCTTTCGATCGTAAAACCCTGATTTTGGACCCGGTCGTGTACCAATGGAATTTCGTTCTGAATAGTGCCAGTGGTCTGAAACGATGAAGGTAATAATAATTATCGTTATTGGTAAGCTGCTCACGTGTTATTCCTGTGGATACGATCAACTTAACTAACGGGTATATGTGGACAAGTCTATCCATTTTTAACCGACATCATAAAAAGGTGGTTCAATTTTTTTTTATGTTTGAATATCTCACAATTCCGTCATTTATATAAAGATTTGAAAAAATAAATATGTGAAAAAACATACTTTCCGATTGCTGTGGGACCAATATTTTACCAAATTTGGATCAGAAGTTTGGTTTTTAATCAAAATAGCTAGAACAATTTCGTATTTTTTTTTCCTGTGACTTTATAGTGTTTACATACATTTAAAAAAAATGATATAGTACTAAAAAGGGTAAAATAAAAACTCTAATTATCGACTTCAAAAAAAAACTACAACCGAATTTAGAACCTCCTTGAACCTCCTCTTAATTCGGTTGTATTTTTTTTTATGTGTGTTACCTTTTTACTCCGTCATTTATATTCAATGAAGACGGGTATTTTTTATATATTAAAACGTAATATTGTTGTGCATTTTTTTTGGCAACATGCACCTACGTCAGGTTTCTTATGCGATTGCCACGAGAGAATATATAGAAAATATCGTATATACGGAACAGCGCCCTTTGAATTCACGCGTGTTTAATACCTAGTGCGTTCTAGGCCTTATAATATTTTTTGTTAATGCTTCAAAGTAGGATACGTAAGATATTAGGTGTGTTGTGTAGAAATAAGAAAGAAATTTCTAAAATTCAACCCCCATGAGGTTCAAAGGATCAAAGTTAAAAGATGCTGCCAGGAGATCTATGTAGAAAAAAACGCAAACAAAATTGCGGGAAGTTCAATGTTTCCCAAATTTATAGAAAACGCATCAATCTCAATACAAACTGGTCTGGCAATTACTCAAATACACATTTCGATTACTTACAAAATCGCTCTTACGCAATTGAAATAAGGATTATCTACAAACGGGTATTCAATAATAGCCATTGGGCACGCGACCAATCTCCCCTATTTGGAGTTCCGTAAGTAAGTTTGTATAAACCTTTACTTGCTTCTTTATTACGTAACTCGCGGAAACTAGCAATAGGCGTGAATTGCGCGATTACTGTGGTCGTCGAACGCACAATAGGCAGCGGCTGGCTTTCGTAATTTTTTTACGACTCGCGATTGATTTTATAAGTTTTGCTGTCGCTTTGCTATTGCTATTGCTACAGCAAAATTTACGTAATAACCCTACCGTTAGGAGCCACATAAGTACTATAAGTACTGTTTTCATCTCGGGTACACCTATTCTTTCGCACTAGGACCGTAATGAGAATTCGATATTTTTCGTATTATTTCAGAAGTCCCCACCAAGGTTGTCAAATTGGTGCTAATTTCTAATATTTTTATAATTATCCCCACTGACTACGCCGTAGCATGCTACGCTGGCGTAGCAGAGTGGACGAGAGTAGAGCTAATAGCATAATTCCAGAAATACTAACTACACAGTATTATAAAATGAATAAATCTTCTTCTACGGAACTCTACATCATACGCAGCTTGACACGTACTTAGTTTTTTAGTCTAATGAAGGGATCGTTTCACCCTTAACCCAACAATTGGGAATGTCAACCCTCTCGATTATTGAACCATTTGTCATCGCGTTTTACATGTCCATTATTAAGGAGATTTTTAAGCCCTTTTGTTGGTATAGCTTAATAATGTACTAATGATACTTATTACTTTGACAAATAGAGTGATGGATTGAATGTTGTATGAAAAATACTTTTATTTGGCTATGGCGTATAAAATAAGGGTAAGTATACATCTCCTCACATAACCTCAATTAGTTAAAGTGGTGTTAAAACCTGGTGGTATCTTTATTCAAGGACAGACTACACTTTAATACCACATTAGCATATTTTGTAATTATGATATAAACGGCATATCTTTATCACTAGTAAAATTAGGAGCATTCAATAAAATATATTGTCAGAATTCTAATCAGAAGTTAAATTCAACATCGATAAATTTAAGAAACAATGACCGTTGTTTTTTCTTTTTTACCAGTTCCAATCCAAAAGCGAACATCTGACAACACAATGTTACCCATGAATGGCATCAAATGCGTGGGGCGACATTTTATAGGCAGGGATTGCGTACAGCGCGCCACTGTTTGACGAGACCTCAATGGGGGCACACGGCTGTCTATCATCAGATAAAACTGCCGAAATATTAGCAATCGTGTAAACAAGGATAATGAGGGAGTAGGTGGAGCCGCGGAGAAGACGCCCCTTGGTTTTTTAACGTCGGCTGGGCGGGCACGCCTTACGGCCCACGCGTCTCTCGACTCGTCATGTTCGCCCGAACACGCGGTGCAGCCGACGGCATCGCGTCCTTTAGATAAAAATGTAAACAAAGAAAAAAATCGCGAAAACAACGCGAGCTTTCGCGCGCTTTTCAACTGTCAAAGTTTAAAATAAGAACGAAAGCTGCAGTTTTTTTTTCACGTTCATGACGTGCGTTTGGTTGCTGCAATAACATTTTATTAGTGAAAGTTAAAATGATCCCGCGAAAAAAATTGGTGTTGCCAACATGAAGCAGCGAGTTGCCAGCGAAGAAAAACGCAGAATGCCAAAGACATTACACGCGGCTATAGTTTTCTTGCTGTTTCTTTTGTTCAATATGGCGTGGTAAGTACATAATTGCTGCTATTTACTTGTCCAGTTATTTTTATAGGTGTAATTTTGTTTTATTTATAATAATTAAACGGTAGAGAAATCAACAAGATACTAACTAATAATCTTCATATAAGAAAACACGTAATTTACAATAATATTTGCTGTGTCTGTTAGACAAAATCAAACATTTTTCAACATAAATTATAATAAGTAAAAAATTAAAATATCTATGAAATTTAATAAATCCAACCAATCCTAAACTTATTGAAAAGAATCAATAAGTTTAACATAATAATTGTCATATTTTTTCTTAACTTATATCTATATTTGCAACTGTATAGGTTTAGGCTATGAATGACAGTCAAAAATCATACGAAATTTTGACAAAATGCACTGAATGTAGTACACCAACTAGAGTGTAATTTAATAATTAATAATAAATTGTTCTGGATTTTTCCCATCAACTAGCCCCAAAGTAATCAGAGCTTGTGTTATGGGTACCACATAACTGATATACTACTTTTTTTAAACATACACATTATTCATAAAAACCAGACATTTGCAAATCATAGAAACATTTGTTTCACGGCGAGAATCGAACCCGCAACCATTTGTGTATCAATCGAACTTTCGCCCGCTGCACCACAGAGGTTATAAAAAATCCAGTGCTTAGTTTACAACTTAAATTTTTATAATAATAATAAATAATGCCTAACTTTTCACATCTGGCTCCAAAGTAAGCAGAGCTTGCGTTATGGGTACCACATGTCTGATATACTTGTATGTTTTTTTTTTAAATACATACATACATTTTAGCCAAGTCTCAAAAACTCATTACCCAATCATTCCTAAATGACAAAAAGCTTTCATGCAGCGATAACATAAGGTATGTTAATAAATGCAAATTTATAAGGTGATGATCAGTTCGTCGGCCACCCAATGCTCGGAGATTTAGTATGGTAATGGACGACAATATGCCGCTGTGTAATCACCGCTTGCGCGTGATTGATACAACGTGGAGCTAAATCTTACTAGAATAGCTTAGACAGGGCGCAAACGTGGACACTTTTGTGTCTTGTGTCAGATACAAGCTACCGATGAATATTTTATTTCTACAGAACCAGTATGAAATCATCCACTCCCTGCGAATACGTAAACATTTTTTTGTCCAGTTGCTCCCACTTAACACATACTCATTGACGATCAAAAACTGTTCGGTGTCGGTAACTGGAAACTAAAAGTCGTCAGCTGAATACACAAGCAACATTACCAAATTTTCTTATTACAATTGTACTGAGTCAGTAGTTTTATTGAATTATAAATTTGACGACCTCTGTGGCCTTAATACGCCATAGAGGTCTCTGAGACGCAGAAGGTGAATTGTCTGCAAATGTCTCTCGGGTCTGGATGATTTTCGATGTATAATATAATATATATTTACAAAAATTATATAGTAGTGTATCAGTTATGTGGTTCTCATAATACAAGCTCAGCTTACTTTGGTGCTAGATAATGCTGTGTGTAATAAATTTAGAGTATAAATTTAGAAAAAATTTAGAATTTTAAAGAAAATAAATATTATGACAGTGCTTATAATCACAAATAGTTGTGAAATACATAAATAAGCCCGGATATTTCACGCACCATCATTTAGCCCCAAAGTAAGCAGAGCTTGTGTTATTGGTACCACATGACTGATAAGTTTGGTCCGCGATCGTAATTGCCCAGTGTACCAGGAGACCATACATGACTAAGAGGTTTCCCAGAAATGTCAGGGATTATTATTATTATTATATCCGTGGTTTTGCACGCGTGTTACGTAAATAGCTTATGCAATTAACACAACCTACGTTCTATTAAGCTATCTTTTGATCTTATCGCTGTTAAGGTGGGATTAAGACAAAAAAAAACAAACGTTAAGGCATGTAGATACATTTCATGTTATTGTAATTAATTGTAAATGACGATGTTTTTTACGGGTCTTCTTATCGTGTCACTAGTTATTTCTAACCAGTGTGGTGAAAGGATTAAAGTGCGCCTCAGAGGCTCCTTTCGTGCACTTAGGTAAGCCTTAATGTAAGCTCTCTCGCTTGCCGACAGGACCCGCAGGAAAGACGAATCAGTACATGCGGTGTCGGTTCGGTTGCAGGTGCATAACGGCTGGCACCGAGCCGGGCTTGTTTCAAGTTTTACTTCTCGATTGCTAGTTCTATATTTTTTACGGGTTGAGTTACGAGTTAATTTGGACATTCTTCTTTTTCTTATTATGTCATTAGTTCTATTGAACCAATGTTGTTAAAGTGCGTCTCAGAGGCTCCTTTAAATATATAATAATATTTAATATTATTAAATATTTGAGACTTTTGAAGTCGAGACCCTGGGCCTGTGGAGAACAATCCCATCGCGTTTTCAAAATTATTTCACGGCGTCTGGTAGATACATTGCATGACCCAAGAGCTGGCTCCTATCTGTGTGAGTGTCTTGGGAACGCTGCCCTCTGACAGTGATCTGGATAAGTTCAGCTATCTATAGAAACGTTTTAAACGGTCCTTAGAAAGCTTAACTATTTCACATGTATTTTATATTATTGTATATTATTCTGTACATTTCTGTAAACAAAAGTATTAGGATGTTAAAAAATAATAATAATATATATATTACATTTTCTTTTAGTATTTATTAGACATTACTTTTAGAGTACCCTACAAGCATAGCAATGGGAAACAATTAAATATAATTAGCAAGAAGGAACGATTTCTTGATCAACCTGTGTTGACCAAAGCAACCAATGGTCAAAAACACATCAAAGTAACTTTTTCATAATTCTACTATAAGTATATTCATATATAAATAATATATATATGAAATTTTGTGTGGATGTTTATGTGCAACGCGGGTAAAAACGCGGGAAACAGCTAGTAATACTGTATTTGTTTATAACTTTTTAAATATATTTGTGCTATAGAAACTTGAAACTTCATTTCCAGTAAAACTAAGAACTAAACTAATTCATAATTGATGTAGTTTAAAACAGATTGGTATAAGCGAGTAATGCATTTTAATTTGTATTTAGTATGTACCTAGGTTCCAATTTACATAAGCTGATATTATCTACAAATTGATAGAGACAGCTGTGTTATACTTAAACGGACAATAATAATAATAATATTTGAATAAACACGACTGACTATGCTAAAATATATTGTTTTTGAAATTGATATTTATAGTAGCTATGTAAGTTTACTACATATAATTTTTATATAAGTAAGTACTTGCATTTAGATGGATATCGACTAATCAAAAATTAAAAACCTGCTTTATTATAAGAAAACTTGTTATTTTAGATAGAAATCATAATTATTACTTAATTATTCCTCATAACTTTGAAAAACTAGCAAAAAAATCGCCGCCATATCAGTGGAACGCAAACAGAGAACCATCAACCAGTCGTTAAGGCTGAGTGATCCAATTAAATGTATTAAAACTCGCATAATTGCTTTAAAAATACCACATGACGAGATAAAAACAATAATTTCGTGCTTTAATACCGTCCGGTAAAAAATAATAAAAGCCAATGTCGGAGGAGTGAATGCTACTACACTCACTCACAGAGCTATTTCAATACAAATTGTCGTTACTTGCGCGCCGACAATTCTGCAAATACTTTCCTCTCTATCACCCTGTACTATATCATCTATAGCTTCCTTCAGAGTATACAAAAACCACCTTTATAACCCGAGTTATAAAGTCCTTAAAACCCAGCCAAAATTTACAGCTACGTCGCTTTTCCGTGCGGACAAAAACCCTGATTGAAATTCCGTGTACCAACAAAGTTTACGTTCTGAGCCCTAAGTATTTGTTCACTATCTATGAAGAAGGCACTTGATTTATAGGAGACTGTTTGAAAAATACCAATACGTACAATTAGCGATAGTGTTACAAGCATAAATCCAATGAGCCTATCTAGTTACTTGAATAAATTGTAGGCTACCTTACACTTGTCGGCCATTAGCAAGGACCCCAACAAATCAGTCCAAGTTTTGTTCATTTTGTGCGATTAAGCCACGGGTAATTATAGAGAAATTCAAAGAATTGTCTGATACCGTAGCTTTTTAAGATTTTTTAGAACACGAACTAAACTCGAGAGCATAGAGATCAAACAACCCCTAAATTTTCATTAATTTTCATTTTGACACAAAATATTTTTTTTTAATTAAAATTCGAAATATAACTTATATTAAATTAAAGTGTACACTGTTAGTTTTCTAAAAACACATAATGTTAAGCCTTCGAAATCATTACAGAAGCAACAAAGCAGTAGAAAGACCCAAAATCGCCAAAAATCGTTTCAGAAACTTGGTTTGCGGGACTACATTTAAAGAGAAAATAGGAGTATCGTATATAGAGATCAAAAGAGCTCCGGAGAGGAACGGGCGGAAAGAACAGCATCATCACTTATAAAATCTTAAGTTAAATTTATTATTCTGTTAGTTCCTTTTTTATGCATATAGCTTGTACTCGCGGCTTAGCCCATGTGGTACGTATACACACTAGCTAAAGAATTGTTGAAATCTGTTGCCATCTCTATTCTTAGATATTAGAATGAGAAGGACAGATCACTTAATCGCCACGCTTGCTAATGTGATTAGAAGATACAGGGTATATCAATACTAAGTTTCGTCTAATTCAGATATTAATGCGTGTTTGAGCAATAACCAAACATCCAAATACCCACAATCATAAAGTATGTAGGTAAGATGAATGTCAATTTCATTCTAAAAATACAATGTCAAATTAAAATCATAATTTCTATTCAATTATGTATAGGGATTCTTCGTTTGTCATTTCATGAATTAACATAGCTCTGCTAATTTAATATCTTTTATTCGTTTTATTGCATGTTTTATTCAGTAATCTTAGCGGAATTTTAATGAATAAATTGTGACTACATAGGACAAGTATGGACAATTGAATTATATGTGTATTATGGTGCAATGTGATTTCAACGACGAGAAATCCCGAGAAAATTCTAGACGGCCATTCTGCGATGGCGAATTGACAATTGATCATCGACTAAGACTTTAGTAACAAACAAATTGACTATAAACAAATGTAACACTTGACATTGGCAAAATTTACATTATTATAACACATGCCATTAACAAAGAAGAATTAAGTAGATTCTTCGTTTGTCATTTCATGAAGTAACATAGCTCTGCTAATTTAATATTTTTTACTCGTTTTATTGCATGTTCTATTCAGTAACGTTAGCGGAATTTTAATGAATAAATTGTGACTACGGGACGGGTATGGACAATTGAATTGTATGTGTATTATGGTGCAGTGTGATTTGAACGACGAGGTATCCCGAGAAAATTGTAGACGGCGATTCCGCGATGGCATTGACAATTGACCATCGACTAAGATTTTAACAAACAAATTGACTATAAACAAAAATAAACACTTGACACTGGCAAAATTGACATTGTTATGTCACATGCCATAAACAAAGAAGAAGAAGAAGAACAATTAAGTATGATGTTACGTTTCACTCAAAACGGGATATTTACCATGATATGCGAGTTTTTCTGCTACCCAATATTTTGGCACAGTTGCATGCACCGAGATATACTGTGTGTGACGGTTTGATGGTGATCATGGCGCATGCAACTGTGCGTAAATATCGGGAAGCAGAAAAACTCATAAATAAATAAATAAATATTGCTGGACAATGCACACAACACCATCTAGTCACCATCATAGCTTTGTATTATGGTGACTAGATGACTGATAAAATACTTATATATTTTTAAATACATACTTATGATTCTTTATAATACCTGGACCCAGAACAAACACCTATGTTAAATATATCATGGTAAATATCCCGTTTTGAGTGAAAATGATGTTCGAAACCATGATAGTTTTAAATGTTAAGTATGATTATAAATCCATTGCATAAATAAAAAATAAAGAAAGTAATATTTATCATTTAAAAGCTCTCATTTGCTCCTAAATCTTTTGCTATAAAATGTTCATAGTTGACATGTTTTGAAGTAATCGTTGTTTAAGTCAATTGAAAAAACAGTTTGACGTTTTATTTTCCAACGCGAATACTCTTACAAAAATATGATGACGAGCATTACTGTGGGTTACGTTTCATTAAAATCATTAAATGGCTAGAGGGATGGTGGTCATCCGACTTTTTATTCATTGTCCGGCAAAAAATATCTAACTTATTAACCTATGAATAATAGACAAAAAGTTGAAACAATGGGTAGGGCGAAAGCTTGGGATATGGTTAGCTGGAAATCCTTGGGTTACATTATGGCCAGTAATGATATTGTAATTAAAAAAGATTTAGTCGCATGAGGATTTTTCAAATTTTACTTTTTTGTCGTTTATTAGCCGTAGGTTAACCCGTGAAGTTGCTTTAAATAGATTTCAATGTGTCGTACACGTACCACAGCTGTACCACAAAATGACTGACGGCAGTCAAAAGTAAAATTTTATGTTATACCTACTGCATTTATCAACATTCCAATAACTGCATAAGAATCTGAATAAAATTTCCTATTACAAACTCATTATACATTTTATTACGGCGATTTGTGCAGAGCTTAAAAAGATCGGCTAATTTTTTCGTAAACTGAATGAAATTTCCTATCATAAACTCATTACATATTTTATTACGGCGACATGCGAAGAGCTCAAAAAGTCCGTCTTATTTTTTCGTAAATTTCCTTTTCGTCCGGCTTTTAACCGCGATGCATCCCTAAACGGTTATAATACGTTTTTAGACCCACCTTTTAATGGTACCGGCATACCACGGCCGTGGGAACAAGAAAGATAACTACAACAGTTATGTAAAGAAGGAAAACAGTGTTTAAACTTTTGTTACGATTGTTTTTGGTGTACCATTTTAAAATTGAGCGTGGAAATTGAAAGTTTTGATTGGTTGATCAGCGCTCGGTTGATTTGATAGGATTTTATGACTGTTTTTCATTTGATTCTTGCGTATGATTGAAAAATGTATCATGGTTACGTGTTATTATTAGATTAGTTCGCTAAGTAATTTATTAATATTAAATACCATGTGATCTTCGTACCGTCTTAAATTGACTTAATTTTAAACCAACAGTGTTGAGGCGAACAAAACAAAAAAAATATATTTAAATCGGTCAAGCCTTTTTTATGCTTTTTCCGAAACTTACGCTCTGGAATTATTTTTTATTTATATATTAATAAGTGAAGCAAAAACTTTGTACCCCTTTTTACGAAAATTGCGCGGACGGAGGAGTATGAAACTTCGCACACTTCGCATTTATATAGAGAAGGAGTGCAGAATGCAAATTAAATGCAAAAAATACCATAATTTATTAATTATGGTCGAATTTCGACCAGTGGGCGACCACTAGTATATATAGATAGATAAAGTTTAAATGTTTTTTATTTAATCAAGTCGAAACACATGAACCGTTTTTGATGAAATTTTTCACAAAAACGGTGAAAAATTTTTTGGACATTTCACACAACATCATCTGGCCTCATAGTAAGCAGAGCTTGTGTTATGGGTACCACATGACCGATATACTACTTATATACTTTTTGTTTTTGTAAATACATACATATTATACATAGAAACACCCAGAGACAAATACTTGTAGATCATACAAACATTTGCAACCTTTTGCATCATCTCAGGCGGACATAAGCCCACATCGCCACAGAGGTCGTTAAATTACTTAGAGGATATGATTAGCACTAGGACAAAAGGATATAGACATTTTTTTATCCCGAAAAACGACTATTATCGAATGTAAAAACTTGTACGCAATTAAAGTTCCGTATTTCACTAGTCATTTATAATTATGAGTTTAGCAGTTTTAAGAGTATTTATTTGTTAAAGCTGCTGCTTTGTTAAAGCTCTTAAAGCGGCTAAACTCTAAAAAAATACCTATTACATTTAAAAATAAGTTCAGAACCTTAAAAAATAATACGATTCACCCTTGACTTTATAAGGCTCTGTCATAATGTTCAAATGATAAGGAACCAGCCCAGATTAGTGTAAATATTAGTACACACACCATAAGTGCTTGAAAAAATCTACAATTTCCATTGTTATGGGATAAGAAGAAGGAAGATACATGAATAAGGTTTACGTACAAACCCGACTCGACAATTAATTATTATTAATAAATTAGTAAAATTAATAATTTAGTGCACCCCGACTATCTTCCAATCTACTTAAGCTCCTCTCCATCTAAAGGTTGTCTGGAAAAAGTTATCGCTTAGCGATAAGACCGCCCACTGTACAAACTTTTTCATAAATATATATTTAGTCGTCATATTGTTATATTTAGTTTAACGTGTTTATATCTAATTTACATTCATATTCATTCATAAATTCAAATTCATATTTAAAACTTTTTATTCATTACAAGCACAAGAATCACTTTGAATCGTCTTATAAAACTAGGTAGGTGCCAATTATTTAAACCCACGTCCGAGAAACCATACCAGAGTCGTTCGTCGTTAGTAATTTTATAAAAAGTTGTGGTATTTAATATAAAATCATTAAACTGATTATTTTTTCAAACACAAAACTTTTATTCTAATTATTCACGCCCGAGACAAACAATAAGTTAATTTTAATAAAATCAACAAAATTACAAAATAAAGCCCGGAATAACTCGAGAAAAATATATTATATAAGAGCGCAATGTTTACTCAGCAAAACGGCCAAAACTAATCTATCAAAATGTATGTAATAGTAAAAAACCGTGTTTCTCAATAGTACAAGTTTTGAAAACCGAATAGTAGAATTGGAACTATAGTGGAAACTATATTAAAACTCCTTTTAACAAACTACTTACACCTTAAATTCAAGAAAGAGGTTTATTCTTTTTGTGTTAAGAAAAACAAATGTGCTTTATCAGATGATCTAGTATTTCGTGAGCGTGTTGAATCTGATGACTTGGTACGTGATGTAATAACTTCTAATCTGCAACACTTCCTGTAGATCTAAACTGGAGTATATCTTGAGTATTCTTTAAAATATGAATGAATATAAGGAAAAATCACAAAGAAACATCACTTTATAGACTGATTAACATCCAGACAAAAGTAAAACATATTTATGTAAGTAAATCCGTCACAAAAACATTTAAGGTGTTTTTTAACCGATTTCAAAAAAGGAGGAGATTCTCAATTTGTCGAAACCTTATTTCCTTTTTTATGTATTTTCACCGATTACTCAAAGACTTGTGTACATGATATTTTTTATATACATGAAGTCGATTGTCTTTTTAGTTTTTAAAACGTAATTATTGAATGATTCTCTAGATTACACATTAGCGGGCCTCTTACTGGCGCTGTACATTGTGAGCACATTTGTGCGATGAGCAAGTTTGTTTTGTACCTGGGTGTTATAAAGTATAATACGTATGTATTTAAATATATATAAGTATTATAACAGTCATCTAATTCCCATATTACAAGCTATGCTTAGTTTGGGGCCAGGTGCTGTTGTGCATATTGATCACCAATATTTATAAACTTTTTCGGCTGTCAATACCTAGTTTAGTACCTTGTCAGTACCTTACTTTAGGTCATTAATTACGCTGATTGGACTAAGGACTGATCTGAAAACAAAATCTGTTAGTACATCCTTATTAAATTTGAAAACCTAATATGTAATTATGTATTATGTAAATTTGAAATGATTTCTATATTTCCATTTTGCGAAACAAACACGGGTTTTTCTCTCGTATTAATTTGTCAATGGAGGCACCAACACACTTGATCAATCGATTGTGCGAACAACAAACGCGAGCAGGAACAAGCGAACCACGGATCAAACTCATCCTTATGAAGATTCTCTAAATGAATCGAAAAAGTGTCGGTGTCTTCATCGACAAAATAATACTTAAGTAAGTCCCGGATTTCTAAGGAGCACATCACTCGAAATTTTGAAAGTGTATTATATATCTATATCTACTAGTGGTCGCCCACTCGTCGAAATTCTCCCATAATTAATTTATGTATTTTTTTGCATAATTTTAAAAAATAGTAGCATTCTGCACTCCTTCTCTATATCAACTATAAGTGTACGAAATTTCATACTCCTATGTCCGCGCAATTTCCATAAAAAGAGGTACAAAGTTTTTGCTTCACGTATTAATATAATAATATATAAGAATAATGGTAATATTGATAAATGAAAACGGTGAAATGAAAACATTATGAGGAACGGCATGTTTTATACCCTAAAACTTTCGAAGACATGTGCCAAATGCACAAAAGGAGCCTTTGAGACACACTTTAATCCTTTCACCACACTGGTTCAACCTGTGACACGATAAGAAGAAGATGTGATAAATCTGTTTAAGGTATCAATTGATTTCTGAAATGTTTAGGTTCCTCTTTTCCAAAATGATCTTTAAACTTATCATGATAACGCTCGAGCTCTAAACAAAATTAATTAAAATTGTCCGCTATTAAAAATATTCAATATGGAAGCTACTCAACAAATTGTTTCATTCGAGCTATTCCAACCGTGGTGATAGCATCATCATGAATAAATTAATTATTTTGACAGTAAACAACCAATTAGTGACAAACCAATAGTAATATTTATTGGAAAACATGATGGTATATTTCAAAATGAGTTATGTTGAAGCGTTTATCAATAGATGTAATGATTTTTGGACCACCTTTGTCAAATTTATAAAAATACATAGGTTGTAAAAGTAACTAGTTCGTCGTGTCTTTTCGTGTCGTGTACTTTTGATCTAAATAAAATTGCATATTTTAATCAGGTATATGTGATTTTTTTTTATCATAGTCTTACGTTTGACCACGAACTCGCTTGATGTTATAGGCGACGATGTGGCTGACGATGGGGCACGCAGGTCTAAAAATACCTTGATTAAAAATACCTTGCCTGATTGTAGTTTTCAGGAAAGACAGACTACGGCAAAAAAGAAAGAAATTGTCTGTCTCCAAGAATAATTTTAATACCCGTAGTAGAAACAAATGTTGCTTTGTAAAATCGAATAGTCCTAATGCATCATAGTGTTTTCTCCATGTTTCCTAAAATGTATAACAAGATACCATAGAGCAAAAAAGATAATCAATTCTTGAGCTTTAATTAAAAGTCAGCTTGTCACTTCTTGTAGAAAAGAGTACAACAGTATCACCGAGTTCTTGAACGATGTTCTGAGTTACTTGTAAATAAATATTATAAATTTGCATGCCTAGTTAAAGTAAGATTGCAATGGAACTTTATTGTAATGATTATCTAATATACTACAACAATATTGTAAAGTCACATTCTGAAAAATAAACGAATTGAATTATTAGTCCACAAGAAACCCTAGTTTCGCTATGTCCACCTGTATGTCTGTCCCTTAATCAGAAGTCATGCTCTCAAACTAATATATAAAATATAAATACCTTATGTCGTGATGAAAATTGGCACAGTAATATACATTATATCAGTAGCCTTTACAGTGTTGTTTTTTCCGATTTCATTTTATTCACGTAGATGGCATTGATTTGGCTTGGGACATGAACACTTGGGACAGTCATTGTTCTCTATACTTACTTTCCGAAGTCAGTCAGCCTTCACTGTGCATGGTAAAATGCGCTAGACCAAATATTTTACCAAAAAAAATTAACAGTTCCAGAGACAACAGAGACAACATGCTTCCAACCCTGAAGCTCAATTCAGCTCTAACCTGCCGGTTGGTCGGAGGCCTGACCAGGGAACAAAGATCCGTCTGCCACGAAGCACCGGACGTGACTTCCGTAGCTTTCGAGGGTCTACAGATCGCGGTCAAAGAGTGCCAACACCAGTTCAGATGGCATAGATGGAACTGTTCAAGCTTAGCTGTGAAAAGCAGCAATCCTCATACTAGCTCTATTATGAAAAGAGGTAAGTAAGATCTTGAACTATCAAGGGGGAACTATTTTGTAGGCCAAGGCTTGGCTGAGACGCAAGTTGCGGGTCCGATTCCCGCCGCGGGACAAATGTTTGTATGATCTGCAAGTATTTGTTTGTGTCTGGGTGTTTCTATGTATAATATGTATGAATTTAAAAATAAGTACATAAGTCATGTGGTACCCATAACACAAGCTCTGCTTTCTTTGAGACCAGATGATACTGTGTGAAATGTAAGGCATTATTTTTATTATTAATTTTTCTAGGACCCACACTAGGATTCCCTATATTGTGTAAGTTCAGTGGCTACATTTGATTTAATATAAGTGAATGCCTACCAGCAGAGTTTTTGAGTATGACGTAGGCCTACGTGTATTCTATGAACTTAACGGCCACCACACAAACCATCGCGTGAATTCATAACTAAACTGACTCCAATCAAGTCGAACAACCAGCATAACTAATGTTAATCGTTCGTAATCGACCAAAATCAAGCATTATTACGGCAGGTCGAGGTAACCGCTCACTGTTTGTTGATTTATGACTTGAAACTTCCGATGGAATTATTTATAGGAGCTTTTATAGGAGCTTTTATTGGACTAAAGCTGGGTAACCGTGAAAGAACCAGTGATGTAAGTCTGAATGAATCAGTCACCAACTTTGTTTATGGAGTTATTAGGTATCTCGAAGACGCTTCGTTCTTGACTATATACTTTTTTAATGGAGACTTTATTATTTTAATAAAGTCTCCATTAATTAACTAGCTGTTGCCCGCGATTTTGTACGCGTATGTTTAGAACCTTTTTTTTTATTTTTGGAAGGAATGCATTCTGTGCATCTAAAGAACATCTCATATGTTGAATCCCCTATTTTACCCCTTCGGGAATGATTTTGCAAAAAGTTTCAAACGCGTATTTCTTTATTTCTTACCAAAAGCCTAAATATGAATTTTCAGATCCCTAACTTAAGGAAATATGAGTTGCCCAAACAAACGTTCATCCCCTATTTTACCCCTTCAAGGTGGTTTTTTGAGACAAAAAGTAGCCTATGTTCTTCCCCCGAATGCAATACATCTTCTTACCAAATTTCATCAGGATCAGTTCAGCCGTTTAGCCGTGAAAACGTAACAAACAGACAGACAGAGACACTTTCGCATTTCTAATATTAGTATAGATGTAACATTTGAAAAATCTGCGTTTAAGGATTTTTCATACGATTAGCGAAAATATATAACCTCAAATGCTTGTTAGTGCTTTAGAAGTTGCGGCATCGACAAGAACCAGTCGACAGTCTTTTATTTCAAAGTTTTATTATCATATTGAAACTGCCGTAGAATTATAAATGCGATGGACGATAAAATGATTGGCATATCAGTTTATTTATTTCTGAGTATGTAAGTACCAACTTTATTACTTTGTAACATTTATAACTGAAAACACGAATACATACACTATATTAAAGTTAATCTTACTTAATTAGAAGTTCTTAATCATGGAATAGAAATAGAATAGAAAATCCTAGTTTCACTAGCATGTAAGACAATTCAAAGTGGTCCTTGTGATTTTATTGAATAAAGAATGTTTTGATTTGACTTGATTTGGAATCCTTAATTGCACACAACAAATACATTGGCCTGTTATAAGAAACATTATTAAGCTACACGGTAGTACAATAGGTGGTCTTATCGCTAGATAGCGATCTCTGCCAGACAACCATGGGATGAATAGAAATCAATATAGCTGAATATGTGGTGATGAAAATAATACTCTACTCTACACATACTTTACTCATACTCTCATACTCTATGGCAAAGAGCTATCATAAAATGCCGTGCTTAAAAAAGATATCGTATTTAAATTCGCTTAGTAAAACAAAGACATAATAGCAACATAAACTTGCTTATTTATTAAGCTTTGTCATCGCCAGAACTACCAATAATACGACAGGATTACCGACTTGCAGCACCAATCCGTAGGTGGTCATTATCGATCATGCCAAACTAGTCCCACCCGATAATTCCATATTTTTTGTTAAAAACGCAACTCAATTCTCAAACCAATCGCGATCAGCCATTCAATCCGAATTTATTACGACGAAATTATTCACGCACATTACGAACCCAGGTGAAAGGAATCTTTATGTTTAATACACGTATTTACAGTACGTCCGTCTTTATGTCCGTCGGGTGTGAAAAGGCTTTGTCGACCCCGTTTTTTCCACAATCATCGCACACGTTGACGTGGAAATTTACGAGCATGGAGGATGGGAGACAACAAATAATAAGATGGCCTTTGGTGGTGGCCAGGTGCGGGGAAGCACCCGCGCCCCGCGATTTCACGCTACGTGTGGGTCCGGCCGAGCTGCGCGCCTCGCCTTTCGCCCTTCGCCGCCGCCGCCAGCGCTCACCAATTAATATCTTCACTAAAATTGCTCGGCTCCGATCTGGCTCGATTCTCCCCCTTTATCGCTGCACGCATTCCGGCTCGGTATCCCCATAAAACTTCATCAACGATTCAACGACCACTCAAATTCCAAAAATTGTTTTTCAAACAGATAAACGCAGATTTTTAAGATATTGTGCGCGGATTACCTATGCTTAAAAATTTTACGGGGTCCATTGTGCCCGGACAGTATTAGTATTGGTAATGCTCCGTAACGACACCTTCCGGCCCTTCAACGACACGACTCCGTTTAAATTGAAAAATTGTGGAGAAAAAAAACAGCGTAACTAAACACTTAAACATCTTTCTTAAAGTCCATTGTCGAGGACCCGAATTGAAACGCCGACGGGAGAATGAAACGAAAAAAATAAGAAACAAATCGAGAGATGCTTTTAAATAGGATAATAGCGATCGATGATCGTAGTAGAAAGATAATAATGATACCGGACCGTTGGGAGTTTTTGCTCGGAATTGAGATGCCGTTGAAAGGACTGCTGTGTTCTGGATAGATCACAGATTCGTTCCGTGCGATCCTGCACACGTCGTTAGCGCTCTTGTACGTGACGATGATACAATACACCTACAAATATTTAATGACTTTTGTGAGACTAATGAGTGTATTGTAAGAAAAGGTTTTCGCTTCGGGCGTTAATAGCCGATCGTAGGAGAGATTAGCGTAGCTCTGCCGCTGTGTTGGTGCGTGAGAGAATGGCGCGCGTCGGGCCAGCCAGGGTGGCAGACATGCGTCGATACAAATCTGACAACGCGGGCGCACGTGACGTGAATCCAAGACGCGAATGTCTCATAAAAAAGTGACATTTATTGGAGTTTTATATCAACAACGTGCCGCAGGTGACGCGGTGCCGACGACATTGTCTGATTATGATGCTGCAAAAACGCGATATGTTACGAGACGACTCTTATCTGTCGAAGTGTCGTGAGAATTTCGAGACGAATGAGACATCTTATTTTTTATTGCATCCGCAAATCTGAGGGTATATTATTATTAACGTCAAAATATTGCGATAATTTGCGGTCCGAATAAAAATAAGTAAAAGGCTAAACGCATGATGATATAGCAGAATGGAGTTGAAATAACAGCTTTGAAGAGATCAGAGAAAAGGGAACGTGTCGAAATGTCTCAATGATGGCTGCCTTCTAATGGTGGAGATAACATCTCTCGGTGCGTTACTGAATCGTGCTTCTACAGACGAATCCTAAACTGTGAGAAAAAACATACAAAAGGCTCCATAAAAAATATGAATTTGACCAGATCCCAGTTTGAGTTTGAAACGTGACATCGAGTGCTTTTTTGTTTCAAGTTTTTGTTACCTGTCGGATTATGAGGCGGCTCTTAAGGGTTAATTAAGTCGAGAAGTGTGGTGGTGATCTTGCGATTTCGAGAATAATGTTTTAATGGAGAGATGATTCATCTCGTTTCATATTTATTTTGTTCTTATCATAATTTGATCTCATTTAGCAAATTAAATTATTTACGAACTTAGTTTTAACGTTATTTAAATTTAGTTTCACATATTTTTATGAAAATTTGCAATGAGACTTGAATGGTCTCAACAACAAACTAGGAATACTGTATAACATACAATAAAAAATGGTTTATTGCCAAAAACATATTTTACAGAAGCACGTATTTTGAAGATTTATACAATTCTTAGAGTAATTTAGCAATTGGAGTAGACTCAGCACTATATCTGTGCAAACATGATTTACGCAGGGCTGGTTTTCACTTTACTCCTTAGCTCAAACTTATGAAAACGTAATAAACGTAATGAAAATTATATGTAACAGCGGGATCATACCCGATCATACATACATATGATGTACATACATACAAATAAGTTGAGACATAGTTGAGACACACAGACATATTAGTTGTTAGCTTAAATCCAAGGCTCTTAGCGATAATCGATATATATTATAACTAATATTGTTATGCTTTTAATCGAATTCCGTGAAGTGTTGCTTATAATATTAAAACATTTATGTTTGTACCTCTTAATCAGTAACCATCCAAAACCCGTCTAATACATTTTTAGCTTCGACTTTACATTTTTCGGTTTCGGCGATTACCAATTCGCTACACATGACCAGACTCAGCGAACCAAATACTTATAGATCTAAAACAGATCGAAGTTGGTAAAAAAAAAACCTGATTCAGATCGAGTGACGGAAATTAAGCGAATGAGGACAAACAACCGTAGTGAGAGTAGAAGAATGAAAAAGCAACTGACATTCTCTTGGGACCAAGCCTAAAGCAAATGCAAGTCAGCAAAGTGAGCTTAGCTAAGTGCTAGACTAGTTAGCCAGTCAGGGACAACCTGCTTTCCGTGTAAAAGCTTCCCTTGATTGCAGCTAAAACCCGCAAGCACTACCGAATGTTATTGATGAGTATTATTTAATTCGAACACTTGAATTATGAATGCTTAAATGATGACAGTGTTTTAATCGGCTGACGTCAGTATCAGGTGAAGGCAATGAGTCAGGAATCGATATTAAATACGGCAATAAAGATTGAGATGTATTTTTTTGTGTTTAATCATTGTTCGATTTAGATTCAACGATACGGAGATTAATTAAAATGTGTTAGCAAAGGCTAACCTACTCTAGTTATCTTGCTTCTGCTCATCCATATAAGATGCACATTTTGGATTGATTTCATTAGATTAATAAAACGTTGGGCTTGAAATTCTGTAATGTGCAATATTTGGTATTTGGTAATAGCGGATTTGGTAAATAAATTATTAAATTTCCCGTTTCATCCATTCAGGGAACCAACAAGAAGCTCTTTAGTAATCGTTCAGCACAGTGATATGAATAAATACAAAGAGTTTCCAATAAACTGTCGTCGCAAAAACTCGATGTTCGTTCATTCATTTTGGCGCCAGATTTATAAGCTATCCTGCTCGAAGCGAGAACCACCACTAAAAACTGTATTATTAAAACTGCTCAAGACCTTGTCGAGTCATTTATTTAATACTCCAGAGTTCAATTAAATGCTACGATTTTCGTGACAACTAAATAAATTAAAATATTCAAAGCCATCATCTACGTTACTATTTTCCTAATTGATTGTACGTATCGAATGTCAATATAACTATTTAGGTAAGGGACATCAAACAATATTTATCAAATAACTAACTAAGATACCAAATACAAAAAAATATTGCTCAAAACGCAGACGTATTGTTTCCTTTAATGGTTTCGAATTCGCGATTGGTTTCGGTACCCTAAATCTGTGAGTGTATAAACATAAATCACACATGATGTGCCCGCGACGTCAATGCACGTCCATGTACAGACACGCTTCGAGAACAATGTTACAACGCGGAAAAAGCGACCACCGCGGCGAGCAGAGGAAAAACGCATCATTATGCGCATCCGATTAAATGAAATGTCCGATCGACTCCGTTTTTAAAATAATCACGGATGAATAAAACGCTCAATGATAATTGAAATTTGTGTTACTTAACATCAGTTTTTTGCTGGTCCGGCGCCGTATCCATATACGGTAATGTAGATTTGCCAATTTAAACCAGAGTTCATGGAATCATTCATTGCTGTCGAGATGTCCAACTGATGTACCGACAGGTTTACACCATAGCTAATGGCAAATGTAATTACGACCTAAATCGAGCTACGACTGCTACGAGTTTTTCCTTAGTTGAACAACGCAAAATGTAAATAAAACCCACCGAGTTCAATACCGTATCAGTTCTATGTTAATGTTGCAAATAATTAATTACAAATACAGTACGAGTGACATGAATCGCCATACCTTTTTACATTGACGACTCGTTACGAAAATAATTACCTACGCGTCATGCATTATTAAAACAAACACGGACAAGAACTAAATGGACAAGTGTAAGGGAAGAATTTAAAATCTGTCACCCGTTCGAAATTCAGAGCATTTCGTTGGAAAAAGTCGAAAAAGAATAAATCGGAATTCATTAAAGTCGATTACGGAATTCGGCACGGGCTTCGAACGCGGACGATTAACGACCTTATAGTCTAACTAATTGGTACAAATCGGCACTAAAATAAGATGTACTCATTATTATTATAATACAAGCATGGTGACGACATCTATTCCATAATTCAATTAATCTGGACAGTATTTTTGAACTGTTCAGAATGAACGCATAAGATTTTATATAACTATACATCCAATCCTTATATGGACCCTATAACGACACGGCCATAACCATATGGGCTTGCGAGTCACCAATAACTTGAAATCATCAAAATCGATCAATCGAGCGTGGTATAAATCGAGTCGTATCGATTCTATCGCGTCTCGGACGATCGACAAATATAAATTTGTCACTGGCAACTCGGAAAAGGCCGTTGGCAGTTTATAAATAAACAGTAACTGGACATGTTTGGCTCGGACACTGTAACATTCGTCAAGGACCGTAACAGCATATGAATGATAACGATTAAAGTATCATTTTAAATATCATCCAATATTTGAGAACTGTGCCTCCATCCTAATATATTCAAAAGTATCTGTAACTTTTGAAACTACCGTCATTGAACATAATTTTCACTCAAACCGGCATATTTAACCTGATATGTGAGTTTTGTTCTTCTAGATATTTAGGTACAGTTGCATGCGCGGTCATGATCATGATCTCGAGATAAACTGGAAATCAGGAAAAAACAAAACATATATCATGGTAAATATCCCGTTTGAGTAATATATATGTCTCTGTCTGGTTTTTACCTGAACAAGGATAAACGGCAGAACGGATCTTGATGAAATTTAGTAAGGAGATCTATTAATGTTGGGGAAAGACAGAGAACATTTTATGTAGGTTACGTGCAATACTTGCAAAGCCGCGGTCAGTTGTAGGTGTTTAATACTTTAAACGACCTTCTGCGTCTCATCCGGGCCTGCGGGTTCGATTCCCGCCGTGAGACAAATGTTTGTATGATCTGTAAATATTCAACTCGGATATGGGTGTTTTTTTTATGTCTAATACGTAATGTATTTACAAAAAATAACTTATATGTAGTATATTAATCATGTGGTCATAATACAAGCTCTACTTTGGAGCTAGATGATGCTGTATGAAATATTCAGCATTATTTATATTAAATAAATAAATAACGCTGGATATTTCATTCCTCTTTGTTGAGCTGTTTGTAAGGCATTTTGATTAGCCGATCTATCGATAAATCGTTAATGAAACCAACTTTACACGAATAATATGACATTTTGCTGAAAATAATTTAAAAAGTTAAAAACTTTCTCGTTTGAATTGTTGAAAAGTTAAAACACCAATCACAAAAACTGACTAAACAAAATCTTTTTAAAACGAGTCAGACCTTTAAATACGCTGTATAAATTCCTCTGGCTTCCACAGAATAAAAACGCCATTACCAATATACCGTATCGCTTGGTGTCAATTAGGCTCACTCTATCCCGAGCCTAATCCCGAGATAACAGCCCGTATTAATCTCTCGACACACGAGGATTCATTTATTCGATTCTTTCGTATCGAATCATCAAGATACCGAGCGGAAAGTTGGACGACTTTTAATGAATTATATTTTGTTTATCCACGAAAGAGGGTATAATGTTTCTTTCTCAAACAAAGCCTGAATATAGAGAAGATATCTGAGGCACGAACAACGAGAGACTGAGGTGCGAAAGTGGAATCAATTCCCGTTGCATAAGAAAGAAAGATAGAAAAAACATTTATTTAGTACCTACTCACACAAAACAAAAGAGTAAACATGAGCGGAACAAGGACTAAAAATAGGCCCAAAGCAAAAATTTATGCAAACACAAAATAAACAACTTAAGTAAAAATGTGCCCTTACCGCGAACCAATCAACATTTTAGTATGGCCAAAAAGGTTCAATATCAGTAGGTATGTGCTGCTTCCAGGCACGGAAGTAGCGCTAGTTTTCGGTTTGAACCATTTATCAGAGTGACCTTACGACCTCACTACTACTACTACTTATTTATTTATGATAAATCCTATGAATCCTATCTGACTATCATGTTCAAAGCCGTGACGCACCCTCCTGGTTTCCGCGGAAGATCAGCGTTGTTTTCAGTAGTACTTACTGCTGAACGCAACATCATGCTGAGTCGGACACCATTTTCTGACGTTATCCCATGGATTGAGAGACACAACATAGAACGTATTTTTTATAATTTTTCTCTAAGCTGCTTTTATTTTATTTTTTTCTGTGTATTTTTTGTTTTTAATATGTCTGTGTGTCGCGTGGTTCCTTGTGTACCGTTGCAAATAAAATATTTTTCTTTCTTTCTTTCTCACAATTATATAAACAGAGTGACCCAGAAAATAGTGTCAAGCGAAAGTCCAGAGATAGAACACCCCTTGGGGTACCCGAATCATCCCCATGTATGTTCCGCGATTTTTTATAGTTTTCGAGTTATGAATTTTTGAAAATTTTAGACTTGAACAACTTAAAAAATATTTAAAAAAAAAGAGTAGAAAACTTTCTTGAAATTTTTTTTTGCTACTGAATTTTTATGAGTTGTTTTTTATGCATAAAATAATCAGCTACGTGACTTTGATGAAAACTATGAAAATGTTGGTGTAAAGTCAGAAAATTACAATCGGTGAATTATGACTTAAATTTTCAACTTTAAATTAAAAATCTTAACAAGTGATTCCGTGGTTCTGAAATAACCTTTAAGAATTCTCCAGGCTCTCAGCTTTCATAATCATTAAAAAAAAGTACTTAATGGGCAATTTGGCTAAAATCGACCTTCAAAGACGCGGCGAGGTGGAAAATTCTTAAAAAAAAAATCTCAAGAAATTCTTCTACTTTTTTTTTAAAGAATTTTTTAAGTTGTTTAAGTCGAAAATTTTCAAAAATTCATAACTCGAAAACTATAAAAAATCGCAGAACATACATGGGGTGATTCGGGTACCCCAAGGGGTGTTCTATCTCTGGACTTTCGCTTGACACTATTTTCTGGGACATCCTGTATAATAACAATTAAGAACAATCATAACAATTATATATAACCACTAGCACTAGCACTAGCTTCGCGACTTCGTCCGTGCGTTTTAAAAACATAAAAAATAAAAAATAAATCTAATTGTAAATCTAAACCATTTCCGAATCCACTTGAACACACACACAAAATTTCATCAAAGTCGGTCCAGCAGTTTAGGAGTAGGAGGAGGAGTAATTACAAACACACGCACAGATGTGTTTTAAAAAGAAAAAAATATATACATTATAAGGATAAAATCATAACATGATTTTCAAATATTTTCATAGGAATCCGGATTTTGGTTTGTAGATAGATGAAATTGTAGTTTTGCGATTTACAGCCTAGTGTATCCTACTAGTAAGCCGCACAAACGTGGCCTAAAATGCACGCTCTATGCACGTAGCATAGAGTAAGAACAGAATATACGTGCACTAAGGGTAGTGATGAGCAATAAAGATAATAAATAGTATCATTATGATGTCTTATGACGAATCATATGATAATCGAAATAGACAGATTTCTACATAAAACGACCGCCTGAACAGGCGTTTGGCTCAAGGGTCCTTATGATAAAACTACTGAATATATTTATTCAAAATAAAGTTATTTGAGCTTTTAAATAAATACACTTTGCTTGTATCGGTATCATTTTGAACTTGGCGTACTCGTATGTTATGTATTTCTACCCAAAGTTGCGGTACGAATTTTTTGAGGCTTGTGTCTTTCAAATCCGTAAAATAGTATTTTTTTACCGCTATTTAGTGGCTATCTGCTCGATAGTTAGAGGAATAATAGTTATAAAAGTTATATTTTCATCTCACCTCCTTCCTCGTTTCAAATTTGTTTTTGAAGTAATTGTGAGCGCGACTTCATACGCGTTATGCTTAGAACCTTCATTTAGAACGGTATAATTTACAATTTTCTCGATGCTAACATAATTTATTTTTGTAAGGAAAGCATTATGTGCATCTAAACAACATCTTATAAGTTTAACCCCCTATAATACACCCTTTGCGGGTTATTTTGCAAAAACGTTGAAACACATATTTCTTTATTTCTTACCAAAAGCCTAACGAGTTGCCCATACAAACTTTCATCCCGTATTTTACCCTCTTAAAGGTTGTTTTTTGAGACAAAAAGTAGCCTATGTTCTTTCCCCGAATGCAATATATTTTCTTACCAAATTTCATCAAGATCATTTCAGTTGTTTAGCCGTGAAAACAAAACAAACAGACAGAGACTCTTTCACATTTATAATATTAGTAAGTACTTATGGATTATGAAATAATGTCAAAAATATTCAATAATCATCTTCTAAAGTTGAATTATTTTTAACTTGCAGTTTCCACTAATAAAGGGGAAAGTAAGCTAATTAAAACTAATTGGATACCCGTTAAACATTATTCGGAATCCTATATTTATATCGCGATTTGAGTGCCGTGAATACGTGTGAAAATTATTTGATCAGAGAGTCGCCTGAGGCATGGTCTCTGAGGCCAACTTTAATCCATTTTAACCACACTTGTTCAGAAGAACTTGTGAAACTAAAAAAAAAACCAATTTTTTTATAATAATGACGTCGCTATAACTGACAAATATCACTATAATTTGATAAGAGTGTAAATACCTACTAGACGCGACTAGACTTCATAACGCGCTTATGAAACGTAGAGTTCAATCTGAAGGGACCCCCTTGCTTGCTTGATAAACTTGTGTCCAAGTACTTGCCTTATTATGTTGCCCCAGGCAACTCATAAAACAATTACCAAAGCAATAAAAGCAGCGTAAAATAAAGCCAATCGATTAAAGATTAATGTTCCACCACGAATATCCGAGCAGGTGGTATTGCATTCACTGTAATTGCCCATTAAAGATAGCTCTTAACAGTCTTTGAATACCTACCCTGTAGTCTCGTGCACCTATGTTCGTAAACAATCGCAAATCTCTGTAGCATGATTATTAATTTAAATTGCACGCTGCTGCTGTGGCACGCTCGCTTTGCTCGCTCGCCTTGCACGTTGTTTTCTATGCTCTTACTTAACCTAACTTGATTAATTAATTTATATCAAACGTGAAATCTGTCGAATGAGGAATCATGAATAACATAGTTTTGTCAGAGGTTGAAAAAATGTGAAGAATGCGGAAGAAATAAATGATCTGACGAATGTGGAATCTGGCGGATGTTTCCTAAAACAATCCCTCCACCACACTGGTTCGAAATAACATGATAAGAGTTCGGTCTACTTTGCTAACGGAGTTATTATCATATACGACGTTTCTTGTATTGAATAAAAAAATTATAAATAGTCCCGGACATTTCACACAGCATCATCTGGCCCCAATGTAAGCAGAGCTTGTGTTATGGGTACCACATGATTGATATAATACAACTTTTTTTTGTAATATACATACATATTATACATAGAAACACCCAGACCCACAAATACTTGCAGATCATACAAACATTGGTCCTGCGGCGGGAATCGAAACCGCAAACTTCTGCGTCCCAGCCGGACCTTAGCTCACTGCGCCACAGCGGTCGTCAAAATGATTTAATTCTAACATAGAGGCCGCGCAAATGTCTTCGTCAGAGCTTGTTAAATTCAAAAAAGCTGAGACTGTTTTTTTTATGTGTCTAATGTGCTTCCAATAAAAGCATTAATAAGCCTATATACTTTTAAATTTTACCGTAAAAGTTCAAATCTCGCTACGAACTTGTTTGTAAATACGGCTGCTAGAACACCAATGGCTTGCTAAATTCCTATTCAGTAACAATGAAAGCGAGTATTCACAATTAACTAAGCCGACCTAACTCAAATGCAAATCACCCATCACTGTGAACTCTGTTTATGGTAAAAAGATTACATTGTGCCGTAAGATAGGCTAGGATAGGCTTTTAGCGCAATAACTATCGTAGAGGAGTTCCACTTCTCTATCACTGGATCTCTCCTGGTCACTGAGTTAACCCACACTATGATAGTATGACTATATGACGATTGTTCATCTTTTTAATTAACGACATGTCATAATGATGTATCTAGTGATTTGATTTTATAGTAAGTTGCCACAAAGCCGTTTGTTGTCGTTCGTCATTTGTTATTTAATAAAATGGTGTATTTTTATATAAAAGGTTTAGGTATTATTTTATCATAGAAAAACAAAGCTTTTATTGTAATTATTAACACCAGAGTCAATAACTCTAACTTTATTAGAATAAAATTACCAAAACTACTTAAAAAAAGCCGGTAAACTCAAGAAAAATAATATCAGCAGAATGTTTGCCTCGAAAGACGGCTAAAAATATTTTTTCCACAGCTTGCTTCAACTCTCTGCGGTCTTAAGTTATAAGATTTTATACAATGATATTTCTCACTTTTTCGAACATACTGCCCTTGACTAGCAGTATGATATAGTAGGTATAGTACTATAGGTATTATAGGTATGGGTATAGTTATAGTATAGTATGGTACTAATTTTCTCTTACCCTGAGATCAGTCGCGTCGTAAACCTATGGTAAGCCAAACTGTCTTCCTGTGGACAACATGCGTCTTCTTCTTCTTTGTCTATGGCATGTGACATAAAAATGTCAATTTTGCCAGTGTCAAGTGTTTATGTTTGTTTATAGTCAATTTGTTTGTTAAAGTCTTAGTAGATGTTCAATTGTCAATTCTAGACGTCACGCGAAATGGCCGTCTAAAATTTTCTTGGGATGCCTCGTCGTTCAAATCACATTGCACCATAATACACAGTTAATTCAATTGTTCATACTTGTCCCATGTATTTACAACTTATTCATTAAAATTCCGCTAAGATTACTGACTGAACCGTGAATGCTGCTGTCATTTACATAGAACTGAAGTATTTATATGTATTTATTTATTAGCCTACATTATATTGTAGTATACTAACGTCTGACCCATACAGATTTAATTGCTTTAGCAGGAATTGCTTGTCTAATATCATCAAAATAGTTTATCCCGTGATTATAATAATAAAACAATAATAATAATCCCGGACATTTCACACAGCATCATCTGGCCCCAAAGTAAGCAGAGCTTGTGTTATGGGTACCACATGACTGAAATACTAATTATAAATTTTTTTGTAAATGCATACACTTATACATAGAAACACCCAGACGCGAGACAAATACTTGCAGATCATTCAAGCATTTGTCCCGCGGCGGGAATCGAACCCGCAACCTTCTGCGTCTTAGCCGGACCTTAGCCCATTGCGCCACAGAGGTCGTCTTTATTATGATTATAGCGCACGCAACTGTACCAAAATATCAGGATGCAGTCAAACTCACTTATCATGGTGAATATCCCGTGATGAGTGAAAATTTTGTTTAAAACCATGATAGCTTCAAGAGTTATCTTCAAATTCTTTGTATACGGTTAATTTAGGTGCCTAATCCTTCTAAAACTGAGAAAAATCAGGGAAGAAACTCGTCTTGGTGCTAGCTTTTTTCTGAAATCGTAAGATGTATAACCCGTTTCAGTAAGGAAACGAATCTAAAATAGCGACTACAGTCAAGTCCTCTCACTCGCACACTATTGTTAATAGTATAGTACGAGTGAGAGGCAATTATAAAATGAGTTAACAGTGATGGTATGTACAATGAAGTGACACAGGCTTAGTAAGCATATCTAATGCTTACTAAGCCTTCATCTCGATCCTCCATTTAATTTATAGCAATAAAGCAGATAAATAGAGGTTGTAGACGTTCCGCGTTCCTATAAATCGAGAGTTGAAGGCTCAAGTAGTATGATAAAATACCGTACTAGTGGGAACGAGGGCTAAGTTAGGATGGTGGGCGATGGGCACTTACTGTAGTGAGATGGGTTACAGTAAAGGCGACATAGGTTCATAGAGAACCTATTGAGCACCATTTTTGAAAAATTATAGGTACGATTTGACTGCTATTTGGATTTTAATGTCAATTCAGTCAGCTCAGTTGGTAGTGGCTCTACCTTCTGCACTGTAGGTTGAGGGTTCGATTCCCTCCTAGGATAAACATTTGTGTGAAGAACATAGGTGTTTGTTCTGTGTCTAGGTGTTATAAAGTATCATAAGTATATATTTAAAAATATATAAGTATTCTATCAGTCATCAAGTCACCATAATACAAGCTATGCTTAGTTTGGGACTAGATGGTGTTGTGTGCAATGTCCAGCAATATTTATTATTATTATTATTAAATAATACAATATACAAAATAATATGTAAGCATGTGTCAAATAAAATATTAGGACGTGCCTTTGACTACTCCCCACATCCTCAAAGATCTGTTACTAAAGATCTGAGGAGATATCTACCGAGTCAGAAGATTGCAATACTGAGCAAAGAGCGTGTATGTTTTGTATTTTTTTTCTTTGAGTTGAGCGTCAGTCAAAATAGGTAGGTCCCAAACGTATTTTATGGCTAAGAGAATGCCATATCTTGCCATTCTGACAAGACTATTAATAATGGAGCTTGCAAAGAGACTATTTATTTGTTTAAAACATGACATCTACATGTTAAACCTAAGACAATACAGTCACAATATAATTAACACATGTCATAGGGCAAAAAATTATTAAAATAATTCAATCAGTGTATAAACAAATAATAATAAGAAAAAATTCAATTAAATAATAACAAAATAATTACATTCATATCTTCATAATGACATCATATCTATGACATGCATAGGGCAAAAAATTATTAAAATAATTCAATCAGTGTATAAACAAATAATAATAAGAAAAAATTCAATTAAATAATAACAAAATAATTACATTCATATCTTCATAATGTCAAAATTATAATCTTAATATAGTTTGGAGCAAATTAATAATAACTAGTGGTCGCCCACTGGTCGAAATTCAATCATAATTAATTAATAATTAATGCATTTTTTATGCATAATTCTAAAAAAAATATTAGCATTCTGCACTCCTTCACTATATAAACTATATGTGTGCGAAATTTTATACTCCTCCGTCCGCGCAATTTTCGTAAAAAGGGGTTCAAAGTTTTTGCTTTGCGTATTAATAGGTATATAGAATATATATTACCTATATACAAAAACTCAAATTAAATAACGTCGCTCCTATGAACTTGCTCTTTGGACAGTTGAATATGTCAATGTAATTAAACTATATGTGTGGTCGCGCCAATTCAATTTATTTTATTCTAAAATCTGATATTTTTCGTGGAACTAAATATTGGCTTAAGAACCTCCTTTCCCCCATCTCCTTCCCGCACATAACCTTCTCGCCCAAGTGCGAGCGAGAACGCGAATTCATAGCGTGCATTCATCTCGGAAATGCACGCCACCTGTGAAGAAAAGACTCGAAGAAAAAACATGGCCGATAGAAGGTCTTCGCGCTAACCGCTATCAAATAAATTTGGATTTACGTGACAGTGCTGTGAATTTCCACTGGATTATACATCAAGGAAGTGGATTACACCCTCGGACATCAGAGAAAGGTACTGTGCACCCCTCCTTATAAAGAACTGCTTCTTCCCACAGTTCCACGCAGTTCCAGCCGACATCCCTCGTCACAAACACTTTCTCAAGCCAAATTTAAATTCGCATCATCCCGCATTTCTCTTCTTTCTCCCTTCAAAAATACAGTCCACTTAACCGCACAACCATTTTATGGTCCTTATCGAGCGGATATTGAATTAGCGTGGCCATTCTAAATCCTACCTACCTATTATTTGTTTGTTCGTTCCATCCGCTTATGCTAAATTACGTTTCAATTGCACCAAAAAACTATTTAGATCTATCGCGTCAGGATATAGAATCATCATAGCCATTCTAAACCGCATTTCATTTCGTTTAAATAAGTCGCATAAACCCTGACATTGCGTCAGTCGACACGTGTTTTCATTTCTACCTACTCACTTTTATTTGTTAGATTCTACCGCTTTTATAGATACCAAGTATCTAAATAACAGTTCGATTGCACCTATTGCTCGCATTTATATCGTAAACCTCATTTGCTTACCTACTTCTATCATTAACCGACTTCAAGAAAAGAAGGAGGTTCTCAATTTGTCGTAATCTTATTTTCGTTCACCCGCATTAGGTAGGTAAATAGGTAACTATAATTCCGCTGTCGTTTAGCATTTATTATTTACTTACCTACTTCATTTTCGTTTCGCTCGCATTAGGTAGGTGAATAGTTATCTCTATTCCGCTGTCGTATAACTTATTTTTTCTACTATCATTTTTCAAGGTAGGTTAAAATAAGTACCTAACTATTCTATCGTTTCGCACTAATTACCTACTTATCTACAAAATCGTTATTCGTTCACCCCGCTTTGAATAGGTAAGTTTAGGTGTTTCATTTATACCAGTAGTCTATCTACCTACTACGGTTTGCTAATCAGTTGATGCCTACTCCTGGCAACTGGTCGTTTAGACAAGTGACAATACTTGAGTTTAACGCTATCGTTTCAATACAGATACGTAACCGTACGTAGGTTGGGTATTATATAGGTATCATCTACCTATATTGTTCGTTAAATTGTATCGCACCGCATTATTCGCACAACATTATTACCGACTTGCCAAGTAAATAGGTACACATACCTATTTGCCACACATCACACATATTTAAACATACTACACTACACATATATATTTGTATATATATAGTGCCTTTTACGGAAGTGTATTCTGTTCTCCAACGCTATTCGTGTCGTATCATTTCTGCTTGAGGTTTATCAATCGTCTTATTTTCGTTTTCGCTTGTCGTTTGTCGATAGTTCTTGCTTTCTAGCCAGTTCGCTGTTATAGCTACCTAGCATAATGCCGCCCGCTACAACTGATACTGATGCACAACAGTTGAAGTTATTATACTCTAAAAGAGATAGGATATTTTCTCGAATGCAAACTATTTGCGATCGTGCGAAAGACCTTGATTCAAAAAAGGAGTCAAATAGAGAATCTTTTCTATGTGATTTAGAAACCGTAGACACTTTGCACGAAACCTTTGAAATGATATTAGACAAAATAGCTAATTTGCAGTTAAAAACAGATCCCGACTTTGTTATCAATTATCAGCCGCTCTCTTCATTCGAGGATTTGTTAGGTTGTATCAAACGAGTCGCCAAGAAATTGCAAACTGACGAAGCCGACGTTGTCAAGCCAGCTAGTCAGCACAGGTCACCTAGACTGCCACCGATCGAAATTCCTGAGTTCAATGGCGATATAAAAAATTGGCCGCTATTCTACGCTAGTTTTAAAAACTCTGTACACACCAATAAGTTGCTTACGGAGTCGGAAAAACTATATTATCTGATAGGTAGACTGACGGGCAAGGCTCGTTCCGTGATCGCTGGTATAACCCCAGACCCCGAAAATTACACATTAATTTTCGATTTAATCAAAAATAAATACGAAGACAAACGGTTGGTAGCTACTTCGTACTTAGATCAAATCTTCGATATTAAAGCAATGTCGTCCGCAACCCCTAGTAGTCTAGAACAATTTCTAGATAAATTCGCATCTTCAGTCGCCGCTTTGAAAAATCTGAAGGTTGATGACCTCTCGGATTTTGTATTCTTGTACGTCGCGCTCAAGAAATTAGACCCTGAGACCGCACGTTCTTTTGAATCAGATCAACGCAAATGTGAAATACCGTCATTTGAAAATCTATCGTCATTTGTGCGCGATCACATTAAAATATTGCAACGCACATCGTCCGTGAAACATGAAACTTTGAAAAGGTATGGGGATCGTAAACTAGATACAGCTTCCAAGCAATCGAACTCGTCAATTACGCATTCTTATGTAAATGCCGCATCCAGTACTCAGATAGCTTTATGCAGCTTATGCAATAGCAATCACGATTCTATATATAAATGTTCCGTGTTTCATAACTATAAACCGTATGATCGTTTTAAATTCGTCAAGTCGAATAATTTGTGCATTAATTGCTTAAGTAGTAAACATCGTGTCTCGGCATGTAGGTCAATGTCTGTGTGTAAAAAATGCAATTCAAAACACCATACTTTGTTGTGTTTTGGAACCACATGCAATGCCAGTAATTCGCAGGTCACTACCCCCTCTGCGCCCGCGCCGCATTCGGCGGCCGGGCCGGGTGAGTCGACCGTCGCATCCGCTCGCTCCGCTCGCACTGATAACGTCACACTCTGTGCGTTATCAGATAGTAAACTCGTGTCTCGTCGTAGCCCTACAACGGTATTGCTCGCGACCGCTCGTGTTATTATCGTAGATTCGCACGGTAATGAACACAGCGTGCGTGCTTTGTTGGATAGCGCCTCGCAAAGTAACTTTGTAACGCGCGATCTTTGTCAACGCTTAGGCTTGAATATGAATCGAAACCCCTCATGTTCAGCAGTTAGAGGAATAGGAGGTTCAACTAAACCTATTCAAGGGTCGGTAAACATTAGGTTCTACTCTCGTTTTGATCGTAACGTTAATTACGACATGGAATCGTTGGTCGTAGATAAAATAACTGAATGTTTACCAACAACTTCTGTCGACGTTTCTCGCTTACTGAACTTTAAAAACTTACCGTTGGCTGACGACACATACTCAGTCTCTGGCCCGATTCAGATTCTGGTCGGTGCTTCGATTTTCCCGCATCTACTGTTATCGCATAGGATTAAAGGTCAACATTCGCATCATTCTCCGCTCGCATTAGAAACTGTTCTTGGCTATGTAATCGTGGGTGACGCTCCGGTTCGTGTAGGCAATTACGAGGCCGTCTCGTATTGTTGTACCGCTGATCCTCTAGACACCGCTGTCCGCAGATTTTGGGAATTAGAGGAAGTGAACGTTCCACCTATCCTCAGCCCAGATGATAAAATCTGTGAAGAAATTTACACCCGCACCACCTCTCGTGAAAATGGACGTTACGTAGTAGCACTTCCCTTTCAGGGTGACATTTCGTCGCTCGGTGACTCTCGACAAGCTAGCGAGCGTCGTTTTCTTTGTTTGGAAAGGAAAATGCAGGCGTCTCCTGAGTTGAAGAACGCCTACGATAGTGTCATTACCGAATATTTAGATAAAGGTTATATTTCCCCTGCACCAGCAGTCACGGATATGGCAGAAACCGCATCGTACATTATACCGCATCATGGAGTGATTCGCGAGGACAAGGCTACGTCTAAATTACGCGTCGTACTAGATGGTAGTTGTAAGACTAGTACTCAAGTTTCGCTCAACGATATTCTTCACAGTGGACAAAATCTCCAAGGAAATTTGTTCAACATATTAGTCAATTTTCGTTTATTTTCGATCGCGCTTTCATCTGACATTCGTCAAATGTTCCTCTCCATAGGAGTACAAAACTCCGATCGTCGATTCCAACGCATCCTATATCGTTTCAACCCGCAAGAACCTCTAAAGGTTTATGAATTTAATAGAGTCGTTTTCGGACTTAAGTCAAGTCCATTCCATGCTCTTCGCACTATCAAGCAGCTCGCGATTGATGAAGGTGATTCTTATCCCAAAGCTAGAGATATCATTGACCTTGGATGGTATATGGACGATTTCGTCTACTCTGTTCCAACGAAGGATGATGGAATTACCACAGCTGCTGAAATGATAGGTCTCATGAAGTCTGGCCAGTTCGAACTGGTAAAATGGACAAGTAACTCGCAAACCGTTTTAAATTCAATCCCGCCGTCGCACCGCCTTTCATCAATCAAAGAGTTCGATGAATCTGATCAGCACAAGGTACTTGGACTGTGTTGGTCACCCGCTACAGACTTATTCAGTCTTAAAATTAGTACGCCTCCTCATAATTGCACAAAGCGCATTATACTATCATGTGTCGCAAAAATATGGGACGTGATGGGTTTCGTTGCTCCTGTTGTATTGTATGCCAAACTCTTAATCAAGCAGCTTTGGTTGTGTGAGTGTGATTGGGATGACGTACCGCCACAGGATGTTATACTACTGTGGTCTAGCTTTAGAGAAGAGCTCCCTTTGCTCTCTAAAATAAAAATCCCACGTCATGTGGGTATCATCGCTGATAGTGTTGTTTTGTTACTAGGCTTCGCAGACGCTAGTGAAAGGGCATACGGGGGAGTGGTTTATTTTCACGTTCAAAATAGTGATGGTATCACACTATCTCTAATAAGCGCTAAGTCAAAGGTTTCCCCTCAAAAGGTCATTTCACTTGCTCGACTTGAACTTTGCGCTATTTTGGTTCTTTCTCAGCTCATTAAGAGCATTCTCGTAGCCTGCCAAAGCCGTATCAACGTTCAGAACGTTTTCGCATTCTCTGACTCGACTGTTGCACTTTGTTGGACGCATTCATCGCCTCACAGATGGCAGACATTTGTGGCCAATAGAGTATCAAAGATACAAAGTGACTTATCACCGAAAAATTTGTATCATGTGTCCGGTATCGACAATCCCGCCGATTGTTTGTCTCGCGGACTCAAACCTTCGCAAATTATAGATCATCCGCTATGGTTCCATGGCCCTCCTTGGGCCCGCTCAGATATTTCGCAGTGGCCTATTGTTTCTTTCAACCCATCCACGGTATCAGAGGCGCCTGAGGAAAAGAAATATTCGCTGTTAATTGCTACATCGTCAGTAGAGTCGCCTTTAATCTCGTTAGCCAATCGCTTATCGTCATGGTCGAAGCTGCTGCGTTGCGTTGTCTACGTTTGTCGATTCACGAAACTTCTGCCGCTACGTGATCGTATATCAGCGACAGATTATGACTTCGCTGAGCTCTTAACCCTGCGTGAACTACAACGATTATATTTTTCTGATGAAATCGCTAACCTACAAGCTGGCAAGGTTTGTAGCCGCTCGTTTCAGCACCTCAAACCTTTTCTTCAAGATGGTATCGTTAGAGTTGGAGGTCGGTTGAAACACTCAAATCTAAACTATAATCAAAGGCACCCTATTGTGCTTCCTCGCAAACATCATATATTGGATTTACTGATAGATTACCATCATAAGGTTAATTGTCACGCCGGTCCTGACTTGTTAATGTCGCTCTTACGCCAAAGGTATTGGATACTTTCGGCGCGCAATCTTATTAGGAACATGATACACAAATGTCTTCCTTGTTTTCGACTTCGTCCCAAGCCAACGTTCCCTGAAATGGCCGATCATCGCTCTTGTCGTGTCGTGCAATCGGCAAAACCTTTCATACACACGGGTACTGATTACGCCGGTCCTTTCAAGGTTACCATGACTCGGGGTCGAGGTATTCGTTCGACCAAGGCCTACGTGTGCCTTTTCGTCTGTATGACAACTCGCGCAGTTCACATAGAACTAGCTGGTGATTTGAGCACCGCAAGCTTCATGGGAGTTTTTAAACGATTCTTATCGCGTCGCGGCCCTGTCGGTCGAATTTATTCCGATAACGGAAGTAATTATATCGGTGCTAAGCGCACACTCTCGGAACTTCACGAGCTTTTGTGCTCAAAATATCATAAAACTGAATTTGGTAATATATTAGCTGAAAATCGCATAGATTGGTCACTCAATGTCCCTGCTGCCAGTCATTTTGGTGGAAACTGGGAGACTAATATCAAGAGTCTAAAGACTCACTTGTATCGTGTGATAGGTGAACAAATCCTATCATTTGAGGAGCTGAGTACTGTACTCACTCAAGTGGAATCGGTGATGAATACTCGTCCACTCTGTAGGACGCTTTCTAGTGATCCTTCAGAACCTCTCGCTTTAACTCCAGCGCATTTTTTATGCCTCACTCCGCTAAAGTATCTACCCGCTAGGGAAATCGACGATAGCTTACATACTCTTTCGCGTCACGACTTGTTAGATAAATTAGTCCAGTCTTTCTGGAAGCGCTGGAGAACCGATTACCTTCATACATTACAGTCGCGTCGAAAATGGAATACACCTTCAGATCCCATTACAGTAGGGACTGTTGTGATTCTCCTAACTGAAAACTCTCCTCCCCTTCATTGGCCATTGGGTATTGTGGAGGAAGTTTTCCCCTGTTCAAATGGGGTTACGCGAATAGTTCGCGTTCGAACTGCAACTGGATCATACTTGCGTCCGGTTGTACGTCTCTGCCCTTTACCTAACCAATAATTAGATGTATTCTCGTGTAGGTTAGGTTAGTATCGTATTTTAGCATAATTTAGCATACATTTCATTTTTTGAAGGCATCCCTTCAAGCCCGGGGGAATGGTCGCGCCAATTCAATTTATTTTATTCTAAAATCTGATATTTTTCGTGGAACTAAATATTGGCTTAAGAACCTCCTTTCCCCCATCTCCTTCCCGCACATAACCTTCTCGCCCAAGTGCGAGCGAGAACGCGAATTCATAGCGTGCATTCATCTCGGAAATGCACGCCACCTGTGAAGAAAAGACTCGAAGAAAAAACATGGCCGATAGAAGGTCTTCGCGCTAACCGCTATCAAATAAATTTGGATTTACGTGACAGTGCTGTGAATTTCCACTGGATTATACATCAAGGAAGTGGATTACACCCTCGGACATCAGAGAAAGGTACTGTGCACCCCTCCTTATAAAGAACTGCTTCTTCCCACAGTTCCACGCAGTTCCAGCCGACATCCCTCGTCACAAACACTTTCTCAAGCCAAATTTAAATTCGCATCATCCCGCATTTCTCTTCTTTCTCCCTTCAAAAATACAGTCCACTTAACCGCACAACCAATGTGTGCGAAATTTCATACTCCTCCGTCCGCGCAATTTTCGTAAAAAGGGGTACAAAGTTTTTGCTTTGCGTATTAATAGGCATATAGAATATATATTACCTATATACAAAAACTCAAATTAAATAACGTCGCTCCTATGAACTTGCTCTTTGGACAGTGGAATATGTCAATGTAAACTAAGGTATTTCTACTTATTCGTTCTTGCCCTGTGTGCCAATCCCTTGCTACAAACCTGGCTGAATGTTTCAATAGTTTGATACAGCACTATATCGGGACTATCAAGAAGATCGGTATGCGCTTCGATTCTTGTTGCTTTAATTTATTTTAAGTGTAGAAGCTATCTAGAGAAGCCGTAATGGACAGTAATATGAACGATGATTGCGATGTGCTTCTTATTGTTAGAGCACTTTTGCTTGATTGAGGGATTTGAGCTTACGAGTTATAGTTTATACCTGACACCGTAATGCAATAATTGATTGAAGGCGTTTATCTTTAAACATTGAAATTGTGATTAGGTACCAAATTGAAATTAGAGGGTGGAACGATACTTATCAAAAATAATGAGTTCAAAACTTAATATTTAACTGGCCTGTCAGCTCAGTTGTTAGTTGTCAGCCTTCTGCGTTGTAGGTTGAGGTTCGAATCCTTTCCAGGACAACCATCTATGTATTGGAACATGGGTGTTTGTTCTATAGTCCGCGGCTTCGCATGCGTGGTATGTACATAAACAGTAGCCTATGTCCTTCTTCAAGTTCCCATCTCTCTCTATACTAAAATTCATCAAAATCGGTGCAGCGGCTTAGGCGTGAAAACGTAACAAACAGACAGACAGAGTTACTTTCGCATTTATAATATTATAGTTAGATAGGATATATTTAGATTAGTAAGGATTCTATCAGTCACCTGGTCACCATAATACAAGCTATGCTCAGTTTGGGGCTAGATGATGTGTGCATTGATAACCAAAATGTATTATTATTGTTATCAATGGAACATCTGAACTTATTACCGTGTAAATTTAAATTACGATAAGACTAATTTCATAAAGAAGTTGAAGATATGCTCTCTTTCTTAAGTAAATTCCATTCTATATGGCTATATAGAGGCAAAGCGGGCTCGCAATCCCCAAAGGAATGTAGGTACGAAGGTAACCGATCCAACAGACCCCACACCGAATATGGGAAATAAAGATCCAGGTGGAAACCACGAACAAAGATTTAGCAAACAAGAAACGCCTAGCAGCGGCTTTTATAAAACTACTAGCTGTCCCGTTGAGGACTTCGTCCATGCGTTTTTTCTTGTTTTAATGTTTTAGTAGTTATTCTGCTATTCAGGGTTGAGACAAATTCAACAAATCAAAACCAATCCAATCAAAAAAATCCAACGAATTTTTCTGTTTAAGAAATTTATGTGCGCTATACCAGTGATGATGATGATGATACCAGTACTCTTAAACAGTGAAAAATAACATCATGAGAAAACCGGCACTGGTACGAAATATAATGACATGATAGGAAGAAATGTACAGACGACTTTTAAAATGATCTTACTGCTGACGAACTCAAATTCCAGCCATGAATTCCCCACCATGGAGTAAATGTATTTAAAAATATATAAATACTAGCTGCTGCCCGCGGCTTCGCACGCGTGGTACCTACATAAAAAGTAGCCTATGTCCTTCTCCAAGGTCTCATCTATCTCTATACCAAAATTCATCAAAATCGGTTCAGCTGTTTAGCCGTGAAAACGTAACAAACAGACAGATAGTTACTTTCGCATTTATAATATGAGTAGGGATTATATTTGGTCACCATAATATAAGCTCTGCTTAGTCAGGTGCCAGATGGTGTACAATGTACACAGCATTGTCTATCAATATTTATTTATGTAATTATTTAATGATTGGTTGAATTTTGGGAGTTCCTACTTTGATTTATGGTAACTGCCACCCATCTTCAAACCTTTAAGAACGTTATGTCTATGATTTTGTAATTCGCAATTTCTTACATGTCTCTTCCAGGCGCGAATAATGATTTTTAATCTATGACAATGTTGCAGTACCATAGTTCTATCTAACCGTCGAAAGATTTTTATGCAAACTGAGCAACGTAGGTCTCTTTAATATTCAAATAGGATTTATTTACTTGCTTGAAGCTTACAAGCAATATCTTATGTTTACTGGAATAAATATGAATCGATATGCATTAATAAAAGCGAAGTTCTGCTGTTTGTTCGATTATCTATATATTAATACAGACGACCTCTGTGGCGCAGTGGGCTAACATCAAGCTGAGACGCAGAAGGTTGAGGGTTCGATTCCTACCACGGGACAAATGTTTGTATGATCTGCAAGTATTTGTCTCGGGTCAAGGTGTTTCTATGTAAGTATGTATTTACAAAAAAACAAAAAAAAAGTATTAAAGTAGTATATCAGTCATCTGGTAACCCATAACACAAGCTCTGCTTACTTTGGGGCTTGATGATGCTGTGTGAAATGTCTGGCATTATTATTATTATTATTATTAATACGTGAAGCAAAAACTTTGTACGCTTTTTTACGAAAATTGCGCGGGCGGAGGAGTATGAAATTTCGCATACTTATAGTTTATATAGAGGAGTGCAGAATGCTAATATTTTTAAAAATGATGCATAAAAAATACATATTTTATTAAATAATTATGAATTTCGACCAGTGGGCGACCACTAGTTTTATTGAATACGCGTTCGTGACCGTCATAGAATATCAATTATTAAGGATACACAAGTCAGCGGCACAAACTCGTTAGTGGGCGCAGCTAAAATGCATGCTATTTCACCTAGCTTAGTGTGAGAAAAGGATAGACGTGCACCAAGGATAGAGATGAGCAGTAAGGAGATAGCGTGATTATAATTTCGAGTCATATGATCAGATTGATCTATGATTTCTAAATAAAACGATTGCGTAAAAATAATGAATAGACATTTGGCTCAAGGGTTCTCATGAAAAAACTACTAAATGTAATTATAAAAGAAAAGTTATTTGAGCTCTTGAATAAATAATCTATGCTTGTATAGGAACAATTTTTAGTTTGCGTACTCCGTTTGTTATTTATTCACACCTAAAGTTGCGCTAAAATCAGTGATGAAAAACGATTTTTTTGAGTCTTGTATCTTTCAAACCCATATTATATTCACAATTCTGTATTTATACAAGCATAGATTATGACAAGACAAATTTATATCACTTTTAGTTTTGGTTGTTCATCATCAGACGGTGGTGTGATCACCCTTCGACATTTGTATGGAAAGATAATCGACTTGTTCACTCTTAAGACGGTTCCCTCATCTTTGATCTTTGAATGATCTTTTGTATGTAATTTTCACTAAAAACCGGATATCTAAAAATCGTTTAACATTGCTTCTAATAAGAGTCCTGTGTATTTGTGGTGTGCAATAAAGTATTTTCTATCTATTCTATCTATTTACCATGATATAAGAGTTTTTCTGCTTTCCGATATTTCGGCACAGTTGCATGCGCCATGATCACAAGATAAACATAGACCTAGACCAAAAAATTTGTTTATTTACTGAAAAAGCACACATACACATCAATAATAAAAAGAAGACTAAACAATATTAGGTAAAAAAGAAATAACACATATATATATATATATATATATATATATATATATATATATATATGTGTGTGTATATATGTATGTATATATATTGAGTGTGAAAATTATGTTCAAAAATATGATAGTTTTAGCACCATTTGTATGAAAAAACACGTAATTTTTACTGCTATTTAGTGGGTAACTGTTCGTTTATTCAAGGAATAATAGTTATGGGCGATATATGGTATGTATTTTCAATATTTTGCCTCCTACTTCCTCGTTTCAAATTGTTTTTAAAATAATGGTTGGTTTTATAATTGTGAAAAGTGTCTAATATATTCATATTTTTTCCAGCTTTGATTTTAATTTAAAAACCAAACTAACGAACTAATTTTGATGAAATTTCTATAAGTCATTCATATTTATAAGTTTACATATTTTTTTTATTTTTTCCAACTTTTTATTTGATAACTTTATCCCCTATACATTAAAATAAATTATGTAATACGCAAATTAAACTAACGAAAGTTTTAAAAGTGAAATTGTCACTAATACATATATATTACCGTGCAAATTTTCATGACAATAAAACGAATAGTCTGCGAACTAGAGATCTAATTAGGGGTAGACAGACAGACAGACGGACACGATGAAACTTTAATGGTTCCTTGTAGTACTTCGGAACTCTAAAAAGTGGGCAAAAGAAAACATGTTCTGCCGACATTACGTCGTGAGATAAGCTCAGGAACATACCGACAGGCAAAGTAGCATGCAAGTAGTAGTTAATACACTTAAATATTGATCAGCTAAAATACCTGGTTACAGAGATACGGTTGCGTGTGGTCTTCCATTCTCGAAGGACCAGTTCTAAATTGAATCGAGGTATTCAATAAATTGTGGGTATTTCATCGATAAGATTGAACCACTACTTTGTAGACAAAATCGCTTCTGAAACGGTTTATTAAATTGAAATTTGATACAAACTAAGAACGCTCAAGTTCTCTCACGAAGTGTTTTTTCATACAAAATTTGACATCCCCGTTGCAGGGATTAAAATTTAGGGTTTCTTTGCGTAGTGCGCGTCTAGAACACACCCTGCGAATTACAAATCACTACGACCGCAGTTTAGGCTGTACGTTATCTATACGAACTGATCGTTGTCGATGGTGGTAGTTCAATTATCGGTCTCAATACAACAGTCACAGCAAAGACTTTCAGCTGATGCTGAATATACTTAAATGACCTATTGATCTATTAGTACTTACAATCTATACCAGACCTTGTGCTAGAACTAAAAACCGTAATAATTCACTCAAATATACTATTTCCAACAGGATTCCGCGAGTCATCCTTCCTCTACGCTCTGACAGCAGCCGGGGTGGCTCACGCAGTCGCCCGCGCCTGCGCACAAGGTCGCCTCCTATCCTGCGGCTGCGACCCCCTGGGGTACAGAACATCCCACGACCCGCGAGGCCGAGCGCGTCCTAACAAATGGGAGTGGAGCGGATGTTCCCACAACCTAGCGTACGGAGTCGAGTACAGCAAGAAATTTCTAGACGCGAGGGAGAAAGTCGACGATCTGCAGTCGAAGATCAACGTGCACAATAATAATGCTGGGAGATCTGTGAGTACCTTACACATGAACTACATTCAAATTGCTATCTTATAGTAAAGGAACGACAGTTGAATTCAGCACGCAGTGGCATCAATTCAGGTGCGTTGAAAAATTATTGGTGTAGGTAATGCTGCTATCACAGTATGACCCGTAAAATTCAATAGGTACTTAAAACATTAGCGTTTGTCGTCAGTTTTACTTACTTACTTATCACTGATAACAACCCTATGTTTAGTTTAGTCGACCTTTGATTATGGTAAGCATAATCAAAGAGCATAGCATCAGAAAGAAAAGTTATGTTGCTTGATTCGCGAGCTGAAAAGATTTTGGTATTAAGCAGAAAGAAAATGTAATTCGCTGTGGTGGCTCACACTCCTACATTAACTTAAAAAGAGCTGATCTTCAAATGGCTGTACAGATTCTCTTAAAACATAGTTAAGAACATTCTCGACCAAGACAGTTTTTAAACAAAAAACCTAAATCAAAATCGGTTCATCCGTTTGGGAGCTACAATTCTACAAACTACAAATACACAGATACACACGATAATTTATACCCCTCTGTTCGCTTGGGAGGTTTAAAAATAAAAATATTTACCTACAAAGAGGAGACAGCTCTAAAACAGATTTCAGTTATCCACTTTGCAAATAAAGACTGATTGAGAAATGACTTTCACTGAGAATGTGTTTTATGTCACTTTACTAAGTTATTTTCGAATGAGAAAAAGCAGAAGCGACTAATTGTAATATAATGCTTGTTCAACCACATTACTTACAAAGTCTGCGCTAGAAAAAAAACTATTTATATCACCAACTTGCCTTGAACTTATGAAAATGGCTAAAGAAGAACACCATGAAATGTAAGTTTTACTCAAAACAGGATATTTACCATGATATGTGAGTTTTGAATGTGTGGACACCGAAATATTGAAGTACCTGTGATACAGTGAATACACAACATTCACTAAGTCGCAATCGTGATCGAGTTGTTAGTGACAGTGAATCCGGTGGTACGAGTAATGTTTGCAGTAAAAGATTGAGAAAGAGGGTAGACCGTTTTGTCTGCCAATAACATCCATGTAGTACAGTACAGTTTAGTACAGATCTCGTGATCATGGCGCATGCAACTGTTTCGAAATATCGGTAAACAGAAAAACCATGATAATTTTAAAAAGTTATATAAAAGGAAATGTATTTCAATTTTATTTTTTTACAACTGCGCCTGGCATACAGCCCACCTGATGGTAAGTAACCTCAATCTATGGGCGTTTGCAATACCATAGGTAACAAACGTGAATTGCCGGACCTAAACCATAGTTGTTTTGTCTATTCGCCCAGTAATTTCACATGTTCCAGTGTTCGTCGAACCTAACACAGTAATGCTTGCACACTTCTTAACGACTTTTCAACCAGTTCAAAGTATTCTATTTTTATTTTTATTCATATACCTTTTAATCCAATCTAACAAAATATTGCCAAATCGCTCTTAGTTTGTCAATTTAATGTACGTCTTTACTTATTATCTTTGGTGTATGCAATTAATAATAATATATCTTTATCGACTCCTAGTGTAGGGCGTCATTTGACTCGAATGATTTTTGTTAGAACCACAAAGAAACACAAAACTTTTATTACAATTATTCACACCCCAGTCAATAACACGGGCTCTATTTAAATAGAAACACCAAAATTAAATAATATAACAGTGCTGTTTGCTTTGCAAGATGTCCAAAAATAATCTTGTAACTTCTTACCACAAGTGTACAATGTACAATGTAATAACTTGATACTGGCAATATTATCATCATTACGGCTGCAATGAATGAAGAAGGTTAGTGAAAAACGGGCGTATGTCTATGAATATGTCATGTCTAAACCACTTCTTTCAATAAATCAAAGGCCTCGAGTCGTAGTCCTGCTTAATCAATCGCAAAACAAATCCTTTGATATTAATTCAGGGGAGACAGGTTGAAAAGACCGCCTCCTTGATGAGTTGATGACACTTCAAATTACCTTGTTAGAAGCATGCATACCGTGGGTTTGATCATGCCGGGTGAATTTCAAATTGAGCTGAAATGAGCTTGAGCGAGTAAGTGAAATGCAAGGGAGACAATGATGTGGAATTAGGTCCACATCCACGACTGTTCTGATTTTCATTCCAGCACAAACAACATGACGTGTTTCCATGAATACTTATAGGTACTGCATTATAGTTTAAAGTAGTGTTTACAACTAGTCAGCCACTGAGAAAAATGTTGTTGTTAACCGATTAGCAAATATACTTGACCCATCAATTCAAATCCAAATATTCATTTACTTACTCCATTGGCGCAGGGACCCAAAATGAGTCTTGGCCTCCGAAAAAAGAGCTCTCCACCTTCTCCGATCCTTTGCAATCTCCTGCCAGTTATCAGCTTCAAGCTCACGCAGGTCGAGTCTACCGCTCCAACGATATTTAGGAAGACCAACCGTTGGTCCGAGGAAGACCTCGTTGCCGAGCCCAACATTATTGGAGAATATAAATCTAACCGACCTCGTTGGCTCGGCCATATTCACCGAATGGGTGAAGATCGTAGCGTCAAGCATACTTGGGCCCAGCACTTGGTCGTCGCCCGGTTTGTCGTCCCGAATATATTCAATTGTACTTGCTAAAATCATTATTAAACCATCAAGACTCATATTATTTTCCCGTAGTAAAACGTCATTACGGTAATTTACTTTACCGTATTTAAGTTTAGATACAACAATTTGGTAACTTTTATATAACACAAAAAAGAAAACATTTAATCTGTAATCCTCTTACTTACTTACCATCATAGTACTTACTATCATACCACTGATCTCTGGGGCATTTCTGTCAGTGTTATAAAACCACTAATTGACATTATTGCACCAGATCTAGCTTTCATATTTAATCAATGTATTGACAGTGGAGTATTTCCTGATTTGATGAAACATAGCAAGATCATACCTCTATTCAAATCAGGTAGTCATTCCGATCCTAGTAACTTTAGGCCTATATCAGTACTTCCTACATTTAGTAAAATATTTGAAAAACTTATACTAAACCAATTACAACGGCATTTTAATACCAACAATTTACTAGACAGTAAACAATTCGGATTTACAAAGGGACGCTCAAAGACTGATGCCGGTGTTGAGTTAATATCACATATTTTTGATATCTGGGAGGAATCACGCGATGCCTTAGGTATTTTTTGTGATCTGTCGAAAGCTTTTGATTGCGTTCACCGTGAAACTCTAATCAGCAAACTACACCACTATGGTGTTAAGGGAGTTTCACTTAAGCTTCTCACATCCTACTTAACTGACCGAACACAACGAGTAGATGTAAATGGAAAGCGTTCTCCGGGGTCAATGGTAAAAATGGGTGTACCACAAGGATCAATACTCGGGCCATTCTTGTTTTTAATTTATATAAATGATCTACCTAAACTTGTAAAGGAAGATCACGAGATTCTTCTTGAACTGGGGTTAGGAGGAACCGGCACCTAGATTCACTAGCATGTAAGAAGACGATTCAAAGTGGTCCTTGTGATTGTAATGAATAAAGTTATTTTGAATTTTGAATTTTGAGTAGACACATCTTCAGATCTCTTGTTACTGTTTTTCTTGTTTAGATCTTCTTCTTTTCGTTAATGACATGTGTCATAATGATAACGATTTGCCAACGTAAATAGATAGTTTATAGTAAAACGAAATAATAAATAAATAAATAATCCCGGACATTTCACACAGCATCATCAAGTCGTATGTTGTTGTTCGTCATTTGTTATTTTTTATAAAATGGCGGCTTTTTATATGAAATCATGATACGGATATTTTTATTCGAATTACACATAGACAAACCATTTACTCCAATTATTCACACCAGAGTCAATAACACTAGCTTTGTTAAAAAGAAATCAGCAAAACTTCTAAAAAAACTCGAGATAACTCTAGAAAAATAAATAATGTAAGAGCGCAAAGTTTGCTTCGCAAGACGGCAAAAAATAACTCCTGGTCTTTTATATAATGTCCATGATCTAGCATGTCAGAGACACGTCCAAATATTATAATTGGCACAAGCCCATATTTCACAGAAGTAAGTATTCTGTACGCGATAGGATGCATACCCAAACCCGGCTTATAGAAACCCTAACTTATGACACACATCTTTAAAAAGCATTTTATAAATACCCGATCACAAAAACGACAGCAAACTAACAAAACCATTTTAAGCAATGTGACACGTAATTTACGTTCCTACGATAAAAACAACCAATTTCGTCCAATTTACGGGTCCATAATAAAGTAGGACGAGGACTGACACATTTTAGGGGTTTAGGTTTACGGGATAGGTGTCCAAATTACAGCGTGAGGCGTCAGGACGGAATTCCACTTCAGGTTTAGCTCAAATTGGATAGCGGTGGGGGGCGTGGCTACAATAACCAGCGTGGGTGGTCTCTGTTATGGCGTACATGGCTATAAAATATGTTATTATATGGCACGTCGTGATCACACCCCACTTTATGTGCTATAAACTGTATCTTATGCGGTATTTATGCTCGACCAGCAAACGATCTCTGGATGAACTTGCGAAATTTTATTGTTCATTTACATAATGAGTCTCGTTTTAGACGAAATGGCCAGTAAAACTTCGAATACAAAAAAAACATGTATTTATATATACCTACAGATTCCTACGTTTAAGTACATATTGATCTCATTTTATTATTTCACTGAAATGAAAGGGCGATAGTCTAAACTAATGAGTCTTGTTTTAGACGAAATGTTAAATTTCGAACTCAAAAATAATGAATTATTAATTACATTTCTAGACTTGCCTGTCAGCTCAGTTGGTAGTAGCTCTGCCTTCTGCGCTGTAGGTTGAGGGTTCGATTCCCTCCCAGGATAAACATTTGTGTGAAGAACGTATTTGTTCTGTATCTGGGTGTTATAAAGTATCATAAGTATGTATTTAAAAATATATAAGTATTCTATCAGTTATCTAGTCACCATAATACAAGCTGCTTAGTTTGGGACTAGATGGTGTTGTGTGCATTGTCCAGCAATATTAATTTATTTCTACATAAGGGAACAAGAAAAAATTTAAATATATTGAAAAAAGCTTCTGAATCTCTAAACCTTTGAAGTAGTTGACTCCGCTGTTAAAACTCAGTAGGTACCTTTCATATATCTACCAACTGTTTAAATGTGTATATTTTGCAATACACCAACCTTTATGTAACACCAGTCAGCTAGCACACTACATTTTTACAAACTTAAAAGGCATACCACAGCTGCTATTCCAACGAAATCGTAATAACTTGCGCACTGACACCTAAAACGTCCAAAGCGGTTATTAGTTACCGTCCACTAACTGATCTAAGCCACTGATATTGCAGCTCAAAAAGTAACAGCTGGGTTATGTCCATTCATGTAATAAACGTTTTATTGCTCATTGCAGTTTAATTTAGTTTTTTTGTTTGATATCATCTTATACCATCTAGTCCCAAACTAAGCAAAGCTTGTATTATGGAGACCAGATGACTGAAACACTTATATTTCAATACATACATCATCATCATTGGCCTTAGTTCATTTGTTAAAGATGATTTAGGTAGCGTCAGTAAAGTTACAGAGCAGTCATTGTAATTGAAAACTTTCGTTCATGGATCCACTCCAGCAAACTGAGGTGGGTGAAGTTTTCTCTCCACTGACGTAACTCTGCCTGGGATTCTGTTTGATAGCGCAGGCCTTCCCAGGTACCCACACTAACCTCTCGATCTTGCCGACAGGACCCTCAGGAAAGACGAATCAGTACATGCGGTGTCGGTTCGGTACATACTTATGATACTTTATAACATCCAGACACAGTACAACACACATATGTGTGTACTGGATGGGGATTAAAACCACAACCGCAGAAGTTAGAGTTACCAACTGAGCTGATGTAATTTTATTACGTAGGTACTTTCTTGCATGTGTCGTTGATTAGACGAGCGAAGTAATCTAACCATTCTCTATAAGCTGTGCCACTACCGAGTAACCGACAGCAAAGCCAAAATACCAGACTCAGACAAGGATTACGCCTAATAATTTAATAGGCCTCTTCGTCTAATAATAAACATGTCAAAGTGATGTTAAATACAACTTGACCACACCATGTTTTCCGACAACTTAGTAACGTCCAATCAAAATTGACCTTTATTTCAACGGTTAATTAGGAAGATAGTTAAATTAGAATAAAGTAATATATTTTTTGTGAACGATATTATATTAGTATTAACGAAATCTGACGTTAAAGCGGCATGCCACGTCTCTCGGTTACTTATTAAAGGGATTTACGATTGATACAATTTACGTCCACACAAGGTTTTTTTATAATACAAACACGACGTTGTACAAGTTATTTAATTTGTTATTCGTTTATAGTTCTTAATTATGTGGGGCGTTTAATTTATATTGGACCCACGGGCCGCGTCAATGACATTTACAGCAACATAATAAGGTCATCGAAATGTTCTTTAAAGCTTTAGTTTTTAACCATTAAATTAGGCAAGTTTATGTCTTTATAATTTTATGTGATCTTTTATATTAACACTGGTATAAACCCTGCGTAATCTACCCTTTAATCAACTATTTATTTGTTAGGCGTAGTGATGATCGGTGGAGCAGGGTGGTGATCAAATGGAGTTTATGAAGATGGGTCGACGACATAGTTAAAGTTACAGGTTGTACCTGAGTTAGATTGGTACAAGATCGACGTAGGCACAAACAAAGGGAGGCCTATGCCCAGCAGTGAGACAGCCTGCACATTATGATGAAAGTCAAAAACGACATTTGGGTATAGAAAGACCCTTTTAAAATTATATTTGCAATATATAATGCCGGATATTTAGACAGCGTCATCTAGTCCCAAAGTAAGCACAGTTTGTGTTAGTGTAGCACATGGCTGATATAGTATTCATATAATTTTTTTTTTGTAAACACGTACATACTAGAAAAATACCGACTCGAGACTAATACTTGCAGATCATACAAACATTTGTCCCGCGGGAATCAAGCCCGCAACTTACTATGCCACAGAGGTCGTATAGAAAGTCATAGAGGACAGTAGCCTAAGACACCATCCTGCCTAAAGTTTTTTATGTTTTGCTGTGCTGGCATGTTGAATGATGACCCAGGCGTCGTCGTCGCGTCGGTCAATTATTAGTTAACTTCGCTGCAATGAACAATCACGCAAGTCAAACAATGCAAGTCAATTTTAAAACGAAGTACTTTGTTGGTATTTCTTATGTCACTATTTATTTGAAACCAACGTGGTGAAAGAGTTTAAGTGCGCGTCAGAGGCTCCTTTCGTACACTTGGAACATGTCTTTGAGCTTTCTTAGGTTCTACAACAGGTTGGTATATGTTATAGGTCAAATAAAAGTTTGATATGTAGGGGATAGCCGTTTTGGGCTAGTCTCCCTTACCCTTTATTAAGTTCGGAAATAAGTTTAATAAACGTCATGCTACCTGCATTGCACGTTTAAGCTAAATTAAGTATTGCCATATGTATAAACTAAACAAATACTGATATAAATACCTATATTCTTACATATTTACTTAATAAATATAATCTTGTGTTATACAACAAGATTATGTAGTTAATGACTTTATTTACAAATATTGGTAAAACTTCTTTACTTTACCTAGTATTAATGATGTTAATATAGGGAGGTGGATACTTTACATATATATATTAATGTTTACAGCTCAGACATGGCATTAAAAGTATGTTAGACGGTATAAGATATACGAAATTAACATAAGTTTTTAATAAAACTGCACTTAAATCGATATTTAACTGTCTAAACAACTATAAAGTATATACGACCCATAAAACAAAACTTTATATTTTCCATAATTATCTAATTATGAATGTTAATAAGTTTATTTCCAGTAGCAAAGCGAATTGCAAAATAACGATTTGACATTATTTAAAATAATTTTATTGGACATTTTAACGACTCTCTATATGTGGTCGAATATAACTTTTACTCAAAGATAATGAAAGCATACAATTTTGTTTCAATATTTAAGTAGATAACTGGCTAATAACTTTATTAAGATTGTGTATTTTATCGCCTCGTAATTTGTTTAGCCTACATTTATTTGGCGATACTTCCCGCTCGGAATAGACGAGAGGCAAGTTCGGTTCCCGCAGCGGGATAAGGCTACACCTGGTCAGGAGGGGTACCTATCAGAACACCTTGATAGCAAAAAGACTATTTAGTAGAATTAACTAAGATGCGAAAATGACCTTGTAGCAAAACGTCTGGAAATGAAATAGTATGTATGTCTAAAACGACAAGTAGAGTCAGTCTAGTAAAAATAAAAAAACACTTTAAAGTTTTGATCTTTATTAAAGTACTTACTGACAAACAGACAGGCAAAGTTACTTTCGAATTTATAATATTAGTTGGGATATAGAAGAATTGCATGTATAAAATAATATAACAAATGAAGAACAACATACGACTTTTATGACATCTTCTTAAAAACAATCTCTACACTTGACATTCTTTATATTATTATGACATATGCCGTTAATGAAGAAAAAAAAGATAACGTAGTATTCGGGCAAACAGTTTTATTTGTTAAAATAAGTTCGAAATAAATCCACTTAATACTAATCGTCGAAAAAATATATCATTACGCCAATCCTAATTGAGCATTTTAATCTTAACCCATCAAGTGATGAAGGAATCAAACCCGGTGGTCCGACCCCACGCTTGACCATTGTTCCTCACTCCTTGGTCCATCTCGAGGTACATAATTAACAGCCTCCCAGTGAGATCTCTGTTAGACACGCTCTGTAATAACCCCCGCTATGATATTTTTATTAATGTCAAAATAAAGGCCAACAAAGTCACACCGTGTTGAACGCTAAAAAACTTTGTTTAAATGCGACATTAATTATTCCTAGAATTTACGTTGAATGTTTGAACTCTTTTTTTATATAATTGCTATAAAGAAACGAATCTTAAATGCTTTTTTTCGTGTCATCTCACTCGCACAATGAAATATTGTATAACTAATATTGTATTACTTATATAGTGTGAGGATATGTCGAAAACCGCCATTTAAGATTCGTTTCTTAATTGATACATAAAAACGCATATGTTTTATTATTGAATAAAACAGTGTATAAAAATGAAGAGACGAATCTTAACTAGCTGGTTCTCTTACTCGCACAACACTAGTAGTAATATTGTGCGAGTGAGAGAACACGAAACGAGTGTTTGAGACGTTTCGACGAAAAAAATATTTTTGACTTTTAACTAACACCGCCATTTAAGATTTGTGTAAGTATGAATATAATTTTGACTCGATTATTTTTGGCCGCCTTACGAAGCAAACATTGCGTTCTTTTATTATTTATTTTCCTCAATAATTTTAGTTTTATTAGTCATTTTGGCGATTTTATTTATATAGAGTTAAAGTTATTGAATTGGGTGTGAATAGGAAAAAAGCTTTGGGTTTCTTTGTGATTCGAGTCAAAATAATCTGTATAATTATATGATATGAAAAGACGCCATTTTATATAAAATAGAAAATGTCGAACGACAATAGACGACTTCGTGACATACCTATTACTATACGATCGAAACACTTGACATTGTTATGACACATGCCATTAACGAAGAAGAAGAACTATAATTATTTCAAAAGTTATATTCTTTATTATTAATTAAACACATCAACAGCACTAAATAATAATAAACGCATTACACTATGGTGTGATAGGATCCCAAGGTCCGTAGCGGGACCATAAAAGATCGCTCCGACCCACACCAGAAATTAGGCACCACATTAGAGTGGCGAGGTGATAATTATGTTACAAAAAATATATTCCATGAGTTCATATTTTGTCTCAATGACTGCGCGATATCGACTTGAAATAATATTAAGGTAACATTCCTTTACCATAAATTGATATACTATCAATGGCAGGTCGCGACTTTCTAAGTATCATCGATTTTGAGAATAAGAAAAACGAAAATCAATCGGACCTCTCCGGACTGCGCGACATTAGTGCTGGTTTGGAGCTTGAAAAAAGAATTCTCAATTTATTTTGAACTTAGAACGTATTACTGATAAAAGGTAAACTGTACTAATATTAATAAATTCGGTTACCTTAGATCATAACAATTCTATCGACATATAACTAGAGCATAGACAGACACAAATGTGAACATATCATAGATTGCGTCAGACAAAATCAGAACTTGTGTTTTGTGGATACGAATGAACTTCCCATTGTGGTTTTATTGATTTGAAAAATAGCCTTGGGATTGTATTGCAATGTTAACATCTATTAAATTATGACAGTCACTGAGTTTATAAAAGCAATTTTACATAAACCTTTAAGTCAAAAAGTTATTAAAATATGAATAGAATAGATATTATAGAATAGAATATAAATTGTTTAATTGATTTTTATTGTGTGTTCAGATAAACTTATAGGATATAATATAAGATATATCAAAGCAACGGATTCCCACAATAAATTCGTTAGAGTAAAATGAATCATATAATAAATAATGCAGGACCCAGAATAATACCCAGCATAACCTGGCCCCAAAGTAAGCAAAGCTTGTGTTATGGGTACCACAAGACTGACATACCACATAAATACATTTTTGTAAATGCATAAAAACACTTAGACCCGAGACAAATACTTACAGATCATATAAACATTTGTCACGGCAGGAATCTGACCCGCAACCTTCTGCGTCTCAGCCAATCTTCTTCAATAAAATCCTCATCAGCTTCCCTTGACAAGCAAATGGGTTACATCAGAACCCCTATTTGAGTAGGTAGGTAATGAACACGTACAGTGTTGGTCCTCAAGGGCATAATTATGCGCTCCCAGACCCTAATGACATCATGTTTAGTCTACAGGCGATGGTTATTAACACGTCTGCGTCATTATAAATAAAGGGCTTCGGCACTTGAATGGTAATTTAGATTGATGACACTGTTTATATCGCGATGACTGCAATATATTACGAGCGTTATTTATTATTGAATGCAGTGTCATTGATGCGAGTAGATGCAGTGAGGCTTCATTGATCTAAATGTTACAAGTCCCATATTATTGTAAAGGTACGCAAGGGAAATTGATGTTGCTCAATCCTGGGTAACTTGCTAATTATGACGTCACGACAGCATCCAGCAATGTACGACAAGAGGTACTGCCACACTATATCGCTTAATTTCAGTAAACTAGTATCTCCAGACTGATCAATATTCGTTACCGATAAGCAGCTAAGAGGCAGATTCTGTTCCGATTAACAACTTTATGGCGTAGAGATGCAGAAGGTTTCGATTTCGATTCCCGTCACGGGACTAATGTTTAAATGATCTGCGAGTATTTGACTCGGGATTCTATGTATAATAAATACGTATTTACAAAAAAAACCGGCCAAGTGCGAGTCGGACTCGCGCACCGAGGGTTCCGTACAAACCTGTAGGTATATAAGTAAAAGTTCACCCATCACGACAATCAAGTCATAGTTGGATGATGTAAGTAAAAATTTACGGTTTTCGCAATTTTTTCTTTATCTGTGCGTTGCTTCGTACCAAATTTCAAGATTCTGAGTTCCAGGAAGTACCCTGTAGGTTTTGATTCCCTTGCGAGTGTCGAAAATTTGCGGCATAAACGGCTGTATCATTTGATTGCGTTGCTTAAAAGTTTGATCTTTTCACAGCATTAAAGGACAGTAGACCTGAGTATTTGATATAAATGTCAGTTTGATACCTCAACGCGTTCCTGAGAAAAAGGGTCTGACAGACGGACGGACAACAAAGTGATCCTATAACTGTTCCGTTTTTTTCCGTTCGAGGTACGGAACGCTAAAATTGTATAAAAGTAGTGTTTCAGACACATGGTACTCATAACATAAGCTCTATTTACTTTGGGGTTTGATGCTGTGTAAAATGTTTGGTATTGAAGTGATAACTTCTTATGGGAGGGTTTACCCTCCCATAAGTTATTCGTTATAAGTTATAAGTAAGCGGTTTACCGCTTCGTTACGTAACGCGTTACGACGCCTATCTGTCTGGCTTCCCCTTCTCTCACGCATACGGCAGCGGTAGGCAGGCTCCCCCTCTCTCACTCTAACCCACAGCGCTAGTTAGATTAGTTCAAGTTATCACTTCTGTCGGGCGTTCCGAGACGCACACGTTTTTTTTTTATTATTATTAATAATATTTAATTTAGAGAAAAGACGAATATCATAATCATACCAAATGTGGCAATTTATATTCATATATATTCATACCTACCAAGGTATGGAAATCAATCACTCGAGCTTACCATTCTCTGGATTGAACCGTCAGATCCTAACTTAATGGAAACTAACAAAACAAAAAAGTGATAAATTGCTCAATTAGAAGAAATGGGCTGGTGCTCACAATCGACAGTCAGTTTTCGTGTCTCTATCGACATTTCTATACTGACGCAATTATACTTCTATAAGATCTCGATCTCGATTGTTTCCATGGGTGGTACAGTAATAGCTATCAAGGGATTGAAAGCACGGTGTTACTAGCGCCACTATTAGGGCCTATTCAAGCCACGGTGGCGCAGGCGCAGTCAGCCGCTCCGGGGCCCGTATTAACCGGCCGTATTTCACGAACCCACCGTCGAGGTGAGAACATAATAAGCGGTTCGGGGCCATTTTTAATATTCCGGCTTCATTACGGCGTATTACAAACGTCTTGGGTGGCGAATTCTATCGCGAACGCTCTTAATACCACGTTATTAAGCCCCGTCCGACACTGGGGGCGGGCCGAAACACCGATTTATTTGAATTTTTACCCCGACTCAATTTGGGAAATTGTTCCGCCGGCGGCGTTGGCGAAATTAAGACGTCAACGTGATTGCGCCCGCGCAGGGCGTTTAATTATGTAAATGTTATGAGCTAGCTGGTGGGTGGCGTAATGGAGTAATTGCGAGATGTGGTCACGTATAGGGACAATTGAATTTATGCTTTTGTGAGGGATTGGAACATGTCTCATCTGTTCATGTTCCTTCGGCTTGGGATAATAATACATTCAGCCATTTGCAATACTTTGATCAGGTGATCCAAATATTGACTCAAGTCTTTTTATAATGGTGAAGTAATATCATTGCACTATGATTTTTTCCAGATTTTATCCTCGCACATGGAGGTGCGCTGCAAGTGCCATGGCATGTCTGGGAGCTGTCAACTTAGGACCTGTTGGAGAGCTACACCTGACTTCAGGGTCGTAGCTTCAACTATCAAGAGACAGTACCGAAAGGTGTGTATAGTGTAGATAAATAAATAGATGCAAACGGATGCAAACGGATGTGATGAGGGTCATGTTTTTTAAAAATCTACATGTAACTTTTTAATGTTTTAATGTTAATGAACTTACCAACGTCGTCTGAATTCTATGTTCCCATGACCTCCAGGCTCTGATGGTGGCACAGGAGGAGATGAACAGCGGAGTCAATGTCCTTCGAGGCCGGCCTCGAGGCAGGAGGCGAAGCAAGCCAAGGCCAGCTCCGAAATCTAGTCTGCTGTTTTTTGAAAAGTAAGAATTTATGGAAAAGATTCAAGAAATATATGTGAAACAAAATTAAATAGCATGTTTATCAAAGACAGTGGCTTCACTTTTTGATTATCCCAGAAACTGGCAACCACTTTTTTTCTCACAAAGAACATTGTGAGGAAACCGTCCACCGATCCACATTGAATCCACGGTTCACGTGACACTCTTGTTCAAGAATAAGCCGTCACAGCAGTAGGAATATTAGAAGGCTGATCATAATGATGTAATTATGATATATCATTATAATACATTATTCTCACCAGATCCCCAAGTTTCTGCGAAGTAGACAGCCGCATAGACTCCGCCGGGACGTCCGGGCGCGTCTGTCGGATCGGGCGGACCTCCCGGACTGGATCCTGTGACCTGCTCTGCTGCGGGCGAGGACACGCGCTCATTCGAAGGTCCAGTCTCAAGCCATGCAACTGTACCTTCCACTGGTGCTGCCGTGTAGACTGCCAGCGTTGTCGTGATGACAAATGGGTTGCTATTTGTAAGTAGTCAGACTCCTGATGATTCAAATTGCAATCTTTCGAGACTTGTAAACCGGCTCCGGCGAGAGTGTCGAGCGAATACTAAAAAATTTGGCCTAAAGTATTTTTATTAAATATTTGGCCTAAATATTATATTCCTACATGTTTTGAAACTTTTAATAACGAAAAGACATTTTACAAGTTTTTAGATAGTAACTTTATGTAGACACGAGTATAGTTACATTCCCAATGAAGTGATAAGTTTTAAGTAATTAGGTATTTATTGTTCACTTTATTTATTGTAGTAGTTATAAGATTGTGTACCGATATAGGTGTTTCAAAATCATAAATGCAACATTATTTGGCCAAGTTTTTTTTATTTTATTCAATCGTCACCATACTTTTGTATGTATTTATTATCAAAACTAGGTTAGAAATTATTATACAAACGAGGACCAAAAATTCTGGCTTGAGTAACAAAAACTCAAAAATTTCCAACAATGCACAAACCAAATCAGTAGCAAATAATCCTTCTAAGAGCTTGTTCACTACTAATTGTTTTTATAAGTATAAAATCTCCCAAGTACGCTCTTACAGAGGCGATTTACAAATATCAATAGCTCAAGTGCACCCTACTTTTCTTAAGCAGCAATTATCGAGTTATTCCGTCTTATTTGGACCATTGGAGGACCCTTAGTAAAGGTTCAACGCGCTGCCATAGGTATCAATATACAAAGGAAAGCCGATTTGAAAAGCTCTACCAAATCTAATATGATTGCGATTTTTTGCCCATTGGCAAAAAATCTGAAAAGTGATAAGCGAAATAATAAATACGAAGCAAACAAAAACAATTATGTTTTTTGTACCAATACTGACATTAATGGAAGCCAAAAACAAACAGACATTCCAAGTTGAATAAATTTTAGAAAATACTTCATGCATATATAAATAATAACATAGCCCTGAACTGCAATACATTATGCTCACAAGGCACTTCAACAACACCGAACAAAAGTCCTAACTGTTCATCGACAGACATGAATGAATGAGATTGAGACTGAAATAATTTGACAGCATTACGGTACCCTTGCGAAGGGCCATCGGACCAACAAACAAACTATTATTACTCCAACAAACAGACTGGCGTTTTGTCCCAAAGGGCTTCTTTGTATTGATGTTTGAATTCAAGTACCTACACTTGATCGAACAGGCGAGACTAATATATTTTGAAGATCAGTAGATGGATCACATATTTGGGCATACCAATCTTTAGAAAATAGTGAAATGGATGTAACCGAATCTTTCATTGATATAAAAGTACCTATAACCTACTTACCGGTGACGGATGAGCTTGCTTTGTATTAAATAAATCCTAATTTTGTAACATAATTTATATAGGCTTCAGGTAAATCAAAATAATATAAGCAAAGTCGTTTTCCTTCATGATTTTTAATGATGTTCATTAAAAATCATGAAGGAAAACGACTTTGCAAGAGGATAAGTATAAAGCAATTTAATAAGTATGCAATCAATATGTTCAGGGTAATATGGCATTTCTCTACGAGACAGGGTCAACTACTATTTTACAATCAACAAAATCCTCGACACGAAAACGGAGATAAATCAAATAGGCTTCATTCAAATAGATAAACTGACTCTTTATAAAGCAAGATCGGAAGTATACCGAAAATAGAGAGAGATAATAGAATATACAATTATACAATTATAGATCACTAATCAAATTACAAACAAATCGAATTACATTCCAATTAAAACTATCATGCGTCCCCAATCAATGGTAGAGACAGCCGAAGGTCGAACGGTACTATTAACTAATGGTATTATGTGGGATTAGCACCGTGGTCTTAATACGAGGAAGCCCCGGCACTTGAGAGTGCTCCTACTAGCAGTCGCATTTACCCTGGCAAAGTGCGTGGAGTGTGGACGTACGGGGTGAGTAGATATTTTTATTATAGCTTTAAAATAAACAGACGTTTCCTAGACATCCCCAATACATTTAAGCGATAAAGTAAAAGAGATTTGTCTGCACATTGACTTCTCTAGTGATGAGAATTGAGAATGAAACAGTAGAAAGAGTATTGGCTGGACATATTACTAAAACAAGAAACAGTCCTGTGTCCAATGAATTAGTTATTATGTAATTAAAAGACTAATTTTGTGTAAGTTAGCTAAGCTTCTATCTTTTATTAAATATTTTTTAAAGTTTATAATATAGTAAAGTTATGAAGAAACTTCTAAGTAAATATCACTAAGAATCCTTGAAACATCATTGAACTCATAAATATCAGAGCGAAGTTTAGCGCCTGTCTGCAAGAAACTCGTAAGCATCGTTAAGGCAACAGAAGAAAAGTAATGAATGATCCGAACATGTATAGTAACAAGCATTTTCATTAAAACAACCTGAGCATTAACATTGGCCAGGGTTGACAATAATAAAGGTTGTAAGTTATCCTGCAGGATTGTTCTGTCAATTATATGTTCCGCTGGCAAGCATGAAGGACGGCCTGAACGTAGCGTCCTTACCGAGCCCGGTGGAGCGCTACAAACTAGGCAACAAACTCGGTTCGGGAATTTTCGGAGCGGTGTACAAGGCTACTGACACCCAGGCGGCCGGCAAATCAGTTGCCATTAAGGTACAAAAATACAGCGACGAAAACGAAATCCATATACAAGAGGAATACAAAATACTTCGGGATTTCACTAAGCATGCTAATCTTATCGATTTCTATGGAGTTTTTTGCGAAAAGTCCGAAAGTGCACGAGATGTTTGGTTCGTTCTCGAGGTGAGTCAATGTCTTTCTATTGTAGTTTGATTTATAATAAGTTTTGAAACAGATATCGTAATGGGTTGTTTGTTTTCAGTTGTGCGAATGCGGGTCTGTCATCGACATTGTCAGAAAACTAAACGCAGCCGACAGAAAAATGTCCGAGGAACACATCGCTTACATCCTCAAATATACGATCAAGGTAAGACCATATACGACTGACTATAAACATGCCCCTCGTCACATTCAAGTTGAGATGGCTGTTTATAAAACAAAGGGTCTGGAAGTCCACCTTTCAACGGCTGAATCAATTGGTAGGTACTTTGAATGCAAACTCAATTGTTCTCGGATCTGTGTCCGGACGATTTCTGTTCGCGTGACGTCGAATAAAATATTGCCCGGCGAATGTCCACGTACGTTGCAATACAATCTAGGGCCATTACTTAAAATGCACGCCGCTTTATTTGATGTGATTCGCGACGGAGCGTTCGAACTTGTCGATGCGAATGTCGGAGCGCGCCCGACAACACCGTGATGGCCCCCCATCGCGGCGCATCGCTCAATTATCGTAAATAATGCTCGCACACACAAGATATACGAACCTCTGACGCGGTAGCCGATGATCTCTCTAACCCCGGCCCATCAGGCGAAACCCTTCCTTAGGACCATCGCATAGAGTCCAACGCAATAAATTTCAATAGACATCTTAAGCTCCAAGGGCATCGGTGAGCCTTAAATGCGTATTATCTTTATGCAAGCCACTTGGTTCACAATACCAGTGCTCAGTCCTTTTCGTTCGGTTGATCTTTCATGCATATCTATCGATGTTGCATCGTGATTCGTGATGTACGATCCAACTATACTAGTGAAGTGGGTTGTGGACATTTTCGATCGACTTTCGAAAAACATTTGTTTTAAATAGGATTGCCATTATACTTACATAGACTATTTTTACTTAAGATAATGATTGACTTCCTATATAAGATATAAGAACCCTATATAAGTAGGGTATAAGATTTTTCAGTAATTATACGATTTTTGGGTTTTCGATACGATTCGATTCGAAAGTGGGTTGATATATTTTACAAAGTTTGAAACTAAATATATTATAAGCAGTTAAAAATACAATCGATGATTGATACAAGAATAATTTCATTCATACATCACTAAGAGTTAAACGACTATAATGAACGCATTAAACACACTGATATATCAGACAGCGGAGTGCGCGGACAAGCCGCCTGCGCCTGCGACAGCATCGGGCCCGATACGTATGCAAATAGATCCCAATGAATCTTATGGGCGTCGACCATTTGACTGACAGTGACGTTACTATCGCCAGCCTTAACAAGATGCGCCATAAGGGGCGGTCATTCCATCACTCGCTGTCAAACTTGCGTGTTGCCTTCTCCGATTGGTCCGATAAATCTCATAATGCATTTCCAGGCCCTAGTTTACTTGCACGAGAACAAAGTGATGCATCGGAATATAAGATGCAGCAACATTTTGATCACTAAGGACGGAGAGATCAAATTATCTGATTTCGGGCTGTCCTGTAAGTTAAATGGAACATTGGACAAGAGCAAAACGAATATCGGATCTCCGAGTTGGATGGCCCCTGAAATTGTAACATCTGGAGACGACGGTTATGGAAATAGGGCAGATGTCTGGGCATTGGGGATAACCACTATAGAGATGGTAGATGGAAAAGCACCGTTCCAAAATATGCATCCGACTGCAGCTCTGTTTCAAATCGTAAGGAATCCGCCACCGAGCGTGGCAAAACCGGCTATGTCGTCTAACGATATCAATGACTTCATTTCCGAGTAAGTCTCTGCTGTATGTCATTTTTAAAACAAAACCCTATGTTTGTTCGTCACTTTAATTTTCATTGATGTTACAGATGCCTTGAAAAGAACCCTGATCATCGGCCGTTTTCTGTGGAGTTAGAAGAACACCCGTTTTTACAATCGGTCCCTAACAATGATTTTCATGTAAGACATAATTTATATTCAGGTACATAATTAAAACATCAATACTTATTCAAAATATTGGGGTTTCAGTTATCGACAGAGGTAAAAATGCTAGCTTTTGAAGTAAAAGACTTCGAAACACCAAGCAAAACTCCAGAAAGGATCATCAAAAACGGATTATTAACAACGGAAGGTTGTCACGAAGCTGAGACTATGCAGGTTGAGGATTTGGCCGCTATGGAAGTATTAACAGAAGAGAAAATATTGAGTGAGCTTCAGACAAAACTAGCTAAAGGCTCTTTCACTTCGTTCATTGGGGATGTTCTACTAATATTGAACCCTAATACATATAACGATACCTATAGCGAAGCTGTAAGTAAAATCATGAGAAACGTAATATTATCTTCACTTCCTTCATTTTATTCACTACAAAATCTTTACATTTTAGCACCACAAAAAATACGAATGCAAATCCAGATCAGATAACGAACCACACATTTTTGCCGTAGCTGATAGTGGCTACCAAGACGCTCTACATCACAGTGAGCCCCAACACATAGTGTTCTCAGGGGAAAGCAAATCTGGAAAGACTACAAATATGATGCACGCATTGTCACATCTGACTCATCTAGGAGCCATGAAGAACAACACACCTGAAAGGATCCAGAAAGCTACAAACGTCATTCAAGCTGCGATTACTGCTGGTACACCTTGTAATGCTCATTCTACTAGAGCTATTTTTCAGATACAAGTTACTTATGGTAGTTCTGGTAAACTTAGTGGTGCCATATTCTGGCTTTACCAGCTGGAGAAATGGCGTGTGTCTTCGACGGACATGTAAGTAGAAATATTTATGTACCTAAAAATATTCTTTGTTCTTTATTGTACACAAAACATTTACATAATATCAATATAATCGAGATTTTGTACCGATACCCATTATACCGATTCCGCCAATGTATTTCTCAAAAACAAATTGGAGATGTAAATATTTTATACGCAAAGTCAAGCCTGAATCAATTATCTATCTTATCCCACGTTTTTTGTGTTTCAGGTCTCAGGCGAACTTTAATTTGGTATACTATTTTTACGATGCAATGGAAGCAGATAACCGATTAGAAGAATTTCATCTTGAAAAAAACAGGAAACTCAGATATTTGAGGATACAAGATGAAATTACAAAAGGACCGAAAGGTGTTCGAGAAAACTCTGAGCATAACGTAGAAAATTACAAGGAATTTATCGAAAATCTTAAAGCAGTAGATTGGGAAGTGGAAGATGTAGCTTTCTTTGAAACTGTTCTGGCTGCTATACTAGTGCTAGGAAACGTTAGATTCAAAGAAGGTAAATCTGGATCAGCTGAAATAGAAAACCCTGAAGAAGCGAAAAAAGTGGCAAAGTTGCTATCTCTAGAAGAAACTAAGTTTCTTTGGGCTTTATTGAATTACTGTTTGATAGAGAGTGGTACAGCTGTGAAAAGAAAACATTCTACTGACGAAGCAAGAGATGCTAGAGATACCTTAGCGAGCGCTTTATACAAAAGGCTTATTGATTGGATGGTGAACATAATCAACTCAAAATTATCATTTATGCGATCTGTTTTGTGAGTAATTCTATAAGTTTTTTAACAGTTATACTAATAGTAGAACTATTTATTGATTCGTATTCTCTGTATTTTTATAGCGGTGATAAATTCTCAGTAAGTTTACTGGACATGTTCGGTTTTGAATGTTTCTATCGAAATCGTTTGGAACAGCTTATCGTCAACACAACCAATGAACAAATACAATTCTTATACAACCAAAGAATATTCGCCTGGGAAATGCAAGAAACGTCAGAGGAAGATGTTTCTGTTGTGTCATTGCAGTTTTATGATAACAAGAACTCTGTAGATCAACTGATGGGTAGACCACTTGGACTTTTCTATATTTTAGATGAGGCAAGCCGCATTGGGAGTGGACAAGAGTTTATAATGAGTAAGTCATAATAGTTACATACATAAAACGGATAAAAGTTGCCAAAAGATGTGTTTTTCAATAGATCCTGAACTCCAACTTTGTTATTTTTTCAGGCACAATAAGAACATCATGTAAAGGCCCTTACATAAAACTTTCTGGCAGTCACGAGTTCAGCGTAGCACATTACACAGGAAAAGTCAGCTATGACGCCAGAGAAATGTCTGACAAAAACAAAGATTTTCTTCCCCCTGAAATGATAGAAACTATGAGAGCGTCCACAAATATAACAGTGCAGCAACTGTTTAGAAACAAATTGACGAAAACTGGTAACTTGACAGTATCGCCAAGCCAGCCGAAAGTTGTGGTGGCGAAATCCAAATCGGAAAAAGAAGAGGCAAATACAAAGACCAGGGTATGTATTACAAGCATTACTTTCATAGATTTCGGTGATTGAGGCAATAACAAAACATTTTGAGTTTTATAGAAATACAACACGGACTCGAAAGGTCAATTCTCTCAAGTGCATAGAATGAGAACTGCCGCAGCGACATACAGAGCGACCAGTCTTGAGATCCTCAAGCAATTATCATCCGGCAGTGGTGGAACTCACTACGTAAGATGCATCCGTCCAGACATGACTGATAACCCCAGAGGATTTCAAAGGGAAATTGTCAGACAACAACTAAGGGCCTTGGCAATTTTGGACACAGCGAAAGCACGGCAAAATGGATACTCTTGTCGAATACCTTTTGCTGAGTTCATTCGAAGGTAAAACTCTTGAAATACAAGAATTGCTATAAATTCAATATATAACATTTGCAAATGGAACCTTGCGATTTTCAGATACCGGTTCTTGGCGTTTGATTTCGATGAAAATGTGGAAGTGACGAAGGATAATTGCCGACTGTTGATGATAAGGCTCAAAATGGAAGGATGGATTTTGGGGAAAACCAAAGTATTTCTGAAATATTATAACGAAGAATTTTTGTCGAGGTATGTCAAAGGCCAAAGTAAAAATATTTTTATTCAATACAATCACAAGGATCACTTTGAAACCATTCAATTAGTTGTAAGGGGAATTCAGGGATGAGTAGTTATAAAATTCTTTGTTCAGGTTGTACGAAACACAAGTTAAGAAGATAATTAAGGTCCAGTGCATGATGAGAGCGTTCGTGGCGAGAAGAAACGCAATCAAGAGCAAAGCTAAGAATTTGCACAGTAAGTTATACTTCTGATAAGTTTCCACTCCAACACAGCTCAACTGACACATATTTTTGAGATTTTGTTGAATTAAAAGTTTACATAAGCATACAACTTTAATTTCAGTAAAAGAGCTGAAGAAGCATCAGTCCATGAATGCATCGGAGGACGAAGCGGCTCTGTTGATACAAAAAGGTAAGTAACAAATAAAATAAAAATGCATTCACGCAGAGCACATTTCGAGTATTCAATACTTTGATTATAGACATACCTCAAGCTTGGTGTAAACAAGTATGAAGCTCACGATTATGAAAACATTACGTAAGATGGCCTGAAAGCCTTGTCGTGGCGAGCGGTGACTTCCATTCTGAAAATAAAACAATACTGGTGACTGAGGCCAATAACCAAGTAATAATAATCCGATATTGATTTTAGCTTACCGAGGGTACATAGTCCGAAAAGCTTACGGGCCACTGGTAAGCAAAAGTACGGGACAAATAGATGAAGAAACTGCATCCTTCTTGAAGAGATTCGCACAGAAATGGAAGAGTCGTTCTATTTTTCAAGTTCTGCTGCAGTATCGAGCTGTTAGGTATCAGGATCTGGTGCATTTTTCTCAACAGGTAATTATGTTTGAACAACATTTAAGTAGACTTTCATTTATTTCAATCTTATAAATGTTTCACCTTAATTATTTCTCCGTCGATCTGTCTATTTTAATACGAGTAATTCTTTTTACGGATTTTGTCTAATATATTTTCAAATATGATGCTTTTTGTCTTTTTTATGTTCAGGTGCACATTTACAACCAATCAGTATTAGAAACCATGCTAGGTACAAGTACATCAGTGTTATTAGATCGTGTGGATCCTCATGCAAAGGAGGCAGATTTCCTAGGATCCAGTCCACCGACAGTGTGGAAACTGCCGTTCCGGATCGACCAGCTGCAGTATTACGATAGTACTTATATGTGTGACCCTGCAGCTAAGAGCAAGTAAGGCCTATATTTTTTTAAGATCAATCTTGTTTGTGACACATTTTGTTTGCTCTATTTGGGATTATATTAACATTATATTTATATTTACAGCGATACCTTCGCCAGCCAATACGACTCAGACCACGAGCAATGGGATGAACCATTGAAACGCCGGTTCAGCTCAGCACCGGATATTACAAATGCCACCGCAAGTACACAAACACTCATCGCCGTGCCGTTCTGCCGGGACCCTACGCAACCAGTCACAGTGTTGCTAGAAGAAGACCAAAAAGCTAACTCAAAAGTTGCCAGCAACCGACCAGCTGTGTACAAAAAGAAACCTGGTCACGCCCCGCAAAGCTACTACCAACCTCCCGAACCCTGGAGTGGGGTAAGAGATGATACTGATGTATTGGAAAACAGTGGTCCAGTTTTACGGAAATCTCCGCACAGCAAGAGTATGCATGGACTTGATTCTTCAGAACTGAATCCTATAAAGGAACTGCAAGCAATGGCTAGATCGGCCAACGATATGAACGATGACGACCCACCGTTTAACTTTCAAGCTTTGCTGAAACGAACACCGCGGAATAGAGCATCCATGAAAAGGTCTGGAGAATCTGAGAATGCTTCTCTAGAAAAGCGTATATCTTCAAGGAAGTCGGCACCACCGCCTTTGTCTGTTACACCTGAGGTCACGTCATTTGTACCGTCTCGGATTCTTACCACACCAGAGGTCCAGATTCCAAATCATACATCACCACCATCTAAATACAGTGCCCCAGCACCACCGCCGCCTAGTAAAACCAGAACGCCGACACCATCTAAGGAAACCCTAGATTCCCGAGACCTGAAACAACGCGACTGTAAACCTGAGATGATATACCCTATAATAGACAACAGAGTTGAGACTGAAAAGATAGAGCTTGCTCCAGGGATCACAGTGGAAGGAACAGTAACGGATTTGTAGAAAAAGACTCTTTATAAAAAACATATTTAATCTCCTTTGCATTGCAAGTCCGAACTTTAGAGAATAGTAAGCAATCCAAGAACGTAAGTATGAACTGTCTGTAAACTACGAGTATGAACAGTCGTAGTCATAGGTTGAGTCGGTCGCAGTCAGTGAAGTATGTCATGGCAAATTTGCTTTGTCTAAAAAATTTCGAAAAAAGATTTTCAATCGCATTCTGTAGCTTGCTTAATATTTCTCTAAAATATACCTTATTAATTATGGCGTTACTATTAATAATGTTGTCAATTAAGTTTTAGAGCCATACGTTATATTAAGTCATAACATTTTTGTTATATCCATAGATGTTATATTATATTCTCAAAAGAGTTAAGTATATAGAAAAAATACTAGACTTAACTTAAAGCAAATTATGGCTTATAAAGGTAAAAAAATATACCATAGCATGCTTCAGCACGAGGGGTATAATGCTGTAGAATGCTTATAGTATGATAGACCCTTAACCAGCGCAAATTGACGGACAGCACAGCAGTTATTTTGTTATCGTATCATTGTACAAAATTTTTATCAAAAAGTTCGATTTGAAATCTTTTTCTGTTCCGTCCCCCTATGTACGCTAGTATAACACATATGTTCACTTAAAACTATACATTCTTAGGGAGCATCACTTAGAAAAATATATTTTTTATCCAATCCAACCTTAATACGTATCCTTAACTATAATTGCTTTGGTAACTTATTTAACTTATTAATCTAATGTAAGTGGCGAGTTGCATGGCATTTTTGTCAGTTAAGATATGAAATGATTAATGCAGATTTCATAGTATTTGAGCATTACAAAATTGTGTGTTACACAAGTTTATTAATAAGTTTGATTTATCTTTTTTGATGAACAGTAAAATACATTTATCTCGATAATAAAATAATAATAATGTCTTAAATATCTTGAATGATTGTAGTATGATGTCTACTGAGCCCCAGGCTCATTACAGTCGTGAGCAAACAAGTTTTAATACTTACTTTATAAGCTCTAAATTATAGTAATGGCTTGTACAGTTTGATATGTTTACAATAATTATAATTGTTTTTGAGAAGTATTTCAAATATAATATAATTATCCAAACTAATATTATATTGGGAGCAAATCTTGGGGAAGGACATAGGACATTAGTTTTAAAGTAGGTCCCACGCATGCGAAGCTGCGAGCAGCAGCTAGTCTGAAATACTTCTCAAACTCAAGCGATAATTTTATTTTATGAATAACGCAATAGTGAATGTCAAAGCTTATATCATGTGTTCATTAAATATGTTAAAGAAAAAGTTTTGTTTTATTTCTTATATTCAATAATATTGTTATAAAATCCCTTATGATAAGTATCGTTACATTTAAATTTTACATGTTTCTCACATTATAATTTTCATATGTTAAATCGTATAATTTTAATTTAGGCCTCACATCAATGCTGTCCAAATATATAATTTCATTCCAAAAATACTATACTTATACTTATAAACCTCTTCAAAATCACATCCTTTATAGTTATTGCGCTTACTTTAATAATTGACTTAAAACTAATAGTGATCAAAATGTTTCCTTTACAAAAATATTGACATATTATAGTAAATTTATCAAAATCTTAAGCTCTACAACTCTGTCAATTATGAAGATCTGAAGACAACAAACCAATATTTAAGAATTTAAAGCTAGTTTCTTTCTGTTCTTAAAAAAATATATTCAGAGATAATTTAGGCCGGATTAAAAAATAGGTCCGCTGAATATATTTAAAAAAATGTACGAAAAACTATTTTCAATGAATTCTACACAATAGTTGTTGGTACGAGTATGTTGAAATATCACACCATTCGTAAGTAGTTTAGTAAAAAGTATATTCAATTTTAGGTATTTAAATCTATCAAGATGAACCAAATGCTGTATAAAAATATAACTTGCTTTGTGACTAAACAAAGCGCATGACTTCAATGTACCTATTGAGATCACAAACTTAAATATTAGCTTAAATAATAAATATTATTCAAAAGATATATCTTTTTTTTATTTAGTCTTGAAATATGATCCAAGTAATTAGTATTTTTTTTTAAATTTTCAAAATATTTGATTATGCCATGTTGAATTATTATATTTTTTTATAATAATTATAACTCATTGGGGCAACCTTTATCCTGTGACTTTATGAATACATAGCTTGTATTATTTATGTAAAATGTATTTATTGAAATTCACGAATAACATACTAACTTAAAAATTAAGTGCATAAATAAAAAACAAGTGTTTTATTTGTAGTTAACATAATTAATGCCGTTACTGGCCATAGTTATTATTCTTATTCCTAGAAGTAATTTAGTAAATTGGTCATTTGTTTTTCAACTTAGGTTTAACAGGACCAGAAAATTTCTCACAATGTGTGTAAAACCGCAGTAATTTAAAAACACTATTATCATCTTATTAGTAATATATCATCAAAAACTTCTACGTATAATAATTATTAGCGATGGGCCGAATATTCGTTTTAAAATTAGGCATATTCACCGAATATTCGTATTAGAAATATTCACCGAATATTCGTATTAGGCATATTCACCGAATATTCGTATTCGGGATATTCACCGAATATTCGTATTAGGCATATTCACCGAATATTACTTATTCCGTATATTCACCGAATATAATTACATTAAAGACTGCTACATGAAGTAGCACTTTAATGAAAATACTATTATGTACTTGTACAATTGTAGTATATAATACCATAGACATATAGCCGGTAAACTTTTAATAATATTAATATGATTTAAATCAGGAAGGCTAACAACTGAGCCTTATCCAAGGCCTTCTGTTTCATGATATTATGTAGCATTCATTTATTATGACATAGTAAGTACACCAAGTAGTCCTACAGGAAAAAAAATGAACATAATACATTTTCAAACTTGATTCGATTATGATCAAATCTTTTCAACATTATAAAATAGTATATAAAACACCAATGGACAGGCAATACAGCACCAAAACAGTTGGTCATACAAAGTTAAAATTCGGAGGGTGTGTTAATGAACAAAGGTATCCCCTAAATATAACGCCTAAGAGTGCAGTGCGAGTTAAAGTTGTATAACAAATACCATTACGCGTAGTCGCTGGAAGTTCTCCTAGTCAGGAAGTAAACCAGAAAAATAAAAACATACCCTAATTAGCAGCTTTTTCCCCGTTACCATCCATGCCAACTTGCCCTAAAAGCTGCGTTACACTGGGTTCATTCAATGTCAGCACTGCGTGTGCCTCTACCATCACCACGAGGGAGTTACGAGCCTCTTCGTGAGGGATCCCGTGAGCTCGCGTCGCGTGGCTGTACCAGGCGCCGGTAGATGGCAGCACTGATACGCACCATTTGCAAGATAGCCTGGAATTGTTTATGGTATAAGTTTAATTATTTATCAAGTAATAGTATCTTTTAAATTACAATAGATAAACATAATTCATTTTGAGATCTTCATTATTAGTAAAGTAGATGATTTAATAATATATAATTTAAAGGGCAATTCGCACAATATCATCTAACCAGAAACTAAGTAAAGACTTGACTGATAGAAAACATGTTATTATAGTTTTAAATACAAACAAAAGATATTTTAATAAATAAATAATGCCGGACATTTCACACAGCATCATCAGGCTCCAAAGTAAGCAGAGCTTGTGTAATGGGTACCACATTGCATGACTGATTTACTACCTCATTTTTTTTGTAAAAACATACTTATTATACATAGAAACACCCAAACCCGAGACAAATACTTGCAGATCATATAAACATTTGTCCCGCGCGACACCTTCTGCGTCTCAGCCGAACCCTGGCCCACTGCGCCAGAGATCGTCACTTTATAGCACCCAGACCAAGAAAAATCACCTAATGTTCAGCACACAATGGTTTAACCAGGGCAGAAGGCAGAGCTTCTACCAACTGAGCAATAATTGATTATGCTTTCAATCTCATATCACTGCAATATCTGTCATTGCACTCGTTTGTGGAATGAAATAACTAATGTGATACAACTGTTGCATTTCTAATCAAGACCTTGCAAAAGAGTTGCTGTCCTTTTTAAACTTATGGAGATAGTAAGTCTAAATAAGTAGGTGTTCGGAAACGGTGTAGTTAATGAAAACAGTGGCTATGGCTATACGGGCTTCGTAGCTAAGTGCTTAGTACTTGTAACTAATACTAAGTCCAAAGTAACACAACTCAAGGTGAGTTGGTTTGTGAAGAGGCTTGCCTAGTTATTCTTTGTTTCGATATTTCGTGAGTCAACGTGAGTTTTTATATATATTGCCGTGAAGTGGACGATATTTTGTTTAAAAGACAAGTGAATATTTTTTTTTCCGAAAAGTCCATAGACAATATGTTAATAAAAAATATAAGCGGCCACATTTTTATAGGCAACCTGGTAGATGTATATTCTCCTAATCATAAATGTGTGAAAATTTGGTTTTTAGCAAACACTTAATGAATGCATTAATTCTGCAGCCGGGTCTCGTACTATAAAGGGAGTGCTTTCATGCTTCAAAGAGAATGTCACAATGTCAATCCTGGCAAAATAGTTAGTCTATGATCTTTTTATGACATAAGAACTTTTTTAAATTTATTAGTTAAATCTTTGTTTCTATTCTGTAGACAACTATCTTCATTTTAAATTTTGACTTATTATTAATTGTGCATTTTATATCAGATCAATCAGAATCAATTGACAATTTTATTATATTAAATTTCAAATAGGTATTTATAGTGACATTGTATTTGGTATAATGATAAAAATATGTTAAATATGCAATACTCAGGCAAGATATGCAGCTCTATTATTAATAATTCTATCTTATGTATATTATACCATGTCTTTTGTGAATAAACATACTGAATACCAAAACTCAGCCCAAGAACTTATTTACTCATATGTTTAAACTTAAAATTACCTGTTTGTGACATGCCTAGACTTCACATGCCTTCGTCTATACCCCCAGCTGTTATAGACTCGAGGGCAGAATGGGCAAGGGAATGATGGACTGGCATAGCATGTATTGTTTTTGGCATCTGAAAAGGTCAAGGTTAAAAAGGTATTATTCACTAGCCCCTGCACATGGCTCATCAAGATCTGTTCAGATGTTTCAAACAAACAGACTGAAACTCTTTTGTATTTACAATATCACGTTAATAAGATCTGCACAGGTGCCAAATTCCTTAGCACTTAATTAAGTAAATCATAAATATAGGAATGCACAGTGTTATTCAAATTATTTTAAAGTAAATTTGAAACTTTGATATTTAACTTGGCATGTTTTAATACTTAGTCAATAACTACATGTAACGTCATGTACAAGTTTAACTTTGTACTTTGCCTGTTGTTCTATTAATTTTATACTACTTACTACCTGGGTATTGTCGCTCCACAGAGCATGTGGAGAACCTAGACTTGAAAGTTAATTGTGTACTATATATTGATCATCACAACTATCTAGATGTAACATTCTTATTTTATCTAAAACTAGTGTCTAATACCTATAATAATAGTGAACAGTGGGGCGATTATGGAACTTTGATACTATCAAAACATTGATACTAATAGCTTTCAGTTACTATTGATGAATTGGTACTACGGATCGCTGCGATTTCTATCGGCTTCTTTCGCTAGTTGCAATGTGAAGTTGGTGTCAAACTATAACTCGACCCATTTACAAAGTACGATTGTGGTAGGAAACATGTTTAGCGTACTAAGCATTTAAATACATCGTATATGATTGATTGAAATAATGCCTATTGCTAATCGAAATTTATAGACATTGATGCCGATTGCTAATCAAAACTGATAGACATTGATTGTATCAAGAGTTCTAGAGTTCAAGAGATAAAATACTTATGAATTTTTAAATACATACTTATGATACTTTTTAACACCCAGACACAGAACAAACCATCACATAAATATTTGTTCTGAGAGGGAATCAAACCCTTAACCTACAACGCAGAAGGCAGAGTTTCTACCAATTGAACTGACAGGCCAGTCATCTTACAAGTGATGATTTAATTTTGGCTATGATACTCACCTTTGCAATTATGTGCTTCACTTGAAACAGAATTGAGATTCTCTGTTGTAATACTCAGAGACTCGACAATAGTACCACTCTGCAGTACTGTTTCCACCTCTTTATCAATCTCAACACTGTCTTTATCATCCTCAATATCAATAATGTTCTTCTCATTGAGTAAATTGATGCAAGGTTGTGTACTGCTTACTTCACTTATCCATTTCTTGACATTGCGATCGGTTGATCCAGTGGTACACACAGTCTTACTTGATAAAGACTTCTGGCTAACTGGGTATTTTTTCTCTATGTCTTCAAGGAGAGCTATATCTGTGTCATTGGTGTTTTCTCCAGAATAGTCAATCAGAGGTGAGTCAATTGGTTCTACTTTTGGGACAATGTTCTGAGGAATCACAAAATCGTAATTTAATGACAGTGAAGATTAGTTTGTCTTAAACTCATACTCAACCCAAATTCAAATGTTTTTTTTTTCAATAAATACAATCACAAGAATCACATTAAAACGCCTAACATACTGGTGAATTTAGGTGCCAATTGCTCCTAAGCCAAGCTCGAGAAGAATCGTCAAGAAACTCGTCTTGGCTTTTTTATATGAATTTATAAAATGTGTTCAAAAGTGGGACAGACGGTGGCATAGAAAATCATAGGCACTGTGACATAATGATCACACAATGTGTTTACTCACAATATTTTTGGCAGCATCCAAATTCACATTTGCTACAGCTTCAGGCTTGACTAGATTTTGCTTTTTAACCCGATTATTGTTGTCTTCATGCACACTTTTCTTGCGTTTTTTTGACTGTGTTGTAGCTGTACATTTCTGAAATACAATAGAAATTTAGTAAAAAATCATAATATTTAAGTACAAGTACTTAAAAACAAGTGCAAACATATTAGGTAGATAAAAATAATACTCACGTCGTCATCATCTTTAGCCTCACTGCCAGTAGATAATCCACAAATCCTCAGGGTTTCTGCGGTCTTCAAGAGAACAGGCAAAAATTCCTCTGTAACATTCACCTCCCCATAGTACATAAACGTCAGCAGAGTCCGTAGAGAGGCATTATTGATGTCATGGAGCACTATAATTGGATCTTTGTGGGGGTTTTGCTGTAAAAACGCGTGGGTGTCAATCGATATCCTATCAAAACATCAAAACGCGATGTTTAAATCAGAACATACCTGGAAAATACTCCTGAATACCGCGCTGTTTGCAGATAGAATAACCTTGTGAGCCTTGAAACTTTGCCCATCAGATACCAATGTTACGTCTGATAGGCCTTCGTCTTTGAACAACTCTTTCACGTTAAGTAGGATATTATTTTGATATCCATTCCACTTTAGACTTATCTCTTGATTTGCCATAACGCGTTTTTATTCATGCGTGTACATAAATAGGAAATGCATCAACCAAATTCGAAAGAAAATAAACAAAAATAAATAACAGAGAGGGATGATGCGAAATAGCCCGCAAATGCCCGCAAAGGAAAACAATCAATACTAACGCATAGACAAGACTCTAGTGAATGTCATCATTGCTGTCATTGTCAAGTCAACGAAACATCGCAATACAAGTGTTCTAATACGCATAACGAGAATGACAATAATTTACAAAATTAGACTGATAAGCTACTAGCTAGGTAGCACTAAAATCAAATTGAAAATTGAATTTCTTAATTTACACATTTTGAGAACATAGGATCTTATTTATTATGTCGATGAAAGCACCGATACTGTTTCGATTCATATAGAGAATCTTCATCAGGGTGAGTACAAAATGTACAGTACAACTCACGAAAATTTTGAATTCGAAATAGATCACATAAAAAAAACTCAGCGATGTTTTTCGCTACCAAACGCGTTAGTGCGTTATTGTGTTAATATAGTGCCAGTGCAGTACATAAACTATCTACCTTACAACAATAGTTTATCTAATCATTAACTACTACTAAACAGTGGGTTCTGTACTAATTGACACAAAACACGCACTTGAACCACTAAACAATTAATCCCTAATCCATTACTAGTTTATAATCAGTCTGGCACTTTACAAAATCCTAATAATCTAGCCTTGCGTTACTGAGTAATGTTTTGTAATACCTACCTACTCGTAGTAGGATTATCTACTGCATAATAATTGTGCTACCATTATAATCACTTTAAAACGTTTAAAACAGACTAACTCACTATTGACGTTAAAATAGGCTTGACTTTAGTTGTGCGTCGCAGGAATTGGAGGGTGAAAAGACTCACATCTGGTAGGGTTTTGCTTCCTGATTACATTTTACCAGTAATAACACTAGGTTATTTTTAGTTTACAAAAAATAATAAAACATTTTTAACCTCACAAATCAGATAAATTAGATAAAACTACGTAAAAATTGACAGATAATAATCAACTTCGTCGTATTTCTTGTCTATGGTTTAATATGTTGTGTGCAAAATTGATGTGAACGAAACGTAAAATCCTGTCAGTGATTTTGTTATGGCTTCTTTCGACGACTTTGGCTTATCTTCACTTCACTTGGCTACTTATCACCTATCACTAGGTAGGTTATGTTGGAATATAGAAAAAAACGCGCAAGGCGAGCGAAGCGTGCCGCGGCAGCGGCCGCCGCAGCGCCAGAAAATAATACAAGGTTACGGTATATCTCACTTGGTTACTTATCACCTATCACTAGGTAGGTTATGTTGGAATATAGAAAAAAACGCGCAAGGCGAGCGAAGCGTGCCGCGGCAGCGGCCGCCGCAGCGCCAGAAAATAATACAAGGTCACGGTATATCTCACTTGGTTACTTATCACCTATCACTAGGTAGGTTATGTTGGAATATAGAAAAAAACGCGCAAGGCGAGCGAAGCGTGCCGCGGCAGCGGCCGCCGCAGCGCCAGAAAATAATACAAGGTCACGGTATATCTCACTTGGTTACTTATCACCTATTACTAGGTAGGTTATGTTGGAATATAGAAAAAAACGCGCAAGGCGAGCGAAGCGTGCCGCGGCAGCGGCCGCCGCAGCGCCAGAAAATAATACAAGGTCACGGTATATCTGATCTTTGTTATATTTGTTGTCTGTGATATATCATGTTGTGCAAAGTTGATGCGAACGAAACGTAAAAAACCTGTCATGTGTCACTGTAACCAAATCAAATCAAAACCGCGCCAAATCTCGCGATAGGTTACAAATGTTTTTTTTTCTCATTTGTGCATCTACCTTTATCTTGGGAGCTTTACCAGGGGTGAGGTGGACCTCTCCCTCCCCCTCCTTGGTAATTTAAACTAGATTTGTATCAATAATTTTTTTTGAGGTTAGGTTAAATTTATTCAAATATCTCGAGAACGGGGAAATACCTAGTATGGGGGTGGTACCAGGGGGTAGGGAGGGTCCCCCCCCTCCCGCCCCCATTTTTTTTTTTTTAATTGGCTTGCGACGCACTACTAAAGTTTAACCGGTGAAAATGCTTTCGTATGCCCGCCGTCTGCCCGGATGTTCTCCTATAAAGGTCGCATTTCTCCACCGATTCTCATGAAATTTTGTGAGCAGGTTCTATAACTATATAGATTTTTTTTGTCGATTCCGTTTTTGGAAAGATATGGGGGTTAAAAACGTAAAAAAGTTATATTTCAGTCATTTCGAAAAATGTTCGCGAGGTCTACACAGAGCACAGAGAGCACACAGAGCACACAGAGCTCACAGAGCCACTAGTTATTTAGTTTATTAAAGCGTAGCATAGCATATAGCGCGTAGCATAGTATGTAGCTCGTAGTATAGTACGTAGCGAGTAACGTCGTGTGTAACGTGTAGCATAGTACGTATCACGTAGCATAGTACGTAACGCGTAGCATATTATGTAGCGCGCAGCATAGTACGTAGCGCCGTATGTAGCGCGTAGCACAACAGTGATACGTAAACCGGAGTGGTTATTGCATTATTTAGTATAGAAAGGAGTTCAGAGTGAAGTAATGTTTGTATGAAAATTACTACGCGAGCAAAGCCATGAGGAATCACACTAGTCTACTGTAAATTATAAGCTAGTAGACACGGTACTTATGTTGCCCTGAAATTATAGTTTATCGTTATCAATAAATAAGCTGCTGTCGAAATGTCAAACTTTAGTCAACCGACGTCCTTTCCAAGAGTTGTTGACTCCATGCGTTACAACCAGATCAACCAATAATTAATATTACATACTTACTTGAAAATGAGTTTAATGTATATGTTCGTTTTCGTTAGTATTTTCATACGCTATGCATTTGCAAACCATAGTATTGATTTTCAAAGGACAGATTTACAGATTCTTGAAGATGCCCGACTAGATACGGTAAGTTACTAGGTATCCTACTTTCTATCCTACCTACGCTAGTATCCAACTTTGTTAAATTTGAATCTTCAGATAGTAATAATAATTTTAAAGGTGTCTGGTAGAGATTGCTGTCAGCGATAAACCCGCCCGTTGTATTGCCTTTAATTTTTTTGTATTTTTTACGTGTAGTAGTTAATAAAGATAATGTTACATTAAAAATGTTCCGATTCCGGTTAGTACTACATTATCCAAACACCTTAGTAATTTTCAACAGTCGCGTCGACAATGCCAAGCGAATATACGAAGGAGATAATATATGAGTACTTGATTCATCCTTCATACACTTATCTCAAGTAGGTATACCCTACTTGACTACCCTACTGTCAATATATAAAATAACTGGTATTTAAATCATTGACAATCGCAACAAATGTCATCATTGTATTGAAAGCATTACATGCATTAGAGCCTGTCCAGATGGAGCGTTGAGCGCGTAAACATTCGCGCGTTCTCCAGATACTAGAGCTATATACATCGCGTCCAGATGCCTACGCGCGTTTCTTAACTCGTGCGTAAAACGCGTGTAACGTGACTCGGACTCGGACGCGCGGAATCTCGGTCGCGCGTAACGCGCGCGAGCGCCGCGCGAGTTGAGATACTCAGGCGCCATTGCTGCGTCCAGAAGCACGCGCGAGTCTGTGGTAAGTGGACGTATTTAGTGCAAAATGGAGCTTGATAATTTTGATACCTACGAAACTTTTTATTGACAAAGTTGAAAAAGAGTAGCCACATGGGATATGGAATATTTCGATTATTCTAATATAGAGTCATAAGGCGGAATAACTAGGAAGAAATAGTCGAGACTTTTTGTGAAGCTTTCAACTTCCTTATCAATAAATGTCATCATTGTGTTGAAAGCATTACATGCATTAGAGCCTGTCCAGATGGAGCGTTTTACGCGCGAGTGCTCTCGCGCGCTTAAATTATATTGCGTCCTGATGCCGCGTTTTACGTGCGCTTCTACGCGCGATGTGTATGGAGGGACCCAGGGACAGTTATGAACATGGAGCCAGATAAAGCAGTTGTGATGTGGCTTGCATACCGTCGACAGAAACGTCGTAAGCAAAGAGAAAGTCGAAAGCTTCAAAAACGTTTCGACTACTTATTTCTTCCCAATTACTCCGTTTTATGACTCTATTAGAATAATCCAAATATTCAATATCCCATATGGCTACTCTTTTTTCAACTTTATCAATAAAAAGTTCCGTAGGTACCTATCAAAATTATCAAGCTCCATTTTGCACTAAATACGTCCACTTACCACGGACTCGCGCGTACTTCTGGACGCAGCAATGGCGCCTGAGTATCTCAACTCGCGCGGCGCTCGCGCGCGTTACGCGCGAGTCGAGAGTCCGCGCGTCCGAGTCCGAGTCACGTTACACGCGTTTAACGCACGAGTTAGGAAACGCGCGTAGGCATCTGGGCGCGATGTATATAGCTCTAGTATCTGGAGAACGCGCGAGTGCACTCGCGCGTAAAACGCTCCATCTGGACAGGCTCTAAGCGCGCGAGAGCACTCGCGCGTAGAACGCTCCATCTGGACAGGCTCTTAATACCTATGTGTATAAACCGCATTGACAATGAATAGGTAGTTACCGATGATTTTATTGATTTTATCGATTATATAAGTTTAAAAGAGAGATTTTCTAGTATTGTCTTTTTAGTGAAAAAAGGAAATATAATTTTGTAAACATTATTTAACACTTTTGTTTGTGATAATCTCAAAGAAAGAAGAGAAGAAAGAAATTTTGACATTATAGAGCATGTTGGATTGTACCAGCAGTAATTGACATTTAAACAGATACACACTTATTTTAACTATTATTGTCTTGTTTGTAAATTATTGTGTTCTAACGTATTTCGTAACTTTATCTAATTAGGAATTTATCTCGATAAACCATACTAATTATACTTATTCTGCAACGCCCTCACAGGGCACAATGTTACTATACTCACAGCATTGTTTGTTACACCTAAGCTGAATGTAAATTGAAGCAAATAAATGAAATGAAAATTAAAATACATGGATACATGTTACCTTTTTAAACATGATCCTTTTACAACTTGGATGTTGATAAAATTTGCCACGTAGGCAGGTACAACGCGTACAAAGCCATTAGCAGTCACTAGTAGCAGTAAGTTTAACATATTTTCCACAGTTCAGCCTTATAAAAAAATACGGGTACCCCTGCGAGATCCACCGCGTATACACTGAAGACCGTTACATCCTGGAAATGCATAGAGTACCCCACGGAAAAGATCAGACCCCAGGGCCAAGACCGGTTGTGTTGTTACAGCATGGACTATTGTCGTCCTCCGCTGAATGGGTGCTTATGACACCTGGGAAAGGTCTTGGTAAGTCTTTGAAATTGATTATCATCATGTAACACATCACATACCCCGAAAAAATTTGGTACCAGATATGCGTCCAGATACCGTGAGGATTGTGTGTCGTAATCATGATCGAGTAGTTAGTGAGAGTGAATCCAGTGGCATGGCTTATATTCGCAGTAAAAGACTGAGGAAGAGGGTAGAACGTTTTAACTTCCAATAACATCTACCCTCCTTTGAGGGTACCTAGTTTATTTCGTGATCACAGCGGATGCAACTGTGCCGAAATATTGGGAAGCAGAAAACTCACATTATTATGGTCAATATCCCGTTTTCGAGTAAAAAATATGTTAAAAACCATGACAGTTTCAAAAGTTACATCATGTTAAAATTTCGCACTACCGTAGAGCTGATGAATAAATGTTCTATGTCGACGAATAGTAGGTAGTAACACAGCTGCAGAAACTTTTGTCTCCAGCTAAAGAACGGTTCCGCTTACGTTACGTTTAAGAAGTCGCAAACGATCGAATTAGAGTTTTTGCCATTTAGATAGCAAAATAGGTTTTTGTGTAGTTACCGAAACACATACAGAGCCGAAACATGATGGGTTGAAAAAGAACGATAAAAGTTTGAAAAGATCTAGAACTCTGTATGGTGGGAATCCTAAGCCTCTTAGCTATACGATGATGTAGTTGATAGTTGAAACTAATAATAATAATAATAAATAAGCCCGGACATTTTTCACACAGAATCATCTGGCCCCAAAGTAAGCATAGCTTGTGTTATGGGTACCACATGACTGATATACTACATATATGTAATTTTTTTTGTATATACCTACATACATATTATTACATAGAAACACCCAGACCCGAGACAAATACTTGCAGATCATACAAACATTTGTCCCGCGGCGGGAAGCGAACCCGCAACCTCCTGCGTCTCAACCAGACCATAGCCCACTGCGCCAAAGAGGTTGTCTAAACTAAACTAAACTAAATGAAAAGTCCAAAGTTCACTAGTGTCGTATGTACTGAACTTGACACTGACTTGACTTGAAATCAATTACAAAACATTAGTGTTCGCTAACTTTTAAACCGACTTCGAAAAAGGAGGAGGTTCAAATTCGACTGTATTTTATTATTTTTTTATGTATGTTACTTCAAAACTTCCTCATTTTTAAACCGATTCGAAAAAAACTGATTTCATGTGAAAGGATAAACTTCCCGATTGGTCCCATACAAATTTCATAAAAACCGGTTCAGTAGTTAGGTTTTTAAAAAAAAAAACTGAAAAAAATATGTCATCCACTTAGATGAAACGAAATTTTTATATTTTGCTTTTTTATACATGAAGTTGGTTGTCTTATTAGTTTTAAAACGAAATTATTACCAACGCTTTGCATGGCTTTTCAATTGCGGGCGGGAGGGTGGTGTATGCGTCTGCACCGTGTCTAACTTATTAGGAATTGATTGGTGGATTAGTACTCAATATTTGTCCATTTGTTCAATGTTTGGTACAAAAGACTGTGAAGTAAGATGGTGAAGAATAACGCGGTGCCGGGTCGGCAGATGGTAGCGAAACTGGCATGTTGAAGCAACTGTGCATATTTGCGTGGCAAAAATGTAGAACTGCTGTGTCAGTTGTAAACCTGAACAACGTTGTTGTTGTATTTGCAATGTTTGTAAAGAGCCACAGTAATTTGCGGATCAATTGCGGTTGCTGGATGTCATTATGTAATACATTATGTACTTAATACTTTTCGAGTTTTTAGTTTTTGAACAAGCTCCCTCACGATGTTTTCCTTGTTTGTTCCGAGGCAAACATCCCGTAATTATTTTGGTAGATGATAGATTTTAAATTGCAATTCAAGTATTTGTAGGTATTCGTATGTGTATTCAAGTACCTATTACACATCAAGTGCGCAGCTCATATCAAATAAATAAATAAATTTATATAAAGTCAAGGTTTCAATAGCATTGGTTTAAATTACAAAAATAAAAACTACAAACAGCACCTTAAAGGCAATAAAGCTATGTTTCGACTTGTATTAACATTTGCAGAAGTTGACTTCTGCAAGTAATTTTTAGAATGAAAGGCGTAACTGCAAGATTTCTATCAACCATAAACTTGCCCAAGGAATTAACAGGAAATACTTACTAGTACTATTTATAAACTATTTTATAAACTTAGCTTTGAATGATATAAATAAAATAAATAAGACGACCGCCTGTGCCGCAGTGGGACCCGTCGTGGGACAAATGTTTGTATGATGTGCAAGTATTTGTCTCGAGTCTAGGCGTTATTCTATGTATTTACAAAAAAAATTATATTAGTAGTCATGTACCCTTTTTCAGCTACATTTAGTGCGATCTATCCCAAGTGTGCCTGGCAGACTAGCAATACATTTTTATTTTTTCTACTTGTCCAATGTATTTATGGTGTGCAATAAAGTATTTTCTATCTTCTATCTACCCATACCACAAGCTCTGCTTACTTTGGGGCTAGATGACGATGTGTGAAATGTCCAGCATTATTTATTTATTATTAATTGACAACATCTGTGGCGCAGTGGCCTTGAGACGCAGAAAGTTGTGGGTTGGATTTCCGCCACGGAAATGTTTCTATGATCTGCAAATATTTGTCTCGGGTCTGGGTGTTTTCAATGTATATATTTTTACAAAAAATGACACAGAGCAAAATATTTTTGCACTGCTTAATTTGTTTCTAGATGATGCTGTGTAAAATGTCCAGCATAAATTAAATATTTAATTATATTTCCATTGCAGCCTACATTCTAGCTGACGACGGCTATGACGTCTGGATGGGCAACGCACGTGGCAACACATACTCCCGAAGACACGCCACCCTCAAACCCGAATCAAAAGCCTTCTGGCAGTTTAGCTGGCACGAAATAGGCTACTACGACCTGCCAGCTATGGTCGACTATGTTCTCAATGAAACTGGGGTCAAAAAGATACAGTATGTTGGGTTTTCTCAAGGAACTACCGTCTTTTGGGTCATGACATCAACGAGGCCAGAGTATAATGATAAAATTGTCGCTATGCAAGCATTAGCGCCGATAGCTTTCGTTGGCAACATTAGGAGCATCCTAATAAGGTTTATTGGCCCGTTCACAAACTCATTGGAAGTAAGACTCTTTTCCAATTATTTACCCATAATATATTAGTGTAGCTACTTACTATGCCCGTTTTCACTAACTCTACAAGATACTTAATCGGATTCCCAAATTAAAAAGAAGTAGCCTAAAGCAAAAAAAACTTCAGTTCTATATGTAGTAAACTAAAACTAGTTTTATTATTTATATTACCTGTGCTTCCTACAAAACCGAAAAAAGTTTTTTTTAATAATATTCATAATAAAATTTAATAAATATACTACAAAGAAAAAAATACTACAAAGCACTACCTACTTTTTCATGAATGGCATGTGTCATGAGAATGACAATTTTGCCAAATGTCAAGTGTTTATATTGTTTATAGTATGATGTCACACAATCGTATCTTGTCGTTCGTCATTTGTTATTTTATATAAAATGGCGTCTGTGTATAAAAAATAATTATATGGCTTATTTGTCCCAAATCACAAGAAACACAAAGCTTTTATTCCAATTATTCACACCCAAGTCAATAAGTCTAGCATTAATTATATAACGACACCAAAATTACTAATAAAAACCGGAAATAACTTGAGAAAAATAATAATATAAAAACGTAATGTTTATTTTGCAAGACGGCCAAAAAAATCTTATTTTCTTCCTATAATGGCATCTGTCTTGTTGATAATTTTGTCAGTGTCAAGTGATTGTTTGGTTATAAAGTCTTAGTCGATAGTCATTTTCCTATTCTAAAAATCATCGCGGAATGGCCGTCTAGTACTTTATCGGGATTTCTCGTCGTACAAATCACATTGCAACATAATACATTTATAATGAAATGTTAATACTTGTGTAATGAAGTCACAATTTATTCATAAAAATTCCGCTAAGACTACTAAATTAAACATGCAATAACATGAGGAAAAACAATGAATCTAGAAGTGCTAGTATAGAATTGACAAACGAAGAAACCATAAATAATCTAGACACTATTTAAAGTTCTGTAACCGATTGCACAGTGCTGTCAGGTTAGTGAAAGAAGTGACAGATGGAAAACAACCGTTCAGATGGCCGAGACAAATTTCACCTCACTTTCACTCCTGCGGAAAGATCTTCTTCGTTAATGGCATGTGTCTTATGATGAAAATTTTGCCAATGTCAAGTGTTTAGATTTTTCATGGTAAGACGTCACAAAGTCGTATGGTTGTCGTGCGTTGTTTGTTATTATATAAAAATTGGTGTCTATTTATAAAATAATTATACGGATTATTTTTGCTCGAATCACAAAGAAACACAAAACTTTAATTCAAATTATTCACACCCGAGTCCATCTCTCTCCTAATAGCCCTATAGCGTGCCCATCATCGGCAAATTAGCATCTCTTCCCGCGATAAATGACGACGTAATAACGCTTAGAGTTTCAAAAATGTTGGTAAAGTCGGTAGTAATGTTTTTCACGAGAAAAAAAATCGATACAGACAAAAATCACTCAACACTTTTTGCTAGCAAACTCCTTACTCTGCGACCAAGTTAGGTTTTCCCTCCTTATTTTGAAAATTTAAATTTTTTGTTACAATTTGTGCGTTTAATTTTTTTGGTTACTGGTTAAACCTCTCCTTGCAAAGTTTAAAATATAGAAACATATATAGGTATATGGTGAAATTATATGGAAAATAATCACGGCTAGTAAAAAAATTTAGTCAAAATTATTTTATTTTGCCAACTACCTAGATGGTTTTGAATTGGTTTGGACCTGACCATTAATTTTGATCTTCACTGGCTTCAAAATCCCTCGCTGTGCGTATTTATTTTAGTTATTGATTTGTGTAGATCCTCTTAGCAGGTTGGTAAAAACGGGCATAGTGACATATCATCTTTGATAGTGACCTACCATTTTATAGTCATTGCATACGAATTTTTGCAATTACAGTGCAATAATGTATTCCGCTTCCTTTTTTTATACTAGCAAGTGTCCATACGGTAATTACAAAGGTGGACAAATTAGGCTTTCTTTACTTAGGCACTACCGCTTGTCACTATTAGTAGTGTAGCGAAATTGTACTTTCCGTGCCACTACTATTCTTATTGGCTGATTAAAGGCATATTATAAAATCTCGCGTGGAATACCACATTACCAATGGCACTACTAATACTAATATAGGTCTGTCAGGAGCATTTGGACAGATTCTCAGCTGGACATATTAGCGATTGGACAGAATAGAGCCAGGAGAAAAAGTTAAATCAGATCGAAACTAGTTGGTTAGGTTATGTTAGAGAAGGCGAACGAGCAAAGCGAGCGTGCCGCGGCAGCGGCCTCGAAGGGCCAGAAGAATATAGTTCATCTGTCTAGATACATAGCTCTGTCCAGTTGCTAATGTGTTAAGCTGAGAATCTGTCCAGATGCTACGGAGGCATTTAGGTTAGGTTAAGTTAGTCAATGTCTTTAGTAACTAGGTTTCTACTCACAAAAGGTTCTCTCGTGCCACGGGAAATAATATTTTTCGTGAAACTACTGGCAACAGTGTGGTGTCACAGGAAATGTACTTTTACCCGTAGCACTACCAGTAGTGGCACGGGAAAGTAAAATTTCCCTTCACTCTACTAGTAGTGCCAAGAGGTACCTAGTGCCTAAGAAAAGAAAGACAAATTAGTTATTTAGAAATCTTCGAATTGTCCGAAACTAATCATCAATGATTCATTTCAGACAATCTTCAAACTACTGGGAACTAACGAACTCCTCTCCAACGGGAAAATCAATGAAATAGCTGGACAGCATCTCTGCATCGAGGAAGCCATTACACAAGTTTTATGTACGAACTTGCTGTTCCTGATTTGTGGGTTCAATGACGAGCAACTGAACAAGGTTACGTTCAAGAAAATTTAATAATATTGACGGCTACTGTGGCGCAGTGGGCAAAGGCCTTCCCGAAACACAGAAGTTTTCGGGCAGGACTTCGCCCGCCCGAATCGGGAAAGCGGGAATCGAACCCGCAAGTTCGATTCCCGCTGCGGGACAAATGATTGAATGATCTGCAAGTATTTGTCTCGGGTTTGGATGTTTTTTTATGTATAATATGAATGCATTTCCAAAAAAAAGTTTATAAATAGTATCAGTCATGTGGTACCTACCCATAACACAAGCACTGCTTACTTTGGAGCTAGATAACGAACATAGATGATTGTTGTCTAGGTGTAGGTGTGAGAAGAGTCAGATGGTTTTGTGAGCATTATCCGCTAATCTTTATTTATTACTAGCTGCTGCCCGTGGCTTCGCATACATGGTACATGGAAAGTAGCTGATATCCGTCTTCAAGATACAATCTCTGTGCTTACGTTATTTCATTAAGATCTGTTCAGCCGGTTAACTACGAAAAGGTCACATACATACAGTCAGACAGAAAGTCAGATAGACTTTGGACTTAGACTTAGACTTTAGATTGAAGATTGGTGCTCTCCAATGTATGGAGAGCACCGATGGTCTGGTAGTAATGAGTCCGCTTTCTGGTCCCTAAGGTCTTGGGTTCAAATACGAACCGAAACCGATAAGTTTTTTGTGTTCAAAAAATGTTTAGGCGCTATACCAGTGCCACTCTCAAACGGTGTCGTAGAACCTAAAAAGTTCGAAGACATGTGTCAGTTGCACAGAGTAACCTCTGAGCCACTTTAATCCTTTCATCACACTGATTTTAAATAACAAGTGACACGATAAAAAGAGGAAAAAGTATGGTTTATCATTATTATTTTGGAGATTGTGCTACGCCGTAGCACCACCGCTACGTATGCGGTTTAAGAGACCTTCGGGTTCGATCCCCAGGACAAACATTTGTGAGATGAACAAAGATGTTTGTTCTGTGTCTGGATGTTACAGATATCGCACTAATTTACATCTATATAAGTATTCTATCAGTCATCTGTTATTCATAGTACAAGCTTAGTAATAGAAAACTAGTTCACCAAACTAATAATTTATAGTAAGTTTAAACACGCGCTTATATTATCTATATATTAATACGTGAAGCAAAAACTTTGAATCCCTTTTTACAAAAATATAAGACGAAGGAGTATCAAATTTCGCACACTTATCCCACTTTCCTACTCCTACTATTATTATAAACGCGAAAGTTTGTATGTATGTTTCGTTACTCTTTCACGCAAAAACTACTGAATGGATTTTAATGAAACTATATAATAATATAGCTTATACATCAGAAAAACACATAGGCTATAATTTACAAAGATATTAAACTACTAGCTGGTGCCCGCGACTTTGTCTGCGCAGGCTTAGTACTTTGTGTAATTCTAACGGTTTTTGTAGCGCACGCCAGAATAGCTCGCAGATGACAGATTTTTTTCCTTATTTGACACATATCGTAACATTTTGGACAATTCACTTAAATAAGGAAAAAAATCTGTCATCTGCGAGCTATTCTGGCGTGCGCTACAAAAACCGTTAGAATTACACAAAGTACTAAGCCTGCGCAGACAAAGTCGCGGGCACCAGCTAGTAGTTTATATAGAGAAGGAATGCAGAATGCTATTTTTGTTTAATTATGCTTAAAATATACATTAATTATTAATTGATTATGGTCGAATTTTGACCAGTGGGCGACCACTAGTATGTAAAATGGGGGTTATAAAAAACCTGCCCTTGCATCTATCTACATAATCTGTACAGCGTAAATTAGAACTTGTTACTCACTTACAGGATGCTGTCCTCCCTGGGACAGTATTAGATGAACCAGATTAGCCAAGCAAAGCAACCACATAATATTCTCTCAGTCTAGTCAATAGTATCAAAGTTATGGTCCAATACAAAATACACTTAGAGCGTGTCGTATCATCTTTTTACTTTCTAATATGTCTTTTGTGGGGACAGGAGTGACGTAAGCCAAGCGTTTTGCTTACAAGACGATATAGCGCTCCGACGGGCGGCGTCCCGCTGGGGCAGCGGGCAGTGCGGCAGTCACCGCGCTCCCGTCGATCTAGAAAGTTGTCACCAAACATATCGCAGAAATAAATGCGGTTCACACAATCTACATTTTTATTTGAAGAACGTGAACCTAACCCAAACAGGCACTTCAACATTAATCTCATACTATTCAACATAGAACTACAGTACAGACTCACATTTTTATAATCACCATCGACCTGCCCTTTCCCTACTAAGTAGGGTCGGCACAACAGTTGCCAACAAACCCCTAGAACCAGGATTAGTATCTTACCAGTTCTTCTCGGACTTGGGTTAGTAGGAGTTGGCACCTAAATCTACCTAGTACGTAAGACTATTCAAAGTGATCCTTGTGATTGTATTGAATAAAAATATTTGAAGAATGAATAAATCGCAAAAACAACGTATAAATAGGTATACCAACCAGTTAATAATAGGATAAGTAAAGGATAGTGGCCTATTAAGCATAAGTGGGAGTTGATATTCATTCCCTCGAAGAAGAAGCCACTTCTTTCTTTCACACGGCCCATCCATATTTCTTAAGCCAACCAGAAAAGCCTACCAACCCATCCAATGTATCTTCTATAATATATTTTAATTCACAGACAATGTTACCCGTCGTAATGGGCCATACCCCAGCTGGAGCTTCGACAAGACAATTAATCCATTTCGGTCAACTGTACAAATCCGGAAAATTCACCAATTTCAATCACGGATGGTACAAGAACCTTCGCCGTTACGGTAGTTTTAAACCACCTGAATATAACTTGAAGAATATTAAGACGCCGATATTTTTACATTACGCCGACAATGACTTATTGTCAACTCCTGACGATGTTAACAAGCTTTCCAAAGAAATTAAGAATGTTATCGGTCAATTTAAAGTGCCGATGAGTAGATTCAACCACTTAGACTTTGTGTTTGCTATCAATGCTACTGAACTTATCTATAACCGCTTGGTAAATATAATGGCCAATTTTAAATAAATAAACTATAATTAGGTACAATATATTTTATTTTCTACAACACATTTTACATTCACACTTAGACGTCTATCATTGATTTATTTAGTAGATACCTGATGAAAAAAAGAGTTAATTAGTTTGGGAATGGACGTGAAAAACATCCAATGACCTCAAAATCCAAAATAAGAAGGGAAATGAGTGCAGGAATTATGGGTTGCTCACGATACGGACCAAAATTGATTACCTAACTGACACTTTTGATTATAAAAATCTCACGTTATGGTTGGCGGGATAAACTACAAGAACTACTTAACCATTTATTATTAAATTTGGTTTACTGTGTGTAATTTGGTCAAACTTAAAAGATAGATTTTCTCGATTATTGACCTTAATATTTTTTTATTGCAAATTATGTTTTACTACTATAAGTTCCATATTTTTCTAACAGATAGCAGTGTAAGTTAACTTCAACTTATGTTGCTATCTAGGTTGCGTAAGTGTTTATTGGTTCAACGTATAAGAACTACTGTAACCACAACAACGCGTGGCCGAGCCAGTCGGCTAATTATATTGTTTGTATGTTCGATAAATATGTAAGTACACGTCATCCTAGGCAATGAACGCCAACAATCACGTTGACACACTATTTATACATTTTCCTTGTGTATCTACTATTCTGATACAACTTGTTACTCACAAAGTTCAACTCTGAACTAAATTTCGATGACAATGTAGTGCACGAGAGGACAGATTTGCTTGACTTCACTTTGTCGAACGATGCTTCAACGTCAGACCCCTGCTCGTTCAGGCGAAGTCGCCGCTCATTGACGATGCTAATCTCTCGTTTTACGATCGCTCCAAATTGATTATGAACTAAAACAGATTACATTTATTAATAAATCTATATATATAATTTTTATTTTTTATTTTGCTGTTAATAAATATTTATTGAATTTTTTGAATTTTTCGAAAAACTTGTTTCACCAACCGTCAAGTATCTAAATTCTGGTATAAACTTTAATTTACCTTTGGTTAGTACTTCGATGGGATCTTTCCGTTTAGATGTTTTTCCATTTTCAGCGTCATCTATTCCTGGTTCATTGCTTTTGTGAAGAACTTGTAAGAGGGATACGTGTTTGAAATTCTAAAACATATTTATTAAAATCTTTAGTTTGTTTTCCCAGAGATATCGATTTCAAGAATTTAAATTGAGTTGATAAAATCTCTTGTAATATAATATCTTGATATAATATAAATTTTATTACAATTATAAAATATACTTATTTTACATAGACGCATTACCGACCTCATTTTTGCACATTTTCATAGTAATAATCATTTCCGAATCAATAGCTTGAACCGTACTCTGACAATTATCCTCACAGGCAGATTCAAACGGCTTCGGTATCAGGGTCTGGTTGTACTTATCAGAGCAAAATAAACGCGCTCTCCACGGACAGCTCTTGTAAACATTCGCCAACTCTATTCTCAAAGAGTTGTTCTCATCCGTCAATCTTTCCACTTCCTCGATATGCCCGTTGCATTTTTCTTGTAAAACTTGTAGATTTTTCTTGTACGCTTTCATTTCTTCGTGGTCTTCTAAAAAGCATGTGTCACATGCTTTATCAATAAGTTTGGCATCCCTCTTTGTATTTTGAGTGATTTTACGTATCCCTTTGATCTGATGTTTGATATCTTCTTTTGACTCATGTGATTTTGATATGACATTAGCATGCCTCAGTCTATTTACGTGTTTTGTATGGTATTGGTCATTTGCCGGCCAGGACTTGATGGTGTATTGTGAAGCTTTTTCTTTCGTTTCTGTTTTAGAACTGAAATCATTTAGCGGAACCCTGTTGTGTGAGGATATATTCTTTACAAACGAGGCCTGTTGAACAATTTCAGTTTGCCAGGATTTCGCGATGGATCTTACACTGTCTCCACTACTGGAGTCTGTTTGAAATTTGTCATACTTAGAAAGGTTGATATTGAATATTTTGCAAACAATAATTTGCCAAAAAATCTTGATGCTTTTCAAAGCTTCTAAACAGGTCTCGCATGGCCATTGGCTTGTTTGTAATTCTTCCTATAATTGAAAGAATCCAACGTTTAAACCCTATATACGAGTAGAACTAATAACTAAAAATATGCTAAGTTGCTGAGTAATCGATATTACTGGGAATTACTAAACATCCACAGCCTTACTATATGAATTACATATGAAAATAAATTAGTGCGAGTCGGTTGTTAATGCCAATTCATGGCCTATCGGCGGTCTGCTATCGTTCGGTAAAAAGTTACTTACTTCTACGAAGAACTTTTCAAATTTGTCATCTTGCTTCAAACAGTCTCTCATGGCTCGACATGATGTACAAATGTTTTCAAGCAGCACTTTCGACTTACAATTAGGATGGCATCGGGGAGCCACCTGAGTATGTATAATTTTGGATATAAGTAAAAACATACTGAGTACCGAGTGATCTCACTATTTATACGAACTTACTTGTTAATTCTTAATCATAGTTATAATATAGGCAAAGTTGCTCTTTGTGATATTTTTTATACGCATTGAACAAAATTTAAACAGCTCCGTATCTTACATTCTATGGGCAAACATGTCGGTGTGTGGAATAAATGCTAAGCATGTCTGCTTTTTCTAAGCATGTCATACGCTGCTAGATGCAATGTATGACTGGCTTCATAGCTCAATTGGTAGTAGCTCTGCTTTCTGTCCTGTACATTGAGGGTTTGATTCTCTCCCAGAACAAACATTTGTGCGATGAACGTAGATGTTTGTTCTGTGTCTGGGTGTTATAAAGTATCATAAGTATGTATTTAAAAATATATAAGCATTATATCAGTCATCTGGCCCCTGCAGTTCAAGGTATGCTTAGTTTGGGGTAAGATGGAGTTTTGGGCGCGAATATTTATTATAGATAATTTATTCAGGCGTGACTTTGCGGAAATCCATTACAAAACATTAAACAGATGGAAAAATATTGAGTACTATTTCGCCAATCTATTCCTCGCTAACAATTGAGCGCCCGAGCGAAGCAACAAGTCTATAGAGTCTTAGGCGCTGCGCAAACGAAGACACTTTGGTGCCATCACCGACAACCGTAGTTGCTGTGTCTAGTGGTGGTGATCGGTCACAGTCACCTGTTACTACTACTGGCCACTGGTACAATTCGTTGCTTGTTTTCCGTCAGTACAATTGTAAGGATTTTTTTTAATGTTGCTTGTGTCTTCAACTGATGACTTTTAGTTTCCAGTTGCCGATACCAAACACTTTATGATTGTTAATGAGTATGTGTTAAGTGGAAGCAACTGGGCAAAAAAAATATTTACGTGTGCGCAGAGAGTGGATGATTTCATACTCGTTCTATAGAAATGAAATATTCATCGGTTGCTTGTATCCGACACAAGACACAAAAGTGTCCACGTTTGCGCCCTGCCTTAATGTTTCTTCGTTAAAGTGCGGAGCGAGACAATTGTTTTTGAGTAGGTATGTTTCGTGGAGAGGCAAAAACGTGTCGAATTAAATTTTTGGTGTTGCATGTGTGGATACTTTTTACTATCGCTTTGCATGGCTTTTTAATTATACACCTCCCGGTGCTAGAGTCTGCGTTGTGTCTAACTCATTAGGAATAGATTGGCGGAATAGTACAAAATATTTACCCATTTCTTTAACGATCATTTATATTATTACTAGCTGCTGCCCGCGACGTCGCACACGTGGTACCTACAAAAAAGTAGCCTATGTCCTTCTCCAAGGTCCCATCTATTTCTATACCAAAAGTCATCAAAATCGTTTCAGCGGTTTTGGCTTGAAAACGTGACAGACAGACAGTTACTTTCGCATTTATAATATTAGTAGAGACAATATTATATTATTATTTTATTACTATAAACACAAACTGGATTCTACCTGTTTAACAAAGGCTAGAAATCGTAATGGAATTCTTGAAATAGAGAATTACCCGTCTTCGGCTCCTACACGTCATCGTTCTCAGGAAACCCGTCAAAGTGCTTACAGGTATCACACAAATGGGCATATCACATTTCATCCATTCTCTGAGATGTCGATCTTTAGCACTCACATCATGACTCCAAGCCCTAATGTCACTGCAAGACTCGTATGACTTGATTTTACCTTCGTTGCGTGCTGTAAGTCGAGAAATACTTTGTAGTGTGTAACTCATTGAATGATTAATTTAAGTGTATTTTAGGTTTCTGCTGTGCTGATACATTTGAACCAGATAGTATAAACGCTACGCTACGCTTCTAATTGAACGAAGAATTTCGATGTCTTAAATGATTGGAGCTGAAAACTTATCGCTTTGACGTTTGAAGTGACGTACCAAGTTATTGACTATTGACATTAAAGTAATAATGTCCGTCAGAGTATAAAAGAGTATGAATGTCTTTTTCTGTGATATTCTAATATTAGAACTATTAGGTTTGTTTTGTTTTGACGACGCAATGGGACAAGGACCGGCTGAGACGCTGAAGGTTGCGGGTTACCGCCATGAGACAAATGTTTGTATGATCTGAAAGTATTTGTCTCGGGTCTGGGTGTTTCTATGTATAATATGTATGTATTAAAAAAAAATGTACCTATATAAGTAGGTAGTATATCAGTCATGTGGTTCCCATAACACAAGCTCTGCTTACTTTGGGGCCAGATGATGCTGTGTGAAATGTCCGGCATTATTTATTATTTATTGGTTTTAAAGTTAGTAATCCTACTATATCTTACTAATAATATACCTAAATGCAAAAGTTTGTGAGCAAGTAGGTGACTCTGAGAATGCTTGTTAGCTAACAGCTGGATTTGGTTGAAACTTAGAATAACACATAGGCTGCTTTTATCCAGCTAAGTTGAGCCGCAGATGGATGCTAGTAATAATATATTATAATTGGGAAAGTTCGTGAGTTTTATCTAATCAGAATAACATCAAAAAAATGTTGTGGATTACAAAAAGAGACGGTGACATATCCCAGTTCTGACCGCGCCCGGCGATGCTCATCTTTTGTTATCTAGGTCCCCATATAAACCTTTGATCCCTTATATAACCTCCTCTGTAATTGATTTTATAAAAAAGAGCGTTGGCCCCGGGATGCAGTTGATATTCATGCTAAGTTTTATAGAAATCTGTTCAGCGGCTTAAGCATAAAAAGGTATTTAGGATACAGACAGACAGACCAGCAGACAGACAGACAGAAGTTACTTTAAATTTATAATATTAGTATGGATGTTAAAGGCAGTACTGGTAGTACCTACATATATGTAATTGTAATCTTTATATTCATTTCGTGCGTAATGTTTATGCAAAAATACCTTAACAATAAGCATGTTTTTAGATTTTAAGCGGGAAAACCATCAAATTTACCAAGGAAAACCGACATTAAAACTCAAATTGAACAAAGTGTTTAACAATTGAACTATAAAGGTTGATTTCTTAATTAAAATCGAGATAAAATATATGCTTTTAGGTAAAAAATTGTTATTGAGCATCGAGTACCGTAATGCTTTAAACTCTACCTATTTGTGTTTTAGTGCTCTAAATAAAATAATCCTGGCTAATTGTTGATGGCAGGTAAATCAATTCGAAATGATGCCATTCTATTTCAAAATGCCACTCCGTCTCGATTTCAAATGACGTTTTCAATATAAATTTGATATTTTCCTTATTTACAAGCCGTAAGTTATTATAAATTTATATTACATTCATTAAAATCTTATCGTTATGTGTAAAATGGATGGCGGAGAAAAGTAGAATATATTCATGTTTATGTTTAGAAAAAATATTTTTAACCTAAGAAATAAAACTCTGATTCGATATGTCATTTATTACAAAAAGGGAGCGTGTTTTTAATGATTACGACTTGTACGATTTACCGGCGAGAAATGATGGGAAGCTTAAAGCTTACTCATCGTGCACGGACGCACGCGCCTGGTCACACTTTTGCTCCGACAAAAGCGAGCACCTTGTGGAAATCATCAAAAGAAACAACGACTACAGAGTAAAGTATGTTCCAACTGAAGCCATCGTGAACACTTTGATGTCAAACAAAAATAAGGAGATTGCGCGACTCCAACACAAGATCGAGGAGTTTGAGCAGATGCTAGCTGCGTATGATGAGCTTGAACTGACTTGTTCTCAAAAATGCGAGATTGCTGAGGCTGTAAGTAAATCAAAAACCCTCAATTAGTTTGTTAAATCTTAGGAAGCCTTAAGTCAGCTGATAGAACAAAGCAAGGACTGCTATTCCTAAAAATTGTGTGTCAACTGTGTTGAGCATACGATGTTAATTTTTCCAGCTGAACTAAAAACGGTAATTATTACTTTTTTGTTTTAGCATGCTGCCATAAAAGCTGCAAACAAAGAGCTAGATGGAGTCGTAAGTTTTGGACTAAAATGTTTATACCCAATCAAAATTAGGTTATACTTTCCACAATAATGATAATGTTGGTGGAGAATACACGAATACACCATCTAGCCCCAATCTAAGTATAGCTTGTATTATGGTGACCAAATAACGGATAGAATACTTATATATTTATAAATACATGCTTAAAATAGATTGTAAGATGCAGACACAGATGTCCAATGCAACCAGTGTCTTAGCTTAGACCATTTATACTGAACTATCTGAATTCTCCTCACAGAATAGACACATCGACCATTCTGATTACTTTCCTTATATTTGAGAATAGGCTGAAGTTTTCGACAATACCAGCGCCTAGCTACCTCCAAGTGGCGAGGCATATTATGCTGAGTCGAGACCTTTTTGTTACTGTGGCACACAGATACATGACATACTCTCTGTATTCTCCACTTTTGTTTATTCTAAAACATGTGTTTTTCTGTCTGTATTGATTGTGTGTGCTTGAGTAACAAATAAATGAGTGTCTATGTCTATGTCTATGCCTAATAGCGCGGTCACTATTGACTAATGAAAATTTAAAAGCTTGAGACAACACATATTAATTACATGATTGTGTAAATTTTCCTCAACTGGTGTAATTTGCTTTGCAGCTCTTTGATCTGGACCTTTCTGCTTTTACTGATGTAAGTTAAATAATATATAATTAGGTAATACGAATAAATTCTGTTTATTCTTAAACTAGATAATTGATTCAGGCGTGACTTAGCGGAAATCCATTACAAAACATTAAACAGATGGACAAATATTCTTAAACTGTTACACTACTAGTGGGCAAATAATGTAATCAATAAAAATATATCTTTTATTAATATCAATTTTCTATTATAAGTTTCAAATTCGTTTACAGGGCGCAGATTCAGATGCTTTCCAGGTACGTCATTGTGTTTTTGTATCTGGTTATTTAATAACCAATGATGAATAAATTAAACTAATATTTTGTATCTTGCATTTCAGACTGGAAAATCAAGAGGAGACGAGGTATCAATAATAATTTAATAAATTTACGTGTTAAATTCAGAATGCAAAATTTGAATAAATTTTTAAAACAATTATTTTATATTATTTTCAGCCTTGTAGAAACTCAGAGGTAATATATACAAACTTAAATAATAATTGTAGTTTTTATATCAAAGTTATATATTGAACTCATTATTATTAATATATTTTCAGACTCCAAGGTCCAAAGGAGATGAAGAGGTTTGATGTGTTTCAAAAACTATTTTATCTTATAACGATTTTAAGCCCTAAGTAAAGGTTTATTTTATATTTTTAGTTTTTCGTTTGTTTTGTTCTGATTTTATTTGCTTTTTTATTGTAGATATTACTTTTTTTTATTGCAATTTCCATTTGATTCTACCGTTTTTCTCTGCAGACATGTTATTTGTTATCACAGTGGACATTCGAAAGAGAGCCACCGCCACAAAAGGATTCCAAAAGCATTCAAGCTATGTTGTGTCCTCCCTGTGATGTCAGTACAAGTAAGTTATAATTATTTTATAACTAGGTATTTATAATAATTGATTATTTACGTATATTATAAAAAAAATAGAACTTCATTAATTCAATAAATAAAAACATATCTGTGGACAATGAACACTGTATAATGGTGCCCAGATGCTGATAGAAAACTTTCATATTTTAAATACATACTTATGAATACTATATAACACCCAGACACAGAAAAAACATCTTTGATCATGAACTGAGCCGAAAGGCCATTGTTTCTTTCAGAAATCGATCTGTTCTTTCAATAAATATGCATACACGTAGAATAGGCTAGCAAAAGACTTCACTGGTAAATTGCGCAATGGATTGGTTTTGATGTTACAGATGTTAAAGACCCGAGAATTAAAGAGATGCAAGACACCATCATCGGTAAAGATGCTAAACTGAATGCCATGCAAAACACCATAGCAGTAAGTATCTTTACGTAAGCAGTAAGTGGCGGGCAGGAATATCGTGCTCGGCTTCAGCCATCTTTAAATAATTAATCTTGCAGGTGATGGAAAATGACGTCTGTGAACCATACTGTATTTACGCTCATATTTATACAGCATTGGAAAAAATATTCGGGATTCTATGCCAAAACGACAAGTACAAGCTGTACTTGGAATTAATGGTACTGTATTTTTTTATTACTAACATTAACCTGTGCATTCGCCTATTACTATTTGCTCTCGCTCTGTCGTGTCACTAAATAATTTTGAACAAGTGTGGTGGAAGTATTAATGTGTGCCTCAGAGGCTCTTTTTGTGCACTTGACACAAGTTTTGGAACTTTTTAGGTTCTACGACATGCCAGTTTCCTCACGATGTTTTCCTTCACAGTTTGAGGTTTAGCACACCACACATACATTTTTCAAAATAATAATAATAAATTAATAAATAATCCCGGACATTTCACACAGCATCATCTGGCCCCAAAGTAAGCAGAGCTTGTGTTATGGGTACCACATGACTGATATACTACTTGACTGAAATTACATTGGAGCATGACCAGATTCGAACCCACGATCTTAGAATCGGAAGGCGGGGGCCGGCTACCACTAAACCACCGGTCCTTGCAATCCTTACTCATATTATAAAATAATGCTAAAGTAACTGTGTCTGTCTGTCTCGCTTTCACGCAAAAACTACTAAACCGATTTAAATGAAATTTGGTACACAGATAGTCTAAAGCCTAAAAAGGACAGGCTACTTTTTAATTGGAAAAAAGTGTTGTAAAGGGCTTAAAAGTTGGATGAAAGATTTTATGAACGTATCATTTTCAGAACTAGAAGCATAAAATTTTAGGCTGTTGATGTCACTCTATACTAATATTATAAATGTGAAAGTAACTCTTGTCTGTCGGTCTGTTATGATTTCACGCCTAAACCGCTAAACCGATTTTGATGAATTTTTGTGTCGAGATTGATGGGTCCTTGGAAAAGGACATATGCTACTTTTTATGTAGGTACCACGCGTGCGAAGCCTTCGGCAGCAGCTAGTACAATATAACTTAAAATTTCAGACATCAGGAAGAGATACGCGCTCTATTGATATTAAAGGCAAAATACTGTTTAAGCTAAAAGTGCTTGAGAAATTCAGCCTTGCCCTTATAGCTCCCTGCTCGCAGAATTTTACAGCTTCTTCAAACCAAGATTGTTCCTGTTATAGAGCCGAGATTGTGACAAGAGTAGAAACCGCTTACGCACTTACCACAGCAGAATCTGCTAAACCGTGCCTAGACAACAAAAGAGCTCAACTTGTAGCAGACATCATGGATAACGATGAAATGAAGGAAATCCTAAGCAAAGAGAATGCTTCCTTAAAAAACGAACTTGAAGTTGATATCTATGGAACTGACAAATACAATATAGACTCTGAAAATTTGAAACGCCTAAAGAACTTACAGGAGAATTATGACGATTTAATGACATGCTACGAAGCTTTGAAACATGAAAAAGATTGTTTATTTGTCCGGTGCCGCAGGTACGAGGAACTAGAAAAGGAATTTGAAGGTTTAAAAGATCAACTTAGAGAATACAGTGCACTATGGAATGAAAAAGAGCATTATCGAAAACGATCCACCGATCTTGATAATTTAAAAGAACAGTTTATGATACTATCTGATGAAACCTCCAACCTTGAACTGCAACTTAAAGCCGAGTCTGAGATTAATCACGTCAAAGCTAAGACTGTTGATGACCTTAGGCGTGAAAACTTATTATTAGAACAAAAGCTTATTGAAGCATCAATGTTGAATGAGAAGGAGAAAAATTATCTGCAGTGTAAATTGAAAGAATGTGACTGTAAAGCTATGTGCCAAGATCAACAAATTAGAAGCCTATCCACTCAAGTTGATAGATTACTTGAACAGGACATTGAAAAGGTAACAATCGTAGTATTTTAGAACAATATCGTTCTTAGGTGCTTTAGCTAGACAAAAAAAGAACAATTGCTGGGTTATCTGTCGGCTCAGTAAGAAGTAGCTCTGCCTTCTGCGCTATTGGTTGAGGGTTCGATTCTCTCCCAGGACAAACATTTCTGTGACGAGCATAGGTGCTTGTCCTGTGTCTGGGTGATATAAAGTATCATAAGTATGTATTTAAAAATATATAAGTATTCTATCAGTCATCTTGTCCGTAATAAAAGCTATGCTTAGTTTGGGGCTATATGGTGTTGTTTGAATCGTTCACCAAGATTTATTAAAAAAAATATTGATTTCTATGATCAATCGGAAAGTATATGCTTTAAAATTTCTATATAATTTTTTTTTTTCCCGGCCATTTCATACAACATCATCTGGCCTCAAGGTAAGCAGAGCTTATGTTATGGGTACCACATGACTGATATACTACTTATATACTTTTTTTTTGTAAATACAAACATATTATAGAAATACCCAGACCCGAGACAAATACTTGCAGATCGTACAAACATTGTCCCGCGGCGGGAATCGAACCCGCAACCTTCTGCGTCTCAGCCGAGTTTTAGTCAACTGCCACAGAGGTCGTCGAAATCTTTTAATCGTTACATAAATTACAAGTTGTTGCTGCTTTTAGGTTAAAAACATCAACAACACATCAACATCAACACATCAACACACAGCAGCAACAACTGAATTGAGAACTTCCTTTTTTTAAAGACTGTTAAAAATAATCTTTAAATATTTTCTAAGTATGAATACTTTTCAGGTACAATCTTATGAAATTGATGAAGCTTCTATTGCGATGAAGGACGAAATTAACTCATTAAAGGAACAGATATCAAACTTGAAAGATGTTTGCATGTGCAAAAGTGACGAAAAGCAAGAGACTCAAGAGAAATTTGAAAGTCAACTGATTTTAATTAACGATCTCAAGACGCAAGTTGAAGAATGGAAAAGTATGATTATTACATGGTTTCTTTTTTAGCAGTTCATAAAACTAGAGTAGATAAACTAGTAGTTATATCATGATCTCCATAACTTTTGCCCTAAAGTGCATAGTTTCCGAGATATCAGCCAAAAACATTTTTTCAAGATCTGGAAAGACCTGGATCTGTCAGCATTTTGTGATTATATGCTCAGTAAATGATCCTAAACCTTATAAAAAAAAGAATTTGGATCGGAAATTTAGTGCAAAGTTGACCAAAAAAAACATCTATTTTGACTGGCCTATGTCTATGTTTCAGCTCAGTCGGCCTATTTAGAGTTTCGCTGAACACACCATAAATACATACCTACCTACTTTGTGTTCAATGTTTTAATCTTAGTGTTCACATTGTGTCTCATTGTATCACAAGGTATACTCATACATTCTAGATCTAAAATAATAGGTTCTTGAATGTACAAATAAAGGACCTTACAACAAAGCCTTGTCCCATTTGAATCAAAATGTTTCCAACTGTTCAGCTTGCGCCTGTAGCCTACGGTTTTTCCTATTCGGGAATAGATTTTCTCACATCGTCTTCAATTTTAATTGAAGATAATTTTTTCTGTATAATTTTTTAGTTCGAAGTTTTTAGTTTTAGTTTAGGGTATACAAAATTGTGTTGTCATTATTGAAATGAAGTTGCCGCCACAGAACAGAAAGAACAATAGAAATAGCTAAGGAGCGATAACACCAACTTGTTTTCAAATTCCTACCTACCTGCCAAACTTCATGCCGATCTGATGAACGGTTCAAAAGTTACACACATAAACAAATAAACGAGCACACAAAGCCAAATCATCTAAATTACCACTGATATATTTACTTCGCTCGCTCCATCAATAAAACATTTTTTTTTGGGGGTCATATACATTGACATTGTATTATAAATTTCCAGGTGCATACAGAAGAACAATGCAACGAAATGAAGACTTAGAAAAGTACACAGATGAATGCAGAGATGATATTCAAAGACTAATGGATGAAAACCAATTACTAACACGAGATGTTGAAGAAAAAAAGACTGCGCTTGATAACCTTTTAAGCGTTATCAATCATAAATCACAGGTGGTAAATAGACTAACGGAAGACATGGAAAAACGAAATTCGGAAAATAGCGAACTTTACAAAAAAATTCAAACACTTCAGGAAACTTATAGCAGGAATTTTTCGATTTTGGACAATGAACAAACCCAGGCAATTAAATCTATACAATTAGCTAGACAAGAGAGCCAAGGAGTACTAGAAAAACTGAAAGATTACGACGATATGTTACATAAACAAGATGACTTCGAAACTTCACTCCAATCTCAAAGCAAAGAATTAAAAATAGAAGATCAATATAAAAGTCTTCAAATAGATTTCAATGATCGCGGTAGCAACAATTCTATTTTAAACCAAGAAATACAAAGACTTCGAGAAATAAACCAATCCGCAGCTGCAAGTATCAGTAACTTACAAGATGAAAAAAATAAATACAAAATTTTAAATGAGCTTACACACAAAGAAAGCGTAGTTTTACAAGAAAAGTTGCATAAATTTGAAGATTTTTCAGGTGAGTTGCAAAGATTAAGAGAGTCTCATGAAAGACTAGTTGGAAATAAAAGGCAGCTTGAGAAAGAGCTCCACATTAAAACTCTAGAACTTGATAATGCATTACATTCTATTCAACTGAAAAGAGAAGAGAGCGAAGAACTTGTAAACAAACTGCATGGGTCTGAGAATTTAAAAACAGACCTAATACAAATGAACGATTCATACATGAAAATTACATCAGAAAACAAATTATTACAAAACGAACTAGCTGACAAAAAAATGGAATTTGACAATCTCTTAGAATCTTTTCTTAATCTCCAATCACAAAATGAGATTAAATCACGAGAAGTGGAATCTCTAAATAATGAATTAACTAACATGAAAAGAGCTTATGATAATATACTAGTAGAAAAACATAATCTTGAGTCAGATTCATCTAAACATATAAATAATTTGGTTAGTGCACTAGAAACAAAAATAGACGAAAACAAGGAGTTGAGTCAACGTCTTACAAATATTAAAGATAATCATGAAGCAGTCTCGAGCAATATGCACTCATTATTCGAAGAAAATATTTCCACAAAACATAATTTAGTAGCTTTGAAAAAAGAAAGTGACGAACGTGTTAAATACTGTGAAGCGTTAGAATCAGAATATAATAAATTAAAACTAGACTGTGATCAAATGCGAGCTGAAAAAGATAAACTTGAAAGAAAATTGAGCCATCAAACAACTGATTTAAAAAGGACTGAGCGTGAGAATCATGAACTTACCAGTCACAGTAAAGTTTTACTGTCACACAGCGAAGTTTTGGAACAAGCGTTGATCAATGCAAGGACCGAGGTAAGTGTGTTGTTAATAAATGCCTTACAGCCAGTTATTAGCACACCAATGCACTTAGAGTTAATTTTCAATTAGCGATTTAAATACGTATGTATATATAAAATTCTAAAATTTGTGATGTTAGATCAAAATTGAACTCTTAATAAGTTACGACAGTTTCAGGCTTGCAATTGGTAGTATTTGCAATATTTATGGGCTGTTAATTTCTAGAGAGTTTTGCTTATTTATCATAAACAAATGTAGATTAAACGTATATTTTAACTTAAACATAATGTTCTTTTCTTAAAGCTCATTGTGAAATCGAGTTTACCAGACAATCTACATGTTGATATTATTAAGGAAATTGACGAAATGAAACAAGAAAAGATGGACCAACAGAAGAAAATTAGAGATCTTTTTGATAAATTAGACGAATCGGTAAATGGCTTTACATTTTTTATTTAGCAAAATGGTCAACCAGCTCTACTCCGTGCTTTACTGGACATAATTTGATAAATATTATTCCGTTTCAGGAAAATGCCATATCCAATCTTACTGAAGTTATATCAGCTCGTGATGATAAAATAGCAATTTTAGATAATCATATTAACCAATTGGAAGATGAAGTGCGAAAGTTACATAACAGTTTGGCTGAAGTAGTCGATACTGGTGAACAGATAACAGATACTAGTTCTAAAAAAATCAACCAATACAGAATATCTATGGAAGCGCACCGTAAGAGTATACGTTTTTTTAATCCTTTGTTTAATTAGCCAAGCGCATGTGATAGCACAGTGAAAGCTTCCGAAGTCAGTAAGGATAAGAATTAATGGTTAGGTCCCAAACCAATTCAACAGTATCTAATTAGCATAGCAACAAAAAAAAATGCACCTTTTTGATTTTAATTAAAAAAACCGGCTATTACTCAAAATAATCCTTGTAATTTTTTTATAATATCCAACTGTTTTGGAAAATATTTCGGGTTTCCCCAATCAGCAGTCTTAGCCTTAGCTAAAAATTACCACTTAAAAACTTAATATTTATTAAACAAATATCTGTATCGAAAAACCGTTAGAAAAAACTTGTGTTTACAAGAACTATTCAAGGATTTGCCACACGATGAGTAAGTAACATATTAATTTGGGAGCGGTATCCTTAAAAACCATTTTTTTGTTTTAATAGCATAGCTTTGTAGGAGTTACTAATACGTACTACTGTGCAAAATTTCATCCGTTAAATTAATAGTATGTGAGCAAGAGTAATATTAAAGGCGAACACACAGACAGACGGACCTAGCGAAACTATTAGAGTTCCTTGTGGACTCCCGAGACCCTAAAAACAATGTTTTAATAATTATCATGTTTTTAGACTCAAGAGCTACTCATAACATGAAAATGGAACTTGCCGAACTTCAAAGTGTTAACACAATGCTAGAAGAAAGATTATCAGAAACAAAAATAAGAAATGAGGAAACTGCGAAAGATAAACACAAATACTTATCTCAAATAAGTCATCTGCAAAATGAAAGAGAAATAATTGTAACAGATATAAAACAACTAGAAATGAGGAGTGTTGGAGACAGCGCATTATCTCCAGAGAGATGTGACGTAAATGATATCATAGAATCCCTAGACAGAATCAGCAGATTCTTAGATGCCAGAAGCTCTAAGAGCAATTCATTAGAGCAAACATTACTAAGCGTACAAAACTCATACCAATTAGTTCAAACTAAAACTGACGAAGCGAAAAAAATTGTCGAAAAAGAAAAACAAAAGATTGTTAATGAAAAAGAAGAAGCAATCAAAGATAAAATTAACATGGCAAAAGAAATGATTGATCTTAAAAATCAACTTGAGCAGCAAATACTACAAGATAAAGAGGTGATAAAGGACTTGGAAGCTGAAACATTAAATCATAAGTTGATTATCGACAAGTTAACTCAATCTACTCAAAATTTTATTAACAAGCTGGAAGATGACATACAATCCCTTAAAGTTCTCTACCAAAACACATTGGATAAAGCAACAGCTTTAGAAAGTCAGATTCTGACCTTATCTGACGAAAAATCTAAACATATTAGCATTATTGAAAGAACAAGCAAAGATTTAGAAGAAAAAATTCAAGAAGTAGAGCTATTAAATAAAACACTATCTGAATTAAAAAATAAACCAGGCAAAAATATGAGTATACAAACATCCAGTTTACCAACCAGTACTAACGTGGCATGCCAGACTGACGAAATGACTTATGACGAATTAGAAAAACCACACTCAGAAGAAAACCCCGATGAAATGCTTCAAGTTGAAAACGTCAGCCTAGAACTAATTAGTAATACAACACGTGATAGAAAATCTGTGTCGAGTAATAATATGAAATCTGCGAATGAAGTGCTACCTCTTACAGCCAATGTTGATCCTACTTTTGACTACGTCAAAAGTAGTTACTTGAACTATAAATTAAAACAACTTAGTCCTGGACGCCTCGAACAACACTCTTTTTCTTGTACTAGTGAAAGTATGGACATGAAGAATGAAGGATTCTCAACGCTCGATGAAGGAAACCCATCTCAAGTAGTAAAACGGAAACCTGGAAGCATTTCTAAAGTAGATTCCAAGACAAAAAACTTGAATGTTATAGACATTTATAATAAAAAATCTTTGCTTACCAACTCGTCTAAAGCTATGGATAATTATGATACTGAAAATGAAGTAGATGCCAATATTGGTGCTGATCAAATCAAAAGCCCAGCTAAATCAAGTGCCTTTACAGGCTTTGGACTAACTAATGAAAGCTTTGGAACTGTAAGTAATATTAACAATGACTACAAGAATAGTATTCTATTTGGATCAACTTCAGAAGTATCTACAGATAAAGATTTATTTGTAATATTCAGAGATAGTGAAAGTAACCACGATAAGCCTTACGAGAAAAAAGGACCTTGGAATACAAACGGTAAATCAGATTTAGTGGTAGAAGCAATAACAATTCAACAAAATAAAAATCTTCGACCGCAACAAAATAACATCAAGCATAGTAAGAAAGACGAAATAAAAAGTGATCCTTTTATAAATGCCAAAGATGGAGACTTTGAAGATGACAGTGTCAAGCATAAACTTCAAATAAGTTTACCAAGAGTTGGAAATGAAAGTCCTTCTATAGAAGCATCAGATGCTGAGAAAAGATCGTTAGATTCTTACACAATGGATATCTATCCTAAAGCATCTTCACCGTTAAACTATAATGCTGATAGCCATGTCCAATTTCAAGGTGAAAAATTGTCATCTACACATTCGATCCCTCAAGATAAACATCACTACAAATATACTACGAAAACAAAGAAAGATGAACAACGTGATGTAAGTAGTAAAATAGAACCCACTAAAGGTGATAAAATGAGATATTCTGATCAAAAACCAATGCATCGAGACAATTCAAATTATAACAAATCGCATCACAAACTTTCTCATGTTAGAGCTGATGTTTTAGTTATGAAATCTGAAGAAGACCGAAAAGTGCTGCCTATTGACTCAAACTCATCTAGACAGCAAAATTCAAGAGATTTTGGACTTGAGTATATTCTAGACAGTCATAATGGTCCCAATGATATTAAAACGTATGCTGCTGCAAAATCCGTTCGTAAAACGCGGAGTGACGAACGATTTGAATTAACAAAACTTTCAGAAAGAACTGATAGTAGTCCTTCGAGATTAAGTGAATTAAATAAATCATCTACAGAATACAAAACTATTTCAAGTAAATCTACTTCTAAAAGTCAGCAAAAATCATACAACGAGTGCAGTATTATGGTGAAGCTAGATACTGCTGATGATTATGAAATCAAAATTCAACATCTTACAAGAACTCTAGAAAACATTGAAAAGGATTACAAGAAAAAGATAGAAGCTATAAAAATGCAGTACGATAATAACATAAAGAGTATTTTAAACGAACACAACCAAGGTGTGGTCAGTATACAAAGCCTTCACGAAGAAACATTGCAAGACATTCTTAAAATACATGAAAATGAAGTAGAAAATTTGAGAACCATGAGCATTGAAGCTATGCGGAAGGCAGAAAAATTGGAAAAGGAAAATAAATCATTGAAAAACAAGATGTTAGACAGCACATCTTGTCTAGATGAGGTACATCATTGTAGATAGCATAAATAGCATTTGTATAAAATTCATTAGAAATTCTACAACTTATAAACACACATTAGTTAATGTGTTATTTAAATCTGTTGCCATCTCTATTCTTTGACATCAGAATGACAAAGACAGAGCATAGCATAGCTAACCATGTGATTATTGCATATAGGGTATGTCTATAACATTAACATTGCAGGAACCTATAAAAATATTAACACCGGAGCTAAAACGTCGCAAGCGGTCTCGCTGTGACTCAAAGTTTCTAACAAAAACAAATGTAGAGGCGTTTAACGTGAAGCCAATGAGCAAATCTTACGGCCCTTGCACGTGTTCTCTTGATAATAACATTTCGGATACCATTCGAAACATTTTTGATCAAGTTGACGTTGAACAACGGAAAATGGCAGAACACACTTACCTGAAGTACATTGCTAACAAGATAATGAATGGAAATGTTGATGTGAGTATGATGTTATCATGTTTAAAGCTCATTGCTTATCAGTGTCGGGGTTCGGACTAATGTATGATTTACTTTACCATCATTTAGTAAATACTCTTATTACGATACTTTATAAGTACCTACATATACAATCTATCTCAACCTACTATTATTATTTTAATTCTAAATTTGTTATAAGTAGTACAATCGCAAAATGTTGACAGCAGATAAAAAAATAGGCCAATAGCGGTCTAACTTAATCTATGGCGCCATCTAGTTGTTAGTTTGTAAAATTACATTAATTTTGTTATATATGTATATCTGTGACCTGTGATGGGCAGGCACCACGCGTGCAGGAACCACGCATGCGTAGCCGCAGGTAGAAGCTTGTAATTATGACACATGAGAAGGCACACTGCCTTTTATTCCGATAGGTGTCGCCAGCATCGCTATTACCCTACTTGGACATATTAACTGTCAAGTAATATATGTTATGTTTATAGGTAAACAAAAGATATCGTTCTAAATTTTTATTTTAAAACTATTATTGCACTCTTAACTGTAAAAAACAGAAGCTCATATAATTAAGTTCTCTAAAAATCCAAAACAAAGAGAGTTTGATGACAATAAGAAAATATTTTTCTTCTTGTAGCTGTAGCAAAGCTACGTCCAAATTATATTTGAAGATTACTTTGCTTATAATCTAGCTCATTGTAAACTGATAGATATATCTAAATAATACCATCCAGTAAAACAATTTATCCAAGTTGTATACGAGTATATTTTTTTAATTAAGTGTACCTTTGTTCATAATATTTTATTAATATCTGTTAGTAGACCTGGTATTCCACTTCATTCTCCCAACTGTTAATCCTTACCAATGCTTTCGTTTCGATCTTACGTACACAACAAGTGAAGAAATTAGTTTTACACAAAAATACATACAAAAACACGCTTAAAAAGATAAAATAACTTCAAATGTTACAAAGCAAACAAAAGGAATGATATGATGTTTTCATGTGAAAGACGTTTTTCTTCGATGGATCTTAACTTTAAGTTGGGCAAGCAGTAAATATCAAGTACATTTTATAACCAGCGAACTCTAGAAATTTTAAATAACATAACAAAATGTAAATAAGGTAATAGCGCTCGTGCTGCCATCTGCAAAAAGCTTTGCGTGTGCCATCCTTAAAGCTAAGTATGATTTGCTAAATGTAAATGTCTCTCCTTGTCATTCAAATAGCCACATTAGCTAGGCGGGATTATAGGATTGACTATCAGTCACACTGATAGCAATTTTAGAAAAGATCTTGTATAAAATTGTTGAAAAGAAAAATTTCCATCTATATTTTTGAAGATCTTGAAGCAAATTAAGGTTTCTTAATAAACTCTTTCTGACGCAGGCCTTAGACACACAAGAGCTATCGTTTCTCCATCTAAAAGTGTGTCGTATTTGGAAAACCAAACAATCCAAAGAAGAATCTCTACAGAAGAGGATAGATTCGCTTGAAGCAGAGTTATTGAACAAACAAAAACATGCGCAGCAGAACAGTATGTCCTACAAGTTCTTCATAAGTTTTATTGAAGCGACAGTAAAAAGAGACAGACACATAAATTCATAAGATTTAACGTGGGAGAAAATAGGATAGAAAGCATTATACAGTGTTTCTTATATTGGTGGTTCTAAAATTTTTGAAGGTTTCACTTCTATCACGTGTGAATTGCACACATGTTTTTATCCTTTACTCTCCGAAAATCTCAAGTATGTACGAACTCAATAATTTATGTAATATTTATTAGCCATCATAAATTCAAAATATTTTCATAATTGCCATAATTGGTCATTATTATATATATTTATTTATATTATTAATCCGCTCATTCAAATTCCAGGCCTCCTAAGTTGCTTTCTAAGCAACAGTTCCGAAAAACGCATACAAAAGGGCCAATGTTGTTTCGTAGTGATTCATCATGATTCATTTGGTTAGCGTCAATGATGTTTAACGAAGGTCGCTGCGCCTTCGCTCGCTTATCACTTTTATTCCAGATCGTCTCTTAGATCTTTCATATATAAAAGACCACTACTTAAAAGACATACGAGGCGCTAACTGTCGGCAAAGTGCCCACAAGCACCTAGGCATCTGCGGGTGGGCACCTAGCCTAGGTCGGCAGGGGCACCGCATTCTTTTTTGTACTCCTCATGGCACACTTATTTCGATAAGGCAATCGGTGAAAAAATTGGATATTTTAATGGACACTAAGCTAACATAGCAGCCGTGGATTAATGAAAATGTTTGCATCATCTGCGGGGAGTGGAAGTAGAGGAGGCAGGCAAAGGTTTCCCCACCATCCACCCCCCTTACTCTAATCCCCTCTATTCCGCGCTAGTGTAGGCCAGTGTTTTAAAAACGAGTCCAGCTTATCTCTCCACTGTCGCCGCGGTCTGCCACGTCGTCGTATTCTGTCCCGTAGAATCCACTCTGTAGTGGTTTTTGTAATCAATTTTATTTCGGTTTACAGTAGCGGAATTGGATCGTAAAGTCGCGGAGGAGAGGCGTCGTCTCCAAGAAGTAAGGGAAGCTGTCTGTCGGAATATACCCACGGTTTCAGAACAAAACAACATGCCCCTGATGCCCCCTCCTACGGGCGAAATGGAGTTTCGGTTAGTAATAACTTTTTTTGATATCGCCTGGTATACCAGTAGTAATATATTACTACGTAGAACTAAGTATGTTTGCCGCCGAGCTATAACAGTTGCATCTTACAGCGGCTGTTGCCGTACTGGTGCTAGCCATGATTTCAACGAGAGACAATCTGCTGGCGACCCTGCGCCTGTCCCAAGCGGCTTGCGTCGAAAACAAAGCAACAGGGTAAATATTATACTCACCCACCCCTTTACACACATCAGTGCTTTAGTATTACAAGTTGATTGACAACTTGTTATTTAATTGAGCTCTTCTTGTGGCGGTAACTCTGCGTCGATTATGCTCATTGCTTGCGATAAGAATGGTTTCAGTTATTGATTGCATGCATAGTATTTAACTAATTCTAGATTATATTCAGTACAGTCTTCATGAAAGATGATTTAAAAGTAATTGACGTCTTCCGATAGGCGGTGCTGGCTAAGCTGGACCTTGAAGAGCGTCGCGAACGCGAAAAGAAGATCTACACTGATGAACAACCGACGCGCCTTCGCAAGACACATGACCGTGATCGCCAATTGCGTTCCAGCAAAAAATAACATTTTTACGCCCTACTTAGACACTGGTAAAGAATACCCAATGCTTCGACAGAACTTGGACTATACAACAAAACATACTACCCATCGCCTTGGAGAACAAATGACAGTTTATTATATCTGGAACTGATATGGCCATCACATGGAGAGTTCTTGGTTTTCAAAAAGGTGCGCCACGCGCAGCTGTGTTTGATACAAAATTTTGTAGAGATATTTTATATGTTTACCTGTTTGATGTGCTTATTTATTTTTATAACTTATATACATATTTATTAAAATTTGTAAATTATGAAGTTGTTTTTGAGGTAATAAAACGATGTAAAACAATTATTCTTATGTTCTTTATCATCATAAATAAGTATTAACATATTTGGATACAATAAAAAGACAGTATTTATTGGTTTCCACTACACTAATTTAGTAGGATATAGTATCCTACTAAGTCAGTGTAGTGGAAACCAGTGTAGTCTGTGGCAAGGCCAGGGCATCGCGGCAATCTAACCCGAAGTGCATTGCTTTTGTATTTTTAAAAATAAACATAGATTACACTTACCTATAATGATAAACTTATTTGTAAAAGTAACTAAGATGCATCGACAATAATTATTAATAAACTTTATAACACATGAATAAAAATATGTTATTGTACATACTGTAAATAAACTCAATAAAAGTATATAAAAATCATTTGTAAATCTAAAAAGTTTTCCATCGTAACTGTTCGGACAGTAAGTGAGTCAAGAAAGCAACGCAAAGTTCTTTCGGATGTATCCCACTATTTCCATCGAAATACAAAATAGAAAAAGTGGGATTAGCGTTTTTTCCAAATTATGTCCCATTATTTCCATTGCGACATAGAAAAACGCAATGAATTGAAATTTTACTTTCTCGTGCCTTTTTAACTTTTTCTTTAAGAATAGTAGTTCTTATTGAAAAAGTAGAATCAGATAGGAACCAGTTTGTTAGGTTGTGAGTCATCAAAAGACTCAGCTTTAAGAAGAATTGCGATGCCGAAAGCACGCCATCTGTTTTCATATAACTTTGATAACTTACTATAATTATTAAAATAGTGGGGAAAACAACGCCAGAAGAATATGGTTCGTTTATTTGTTTTTACCGCCGCCGCTGCCAGCAATGGAAACAGTGGGAGAATCAGTCCCAGTATTTCTATCAATAGAAATACCTAATGGAAATAGTGGGATACACCCGTTCTCTCGGCGTATCACAGTGTAAGTAAAACAGTGCCTAGGTCCGTTTACAAAAACAAAAACTCAACTCACACAGAGTATACAGAGGACATATCTCTAGTCTAGAACAATAAACTAGTTAATATGTTGTTGAAATCTGTTGCCATTCATTAGCCAAGCCTCGCAATCTAATAACGTGTCACATAACAAACCTAATAAGGTTTTTTAAGATGTATACAATAAACTATATATTTACTTTAATATAAGATAATAAAAAAAAATAAGTTAAAGTTCTTTTCAGGAGCTGTTCATGTTCATTATCTGTATTTCCTTAAATACTATTGGATATACTCGTAGGTAAATAAATAATATTTTCAGAATGTTTTCCGTAATATCAAAACCATTAAAATCAAATAAACAGGTTGTTTAAATCTATTTACGCTTTGATTAGTTTTAAATATTTACTAATTCAACTAGTATTACATTTTCTCCCAAGTATTTTTTTACATCCCTACTAATATTATAAATGTGAAAGTAACTCGGTCTGTCTATTTGTCTGTTGTTACTTTTTCACGCCTTAACCGCTGAACTGATTTTGATTTAGGCATGGGACCTTGGAGTCGGACATAGGCTACTTTTTATGTAGGTACCAAGCATGCGAAGCCGCGGGCAGCAGCTATTTAAACTGCTAATATAAAATAAAATTGTTGTAATAACTGTTATTTCTCTAGTATTAATGGTCGGTGGTGTTGTTATACGCAGGGTTCACAAAGTTGACTTTCGGATCTTTATACACTGGGTTTGATACGTCAAAACCATTAGAAGAGGCTTCTTTACAAAATTTTTCGTACTCCTTTTTATCCCACATATTTGTCAAAACCTTCCAAATAATAAGAGTCAGCAATCCAATTAACAGGACTCCACCAACGACACTCCCAATTGTAACTGTAAATAGAATAATATTAATCTATAATCCGCGGGAGTCTTAGGCTCGGCGCAAATGAGCCACTGACCACAGCCACTGGTGGCCAACGACAGCGACTTAACACACTTTTTCATATGTTTTGTATAAACACACCGCACACGTGTAGCCGGTGGCCACTCGCTACAGCAGTGGCCGCGACTCGCCACTTGTGGTTGTTACGGGCCACACAAGACGCCGACACCCGCCACTGTCGCACTGCTCCACCCCTACGCAGTTAACCCTTAGACGTTGTTCGTATCGATGTACCCAATATAGGCGGCGACGGTGTTTTCTACGTCGCGTCGCCTGCGTATTAACAATAGCGCGAGCAAACATTCCGTGTCGGAGTCCATCGTGAGAAGTGTTATAAAGTGTGGCGGCTTCCAAACACCGGTAGCTGTTGGTCGCTTCGACCGTTTCCACTTGCTCCTACTCGGTTCTCCTACTGGTAGGAGCACGAGGACCAATATGTCCTTATGCTCCTACTGGTAGTTCTCTGTAGATCGGTTTCCATATAATTTGGATCTGATGAGAATTTTTATTGCTAATTTTCGTCCTAAGTTTATTCTTCTGGCGCTTCGGCGGCCGCTGCCGCGGCACGCTCGCTATGCTCGCTCATCTTGCGCGTTATTTTCTTTACTCTAACATAACCTAACCAAGTGGTTTGTTTGCAGTAGGAGCATCAGGACATGGGTGTTCGGTGCTCCTATCAGTAGGAGTATTTAGTAGGAGCACGAGGAAGAAGCTCTCGCTTCTGACACTGTTACAAATGTGGTGGTAGCGCACGACAGCCACCGGTGGCTGTGGTCGGTGGCCCGTTTGCGCCAGCCTTAAAATTACGTCTAAAGCAGTATTTAGGCAGTGTTCAAATTGAGAGGTGTTAATTAGTAAGGCTGTCAATTTTTTTATCAGTTCCAAAAGTTTTAACGTCCGATGTGTTCGCTCTATTCGTACATATGCGACCGTATTTGACGTCATTACCGAGATCTATAGAAATCGATTACAAGCAATGTTTATCTGGATAAGAGGGCAGATACTACCTATAGTACTGAAACTTAAAACCAGCGCTGCTTTAGAAACCATGTAAAGCAGCTTTATGAGTTCATCAGGACCGGCTGCGCACACAGAGCGGGACTAGTTGGTGCTTATTGGGTGCCTAGTGCCTAATTACTTATTGTATTATATAACTTATTGTTTGACATCTTCCATAACTTTGTTTTATTCTTGTATCTATATTATTAAATTTTTACTGACTTCCGCTCTGTATGTGTCGTCAAATAAACATATTTTCTTTCTTTCGTTCTTCTTTTGTTTCTATGGTGAATACTTTCTTCTTGGTATGAAAATTACTATCGTTTAGAAAACTGACATTCCCACACAAATTATAATTATACAACAAACTATTGTCTCTGCGAGGTCTTGATCTGGGCATTACTCGGCAAACCGATTTCGATATGTTGGAAAGATAACGACGTTGAAATGTTTGTCGTATTCAGTCGATTTGACATTGTCAAATTCAAATTATCGAATCTTCTGTTGTCAATAGTTCCATCGCTCTCGAGTCGAAACGAGATTATTTTTGGTAATCTTGCGAAGCAAACATTGCCCTCTTATTTTATAAATCTCGCGTTATTTCCGGTTTTATTAGTATTTTGGTGTTTTTTTTTAAATAGAGCTAGAGTTATTGACTCTGGTGTGAATAATTGAAATAGAAGCTCTGTGTTTCTTTGTGATTCGAGAAAAAATAATCCGTAGTTATTTATATGAAGGGCACCACCTATACTTCTATACTAATATTATAAATGTGAAAGTAACTCTGTCTATCTGTCTCTTTGTCACGTTTTCACGCCTAAACCGTTGAACCGATTTCGATGAATTTTAGTATAGAGATAAATGTAACCTTGGAGAAGGACATAGACTACTTTTTACGTAGGTACCACGCGTGCGAAGCCTCGGGGAGCAGCTAGTTTTGTATAAAATAACAATTGACGAACGACAAGATAAGACTGTGAGACTATAAGCAATATAAACAACTGACACCAAAGCCGAAATTATTATGACACACGCCATTAACGAAGAAGATGAAGAAAAACCATGAAAATGAAAATCCCATTGAAATAGATAGAAAACAGGTTTTTTTTATTCTACGGTTTATACTTACTCCAAATATTTGCCTCAGGTGGTGATTCCAGTTCGTCTTGAATCGTTAACTCCAGTTTAGCAGTCTTTGTATTACTATCCGTTACAATTTCGTATTTGTAGATAAGAAATTTATCTCCCGAAACTTTTTTTCTACAGCCAGTTGCAGTAATTTTGGCATCTATTTCTGTTCTGTTCATTTTAATAACTACATCCACGGATGTCTGATTGAACCTAAAAAGAGCACAGTATTATTAAGGCATAAGTACTTGATACTAAAAATAATAAAAAATTATAATACACTCATGGACTTATTTAGAAGAATTCATCAATCAAAGAAAAAGTGTAAAGGTATCTTCGAGGGGTCGAAATTGAAGTTTTGCCGTGGCCAGTACGCTCGCCAGACTTAAATCCAATCGAACATGTTTGGGATAAGCTCGGCAAACAAGTAAAACAGCAGGATCCAACACCAACAAAAATAGGAGGTCTGAAAGGGGTACTGGAAGAAAAGTGAAATCGAATACCACAAGATTTCATTGATAACTTAATCAAAAGCATGCTGAGAAGATTGCAGGCAGTTTTAACAGCTAGAGGGGTAGCACTAAGTACTAAATGTACACTCGACAAAAAGTTTTAGTAATTTCATAACACAATCACATTTTCAATATGATGATTGAAGTGTTAATTCATCATAACATCATTTTTAACATTTCTGTTCATTAGTCTTGTGTTTTTTACTGAAGCATGTTTTATTTTAATTAAAAATGGTAAAATAAAGTGCTTAGTATAATTTATATAATACATACAAAAAAAAATCCGATCTGTCTTTATTTTGTTTCGTTCCTCTAATTATGTCCATGAGTGTAGTAACTGCGATCCATAAGCCAAAGTCAAGTCAAAATAAAAAAAAATATATAATAAAATACAATTTGTGTTTTCAAGGACCACTTTGAAACGTCTTGCATACTAGGTGAGTTTTGGTGCTAATTAGTACTAAATCCCAAGCTTCTTAGTAGAAGTATCAGATCTCTACTTAGATACCAACTTTATTAAAGAATATAGAACAACAAATAAATAAATATTGCTGGACAATGTACACAATACCATCTAGCCCCAAACTAAGCATAGCTTGTATTATGGTGACTAGATGACTGATAGAATACTTATATATTTTTAAATACATACTTCATCATCTTCCTGCCCTCGTCCCACATTATGTAGGGTCGGCACAACATGTGTTCTTTTTCCATTCTCCTCTATCAGCCGTCATTTCAACACTCACTCCTTTCTTACTCATGTCATCCTTCACACAATCCATCCATCTTCTCTTTGGCCTACCTCTACTCGTAAATCCATCAACATCCATACCAAGCACTCTCCTAGTTACATGCCGTTCTCCCCTTCTCATTACATGCCCATACCATGATCTTATGATATTTTATAACACCCAGACACAGAACAAACACCTATGTTCTTCACACAAATGTTTATCTACCCTACAGCGCAAAAGGCAGATCTACTAATCTACTACCAACTAAGCTGACAGGCCAGTCATAAATATATAGTTTGCCGAGCCGCGGTCTCCACTCAAGAACTCGTTTACCCCGATGGTTATCGGTTCTTCTGCAGATATGGCCAGCCCACTGCCACTTTAGCTTACTAAGTCTCTGAGCTATGTCAACAACTTTAGTTCTATGTCGGATAGTCTCGTTCCGGATTCTATCCTTCAAAGAAACCCCGAGCATAGCTCGCTGAGCGACTTTAAACTGGTGGACTAGCCGTACTGTGAGTGTCCACGTTTCAGCTCCGTATGTCATAACAGGTAGGACGCACTGATTGAAAACTTTCGTTTTCAAACATTGCGGCGATGACGAGAAAACTCGACGTAGTTTATCAAACGCTGCCCAACCCAGCTGAATCCTTCTCTTGACCTCCTTCTCAAAATTGTTTCTACCTAACTGCAAAATCTGCCCGAGGTATGTGTATTGCGAAACAACTTCAAGAAGGTGACCATTAAGTAACAGCTTAAGCAGGTCTAACAGCAGGTTAAACAGCAGCAGGTCTCGGATCAATTTGGTCATTGACCATGACTTTGGTTTTATCCAAATTCATGCCGAGACCTATCGCCCGCAAGGCTGATGCTAGGCCGTCCAGCATTCGTTGTAGCTCCTCCAACGACACCGCCAGCAAGACTATGTCATCTGCGAATCGTAAATGTGAGATGTGCTCGCCGTTTATGTTAATGCCCATACCTTTCCAGTCCAGCGTCTTAAACAAATCCTCCAGCGCGCTTGTGAACAGTTTCGGAGATATTACATCTCACTGTCTCACTCCTCTGCGCAGTTGGATGGGCTTAGACTGCTGGTCCTGTACTCGGACTATCATGGTGGCGGCTTCGTACAGACATCTCAACACTTTGATATAACGATAGTCTACTTGGCATCGCTGCAAGGATTCCAAAACAGCTCAGGTTTCAACAGAGTCAAAGGCCTTCTCATAGTCCACAAAAGCCAGACACAGGGGCTGATTATACTCTTCGGACTTCTGTATGATCTGCCTCACTGTGTGAATGTGTTCTATGGTGCTATATCCTCCGCGAAACCCGGCCTGTTCCGGTGGCTGGAACTCGTCGAGCCTTCTGGCGAGACGAATCGTAGTGACCCGAGAGAACAGCTTATAAACGTGGCTCAGGAGCGAGATGGGTCTGTAATTTTTAAGAAGAGTCTTATCTCCCTTCTTAAAAAACAGAACCACCAAACTCTCGTTCCACGCCTTTGGAGTTTTCCCACAATGAAGGACGGAGTTGAAGAGGCTCTGCAGCTCCTGCACAACAGGGGCTCCTCCAGCCTTCAGAAGCTCTGAAGTAACTCCGTCCTCACCCGGGGCTTTTCCATTTTTAAGCTGTCTCAGGGCCAACACGATCTCGTCTTGGCTGATTTCCGGCAGTTCGTCGGTGTAGTAGCGGGTGAGGGTGGCTATGGAATCGTGGTTGTTACGCTGGGGGCAAGGAGCATGTGCCGCATACAGTCGGCCATAGAAATCCTCGATCTCTGATAATATCTCTGGCTTTGACAGTACGGTTCTGCCATCGTGTGTTGTTAACTTCAAATTTAAAAGCATAATAAAACAGAAACTACCTATTATAAAATATCAGATTATCTAGATGACAAAAAAGCTTGGGATGAATATGCTCCAACTGACTCGGCATCCGTAACAAAATTGGCAAGGATCATCCAAAAAAGTGTTAAGAGCAGACGAGTTTCTTGCCGGATTCTTCTTGAACTGGGGTTAGGTGGAACCGGCATCTAGATTCACTAGCATGTAAAAAGAATATTCAAAATGGTTCCTGTGATTTTATTGAATAAATAATATTTTGATTTGATTTATATTAATCCTTTAGTAGGATATAAGATATATAATAATAAACAGCTAGGTAATAAGAAGCATTAGGTCGAGTAGGTACCATTGGTAACTGGAGATTAAATATTATTGTTCATGTTCATTTCAGAAAAAAACCGTACGTACAGTTCTATACCATACAATACTTATAAAAACAAACCTAAGACAAAAATAAGATAAAACATTAACTGGATCTATAAGATGCAGATAATATCATAAAATGATCAATTATATTATATTAACCAATAACAAATTTATCTACAGAAATAATTACAGAAATGTACAAAATAATATACAATAATATAAAATACACTAGAACCAGTTGAGCTTTCTAAGGACCATTTAAAACGATCTATAGATAGCTCAACTGATCCAGATCACTGCCAGAGGGCAGCGTTCCCAAGATTTAACCAGTCATGTTCTTTAACTAACCTTACATCGCAGTCTTCTTTAGTGTTCTTTTCGAAATTACAATAGGCATAGTCCTTTAGCTGTTCGCACAGCTCTGTGGCGCAAGTTTTACAAGACTCGCAGTACGTTCCATAGTATTTTATATCGTTTATCGTATCGCAAGAACATACTCCACAAACGCATTTTCCTTTTCCGGAACATGGCTGTTTAAAAAATAAAATTTATTTATACTACAAATTTGGAAGTATCCGTCTTCGACTCGTTTGTTCTTAACATTTTCACGGCTAACGGCTAAACGGGTCTTGAGGAAAGGTAAATAGATAATTTGTTCTTGAGGACATACATATCACACTGACATAACACTGTCTTAATCACAACCAACACCTACGCTGAGATTCCTCGTTTCGTGAGTACCAGAAACTGCGAATAGCATAATCTATTAGTGCTACAACAGACATGATAGCTGGACTCGGAACAAAGATTTGCAGATCATACAAACAATGCCCCAGAGCGGTAATTTTGCTTATCAACCAGGCACTCGAACATCAGAGAAACGAGGTAATCAAGTTATTAATAAAACCCGTCGTCGCAGTCTTTAAGCAACTTTAGCCCTCCTTGATGCACGAAATATTTACCTGCACGGATATAACTAACCTTTTTAGAAAACGGCCCGATGCAGGCGGTATCCTGGACGGAACACTTGCAATTTGGTCCCGTCCAGTTGTCATGGCACTTACAGTGACCGAGAATACACTCTCCTTGGCTGGCCGGACAATTTTGGCGGCACACTGCATCATTGAACTGGCAATATTTTCCTGAGTAATTATTTTCACACTTACATGCACCACACCTAAAAATTAAAATATGGAGATGACTTTGAGGTTATCAGTTTGATCTCAAAGAAAACGCCTTTCAACTTGGACACTGCCTAACCCCGGCTTAAGATTCGCCATGTCACTATTTATCATTATGTTACACTAGCTGTCCGCGCGCAGCTTGATTTTTCCCGGGACAAACCAATTTTCCCAGGATAAAAAGTAGCCTATGTCACCCGGGGATAGTGTAGCTTTCCAACGGTAAAATAATTTTTCAAATCAGTCCAGTAGTTTCGGAGCCTATTCAATACAAACAAACAAACAATCAAATCTTTCCTCTTTATAATATTAGTATAGAAAAAGGGATTGCACTATTTCAAACAGTGGTTAAGTGTTGACAGAAGATGAGAAACGTTTATAATTACGTTTTAAAAACTAAAAGAAAACCGACTTCATTGAATGAAATTTGAGCCCATAAAAATACAACCGAATTAAGAACTTCCTCCTCTTTTTGATGTCGGTTGAAAAAGATTTTATGGTAGGCTTTTTAGTACCTTATCATTTTTCTAAATTCATAACCATTAATCCATCCATCCATCCATCCAATCCATCAACACCATATTACACCACTGGAAAGTCACGGGAAAGCTAAAAACATAATTTCGTTTACTTGGATGAGATATTTTTTCCTATTTTATAGCTATTTTGATTTAAAAACCAAACTACAGAACCGATTTTGATGAAATGTATATGGAACCAACCGGAAATTATATATATTTCACATGAAAAAATATTTTTTCAAATTGGCTCATAAATAAGCTATGAGGTACAAAAAGTACTAACACACAGTTTCCGTTGCCACTGCAAAGCGTGGCTGTGTCGTTCACTGACTCCTTGCATAGGTCCATGGTCGCCAGGTCTTCTACGCCACTGCATTCAGTCTCGCATGTATCACCACTCCTACAATGTTTAAGTAAAACTAAAGATTTGAAAGGGAATAATATCCGTTTGTCTAACCTTACAAAAATTATAATTATGATCTATAGAATTTATTATTATGAGCTTGCAACGTCCGCCATTACTGAGCAAAGGCCTCTTTCCTTCAGATTTGCAGACGACATAATCAGTACCTGCCGACATAGAAACTGATCTACAAACATTATTAGAAGATATGAACACAATTCTTAAGAAATTCGCAAGGAAATTTTAAAATAATAAAACTAATATATTAACGGAATTTTAGTTTGACAGGAATCATAATGACAATGGAAAACGTTAGTTTAGATAGACAAAAATCATTGAAATATTAAGGATATATAATGTAGAATCGCAATAGCAAAGCAGGAATTCAATAATAAGAAACATGAATCATTTCTCAAATACCATAATCTGGCAAAAATAAATGTATCAAAACATATCTTTAGAGTATATGATGTAGGGTGGAAGACGTGCACAATAGCCCAAAGAAATAGAGAGATCCTGGAAGCGTTTGAAATGTTATGCTGGAGAAGGATGGACAAGTTTAGCTAGACAGGAAGAGTAACAAATGTGGAAGTTCCAAAAGTTAAGAAAAAAGGATAGGATTGAAAATAGAAGAGATAAAATAATTGGCCACTTTAACGTCACGAGAGTTTAAGGAACACCATTATAGATGGGAAAGTTGAAGGAAAGAGAGAAAGAGGAAGGTTACGAATCAGCTACATAATCTAAATTAAGGAGAAGGTAGTTGTCATGTTGTATAAGGAGATCATGGAGGCTGCGCTCAATAGACGGAATGCATCAGCTGCATCATTCATCGACAAGAACATGGCTCATAAATTATAAAAAGAAGAAATTATGATTTAGAGCTGGCCGCGGCTCGCTAGGCAAGCAGTTTTCAGGAGAACGCTTGCCTGGGTCGGCGTCCTAAACAACAGGAGCTTTCGTAGACACAATTAAATACTCTTTACCTGTTTGAATCACAATAGCAAACTCCACATTGCTTGCTTCCAGCTTTATGGCAATCAACACTTTTAATTTTATCACCAGTTTCGCATGGACATTCACAATTGATTTTCAGTGATACGACCAGCTCATCATTCAATCCAAAGGGATATATCACAAAGTCAGGTACACTTCCGCATTTCGTGGCTGTGATCGTGCCTTGGATTTTTACTTCTGGTTTTTCCTGAGTTACTTTACAATGTTCAGGGCTGGTGTCACAATCGGTTTTGAAAATGATGGAATCACTTTTGTGCCTATGATCGATGCTAACTTTTCTGGATGCATCCTGTGTAAAAAAATAACAGGATAAAGAACTTGTCTATATTAGTTTCGCCTAAATCTAGTACCTAATATTATATTAGGTTTGCTCACTTTCTCATGTGTCTCACATTAAAAAAAAAAATTTAAGTACTTACCTATTCATTTTGATAGTCACGGGTTTTACTCACGTATTATTTTGTCGATGGAGTCACCGACATTGTTTCAATTTATCTAGAGAATCTTCATCAGGGTGAGTTTGATTCGCGGTCCGCTCGTTGGCGTTCGGTTCGCACTGCGGGAGACGTATCTCGCGGCGCGGGCTATGCGTGCAGGTAGAGGGGGAAGCGATGGTACTGGACCTTCGACTTCACCACTCGTGCCCTTAACATTGGGAACTGTCCAACATGCAGCTCTTATAATATATCTAACTTACCATCATAATGTTTCGTGCTTTGTACCTCGAAAGAAATCGAAATCGACCGTGTTCCAAACTTCAACCGAGACAAAGGTTGGTTTCTTTCTCCAGCCTGGAGATCCTTTCTGCACGGAACATAATTATGTTAAAGATGTGGAGCCTGTTAGAGATAGTGTACCTGCACGCACCCGCACCAGCACGATGCACCCGCAGTGCGAACCGTGAACTCGAGCGGCAACGAGCGGACTGCGGATCAAACTCACCCTGATGAAGATTCTCTAGATGAATCGAAACAGTGTCGGTGCCTCCATCGACTAAATAATACGTGAGTAAAACCCGTGTTTATCAAAATGTATAGTACATCTCACGAATGTTTTGAATCTGAAATAACTACCTATTGTAGGTTCTTCTTCTTATCGTGTCACTAGTTATTTCTAACCAGTGTGGTGAAAGGATTAAAGTGCGCCTCAGAGGCTCCTTGCGTGCACTTAGGTAAGCCTTAATGTAAGCTCTCGACCTTGCCGACAGGACCCGCAGGAAAGACTTTATTTTTTTTATTAATTGTAGGTAATGTCACTATATCACATCACATTATATCAATATAATACTAGGTATAATTAAATAAATAATGCCGACTATTTGTATACTTTTTTTTGTAATTGTTTGTACTGGTACCTAAGCCTGTGCAAATAAACTTGGAACTATGCATGAGTACACTATTTTTCCTTGATGTCTTTGTGGGTCAAGATGTGATGATAACTAAGGTGTGTTCAAAATGTATACTTACAATATAAGCATCTTTGATAATTGTCTTGATTTGTTCTTCCTTCAGTTCTACAGATTTTGCTTTAGATATGTATGTTTCTAAAACCTTATACACATGCATGACTTTATCTAATACAGTAAACACAATTTTAAAATTGTTTTTTTTAGCCATGTAACTTATTTGACTCACGGACGGGTAATCTATAGTTCGAGAAAGTGCTTCGTCATAAAATGTATTATTTACGTCAAGGTGGCATTTCATGTCGTTAGGTTTGTAAGCTCCGACCATTTTTCCGTCCCCGGCGCTGTGGTATGTCGCATCGGTTGCTAAAACTATGATTCGCCTGGCAAGCGCCTGTTTCTGATCCCCCTTTTTAGAAGGGACCCTCCATCCAATTTTATCTCCGCATGCCATTATTTGCATCAATGCGTCAAGTCCTGCTTCGGGCGAGTCGTAATTTGAACCGTTATTATAACTGGCGATTAGCTTTTTGAAAAGTGCCATGTCGTCTGTTAAAGACAAATGGTGCTGGAATGCATAGCAGAAGTTTTTACTGGAATAAAGAAAACTGTGAGAACGAGCTGGATTTCAAAACATTTTTGCTTGAGCAAAAACAACATGTTAGGCACTAGCCAGACATCCGTCAGCCGGAAACCGTGTACCACATATTTAGTTACTAGGCATTCAGATGTTTTGTTATTTTTATAAAGCGAAAGTAGTTAAGGAGGCACAAGTTGTAATCCTCTCCACCAAATATTACAAGTATATAACAATACCAAAGTTCGCCTACCACACAATACATGACACGACTTGCTAGGCCGTGCTAACATGTCATCACGGGCGGTATCCTGAGAGGATTCTATTGATTGGCATAATTATATTTTTCTATAAACATGCTAGTCATAAACACTGGAAATCGTATTAATACATACACATAATTATTTACTGAAATAAACATTTTCAGTAATAATATACCATATTTAAATAACTTTTTCAACTCTTTAAATACATCGTCATTAAAGTCTCTAATTTCATGTTGTAATAACCAAGTTTTAATGATTGTTAACACAATTTTATTATTTTTATTGTTAATTCTAATAAAAATTATTTTGGTCTCATATACTGAAACAACGCCTAGACACAAAATATAGGAATTTTCCTGAAGTCTAATTTATATGTATTTGTAGATATTATTTTTTATTTTTATTTAAACAATCATATCCAAACAATGCAAGCTATGTTTATTATTAAGCATTACATAATGAATAATGTTATCGGTCTGACTGAATAGTATTCAGGTATATTTATATTCAAGTGTTTTACCAAACAAGATTTAAAATAATATAGTTTTCGCTATTCAATCAGTCTAAAAGCAAATAGTTTACGAGGCGCATAGTTTGAGTAGTAAATACCACACGCAAGGCAGTGACCATTGGGTGCCAGAATCAAATTGGAGTCTATTTACACTCAACATTTACTCCAAAACTCTTTAGTTATGATATATATAGGTAATCGGATATTATGAATAACCATTGTAAGGTTAATGGCTATTAAAATGACTTTTTAATATTATATCAACCTAATTTAGGAGTAGTGATGGTAGGTGTATTGTTGTTAGGTTAATTTATCGCTAAGATTCCCTAATATTAGGACTGAAAATGTTATGGAAAAAACAATTAGGACAATGAATGTTATGTCAATCAAAAGGAGCCAATCCTGAGACGTACAAAATATTAATTCTCATGTGTCTGGTATGTGCCGGCATCCTTCAAACCGAAACATAGAAATGCTACTTTTTGGCATGCAGTTTTAGTAGGTGGCAGATGTTATAACGTTGTAATAATGTACCTACTCGTACTTGCAAAAGCAGGTGATGACTAAGCATTTAGATACATTGATGATATTCTAATAGAAATTGTCTATCAGGAAACATCTACACAGGAAGATTTAGCAACCATGCTTAAAAACTTATGGGTAAAATAAATATCGGACATGCTGAAATTGCTCTGATTTGTTTTTTTTATACAAGATGGACATAACAGTGACGTCCTAAAACAATTTAAATTCCTTACACCCACGAGTATCTAAATGTATAAGTGTACTGTGTTTTTATAAGTTATTTTCACTTTAGAATATTTTATTTATTAAAACCCACCCAATTTAAATAAGTAGATATGTTAATTAAATGATGTAGGGTGTAGGTACATTATGAGTAGGTACTACTCATAATAAATAAATAAATAACTACCTAGGTAGTTAGTTAGTTTATTATCTGTAAGAGTGTCACATCACTAGTGAGCTGGCACATCTCTAGTGGGGTGGAGCGTGATATGTTTGCCGACCGTTCCGTTCGACAGTTGAAAATTTTACTCAAGAACGACGCACGTCGCGTCGGGTCGTTTACTACAATGATTAATTAAACATTTCAAACTATCATAACTCGTCTACAAATAATTACGTTTTAACAACTAGGTATAAAGATGTTAAAATTGTGTTTAATTTACGCTTTATAGTACTTTATCATTTTTCGAAATTCGTAAACATGACAACACCACCACCACCAAATTTAGTGACATGGATGACATATTTTTTAAAAATATTTTGATTTAAAACCCAAACTACTGAACCGATTTTGATAAAATGTCTATGGGACAATTCGGAAAATACATCCTTCCACGATGTTTTTTTTTTTAATATTGGCATAAATGAAGGATTCTTAAAGTAACAAACAAAAAAAAAGCTATTTTAAAACTATTTTCCATTTTAAAGGTTTTTTTTAGTGTTCACAATGTATTCGTATCTCGTTAAAAACGTAACGTAACGTAACGTAACTCTCTGGGTGTAAGGAAATTTAATTTTTGTCGTCACTGTTCCACACTGTACGTGCGACTCTTTTGATAACACACTTTTTATTGGAAACCTATTCCAATAAAAAAATGTATTCTGGGGAAATTGGGAAAGCACTGAAAGAAACGACTCCTCAATGATCAACCATCGTTGATCCTTTGGTCATCCAATTTAAAAGTGCAAATACCCAGTTTTATACCATAGCCACTGAATCATCCTTTAGCTGCTTCTCAAATTATCTTACTTGGGATCGCAGTAAGGTAAGGCTGGCTTATCAACGAAAGTTCCAAATCCTATTTTGACATTATTAGTCATATTATATAGATCGTCAAAAATTGCTACGATCTTATTTTCCAGTTCATTACGGTATTCCGACATCGTTGCTGAACTGTCTATCACAAAATACAAATCTAATGGATAATCCTTAGCCGGTTTATAATACATGTCAAATGGAACAGGATCTCCTGGACGTAATTCCAACTCAATTTTTTGAGGGCGAAATTGTATTTCTTTCCCTGGTGTTGCATCGTAGGTTTTGTCAGTAATAATTTTTTTTGAGGAGATAGGGTCACTGATCTTGTCCAATGAACACCATTTTTTATTAAGTTTATTATCTCTGTAGACTTCTGATCGCGGTTGACATCTCTCTATTTCTTCATCTGGTAAGCTGGTATCCATGGTATCCTGGAAATTGACTGAGCATTCAATTAGGTAGCTTAACTTTCGTGCCAAGCGTCTTGTGATGTATTAGTTATTTTTGCCTTTGACCAACATAAAATTTATTACACGTAATCTATATATTAATAGGTGAAGCAAAAACTTTGTACCCCTTTTTACGAAAATTGCGCGGACGGAGGAGTATGAAATTTCGCACACGGAGGAGTATGAATTTTTATAGTTTATATAGAGAAGGAGTGCAGAATGCTATTTTTTTCTATTTTAAATTAATTATGGTCGAATTTTGACCTGTAGGCGACCACTAGTAATAATAAATAAATAATCCCGGTCATTTCACACAGCATCATCTGGCTCCAACGTAAGCAGAGCTGGTTTTATGGGTACGACATGACTGATATACTAATAAGTAGTATATCAGTCAAGTAGTCAGTAGCACCCATAACACAAGCTCTGCTTACTTTTTTACTTTTTTTTTGTAAATACATACATGTAATACATAGAAACACTCAGACCCGAGAATATTTGCAGATCATACAAACATTTGTCCCGATTTGGGAATCGAACCTTGTGGGTCCGATGTTTCTGCCTTCTGCGTTTTAGTCGGACCTTGGCCCACTGCGCCACAGAGGTCGCCATAGGTATAACAAGAGAAATAAAGGAAATGTTCCGATTCCTAAGACTAGACTGGCTAAATCTTTAAAAAGTTTTATGTGCGCGTTTCAAATTATCTAATAAAATTCCTACTGACATTAAATCTAAATAGGACCCTGAATTTTTCTATATTGTAAAAGGCAGTTGTTTGTTACATAAGAGTTATTTATTATAAGATTGACGAGGTTTTGGGCGATAAATTTATATTCTGTGAAACATATTCTGAATAAGATCCCAAATATTGTTATGGCTAAGTACATGCAAGACGTGAAAAGAGGAAATAAATGAATTAATAATTTATTTGAAAAATCAGCAACTTTTTCTTTTTTTTATCAAGGTAATTTTAAACTTAATGTAGTTCAGGAATAGACTCAAGTTATACTACCATCCACTTTACCACCAGTCCTCAATGAACAAAATAATACATTTTAAAAACTAAAAAGAAAACCGACTCCATTGATCAAATTCGAGCCCATAAAAAAACATCCCCTATTTTTCTACCCCCTAAAAAACAAAGCCCCCTAAGGGTTTGTTTTTCTTTAAATTTAAACGGGACAAAAGAAGAAGTATACCCTTCCTTCGGTTCATAAATGACGGGGATCTGAGGTAACAGTAACAAACGTAAAAATACAACCGAATTAAGAACTTCCTCCTCAAAAAAAAAATTTTTAAGCTTTTTTGTACTTAATCATTTTTACAAAATACGACATTCATTAGATGACTTTTTTCCAGTTATTTTGATTTAAAAAACCAAACTACTTAACCGATTGTGATAAAATTTCTATGAGACCAATAAGAAAGTACTACCTTTCAAATTTCATATTATTTTTAAAAATTGGTTCATATCATAAATGACGGAGTTATCAGGTAAAACATAAATAAAGGAAAAAAATTCGGGTCCGGGAGTACCGACAGAGTGAAAACTTATTTTGGCGCGTTAGAGTTTAGAAATAAATCACTTCAAAATCAGTAATTATGGCGACTGCCAATCAAATACTGAACGAACACAGATGATGCAATATTTTTTGTTCAGAATGTAGATAATATATCACAGAACCTAACTCAGTAAACTTCTCCATACAAAAGTAGACTGTAAACATGTGAATTAAGGTTTATAATCAAATGGGGTGAGCGCGGCAGCCGGCTGCGTCTCGCCCCAGACGGTAACGGTGTCGCGAATCCAGAGGTTTTACCCCATCTAAAAATATGCGTACCGCGTTTAAAGATGTTTTCACTTCAAAAAAGTGCAACCGAATTTAGAACCGACTTCAAAAAGCGGTTAAAAATTAAGTAAAATGCCAACAGTGTTTTGTAGATGATGTTCTCTGGCAGTGAATTGGATCAGTTGTTCAGATCGTTTTAAACGGACCTTATGTTTAGATAGCTCAACTGTTTTACATACATTTCATGACGACCTCTGTGGCACAGTGGGTTTAGGTCCGACTGAGACGCAAAAGGTTGCGGGTTCGATTCCCGCCGCGGGACAAATGTTTGTATGATCTGCAAGTATTTGTCTCGGGTCTGGGTGTTTCGATGTATAGTATGCATGTATTTAAAAAAAAAAGTATATAAGTAGTATATCAGTCATGTTGTACCCATAACACAAGCTCTGCTTACTTTAGGGCCAGATGATGCTGTGTGAAATGTCCGGTATTATTATTATTATTATTATTATTATTTTATGCAAGCATCTGCTCGCGGGTTATTATTATGAACATTTCGCGTTTACAGATAATATTAGTAAGTTTATTGTATATTATTCTGTACATTTCTGTAAATAAAGTAGGTACTTGAAATTATAAATAAATAAAAAACCGTTTGAGTGCGAACCGTAAACTCGAGTGGCAACTCACGGACCGCGGATCAAAATCACCCTGATGAAGATGCTCTTGATGAATCGAAACAGTGTAGGTGCCTCCATCGAAAAAGTAATACCTACGTGAGTAAAACCCGTGTTTATCAAAATGTTAATAAAAAAAGGCCAACTGCGACAACGCATAATGAAAACTTCCAAACAGTAAGAACAAGAATGACGATTGCTCCTTAACTAATTTTACACCATCAAAATTCAGAAATTTTATTATATATCCAACTATTTTGAAAACATATCAGCTGTTAAACCCAAACAGCGTAGACGCAGGTTCCATGAGGATTTCGAGACGATAATTAGTACAATTTAAAAAATTACATGTAGGTGAGGTACCTTTAAAAATCATTTATGTATTTTTTTTCCATAACATTGTAGGTAGGGCACTGATACGTTTTACCGTGAAATTCGTTGAAAGTTTAACGATATGACTAATAGTCTGCTACCAAGAGCTCTAATTAAAGGTGACAGACAGACAAACAGACGGATATAGCGAAACAACTAAGGTTAAATCAAATTGTTTTAAGGTTAAAACAATATTGTTCTTGATATTCTCATAGATGTTCTTTCTTACCTGCGCGCACCATACGCATCGTTCATCGGAATGTCCTATACAGCTTCCACATGTTTTAAATGTAATGCACTCCGATTTACAATGTACCAAACCCGAGTAAGAGACCACTCCTAACAAAAATAATAATAATAGGTCCATTTTGATCCAACAGTAACTGTCATACTGCACAGACACACGGTAAATAAGTTTAAACATTAGGTTTCGATAACAATGACAGGAAGGAAAATGTTACAAATTACAGTGTTTCAAACATTCTAGGTGATATCATAGGTATTATAATTATAAACAATGAACTTTACCATAATCTAACGATGGTTTTAATTTCAATAAGGTTTAAGCAATAGTCTAGATCTAAGATTTTATAATAACGGGAAACCCAAATGACTTCGAGCATTTAGCAGCTTTTAAAGCGCGCCATCTAGCGGCGAATAGTGATTTGCACTACTTGACGCTATATGGCGTAATGCCTAATTTCTAACAGCGCGAAGTGTAACAGCTTTAGATCGAATAGAAAACACACTTATTTTTTTAACCGACTTCAAAAAAGGGAGGTTCTCAATTCAGTTGTATATTTTTTTTTACATTTGCTACCGCATAACGAGTATTTATGAACCGGTATGAAACATTATGTGAATGTACTTTCCGATCGGTCCTATAGAAATTTCATTAAAATTTTAATGAAATTTCATGACATATTTTTTTTTATTTTGCTTTACTTCAGTTATGTTTACGAATTATGAATACCTTACATGTAATTTCCTATCTCCCTTTTTTAATATCATATTATATCACAAACTAGCTGTCTCGTACGCGACTTTGACCGTGCGTTTTTTTTTTATTATTTATTCATTTTAATAGTTGTACAGTATACACAACAGTACACACAACAACAGTATACACAAGAACAGTATATACAAAGTCCGGAGACAAATCCAACAAATCAAAAATTGAAAAAATCGGCCTAGCCATTGAGATTCATAAATGGTGTAACTAACACGATTTTGTTTTATATAAGTACTAGCGATGCAATGCTGATACTAAATATACTACAGAATGTCTTTATATACAACGTTGTCTAAGATAATAACATAGACTAAGAGATAGACATATACCATTGCGGACTTTTGTGTAGATCTTTTTAAGGTGTACAATACTGTAGTACATTATTTTGATCTATCTCGTAGGGTTCAGCCAGCGTTTGCAATGTAAGCGCAAAAAAATGTGTTTATTTACGACACCACATTAGAAACCTCTAAAATTATCAGTGTTTCTCTACTATATTATACATGTTTTATACATATAAACCTTCCTCTTGAATTAGTCTATCTATTAAAAAAACCGCATAAAAATCCGTTGCATAGTTTTAAAGATCTAAGCATACATCGGGACTGACAGACAGCGGGAGGCGACTTTGTTTTATACTATGTAATGATGATAATATAGATTGTGATGATCGACGTAAGACATACCCAAGCCGTTTTATACTATCTAGGTAATAAAACAAAAAACATTGTACCTATAAGACTTTTTTTTTTTCTTTTTTTTTTAAAGGTTTACAAGTCGGGCTATTCTAAATCTAATAAAGTTAAAGCTTTACTAGATAAGCCGTGATAGTTATACTTATATTAACACCATTTAACCTATTTTAAAAATATATCTATAACTATTTTAAAAATATTCCCCACACAACAGTTTAGCTGGTAGCCCCCCTCAAAGATGGTATCTCATTTAAACCTAATTTTGTTAGCAATCAAACTCTTTTGATGTCACAAGCAATAAGTATTCACCTTGTGTCATGGAACGTAAAAAGAAAAAAGAAACAATTTTACAAACAAAACACCAAATGTTTGATTCCTGAAATCCTATAAAAAGTGAGCATTTATAAAAATTGGTCATCAATCCACTGTTTTGCTTTACCGGGAGTTGTTGAAGTAAAGAAAAATGGAAATCACAGCCACAGAAGCCGCTCTAATCGTCAGCCTAGGTTGTCAACTCGCGATAAAGCTATTCCAGTTTTCAAAGCTCGCGAGTGTATTTATAACGTTATATAAATGTTTATTTTGATTTGTTATTACATGACTAATCGAACAATGATTAATGTCATGACAATCTAACCTACCAGCACGTTCAGAATGCTGATGGCACTGGCCCGCACCCTGCGCCACAAGGATGTGGAATGTTTGAGAAGGAATCTTATTCAGGCTTACCTACTTTTGGCTTTTGGTGTAAAGAGCCGTCATCTAGGAGCCCTCTCACGTTCCATGGATCCTCATTTGTTCTAGGAACAAAGATTCTGTGCCATGCGGAAATGTTATATCCGGAAAATCAACGGCGTCGTCGGACGCTACTTACGCGAATCATCACGCACACTACTTTAAAACTCTCGTAGGATATACGATATCGCATGATACGGTCACGTAATTAGTTACCTTTGCATTCTGCCACTTGCGGAAATTGCGGAAGTTATTTATACCAAGAAAGTCAAGAGGTCTCCGAAACCTACAGTCAGGTATCTGAAGTATGTCAATACCACCTTACCATATGTATGTCAATACCACCTTACCACCATCAATACCACCAATTTACTGTTCGGTTCTTGGTGCCTGTTGTCTAAGTGTGAGACGTAATTCTTCTTTTGCTTCATTAGCACATCAATTAAATAACCAGAGATATACATTTAGTTTAGCTTTCTTCTTTTCTTCCTATAATGGCATCTGTCTTGTTGTCAATTTTGCCAGTGTCAAGAGATTGTTATAAAGTCTCAGTCGATCGTCATTTGACTATTCCAAACGTCATCGCGGAATGGCCGTCTAGAAATTTCTCGGGATTCCTCGTCGTTCAAATTACATTGCAACATAATACACTTTTAATTCAATTGTCCATACTTGTGCTATGAAGGCACATTTTATTGATTAAAATTCCGCTAATATTATTGAATAAAATATGCAATAGCACCAGAAAAAATATTAATTTAGAATAATATGTTACTTCATAAAACGACAAACGAAAAATCCGTATCTAGCTTTTTGTGTGGAAAATGTTCAATCGGTTTCAGTGACAAGATATCATTCAAAATGTTCTTGTGTCAGCTTCATTTTGTGTCTTTGAAACGCTTATTATAAAGGCTTTATTGAGTAATTCAGGCATTCCTATAAATCCTCCTTTATTTTAGGCAACGTATTCTGGGACAAAAATAGCCTATATGTTATCCTAGGCTATAATATATGTCTATCAAATTTAATCTAGATCTGTTCAGCAGTTTAGGGGTGATTGATTAAGAAACATCATCCACACAATTATGATATTCAAATATTTACCTCGGGTCTGGATGTATCTATGTCTATACCTATGTATAGACAAAAAAAGTATATAAGTAGTATATCAGTCTTGTGGTCCCATAATACAAGCTCTGCTTTCTTTGGGGCCAGATGATCATGTGTGAAATGTCCGGCATTATTTATTTATAATTGACCAGAGGATTTACGGACGGAGTTCAGTTCCGCTACTCACTGATAGATGGCGTTAAAAGAATCAAAGCAATTTTGATTAGCGATCACGTAAGATAGATCCTAAGTCTGCGAGGGCACTAGTCACAGAAGATCACTTAAACTTTTTAAAATTAGGACTTTAATACAGTCAGCTGTTCGCGCATAACTCCCCCACATAAAATGTCACATAGTAACCTTTCATAACTTCAGATAGGTTGGCTTGGTACTATGGATTACCTGGATTACTTGGATTATTTTAGACTTACACACCTGGCTTGAATTCCAAATCAAACAGTCAACGAAAACAAAAATATTTTTTTTTTCCTTTTTGGATTCCAAGCGTTTGCGGTCGGGCTAAACCGTAGCTTATCTTTACCACAACTATGGTAAATGGTAATAACAGCTCCAGTTTCCTTATAAATAAATATCCCACCATACATAATATAACCGCTGAGTGAGTTTCACGATGCACGTTAAAATAATATTATTTACTCTGGTTGTGTATCAAAATTTACTGATAGTTCTTTCTTGTGAACTTCATAAAACATGTCGTCAATGTTTAACAGATTCGAGTATGTGTGTTTGGTGTGCTTCTGTAAGTACTTTTTTACCTAAATAACTGAAGCACGTCATACAAAAATTTAGGTATATTTAGCTGAATCTATGACCGGGAATTTACTGTTACTTGCCTGATTCATAGATCAGGCAAGTAACAATAAATTCCCGTAAAACATTAATGAATAAACATAATCTATTTCTTTCAGGTTGCAAACGAAACAGATATTAGGCCGAGATGTAGGTCAAAAGAGACTTATGACCCAAAGTGGTGTTTGGGCTTTTTGGATACACCCGAGCAAGCAAGTGCTTTCGCTAGTCTAAATAATGACTTCAGTTCAGCCGAAGGAGACGTGGTTCAGATAAAACCACAAATATATAACATCAAACTTCGTCCAGGTCAACCTTTAGAATTTAAATTTTCATTTCAATCTGCCAAAAACTATCCGGTCGATTTATATATGTTACTGGATGCCTCTGAAACCATGTCGGTCCTTAAAGATGATTTGTTAAAGCACAGTGGTAACATTTACAATACCTTACGAAACATGACCCAGAATGTTATGTTAGGATTTGGAACATATGTAGACAAAAATACTCCGCCATATACAAGGTATGTTGGTACATACTTAATAACCAATTGAATGGGAGTTGTGTTTTAATGAATAAACTCAACACCTATGAACATACCTAAGTATAAACTTATATGGACTAATCAATAATAATAATAATAAATATTGCTGGACAATGCACACAACACCATCTAGACCCAAAATAAGCATAGCTTATTATGGTGACTAGATGACTGATAGAATACTTATATATTTTTAAATACATACTTATGATACTTTATAACACCCAGACACAGAACAAACACCTATGTTCTTCACACAAATGTTTATCCTGGGAGGTAATCGAACCCTCAATCTACAGCGCAGACGGCAGAGCTACTACTAACTAAGCTGACAGGCCAGTCAATGCATTAATAGTTCTAATTCGTTACTAGCATTTCCAGTCCGAGTGTTAGATAAGTTGTCACAATAACCGGGCCTTGATTAAATTTGTTGCATGCACCTTCAGAATGGATCGAATCTGTCATTTTTAATCTTAGGTTCAGTGATCAGTGCGTGCGAAATTTCACCTAAGCAACTTAATTGTCCCGAACTGTTAATTAAACTTGATCTAGCAACTAGTTGAAGTACCTAGGGAATCTTTATCTTTGAATTACCCATACATAGTTTATTTTCAGTTTTCCCGAAAAAGATAAAGCATACTCCTATAGAAACCGCCTAAACATGACCACGGATTATAACAATTTCAAAAAATCCATAAAAGACACATCATTCACTGTAAATAATGACATACCTGAAGGTGGATTCGATGCTCTTGCGCAAGTTATAGCCTGTGATGTCGGCTGGAGAGAAAAGTCTAGGAAAATCGTTGTGTTCTTAACTGATAGTCCTCACCACGTGGTAGGCGATGGCCGTTCTGGCGGGATATTCCAACCGTTTGATGGAAAATGTTATACAGACGAAAATGGAATTTACACGAAAGAACTCGAAATGGATTATCCATCACTGACCATGATTAACAGACTTGTTTTAGAAAAGAAAGTCATAATCATTTTCGCACTCAAGGATAATGTTCATGAAACCTTCTACAATTCTTTACTAGATGTTATAAGTGACTCCAAGATGGCCAATTTGGGAAAAAAGGACATTGTTGCACAGTTAATAGAAAGTTATAAGGTTAGTCGACTTATTCTATTGCTACTAATGTTCGCTTGAAAAAATTTAAACGAACGCATGATTCGATCGGATTTGTCATTCCTCTAGAATAGGTACTTACTAACATACAAACAGGAATACACAAAAGTCATAATTATAAATAGGTACCTATATGTTTTAGTATTATTCATTAAGTACTTTTCGTTCTTTTATTTGTTTTTCTTATAAATTAGGTATTCAATAAATCATAAATTAATATATAGTAGTGGATAATGCACACAATCTAGCCCCACTCTAAGCATAGCTTGTACTATATGCTATTAAGTTAAGTTATTAAGTATCATAAGTATGTATTTAAAAATACATAAGTATTCTATCAGTCATGCACTCACCATATGACTGATAAAATACTTATATATATATCTAAATATATACTTATAATACTTTATAACACCCAGATATCTGCATCTGTAGGTATCTGTATCTGGAATGTGTATCTTTAGGTGTTTGTTCTGACAAACACCTATGCTCATTACATAAATGTTTGTTCTGGGAGGGAATCGAACCCCCGACCACTAGCGCAGAAGTATTCAGTATATTTATTCACAAAAGACATGGTACTATTAATTAGGTAGAATTATTAATAGTAGAGCTACATATCCCGAGTACAGGCACGTGAATATGTTAAATATATACGAATTAGTTTAAATTGTAATATATTAATAGCAATAAACCAAATATAATGTCATAATAAATAACTTGTAATATTATAAAGCTGTCATTGGTTCAGATCATTCTGATATAAAATGCACAATTAATAATAGGTCTAAACTTAAAATGAAGATAGTTGTCAACAGAATAGAAACAATGATCAATTAATACATTAAATAGCTTTCTATTGAATAAGGGTGCAGCTCTTTTACATGACTTGGCAATTTGTTGTAAATTTTGATAGCCATGGTATAACAGTTGTGACTAAACAATTCCGTTTTATGTAGGCACAAGTCAAGTCAAGTCAAGTCAAAAGATACTTTATTCAATACAATCACAAGGATCACTTTGAAAAGTCTTACATAATAGATGAATTTAGGTGCCGATTAACAAAGAAAAACTAATACAAAACAGTTTATACATTTCAAATGTGTCGATTAACTGTCTGAGGACAGAGTCTGTACTCTGTCCTCAGACAGTTAATCGACACATTGCTGAAGTTGCTGTTGCTGCTGTTGCTGTCAGTTGCTGAACGGTTTTTATGTCTAGAGTTAAATTTGTATACATATTCGAAAGTTTCAAATAATTCCATATGTGATACCAACTCTACCAACTGGGCTAACAGGCCATATTTAATATTTTGTTCATGTTATCGTGTGTTTTCAGGAGATCAGTACAAACATAAAATTGGAGGTGGATGTAAAGTCAGGTGGATCTAACGTTGATATAAAATTTGACCCTGACTGCTACGAAAAAGCAAGTACTGAAGATTGCAAAGTCGAGACTGGAGCAAGACGAGATTTTACAGGAACGATAACTCTCAATAAATACAATGGAAAAGAAGAAATTGATATATCTGTTCAGGGTATAAACGAAAAACTAAAATTAGTCGTAGACTCCATCAAATGTACTTGTGAAGCGCACGAAGAAATCACTTCCGCATATTGTAATAGTCAAAAACGTCAATGCGGTGCTTGCATATGCGACTCATCTACGTAAGTAAGATTAATAATAGGAAAAAAATGTATTCAATAGAATCACAATTCATTCATCATTTTGAATCGTCTCCTTTTGTACTTGGTGAATCTAGGTTACCGGGTACCGGCTACCGGGTTACCGGGTACCGGATTACCACCGGGTTAGAGGGAACTGGCAAGAAAGGATATACCGGCGAAGAATAATCCAGCAAGAAACTCGTCTAGTCTTAACACGTTTTTTTTATGATCCTTGCTAATTTTGCTACGGATGCGGAGTCGAGCAGATTCATTCCAAGCTTTTTAGTAGATACTCTAAATAATCTGATATTTTATAATATGCTATAAGAAACAGTCTTTTCTCAATACGTTCTTAAATTTGCCAATTGACAAATCTAGCTTAGTGTTATCTAATATAAAACATTACGTTACTGATTGACCGCCTGACTGCAAATCAATGCATACATTATATACTGTTTATATATAACTAGATTCTGACCGTGGCTGTACCCTCACGGTAAAATATAGCATACATATATTATTATAGGACCAAAAGTAATCCAAATGGGTTTATGGCGTACTTGAGCCACACAAACCATTTTAATATTTGCATTTATAATATTAGTAGGGTTAGGATAGGTGAGGTGTTAACCAATAATGTTATAATGCCGGACATTTTACACAACATCATCTGGCCCCAAAGTAAGCTTGTGTAAGTAAGTAAGCAGAGCTTGTGTTATGTGTACCACATGACTGATATACTACTTATATACTTTTTTTTGTAAATACATACTTATTATACATAGAACTGACCTGTCAGCGCAGTTGGTAGTAGCTCTGCCTTCTGCGCTGTCGGTTGAGGGTTCGATTCCCTCCCAGGATAAACATTTGTATGAAGAACATAGTTGTTTGTTCTGTGTCTGGTAGTATCGTAAGTATCATAAGTATTATTTAAAAATATATAAGTATTCTATCAGTCATCTAGTCACCATAATACAAGCTATGCTTAGTTTGGGACTAGAGATGGTGTTGTGTGCATTGTCCAGCAATATTTATATTTATTTATAGAAACACCCCGACCCGAGACAAATACTTGCAGATCCTACAAACATTTGTCCCGCGGCGGGAATCGAACCCGCAACCTTTTGCGTCTCACGTGGATGTTCGCCTACTGCGCCACAGCGATCGTCAATATGATATTATAATAATAATATATTCATTGGCGATCACAATAATGTTGTGGTACCATGTGATATCTAAAGGTGCCAAGAGCTTTGATTATATAATCAAAGTTTTACTTTTAATTTAGGTATGGTAACCGATGCATGTGCAAAAAGGGGAAGCTCAAGACAGACTCAACCGATGACAGTCCTTGTATCGCCCCCGGGGACTCGAAGGCTTGCAGTGAGAGTGGATATTGTGAATGTGGGATCTGTAAATGTCATAAGGAAACCCAGTAAGTTGTTATTTATATAGTTAGGCAAATCATAGCACACCGTAATATCCGTAACACATTACCATGCATGTAATCATTTAACTTTGGTATTTTAGATTCGGTGGGTATTGCGAATGTGATCGCACGAACTGCCCCGGGTACAAGGCTAGCGACGCGGATGGTACCACAGTTGGCACGGTGTGCGGCGGCCACGGAGACTGCAGATGCAGTACTGCCGGAGAAACAAAGAAACGTAAAGAAATCTGCATGTGCGATGACGGTTGGACCTTCAAACAGGGGGCAGAATACTTAGGGTGTGTTTGCCAGGATTCTAAAGAATCTTGTATGACTGCTAATAACACGGTGAGTGCTTAACCCGATGGTATTATAGGTACCTAGTAGGTATAGTCGGCGGTGAGTAAAGGTGGCTAAGATCGTGTAAAGATGTGCGCGACATCCGACGAGTACCTACTTAGGTATTTATAGCTGATGATAATATGCTTGCATGCTTGTTGCAATTTAATCTGGGGAATTAGGCATTAAATATTCAAAAATGGGCATTAAGTATGTTGTCATTGAAACGTTAGCTCATACAGGCAATTGAATATACTTTCAGGTTTGCAACAACCGCGGTACTTGCTCTTGCAATGCCTGTAAGTGCGACTCGTTAGCGCGATGGGACCAGCGCTTCAAGCAAGACTCCTTATGCGTGGTGAAGGCGTGTCCCGAATGCCTAAGCATGCAATGTGCCCCCGTACGAACCTGCGTTCTCTGCCATCTGGAGTCAGACAACTGCGATGAAAAATGCGATGGCATTGTCCTAGAAAAAAAACACGACGTTTTGCCAAACGAATACTTGAATAGCAGTGAGTGGAATTTATGCGATAGCCAGAAAGTTGGAGCAGGATGCTACACTAAGTTCGTATACAAATACGATGATGAAAAATATAGGATTCTGCTGCAAATGCAAGACGACGCGAATTGCGCTGAGAGTTATTATTGTAAGTGTTTATCTACACATATAAAAGAGCTTAACCTGACTGACTGACTTACTGATTCATCATTGCCGAACCGCTGAAGCTAGAAAGCTGAAATTTGGAAGGTAGCTTCCTTTTATAGCAAAACCACCCACTAAGGCGGGGTTTTTTGAAATTCAATCCCTAAGAGGCTGAAAAGGGGTGAAAACGAATGTATGAAACTTATTAACTTATTAACTTGAATTGAATAATTATAATGCAAAATAAATGGACACGTATTTCTGGATTAATCAAAATAACCCTTATAAGGGGGGTAAAATGGGGTGTCAAAGTTTGCATGGGAACTTTTTAACGAAAGGTGTGAATCTCAGAAGCTTGGTTTGGATACTTAAAATGCAAAATAAATACACACGTGTTTTAAGATTTGTCAAAATAACCCTCATAAAGGAGTAAAATGAATGTTTGTATGGAAACTTTTTAATAGGTGGTGGTGGTGGGTGTGATTGGTTTGAAACTTATCAATAAAATTTGGCAAGGAGATTATAATGCATCCGGGGCAAGAATTTAATTATAATTACATAAAAATGCGGACGAAGTCGTGGGCAACAGCTAGTCAATCTATAAAGCTTGATTTCGCGTGTATAAAGTACTATAATAACGTCGGTTTACGTACCGTAACTCTATCTAGCGGCGAGTAGCGTAACAACCCAGAGTCGTCATTGTCATGCCATTTACTAACGCAAATCAGTTTTAAAATAAAAGAATTTGCTTAGCATCAATAAAACTGTTTGATGGTCAAGAAAAGTACGGCTTTACTAGTCGATATAATCTGTTTAATTAGGTTTTCAGTCATGAGAGTTCAGGCTGTTGGATCATTGCGAGCTGTTACTATTTTCTGTCTACAGTTTTTTCGTTTGTTTCAGTGTACGGTGGTATAATTTTCGCCACTCTTTTAGTAGCCGGTATATTAACACTACTAGCATGGAAATGCCTGACTCGCTACCAGGATATGAAGGAGTACAATAAGTTCGAAGCTGCAAATAAGAACGTGTTAGATCGCGCATCTGTAAACCCTCTCTATAATGAAGCTACGACCTCCTTCAGAAACCCTGCGTTCAAGAAATCATTCAGCTAAAAGTTTTGAAGTTCCTTTTTCAAATCAGAAGGACCACAACATGTACTCGGCATAATTACATTAAAAACTACTGCGATACCGATACAACCCTGAAAGGGTGAGCAATACGTAAAGGTTTGTTCATTATCCTCGTTCCATGCGTCATCACATCAACCAAGCTATAAATCAAAACAGGAAAAGAAACACATGTAGGTATTTGTTAGATCTACATACATGTATTTACTTACGTTAGTGTCTAGAAGGTATTTAGATTAAATTGATTTAATATTATACCTTGTTTCATTATAGAAACGAATCAAAAATGGCGGTTTTAGCTAGGACTGATACCGCCATTTATTATTCGTTTCTTGATTCCTTTACTCTTATACTTAATATTAATATTAGTAAGAACCTACGAGCCATCCAGTTACATTTTGATAAACACGGGTTTACTCATGTATTATTTTGTCGATGGAAACACCGACACTGTTTCGATTCATATTCATCAGGGAGTTTGATCCGCGGTCCGCTCGTTGCCGCTCGAATTCACGGTTCGCACTGGTTCATCCAGTTGCAGTTAAAATCTTCTCTAAGGCTTAAATATTATGCCTAGCGCTGATTTCAGTAACCGCCATTGGAATTAATTCGAAAATTGATAATCATTTTTTTGACGTGACAACGTCTAAAATCGATAAACGCCGGCTGCACGCACGAAAAAGGATGACTCATTGGCCTCAATTCTGTTAGGACCAACCTAACTAATTTTAGCTAAAATTAGGTTTAGACTGTCAAATGAAACTCTGGTATTCTGCTGTTACCAACTTACCGTAATTTAATTTTATCTAATTTAATTAAGCGTTCCTAATTAAGTTAGATGGTACCAACAGAATAGGTTTTACAAATGCTATGACTAACTAAAATATATTTTAGACTATTCCTAATTTTAGAAATGAACCAGCCGAATTGCCACCATTGTCCCATTACGCTCATTGTAACGTTCTGAAAGGAGCGAGAGCGTATAACAAAACAGATAGATGCATCTATCTGTTTTTTATGACGTTGTCACGTTAAACTCTCGTCCGTAAACCGATTTTTTATTGAAACCAATTTTTTTCAAAACTTTTTTTTTATAACTACTTTAAATTGTGGTCCTGGTATTGACCATTAACGGGACCACATGTAATATTTTTTTCATTAGTGGTACACCACTGACACGATCTGCATTAAATCACCAAAAGAATAGTCTCAAAAAAAGATTAGTCCCAAAAAGTTTGAATTCAACACAAGATGGCGCTATTTAAAAAGTTTGAAGCTTGGACAATGTGTTAGGTGCCTACCTAAATCTATATATCCTATAGTTTGTGCGCATGCACAAACTATAGGATGCTAGCGCTTTGTAAATGCCTTTAAAATTGTAGTAAACATTTTTTAAAGTGTAGATACTTGCTTGCCACTAGATAAGCTGAGACAAGCTGAGCTGAGTTTTATTCAAAACCAGGGACTTCAATGAATGGGAAATGCCCATTCAGAAAAAAACAAAAGCATTTTTTTTATTAAGAGATGCATGGTCTAAAGTTTGTTTCAGTTTTCATACATAAATATAAAACATGAGAAAGTTTGAGTCGCTGCATCCTTGTTATTCAACAACGCATCAAAGACTGAACCGGAGAGGTATACGTTAAAAAAGTAGTTGCGACAGCAAAAAAAAACTCTTATTACGGAAGCCAACCGTTTCATTACTCGTCTGTCAAATATCTACAGACGAAAATACGCCAAGAGCATATATAGGTATTATTAAAACGTTAAACAGATGGACAAATAATTAGTACTGCTCAGCCAATCTATTCCTAATGATTTAGACACAGTGCAGACGCATGCACCTCCCGCCCGCAATTGAAAAGTCATGCAAAGCGTTAGTAAAAAGTTAGCGCACACCATCCACACATGCAACCTCAAAAAGAAATTCGAAACGTGTATCGCCTCTTCATGAGGCATCCTCAGGAACAATTGACTCGCTCCGTACTTTGACCAAAAAAACTCTTCTCTGCAGACTTGTTGCTTCGCCGAACGTTGGATTGAAACAGTTTCAATCCAACGTTCGCCGAAGCATCAAGCCCGAAAAGCCGCTTTTAGTAGTTGTCACTTGTTACGTAATAGGAGACCAATTTTAAAGAAACTTTTCGTTTGTCTTTTCATGAAGTTACATAGCACTTTTAAATTAATATTTTTTCTCGTGTTATTGCATGTTTCATTGAGTTCTTTTAGCGGAGTTTGAATCAATAAATTGTGATTTAGCACAAGTGTAGACAATTAAATTAAAAGAGTAAGTATTATGTATTTTTGCAATTTTTACGACAAGAAAATTCTAGACGCTCGATACGCGATGACGTTTAAAATAAACAAATGACGATCTACTACGACTTTTTGACTTTGTGTCATTGGCAAAACTGTCATCAAGATAGAACCCATTATAGGATGAAGAAGGAGATACTTTTAGATATACAACCTAAAATAACATAGGTATGTACTTACAATAATACTATGCGGGCGTACAACGTAGGTACTAAGCGGGCAAATCCGCAAATACGAGTATGCTAAAAACCTCCAGCTTGTTGTGCCAAAATCGCACGGCTAAGTTCGCCGGGCGAACTACTTGTAAAGTACAAACTTCCTCCCGTAGCTTCGCACGCACTAATCCAGAACACAGACTACATCAAGAGCAAGGTTCATCCAAATCCGTTCAGCCCTTCAGACCGAATAAATATACATATAAAGACGCCGCACCGCTAACAACAAAAGTGAAGGTACCATTTTATGTATGTGTGCATGTGAAGGGTTGCCATTTGTTTAATGCTTCCCTATAGTTGGTTAAATTTGTATGAATGGGGAAGATACATAAACAAATCAATAATTATATTGTGCACTATTGTTATTAGTTGTGAAATGTTATTGCACTTATTAAGAGCTAACATAGGTACGACTTATTTGAATAAACAAATAAATTGAACTTCTATCAAAAAATATCTAAATGGCATTCTAAAAAATATGAGACCCCCAAAAATACATACGCAAACACACGTTGTAAATAAACTCGGCAATGCTATACCTATGCATTGCCGAGTTTTTTCTGCCTTACATATACCCAACCACTACTTTATTTACAGAAACTAGGCTGCTTACTTTGCGCCAACTTTTGGTTCTAAGACTCCTATTATAACAGCATAAACTTCGCGCAAAGCCACAGGAGCAGAAGAGACGGCGCCATGACAAAGTTTTTTGTGGAACTTTGTTTAAAACCACTTTTATCAACCGCTTCTCTTGCTTTCTGTGTGGATTTCTGTATAATAAGCTTTCGAGGGATGATTCCCTGCAAGATCTTAGCATCTTTCAACTCAAATCACATATTACAAAGATTCTTCTTAGTTATTCGTATGAGGAAACTGAGAATTTGCTAACTATCTTAAAATAACGGTGCATGCATGTAATAATCACGTGCCTACACATACATCCTCATTTACTCTAGCACACCCTCTTACACACATACACATACGCACAAACATACCTACACACTCACACACATACACATACACACACATACATACGCGTACATACACACACAATCTAATTTCACTTATATCTTTAGTTACCATTTTGGCATGTTATCTAAATTGTATTATATATTACTATAGAATTACCTATTTGCACCAATAATTAATGTAATTTTTCTGTGTAATGCATAATGGGGGAGCGCAGATGTCTATCGGACAGGCTTTTAGCCTAGTTTAGGCGTCTGAGGCCATTAGATAATAGTTATGTTATTGTTATTACATGTAAAACCAGTTTTTAAATAGTTATAATAACTTATGTTTAAATTGTGCTGAATAAATATTATTATTATTATTATCGTTAACGGTCATAGACTGCATGTCAGGTTTGTCCTTTAACATAGATATTATAAGCTAAATGGTACTCTTGTTGTCATAAAAACATCTTAAAGGTAGAAAAAATACTTGTTTGTATGTTTTCTAAATTTATCTTATTTATTACTATCGTATTTGACTATGTATATATAATAGTATATATAAATCCATTTTTATTATATTTTGGATTTCAGGAGTTTTTTTACATAATGTTATCTATTTGTACTGTTTTATTTTCTTATTCTCTCAGATTATGTTAGCACGCCTACTTTTTATTTTCTCTACCATGCAGGTTGTTTATGATGTTTACCCTGCTTGTTTTAGATGGTAGCTATTGTGCATAATTTCGGCTTTTTCTTATTGTTATCTATTTTGTTTTTATTAAATTATTGGTGCTTGGAAATCAAAAGTTTTAGAAGATTTTATTTTACATTATAATAATATTAGGTTCATAATATCATAGACTGAGGAATAACAACTTATAATTACAAGTGAAGAGTGACTGCGTGGCACTTTTTTTTTAGTTGAGCTGTTGTTCTTTACCTCAGAGGAAGGCATAGTGTTTTATTTCGTCTGATATTTACTGAATGGCGATGTGACATGTACCTACCTACTAAGAACAAGGCGTACGATTTAGGCGTATGTATATTATATGTGCGTGCGTGCGTGTATTTACATAAAGAAGCACGGTTTTGTGGCTTCACTTTGGTCTTTAAATATAATTGGTCTGAGATCAGCCGTTACGGCGTAATTATGGCGCAAACATAATAAACATACAAATATACAAACATCCACTAGATGGCGGCAGAAAAACTTAAAACTCGCTATCGATTCTTTTTGGAATTTGCTAAAAACATGTTGCGATGTTGCGAAACGCATGCCAAGTATAGAAAAATAAACAACTTCTGTAGCTGTTTCACATTCTTCTTCTTATTGTGCCACTAGTTTTTAGAGTCAGGGTGGTGAAAGGATTAAATTGAGCCTCAGAGGCTTCGTTCGTGTGTGCCCCTGGCACTTACATTTTAATGTTTTAATAATTTTAGGCTAATTTTAGGATATTTTCCTTTACTGTAGTAAAGGAAAATATCGTAGAGATCCTTTACTTTAATAAAGGGAAGTATCGTATCTGTACCTACTTCCTTTACTGTGAGTACTGACGTTCTTCCGTGGGTGTATCTGACGCAAACACAGAAGAACAATGTTATTTACGCTAATTTCACTCACAGAGTCACAGATTGTTCATTATCCATCTCGCACGCACGTCGTCACACAGACAAGTATAGCAAGCAGACAGAGCCGTACTGTAGTTAGTAGGTACGTTCATTCAGTCTGGACCGAGACGCGAAGAAAACTAGAAGTGTGCGACGCGCGTTCGTTTGTGTTTCGAAATCGCCGGGGTTCGATCGAGACGTTCCAAATATTCAAATCTTTAAAAAATAAAACGCGTGCGTTCGAAATTTAAATCAACAGTGCCCTGGAATTTTAAAAACAAACATAAAATGGCGAATGTGATATTTGTGTTAATGTTGTTAATCGTTCAAAATGTATTTGCTGATATTAATGATGTAAATTATAACTGTGATTTGTGCGTTCAATCACGATTTAGATGGTGTCATGAGAACTCTGGCCCGGTATGTACTCCAGTCGCTTATTTATTTAATCATTTATTTAAAACAATTGTATTTCAGTAGGTAGGTAGTTTACCACGGTGCTTACGTTTAATTTAGATTATTTTGTTTTATCCTCATTAATGAACTGAATAAACTGAATTAATTCCTGGCATATGCGTGTCACGCGCCTAGGGATTATGAAGTGGGTAGTTAGTATGTTGATGTACCTAGTATAAATCCTACCTAGATCTGTGGATTTAAAAACAAAAATCCAATTTCAAAAAAGTTCCAATCTCAACCATCCATACCTTTTAAAACCAATACCACAACCAATCTCACAAATATTTTTGCTAATGACATGATATTTTTTTTTATTTTATCTGCCCTCTTCAATTTCGATTTGTACAATTGAATATAAATAGGTATACCTGCTTGTTTTCATACTCAAAGAGGTACCTACCTAGCACGATATTTGCAAAGAAAAAGACGTTCCGTTCCGACCGATGACGACGGATGCCGACGGTACGAAAGGAAGGAAGCAATTGAACCAATAAGGACAATGGTGAACCAGCTTATGTGCACGGTTCAGCATGACACCCGGATAGCCAGGGTCATGAACATGAACATGACAATTTTGTATAGGTATGAGTAGATAGGTAAGTACCATAGGTAGGTATCTATGCCGAGGTACACAAAATGATGTAGAGTTCAAAAGTTCTTGTGAGAGACGTGTAATGCTGTGAATGAAATCTACTAAAACCTTTTTATAGTAAAGGTTGATTTAGTTATTTCATGTTTTTGTGTTTATTTTTTAATCTATTTAGGTAGATCTATCTTTTTTTTTACATATAACAGTGTAATAAACTTTTAGTAAACTTTGTAGTAAACTTTTAATTGGCCTGCATAAATGTACCATAAACATGGTACATTTATGCAGGCCAATTATTATTTGTATTTTTTTTAATCAATTTAGCTGCAAGTTCTCCAAAAATTCTAAAATAAAATAGCATTTAATGGATCTGGAACATTCTTTCCGCGAACGTGAACGGATGCTTGTCAATTATTTTCCAAATTTTGTGGTTCTCGGATACCATGATGGCCATCAATCGCTTGAAGTCAATTCAATAAGAAATAATTCAAATAGAAATAAAGAAAGACTAAAAAATAATTTAAAAAAATCATGGACCATTCGATCGAAATGGTGGGTTCGAACTCAATGCGCTTTAAAGGTTTCAGTACTCTCAAACCGCGAAGGAAACCATCGTGATGTAACCTGTATGCCTTAGAACCTAACAATTTCCAAGACAGGTATGACATAGTAGGTATAAGACATAGGCCATGCACGAAGCCTCTGAGGTGCCCTTTAATCCATTCACCACACTGACCTGAAATGTCTAGTCTAGGTATATAAGAACATGGACCGATTTGAATCGTCTTCCTATATACCTAGGTAGGTACTATGTGAATCTAGTTGCCGGTTCCTCCTATCCCCAGTTCAAGAAGAATCCCACAAGAAACTCTTGTGTATGATGCTCGCTAATTTTGTTACGGATGCTGTTTTGAGTTCATCCCAAGCTTTTTGTCATCTAAATAATCTGGTGTTTTATAATATGAGAAAGTTTTAACTTAATTACGATATTCAGGTTATTCTTCAAATATAAATAGCCAGTGTATCCAATAGATCGTACGTAAGTAGGTAGGTAGTCAACGGTTTCTTACTTGGCCTTGTCATCTTGGTTGTCAAAGGTTGTGCCTTTTGATCTGAATTAAAAGCATGACATTATTGATTAGTCATCCTTATAATGGTCAGGCTTTAAGCAAAGCCGACTATAAAAAGAAAATCGTTGACTGAGGGCCGACTTTAACTAAATCACACTCTTAGAAAACCTACCTACCTACCTACTAAACGTATGTATGCTGTAAATTGCTGTATGCAGGATTCAGAGATTCCTAATTTTAAGAAACACCTGTCTTTTATACCTACCTACGATTTTGTAACATCTGAGTTCACAAACAATAAATGAATATGAATATTAATATAAATATGAATAAACATACGGTACTTACATAACTAAATAATTTGAATTACTTATACTTCTTTTTATTGTGAAGACTACCATAATTTCAATTTAATAAAAATCGTGAATTCTTTGTACTTATAGGAGTACCTACCTACGAATACAATACATTTTTAAGAAACACCGTTTTTTATATTTTTTTTATAAACATTCTCTAGTTACCTAATCGAAACTATGCTTTCATCGACATACACGAGTATTACGTGAATAAACCCCGTGTTTCCCAAAATCTGCTCTACCAAAAGTAAGGCGGGGCGCAAACGTGGACACTTTTGAGTCTTGTGTCAGATACAAGCAACCAAAGAATATTTGAATATTGAAATCATCCACTCCCTGCGCATACGTAAACATTTTTTGTGTCCAGTTGCTCCTACTTAACACATACCTACTCATTGACGATCAAAAAGTGTTCGGTGTCGGTAACTGAAAACTAAAAGTCGTCAGTTGAAGACACAAGCAACATTAACAAAATTCCTTAAAAAAATACTGAGCTGCGTAAACGAATTGTATTGTAATTGTACAAGCAAGTGGCCAGTAGTAGCAAAGGGCGTCTGTGTCCGATCACCGCTACAGGACACAGGAACTACGGTTCCCTGTCACGGTGTGTCGTGTCGTGTCGGCAACTAAAAGTGTCTTCGTTTGCGCAGCGCCTTAATGTCTATGTGAAGTGAACGGCTAAAAGTCGATCGATAGTATTTCCTGCTAACCCCATTTTCCAATATCCGCTACTTTATCAAATATGCTTAACATGGAAACTACTTACTTAAAAACATCCCTCTACTCCCTCATACCTAAGTAATTTTAAAACGTTTAGTTCACTTTGTTTTTCATAGATTTTTGTTTTGGTAAATCTTTGTTATTTTCCTGTCGATATGTCACTGTTATTATCCTTATGGCTAATTAAGCTTAATAAATCACTCAACAGGCACATTGTCTTAACCCCTAGAATCTGGTGTCGTAGGAATCGATCTATAGAATAAAACATGGATGACTACAGAATGATTAGGATATGATTATTATTGTTTACATCGATGATAGATGTATCTATCGATCGACCCAGACTGAAACAAAATCATTTTTGAAGTGAATACGATGTCGATGAAACGAAACTTTTTTTGCTAAAACAAACATTTTATACATAGGAACAATGGTGCCTTTTTAGGATCTATATAATAATATAAATGCATATTATAAAACATAGTCCCCGCGCCGCCGCGCCGTCTATCTATCTGTCTGAAGGCAATAAACTCAAAACTATCGAACGTACTTAGATAGGGTTTTCACCAATGGACCGAGTGACTCATGAGGAAGCTTTAGGTGTATAATTTACTCGTATAAGAAGCCAGGATGGGTTTTATTTATTTATTTACATAAGTACCTATAACATTACAGAAATAATGCAAGTCGTACAAACGTTATAATATAATTCATCAATGTTACATTCAATTTAGAATAATTTACAATAAAATAGAAACAAAAGAATGTCAAATAAGAAATAACAGATATGAAATTCAATTTAAGTCAATATTGAAATTAAAAAATAAATATAGCATGCAATAAAATTTATCAGCATTGTCAACGAAACGAGTTGCTTGCTAGTATCTGCTTTAAAATCTGTTACCATTTTTTTTCATTGACATTTATAATAACAAGGCCAAGACATACTTTAACTCCACAATAGCTAATGATGTGATTATGAAATACCCGGTTTTTATTAGAGACAAGAAGACATTGCTGAGTTCATGATCTTGCGAACTGTGTCATGGCCGATACATTTTTGTAAAGCAAAGCAACCAAAGTGTGAAAAAAGGAATTTGCTTTTTGTACCTAATCGATTAGTCTTCATCAGGCAAAACTCATTGCTATTGGTTTTACGTCTCTAGTATTTACACGTTTGTGAATTGGCGGTCTGACTATGCCCAGATTTTATATGTATACCCACCATAACTTCTGAAGCTATCATGGTCTTGAACATAATTTTCACTCAAAACGAGATATTTACCATGAGTTTTTCTGCTTCCCGATATTTCAGTACAGTACGTGGCATGATCACGAGATAAAGCAGAAGCAGAAAAACTCTATATCATGGTAAATAACCCATTTTGAGTGAAAATTATATAACACCCACCATTTTATATATTAAATGCTTATAATCATGGACTATAATTCTTTCACGACACTGGTTCGAAGGATAGTGACACGATATAAAGAAGAATGATGCATAGGTTGGTAGCACTATTAATTGTATTACACACTCAGATTTTTGTAGATAGAACATTCTGACATGAAAGACGACAGAAAAGCCAAAAGTATTAGTGATTGATTATAGACTTCTTGTTTAATGCTTTCGTATTATTAGTTGCGGGGCTTGCTGCTTCGCTCGACACAAGTCGTTTGTGTATTCGTGTTAAATATGAGCAGCTCACTTCTCTTGCCAATGTTCTCGCTGGCTGCAACCTGTATCTTCACAAATTATTCACGGAAAATAACCCATAAACGAGTCAATTGAACAATTTGGTTGTGTAAACAGAAAACCCATTTAAATATCATGATATTTACTTGGTTATTCTTTATTCGTAATTACTAACCAGTCTGTGTCATATTTTATGGGCGTTGTCGAGGTGGTGATTTGGGGTAAACGACAAATGTCAGGTCGTGGTTCAGCTGATTCAGGCGTAGCATTGCACCACCAGCGCCATCCATCACGGTCACAAGGCTGTGATTACACCCGATTAATTGCGCAAAATATATTTACAGAACCAATGATCAGTGTCGAAACACTGGGATAAGTTCAAAGGCTACAAAAAGTTCAACTGACATACTTTGGACCGGGTTGCTATAGTTAATAATTAGGGTCACACTACACACTGATATAGCATCATCAACAAAAAGTCAATTTTGTTTGGATATTATCGGCATCGAGTCAACGCAGGATACATCTGCCTTTAGCATACATCTGCTACTTACATTGACTATGTAGCTGACCCTTTTTCTGTGCTAAACGCAAAACCAGAAACCGAAAGAGGTAGTTTAATATGATTGATGATCAACAGGCAGTTTCGTCAAGTATAAGTATGCTTTTAATTATATTTGATGATTACACTGACGGGCATAAAAATTGTGTAACATTAATGTATTTAACTCGACCAGATATAGGTCGATATAATTTCTGAGAATGGTGTGATTGCGCGGATGTTTGGCTGTTTTGTTTGCACTCCACCGCACACGTAGCTTACTGGAAGTCTATATGAGATGAATTACATTGTTACTGCGGTGTATCAACAAACGCTGTTGAGAATTGCTTTGATTTCTAAAAAGGGAGGGTAGTTCGTTGTCGGTTTTAAGATACTAGAAGATAGCGATTGTATTTATTTTTTTGGGTAGGAGTTCCTACCACATCAACAGAGTTATAATATTAATAATAATAACTATAAATATTGGCGTACACAACACAATCTAGCCAAACCAAGCAAAACATGTATTATGGTGAGAGGACTCAGAGAATACATAATATATTTTTAATTACCTACATATGAAAGATACTTTGTGATTCAGACATTAAGAAAGATACACAATGTTCATCACACTAATGCTTGTCGTGGGAGGGAATCGGACCCACAATCTACAGTGCAGAAGGCAGAAGTACTACCAAATGAGCTGAGAGGTCAGTCAATTAATGGCAGTAAATCGATAGAGAACGTATCATTCTCTAGATATTCGTTTCGCAAGCGATTCTCAAAAATAAATAGTATCATACAATAGATCGTAAGAAAGAGATCCCAATACATATCAATCAACTCAATTAAGCCGCTCCACTTACCCATTAACACGTTAAAGTGTAAAACATCTTGGTTTTTAAGTTTTACGCAATGTTACCTTTAAAAATTGGAAATACAAAGGGCGTATTTTGTTGCTCAGTGGGTCTCGCAATAATCGCAGCTGGTAAAAACAGCTAGGACACTTTTTCGCAGGTCGCATAGTTCCTATCGTGTAGGTACTTTCATATATTGAAGGTCCAGTGGGTACCATGTTTTTTATAGGAGGTCGAATAGGTCCCAATTACGGAGGTCCAGTGGGTACTAGATTGACACATTAACTTAATGCTGCTGCATAGCAATTGTCAAAAAATATAGGAGTGCCTAGGTAATTTACACAATCAACGTTGGTATGTTTTTTATATATCCCAAAATCAGGATCCAGCCGGAACTCGAACTTAGTCAGTTATTTGGCCTACGTACATGGGGATTAATTCTACTAATTTCTGTTAACTCGATTGGAATCGAACCGCAGCTGACGTTTTTTCGTATTCTGCTAAGGAACAACGACTTAGCTTACGCTACGTTTACGAAGTCGTCAACGATCGATCGAATGTTTTCTTTTGTTTGGTCTTAAAGATAACAGAATAGGTTTTTGGGTTATTATCGAACAGTAATTGGAGCCGAAACGTCCCAATTACTGTTCGATAATCGGATTCGTATCGGATGGGTTCGGATTGGAATGGAACGATAACTGTTGTAAATTAACAGAATTACCCCCTGTCCAAAACACTGACTTTCGTCTTGCTATTTTGAAAAAAGATTTCTTTTACTAAGTTATCATTGTTTTTTGTATTTTTTGCATTTATCTTCTGTTTAATAAAATATAGCTCAATTCTTTCGTTATATTGAAGTGTATGAGCTGTCCTACACTAAATATACGTGATCGTTCAAGACTGATGTATGAGTTGATATCAAGATGCAGGTGGCAATGGTCTTGAGGTTAATTTTGGTTGCAAATTACTTTATTTGTCGCCCATTTATTAAACTCTTTAGCCTTTATTAAAAGTTTAAGGGTCATTTTCTGTTACTGGTTTGCCTTTATAGTTTATTACCGCAATTCATTTGTTATTTTACTGGTTTATTTTTTGATTTTTGTTTGGGATAAGGCGAACAGTTGGATTATTTATATGATAGGAAAGTTTGACACTAAGCTTACCTTCAATTTATATTAGCGTACACTCAGAGCGTAGTAAAATAAGTGTATAGCTAGACTATTTTTATTATTCAGCATATTACTATTTAGTAAGTAACTAAAAATGTTTTAAAATAGCATTTTCGTTTATCGTGGCAATGTCGCTAGTGTCTTGAGGACTCTGCCTTCTTGCAGTGTTCAGTTGAGCATAAGTCGTTTTAAATTATCCTTGGATAGCTCAAATGTTTTACATGTGTTTTATATATACTTGTATAATATATAACACTACCTGTCCCGTTTGCGACTTCGTCCGCGTGTTTTAAAAAGAAAATATTTAGGAGGAGTTTAATTACAAACACACGTTCAGAACATTTACAGAGATTGTAGGTAGGTATATCTTATACATAATGTCCTAGGAACTCAAGGTCAGTTTTTTAATCAATATTAATAATAAGTGTTGGTGGACAATGCACACAATACTATCTAGCCCCAAACTAAGCATACTTGTACTATGATGACTGATAGAATATTTAGATGTTTTATACATATTCATACTAGTAATAGTAAAACCCAGACACAGAACAAATACCTATGTTCATCACACGAATTTTTGTCCTGGGAGGGAAGCAAATGCCCAACCCACAGCGCAGAAGGCAGAGCTACTACCAACTGGACCCCAGTCAATAATTTACAATAAACTTGTATAACGTCCAACCCCTTAAATTTACCATCCAGTACACATTCTTAGCATTTTGCTGTCAGTCGTTTGTGATACGATTTATAACTAAAAATAAATTGCAAGTGGTGCAATGCAAGTGCAAGCCATCTCGATGCCGCCATTCCTGATTTATTTTAGAATACCTCTTGCACGAATCTTGCAGTTTTACCACTGATTGACGTATCTTTTGTTTTGTATTTATAACAGTAACCACCCCGGTTAGTATATTTTGTCAATAGTAATGAACACATGATAGACTGTAGGTAGATAGGTAGTGGCCCTGATAAAATATCTTATTTTATTTGCAATTAAGTCCGAATTAGAGTAACATATTTTAATGACAATTCTTAATTGTACTAAGTAAGTCGACGTGTGACTGACGTGTTTAAACTCATTTTAGCCATCTTGTATAAGATGTGTTGAATAAAACTACGGAAAATTAATTGTAAATAATTCAACGTGGCAATGCCGCCATTGTCTCGGGAATCTGGATCAGTTGAGCTATCTAGAGATCGTTTTAAATGGTCCTTAGATAGCACAACTGTTTCACATGTATTTTATATTATTGTATATTTTTTTGATTTTGTTTTTTGTTTTTGATATATTTTTGTTTATGCTCCCAAATAAATACTTTTTTTTTTATATTATGTGCGTTTTTTTAAATAAATAGAATACAGATATATCCCCTCTCAAACTGGCTAAACTGCTATTTGAGTGTGATTTTAGATATAAACTGACGACCACTTGATACTAATTTTCATCCATACTGATTTCCGAAGCCTACACTGTGCGTTGTCAATTTCTTTTGAAGATCGGTAAGAATTAAGTATTTGGCGACTATTATAAGGATATGTTGTTGTAATATCGCACCAGTGTCAATGCTCCCAAAGCCATTTGGATTACCGCCAGCCAGACACTTGATCGATTTTCCCGCATGTTTCTACTTCTTCAACGGTTTTCATCCTATTTGCTGGTTACTAGGCTTACGCATAGTGCAATGAACTTTTATTGTAATACCAATCAGTATTTACCTTCTATTCTATAACTACGTAGGTATTTAGCAAAAGTATGCTTCATTAGCATTCTGTCTTGCACATTCCATATCTCTCTATATAAGTTTGGTGTGAATCTGATGATGTAATACTTGATAAACATCCAAAACTCATCAAAGCATAAGATCAAATGCATCACAAATTAGACGTGCCGATATTTTTTGACGTGATAACGTCTTATAAATCGATGAACGCCGGCTGCACGCACGAAAAAGCATGACTCATTGTCATGTTCCACCTGAGCCGAGCGTGCAAGCGAGAGCACAGAACAAGCGATAGAGAGGCACGATCGGTTCATCAATGTTTTCTTATGACGTTATCACGTAAAATTATCGTCCGTAAGTAACAGAATTAATTACAGAAATGTACAGAATAATATACAATAATACAAAAAACAAGTGGATTAATATATAAATGCTTTAATCAAGATCACTGCCCGAGGGCAGCGTTCCCAAGACAGTGGCGGCATTACGCCGTTGAATGGCAATGCTAATACGCTGGGCCAGATAAGAGCCAGCTCTTGGATTTTTTTTTAGTTTTTTAGGGTTCCGTACCTCGAAAGGAAAAAACGGGACCCTTATAGGATCACTTTGTTGTCCGTCCGTCCGTCCGTCCGTCTGTCTGTCAAGACACTTTTTCTCAGAAACGCGTGGAGGTATTAAGCTGAAATTTATATCAAATACTTAGGTCTACTGTCCCTTAAAGCTGCGAAAAAATCAAACTTCTAAGCCAACGCAATCAAAATAATCAAGAATTTACAACACTGAAATTATTACTATTTTTGGTTTTCCTGTGAACTTAGACCTTTCAAAATAATCAAGAATTTACAACACTGAAATTATTACTATTTTTGGTTTTCCTGTGAACTTAGACCTTTCAAAATAATCAAGAATTTACAACACTGAAATTATTACTATTTTTGGTTTTCCTGTGAACTTAGACCTTTCAAAATAATCAAGAATTTACAACACTGAAATTATTGCTATTTCTGGTTTTCCTGTGAACTTACACCTTTCAAAATAATCGAGAATCTGCGGCCGTAAAACTTAAACTTTTCAAGTAGAGTCCTTTAGATAGTCGAGTGCTAGATTGACATTTGTGTCAATGACGTAAGGTATAAAATGCGATGATTCATGACTCTACTCATACTAAACGGTCCGTGACCGTGCTTTATTCAAAATTTTTAATTTCCTTATATTTTGCTATAAAATGAAGGTTTAGAATTACCGTGAATGAAATGCGGGTGATCTCATTTCGCATAAACAATGACCCGCTAAGAGAGCTTATGTATAATGTGACTAAGATAAGAGTGCTGGGGTGACATTTATATTAATGATATAAGGTACAAAATCCAACGACTATTTTCATTTTTTACAGGCTATTGTTAGTTTCTTAATAACACATTTAACATTCTGAGAATTTGCGACTAATTTATATGACATTATAATGCGATCGATTGGTTATGTAAGCATAAAACAAGAAATTACTTTAATGATTAAACCTACCTAATTTAGTACCGACTTATTTTATTTCGTTTTATTTTAAAATTTGGGCTCACAGCAGAATTGCAAGTAAATACACGTGAGATGCATGTATGCTGATGGTCAATTAATCTTTTAATTACAAGTTTCCACTGATAGATAAAAAGTATATTATAAATATTAAAGTTTTGATGTGGACGACAGATACAATAATAAATTCATTTAATTCGAGCTTTTACATTACACCATTAGTAAAATATTTAGCCTAAATGTTGAGATTACATAATTTAATAATAAAACGAAATCACATCATAATTCACACATTCATAATACAAACATAAAAATTAATAATAACAGTTCCTCCTCCTCCTCCCCTGTAAAATAATTTGTTATTAATGACAAATTCTTTATTATTTTTTTTTATTGTACACAAAAAAATACATAATCCTAATCAATAATGGCATGTACACAGAGGAGCTTAACACTAAAAAGAGTTCTCTTCCAGCAAACCTTCGGAATTAGAGATATTAAAAAAAAGAATGGGTGAGTATGAAGTGTACAAAAGGAGGAAAAGAGAAAGATTAAATTCATAAAACTAATACAAATATGAACTAACTAATAGAGAAATACAGATAAAATATATATAAATTCTTACTGACAAATTTGTTATATCCAAGCTTTTTAACCTACTTGAAGTATTAATGTATTGAATAGATCGATATCTTCACTCGCTAAGGTGTTAAACGAGACGCTTGCTCAAATAATAAATGCATTACTACGAGTATATTATTTTTACAAACGGAACGTATAACATTATGGTTACACTATACGTGTACATGCCTAGTTTCGGCCTACGTAATTGACGGAAACCGATTACTCACAATAACTTCATAAACGAAATATTCCATCATAAAAAAATATGATTTCAATAATATAAACTATACTTGATGTTTACTTAATATTTGTTGCAGAAATCTATATTATGTAACGTATCTAACTAATTTTGCCTAGTCTAACTATTTGACTAGCCTATCAGCTCAGTTGGTAGTTGCTCTGCCTTCTGCGCTGTAGGTTGCGGGTTCGATTCCCGCCGCGGGAAAATGTTTATATGATCTGCAAGTATTTGTCTCGGGTCTGGGTGTTTCTTTGTATAATATGTATGTATTCACAAAAGAAAAAGTATATAAGTAGTATATCAGTCATGTGGTACCCATAACACAAGCTATGCTTACTTTGGGGCCAGATGATGTTGTGTGAAATGGCCGGCATTATTATTATTATTATTATTATTATTAATTATTCAACATGTCCGTTCCTGTCTTTTAACAACCAAGTCTAAGCTAAACTTCTTAGCCTCACAGCTTGACCAAGGATGTCGCAACAGGGAAACGACATTCTCTAGCCTGTATACTTTACCACCCACATAACTTTCATATGGATATCTCTGTCTCTTTCCTATACACCATTGAAGAATAGGACAAGAAGCAATCAAAATAGGGCGAGACCTATCGTCGACATCTGTAAGATTACCGCGACACCCACGTTTTCTGCACTAACAAAAGCTTTATTGCACTTTTAGTGTTGTTAGATATAATTTTATAAGGTTTACTAGCCATGTTTTGTTGAGAAAGTTATTGAGTTTCTACTTGTTACTAACCAATATACAATAGTTACAAATAATTGTTACTACAAATATTAATTCCCATAAACATCCACATAGACCTCAATAGAGCTCAGAGAACATGTCTTCCGAATACTAGTAGCTACAGTCGTATGCTAACTTTTTTTATACACATATAAATCGATATTTGTGGACGATGCACACATCACCATCTAGCCCCAAAATAAGCATAGCTTGTATTATAACTTGTATTATAAATGACTGATAGAATACTTATATATTTTCAAATACAACCTTAATATAAAAACAAATAAATAATGCCGCATATTTCTAACAGCATCATCTATCCCCAAAGCAAGCAGAGCTTGGTTATGGGTACAAAACAACTAATTTACCTACTATTTTCATGTTTTTTTCTATTTTAAAGACATACATGTTATTCATAGAAACACACCCAGACCCGAAACAAATACTTGTAGACCATACAAACATTTGTCCTTCTGCGGCCCTTGGACCACTACGCCATTGATGTCTTCAAGTTATGATACTTTATAACACTTAAATACTGATCAAACAGTATGTTCATCACACGAATTTTTGTGCAAGGATCTCTCCTAGAACAAACAGTGCGATGAACTTATGATCCAACTCCTAACCTTTTATACCAGTGTTTGAACACTTTAGAAAGACGAAACTCTCGGAGTTATTTAATCGCCATAATGAATTGGCAATCAAACTACAGATGTGTGAATGATAACTATTTACGTCCTGGATTAACATTAACACAGATGCTATGAGTTTTATCGAGTGTGAGCACTTCGATGCTATACCAATCATGCGTATACCCATACGTTCTTATGTCTGTTTTCTAAGATAAAATTGTTGGGATGACACCTAATTCAATGATATAAGATACAAAATTAAATTATTCAAGACCTTAATACACATAATAAACTTTCGCTTCGGTTTTTCAAATCCGGTAATAGTATGCATGTTATTCTGTCCTGTAAAGTGTTTTGAGACCATAACAACGTTGTTAATTCAAAAGTGTCTCTGTCGCCGCGGGCACCAACTATTCTAATCTAACTATAGTAATCACATAATTATTAGCTAACGAGGTCGCTTTTAGCGATAAGGCCGACCATTGTACTGTATTGCTAATATTTATTTATTGTAGTCTCTCTGTGTACAATAAATCGTTGATCTATCTAATGTACCTATGGTCTGTCTTTATCATTTTAATGTCAATGAAAAAAAATGGCAACAAATTTAAACAACTCCTTAGATAATTAGTATATGATAAGCTATTGGTACCTACGCATTTTGCGGCGTTCGCCCTCCCAGGACGCCTTGATCCCAGTTTACGTAGGCTTGCTCTATCCTCTCTGCCAACCCGTGGGTGTAAGTTTCCTCATCTTGCTTTGTAATTATGTGCCATGAATATTTCATGCTGCACGCTCAAATTGCAGTCGCTAGGTATATAAATGCATTTTCGTTTAAAATATCTGAGCAACATTTTCATTATATCTTACGAATTACCTGTAAGATGTTTTGTATAATGTGATATGCCAGTTTGCGAATCACTAAATATTTGGTTCTGAAACAACTCTTTCTGAATATAAACTAAATTTTTGACCAACTAATCTCGAGTCCACAACTCCATCAAAGTCAAAGTCACAAATATTTATTAAATACTATCACAAGGATCAGTTTGAAACGTCTTAAATACTAGGTGAATTTAGAAGCCAATTCCTCCTAACTCAAAACCGAGAAGAATTGACAAGAAAGTCGCCTTTTTGGATATGACTCCAGGACGAGTTTCTTGCCAGTTCTTCTCGGGCTTGGGTTAGGAGGGATTGGCACCTAAATTCACCTAGTATGTTTTTTTTATTTTTTTTTTATTCATGATAGACCTACGTTTGACCACGAACTCGCCTGATGTTAAGCGACGATGTGGCCGACGATGGGGCACGCAGTACTAGAAGATACCTATTTACTCTTGACTTGAAGAGACCCAAAAGACAGACGACGGCAAAGCATTCCAATCCATGGCTGTACGCATTATAAATGTAGAAGCAAAGCGCTTTGTTCGTAAGGGTGGTAGATTATGTATGTATGTAAGACGGTTCAAAGTGATCCTTGTGATCATATTGATTAAAATATACTTTGTCTTTGACTTTGACTTATGGAGACTTGTATAAAGGACTTGTGTAAGTAGTTGTAGTCAAAATTATCAACTAACGCGCACGCGTAACATAAAATTTAGCCTATGTTCGTCTTATGATACAATCTATCTCCTTACTAAATTCAAATTCAAATTCAAAAGCTGTTTAGTCGTAAAAACGTTAAGAAACAGACAGTAGAAAGTGAATAAAAAATAAATTAGTATGGATTTAGATGGATAGTATGGATGGAGGGATTTGACCGCAAAGCTGCAGATCAGTTCCGCCATTCCTGCATCCTTCAATCTCATCATCATAAATCAGGCTAATAAGCCCCTTATGCGACTTAATTTACTCCTCAAGTACATAAACACATTCCTTGAAAACAAAGAGATGTGATACAGAATCGCATGCCTCGCCTGGCGTTTCGATGCCCTGATATGGCAAAATATGATAATTAGTTGTGTCCGTTTATTCATTAATGTCTGGCAATTTACTACCTAGGTACTTGCACCTTCGTACTATAGACATGCGAGAAAAAGGTAAAAAATATTATCGACTGGGCTGAACAAAGCACAATTTCTTAGTGAAAAATATTTTTTTGTGTCATTTTGTGCCATACTGTGAACGCGTATCTGGTCGAAACAATGGAACAAAGTTTGCCTTCCGAATTTTTCGGCCGGAAATCGGAATTTAGTCTTCTATATTCTTCACTGTGCTTCCACAAAATCTTTCCATTTTTTAACCGACTTAAAAAAAGGAGGAGGTTCTCAATTTGACTTTTTGTATTTTTGTTAACTCATAACTCCGTCCATCTCCATCTTCACATGATTATATACTTCCCGATTGGCCCCATATAAATTTCATTAAAATCGGTTCAGTAGTTAGGTTTTTAAATAAAAAAAACTGAAAAAATATGTCATCCAAGAAACGAAACGAAATTTTGATATTTTGCTTTTTATACATGAAGTCGATTATCTTTTTAGTTTGTAAAACGTAATTAGTTGTTTACTGCGCAGACATAATCGGGGTTATTACTCGTATTATATATAGACATGTCCGTATAAAACCAGTTGCCTGCACTGGTCATTACCTACTTGCCAGTAGGTTCCAGTAGTTAGTACGGCGCCTGTCAGACTCTACCTCGAGTTATTGTTAATGGAAGGGCTGTTTCCTTTAGCAATAAGCTTTTAATAATTTCCAAATGTATGGTTGACATTGGTTACTTTGACTACAGATTAAATAACACAGTCTATAGGCTAATTGTAGCTGAGCACATATTTCCGGGAATTTTGACATACGCAAGTAAAGCTCACGCTATGTTTTGTCTCTGTATGATTCCTTTTTGGTCCCGGTTCAGGTAATGATCAGACACTAGCGCAAATAACTATCGTTTAAGTACTTTCGCAGTAGGTAAGTAGGTGATACCCTGCATCTTCAAAATACCATCCCTGATCGTACGTTTTCCAATTCCACAACCCAGTCGTGCGTGTCACTTCTAGCGACTCCATTGTATATTGTAGTTCAGCTCGTGCGTAATTCAACTGGTTCCAATCTCTGCATCATTTGACTTTGCAATTTGTTAAATTATGCTGGAATCAGGTGACAACCCATAGATAGAGTTTAAATTATAAGGTGTAGGTACACCTTAAACAGAAGTTGACTTATTAATATGACACGTCAGAAATTATTCATATATTTTAAGTTACAATAAAATATGGACTTTTTTTTTCTGGCCTCCAAGCTCAGTTCGTAGTTACTGTGCCTTCTGCGTTGTTGGTTGTGGGTTTGATTCTCAACCAGGGCAAACATCTGTGATGTAATGAGATTTGTTCTGTGTCTGGGTGTTAGCTAAATAGTGTTGTGTGAAACTTTCACCAATATATACCAGTACATACGTCAGATACTATGAAATAACACCCAGAAATAGAACGAACCCACAATACGAACGAAGATACGAACCCACAATTAACAGCGCAGAAGGCAGAGCCACTACCAGTTATGTTTATTTGGGACTAGATGTTAGTTACTGTGTATATTGTCTACTATTCATTCATTTAAGTAAAACCATGCGTTTGTTTACAGAGCCACTGTATCATCGTTCAACGGGACGACAGCTGCCCACTTGACAACTACGAGAAATGGAATTTCACTGATGTGTACATAAACGGGGATTTGGTCCAGCCAAAACATGCAGACATGATGCTATACATGCACATTTATGATTATCAGAGACTGGTGGTGACTTATGCATCTAATTCGAGTAGAAATGTAAGTTTATCAACTCTAAATAAAATAGAAATGCCATACTATACGAATAAGTTGTGATGTCTCTTTTGCTAAATCCAAAAACTTTAGAATATTATACCCACGTGGGACATTTTGGGTTTTGAGCAGGTTATAGGTAACTGTTGTAAATGCCCCAAACTTAACTGATTCAGAACTGAAGATCATGAAAACAGCTGCAACAACTTTCAACCAGACATAAGCCTTTTTACAAACACAAGGATTTCAATTCGAAATATGTAATTATGTATATTTGTATCTGTGGTGTTAATCTGTCAGTCGTTTTATACCGGTGGCCTGTGGGTCACCTACACGAAAAAATCCATCAGCGCCCTACGTGTCCTTTATAATAATTTGGCATTGGGGTAACCTAGATTCTGTAGTGCTTCGGGCATGTTTGCCGATGCTCATGTGCATGACTTTCATGCAATCATGAGAAAAAAAATTGGTTCTATTAAAAACAGAATACTAGGTAGTCCCAATAGGATTCTTAGGGCTCTTGTAGGCAGGTGGGACAGTGTCCTGCAAAGTTTTTGGGTGTCAGCCCTGATTAACCCTTTTGCTCGACAAATTTATTATATTAATTACTAGCGACCCGCCCCGGCTTCGCACGGGTGCAATGCTGATATTAATTATACTACAGAATGGTTATCCCTAAGAGATAGACATATATCATCGCGGACTTTTTTGTAAACCTTTTTAAGGTGTACAATACTGTAGTACATTATTTTGATCTATCGTAGGGTTCAGCCAGCGAGCGTTTGCAATGTAAGCGCAAAAAAATAAGTTTATTTACGACAACATTAGAAACCTCTAAAATTATCAATGCTTCTCTACTATATTATGCATGTTTCATACATATAAACCTTCCTCTTAAATTGTTCTATCTATTAAAAAAAACCGCATCAAAATCCGTTGCATAGTTTTAAAGATCTAAGCATACATCGGAACAGACAGACAGCGGGAGGCGACTTTGTTTTATACTATGTAATGAAGGTGGTAAGGTAGTAACATTTAATTTAATTTATATTACTTTGTTATTGATCAATGATTTTATTTTATTTTCTACTTTAATGGATAAAATGGATCTTAGTTATCTGAATAAATAAATATTATTATTATTATTATTAATCTGGTAAGTATTAACGCCACAGACACAAAGACAACTGTGACCCCACTCAGCAGTATCCATGCACTAATATATTGAAACAAGACACACACACCTTAAACACATTAAATAAATGAAAAGGTTTTACGTATACTACTAAACATACCCGTTACTACTAAACAAAATGAGTCATATGAGTTTTTTTTTATTTAGTCCCTTCTATATGAGGCAACGGAAGTTCCTATGACGACACCATACAGGATTTTAATTCCAGTTTGCTATGTAGGCTATGCTTTGAGTTGACTAAAAAATAATAACGTTCTAAAAACGAAAAAGAGAACCGTCTTCATTTAATGAAAATTGATCGCATACATTCGATTTGAAGTCGGTTAAAAAATATTTTATTTTACGCTTTTCAGTACTTTATAATTTTTCAAATTTCGTAAACACCATTGGATAGTCACAGGAAAGCATAAATCGAAATTCCATTTACTTGAATGTCATATTTTTCCAGCTATTTTGATGAACCGATTTTGATGAAATTTCTATAGGACCAATCGGATATTATATCTTCTCACATGAGAAAAGAAATGACGGTGTTATGATGTAACTTAAAAAAACTAAATTTAGAACCTCCTCCATTTTTTGAAGTCGGTTAAAAGTTTACTTTGTATAGGTACCTTAGTAATTATGTTGTACCAGAACAGCCTTCGTATAATTATACATATCTATCATTACCCTTTTAACTTTTACGTTACTCTGTGTGAAAAACCGGTATCAAACATTATATAAACAACGTTATTTGGCTTACAAGACAATCACGATAATTTTGTATGTAGCTCGTTGTGTTATAATCACAATGATTAAGTATAATTGCAGGGTGGACCATACGCTCATTAACTTATGATGACTCCAAACGACTAGTCCCACGCTAAAACTAATTACGACCAGAGTTTGAGTTGTCTGAAATAATCCCTACTAATATTATAAATGTGAAAGTAACTCTGTCTGTCTGTCTGTTCCGTTTTCATGCCGATTATTAGCTCATCCGATTTTCATGAATTTTGGTATATACTTGGAGATACTTGGGACTTTGGAGACGGACAGGCTACATTTTATGTAGGTACCACGCGTGCGAAGCCTCAAGCAGCAGCCAGTATAATATAATTTAAAGTTTTATAGTAATACTATAACTAGTGGACCTCGCAAACATTTTTCGAAATGACTGATATATAACTTTTTTTACGTTTTCAACCCCCATATCTCCGTCATTATGAAAAATTACCATAAACTGAATCGACAAAAAATATATATAGTTATAGAACCTGCTCACAAAATTTCGAAAGAATCGGTTGAGAAATGCGACCTGTAGTGGAGAACATCCGGACAGACGCCGGCCGGACAGACAGTCATACGAAAGCATTTTTGCCTAAGCTGAAACGGAAACACTCGTTCGCGCTTTGCGCTCGCTCGGTCAATAATGAAAGTTCGTAGGTATTTGTAAACTTGATGAGTACACTTCGACCAACAACAGAAATTGCATCGGCTCTATTCTTTATATATCTAACCATCTGGCCGTTATTTATTTTATTGAGGTAAAACAACAGCGTTACAGATAATATGAAACGTAATGAAAATACTTAAGAAATAAGGCCAAACAGGTTGAACAATAGTAAACATTATTGGAAAACAGATACAATTGTGGTAGGTATTACTGATGAATTTTAAGAAATTGAAAATAAGATTTTCAGATAAAAATTAAAATCAAAATTGATTTTTCTTAATACATTGAATGGTGAGTTAGAGTTAGAGCGTTGAAGAACCTGACCAATAATATAATTATAGAATAATGGATGAAACTACAATAATCTAATAAGTATTTTCAATAGGATTCTTCAGCTGTTCTTGGATTGTTGATAGAAGCAGTAGTTTGTTCAAAATAGTTGATTATCTGAAAATACATCTTTTGCCGCCATTTTGAGTTTGATGCCTAGGAACGCCATAGTTCGGTTTTTTCGATGTAGCTTCAAAGCTCAAAGGGTTAATACTAGTGAATATATTTATAAACCTCATTGTTCTAGTTTTCCAAATAATTTAATAATTTAAAAAATAACAAAGGTAAGGTGTTACATAAAAAAATATTTACTTTAAATATTTTTTTCAGGTGTTCTTGAACGTGACGGAAGACGACAAATTGTCTGTTAAAGCTGAGAAATCGCGTTGCGACGCACATACAAATAATTGCACAGTTGGCATACTTGTAAAGCCCGACGATGACTTCTGTTCTCACCACAAATACGTCGACGTCGGCGTGACAATCGATGGTTTGAGTGAAGTCATTATCAGGTACCACGTGGCATGTACCTGTGAATGCAGCAAGTACATAGACATACAATCTACAAGGTGTCACTCCCATGGGAACTATACGTGCGGAACTTGCAACTGCGAAAGTGAATGGTGAGTGTATTCGTTGCAACAGTACAATTACAATAAAACAATATTACAACAATAGGTAGAACCTATCAGTAATACTATTTCTCTTTCAAAATTTTCGTGAGTTGTGCTATACATTTTGATAAACACGAGTTTTACGAGTTTTTACGTTGGGTGTTTCACTACGTGATAAAATCCGCAACGTGGAAATCCGTCGAAGAACCAAGGTCACCAACATAGAACTTAAAATTTGCAAGTTGAAGTAGCAATGGGCAGGTCATATAGCTCGCAGAACGTAAACTGTTTAGGAATATAAGTTCTCGAATGGCGACCAAGGACAGGAAAACGAAGCGTAGGACGATCCCCTACCCGATGGACTGAGGACATTGTAAAGATAGCAAGGAAGTCGGTGGATGGAGAGGGGTCAAAATCGTTCTTCCTGGAAATCTATTGGGGAGGCCTATGTTCAGCAGTGGACTTCTTAAAGTCTGATATGATGATGAGTTTTACTCACAAATTCCGCTTACATGATGCTGTGTGAAATGTCCAGTATTATTTATTTTAAAACATAATTATTCTATCAGTCGTTTGTTCACCATACTACAAGCTCTGCTTAGTTTGGGGTTAGATGGTGTTTTGTCCACCAATATATATTTTATTTTATTCATAGGTTTGGCGACTACTGCGAAATGGAGGTACCTGAAGAGGAAGTACCTTGTGATGAGACGCGAGGTGACCAATCGGATGCGTGTATGACCGAAAAGAATGGCGAAGTAAGCGACTGTTTAGTACTTTCTTGCACTTATATAAACTTTTAGTAATTTAAAATCTCACAGGGTCTTCTAGCTGAAGGTTTTGACAGAATACCTGGCTGCCAGTAAAGCTACTGGGCAAACAGACAAAATAACTTATGTCTAGGGTTTCGACAGAATACCAGCGCCTACCTACCTCCCAGTGGCGAGGCATACTGTGCTGAGTTCCTCTTTTGTTACTGCACCAAACGAAGATAATATGACGTGATCTCTGTTTTCTCTATTTCAATTTATTTTTCTAATTTTTCTTTTTGCACTGATTGTATGAGACTTCTAAAACTATAATGTTTTCGAACATCATTTTCACTCAAAACGGTATATTTACAATGATATACGAGTTTTTCTGCTTCCCGATATTTCGGCACAGTTGCATGCGTCATGATCACGAGATAAACTGATCTCATGACAGTTACAGTTTATCTCATGATCATGGCGCATGCAACTGTGCCAAAATATAAACAACAAATTATCTAATGTGTTGTTATAAGATATATCTTTAGGTAGTACGAGACATAATTCACATAATTTTCCCCATAAATAGACACAGTTGCATGCGGCTATGATCACGAGAGAAGATTTTGGTTTTTGCACTAGTAAACTCACAAAATATCCCGTTTTCAATGAAAATGAAACAACATTTATTTTTTGTACATGCATCTATATGGACATAATAATTTTTCATTAGTTGGTGGTGTGTAACGGCAACGGGAAATGTGTATGCAGTAATTGCATCTGCTACAACGATAAAGTGGGCTCCCAATACTTCGACAAATCAGAAAAATGCACCGATGTGTGCCAACAGACCAAGGATTGTCACGGCTGTCTACTGAACGGAACTTTGAAGAGCTGCGAGAATTGCAATAAAAAACTAAACCTCACGTTGCTAGAGTTAGACCAAAACATCGCAGATAATGCAGTGGATCAGAATAACAGGTAACGTTTCGTGAGTTGTGCTATACATTTTGATAAACACTGGTTTTGCTCACGTATTATTTTGTCGATGAAGGCACTGATACTGTTTGATTCACTTAGAGAATCTTCATCAGGGTGAGTTTGATGCAAAGCCTGACCTCGCTGAAGATTGCTTAACTACATTAATCTGTAAGACCTAACACGATCTGCGGATAATTCTTACACTAAAGGCTTTTTTCGCTGCCCGAGGTTTTATCCGTCACTCGCGATTTTTTTCCGCAGCTGCCAAATCTACAAACCTGTCAGCGAGCAATAAATTTCCTCTAGTGCGTGCTCTTACGTCTGATTCCATATTCCTCAAAGAAGATCGAAAAAATCAATCAAATATTCCTCAGAACGCGCTAGGTCTTACGAACGAGTTGGCTATGCCCAGAGCACTTAAACAATATTTTTTTACAGGTTAATGTGGGTACTCTGTAAAGAATCCTTGAATGATTGCAAATTCGACTACTATGCAGCAAAAGATGAGAATGGATACTATGCGATGAATTTCAACTGCAGCGCTACTTCGGATAAGATAATAGTGATCGCGGAGTCATCGGGGAACATAGGTACGACCAGTCTCTAATATTTTTATCCAATATAATCACAAGGATCACTTTGAAACGTCTTACTATGTGAATTCAGGTGAAAATTTCTCCTAACCCAAACCCGAGAAGAATTGACAAGAAACATGTCCTGGTCATAACGCTTTTTATCATGATCCATCTTAAAACTAGCTTAACTACGAAAAACAAATACAAGATAACAGTAGTTTATGCATTGCAAATCTGTCAGTTAATAGTCTGAAGGCAGATCAACATAAGACTATATAATCCAACAATATAGTAATTTATATTACTTATATTACGTTTTCTTCACCACAAGACTAACCTTTATGTAAGCATTAAATATGTTAATGGGTAGTTTAGCTGCATTTTCAGGAAGCAAATACGCTTTAGCGTTCAGTGTTCTGTTCCCCATAAAGGACTTATTTACTTTTCTAGTTGAAAATTAGGGATGGGATAATTTGTTTCTTTTCCTAATAGTATTCATTTTATGAAGATCACTATTTTGCTGAAACCTTTAAAAAAACCTTTCTTTATTTTTATGGCTGTATTTCATATATATATTTGTGTATCAATGGGAGAATATTTCTCTTAAAGGCTCGCGGTTTCATTTTATAAATGACACGTATTGCCCTTTTTTGAAGAACAAATATTGCTTGAATATCAGTTGCTTCCCCCAGCGAATGATGCCATATGAAATAACGCTATGGAAGTAGCTGAAATAAACTAGTCTAGCTGTACCTTCATCAGTTAGCCACCGTGTCGCACAAACTGCATATGCAGCGGAACTAAGCCTACCAGTGTTTCAATTTATGGACCTCAGGATTAAGCATCAATATTAAGAACTAGGAAGATCGCGGAATCTACAAGATTAATTGCCTCTCCATGGCCGGGCTATGTATTACATTTGGCAAAGTGAATTTGATACATTTCGTTTTTTAGCATTAAGTAAATTAAAAATTACAGTGAACCAATTAAAAACTAACGATATGGATTCATTTACGCTATCGCAAATACTGGTTTTAGCTCTAATTTAATAATAATATTAGTCCTCATATCAATTATTATTAGGTGGGCCGCGTGCTTGTAAATTTTCCATCGTTCAATATATCAGGACAGGATAAAACTCTTTTTAGTGCAATCAATAGCGGGTTAGATTCCCGCCGCGGCAAAAAAAAAATTATGATCTGCAAGTATTTGTCTCGGGTCTGGGTGTTTCTATGTATAATACTAGCTGGCTACTAGATAGAGTAGCTTTCCAACTGTAAAAGAATTTTCAAATCAGTCCAGTAGTTTCGGGAGTCTATTCAATACAGACAAACAAACAATCAAATCTTTCCTCTTTATAATATTTTGTATAATATGTATGTATTTACAAAAAACAAAAAATATTTAAGTAGTATATCAGTCAAGCTCCATGCTTACCATGCTTACTTTGGGGCCTTACCATGCTTATTTTACGGCAATCATAGCATATATCAATATATAGATACCGACACACTTAGAAAAACTTGTTGCTCTAAATTAATCCATATTAATGCCTTCTCCACTGTAGGTTTGATTCCCTCCCATGACAAACATTTGTGTTGTGAACATAGAGGTTTGTTCTGTCTGGGTGTTATATAGTATCAATGTTTTCTATGTACCTGTGTATGATATTTTAATTTAATTACTGAAATGTACATAACAATGGCCCAACGTGTTAGCATTGCCATTCAACGTGCCAATGCCGCCAGTGTCTTTAGAGACACTGCCATCTGGCAGTGATCTGGATCAGTTGAGCTATCTATAGATCGTTTAGAAACTGTCCTTAAATACTTCAATATTTCGCATGTTTTATATTATTTTGTACAGTTCTGTAATCATCATATTTAAATATACATCAGTCATTTGGCCGCCATAATACAAGCTATGCTTAGTTTGGGCTAGATAGTGTTGTGCGTATTGCCCACCAACAATATTATTTATTTATTACTTGCCAAGCAGTTAATTGCTCTAAAATTTTCCATGTACGATATCTAATTCCTTTAAACGAGCAATTCTTGTATATGTACATACATATATTATAATCTGAATCTCGGAAACGTCTCCAACGATTTAGTATGCAGGGGGTTTCGGGGGCGATAAATCGATCTAGCTAGGTTTCATTTTTAGAAAACGCAGTTCTATCCGTGTTTTATACGGAGCAAAGCTCTGTCATCCAGGTACTGTATACTACCTGTCATCTGGTCTCTATAGTACTTACAAGCTATGAAAGATAAGAAATGTCCACCAATAATATATCCTTTTTCAATGTCTCGACACAAACATTCAACTAAAAGAATATTATAACACATTGAAAAGGCACGGAACGGAATATAAAACTGTATCAATATTTATTCAGTTGCTTTGTGGGTTTTGACATCTCATTGTATAAATATGCAATCAACAGATGCTCTCCATCATTCTGTCTCTTTCCATTCCTTTCTATACATCTTTGAAATTAACAATGTTTTGTTAATTTGGCCCCAGCCAGTTTTTATCAAAGCTATGTTTGTCGTTGCTGGCCCTCAAATCCATATTTATACCATATCTGGTATAGCGCATTGATATAGTCACTGACCTGCGGGTCGACCATGAAGCGAATTTCCGTCGTTACGGACCGTAATTTCTCCAATTTCTCCCATTAAATACATTCATGCCAGAATTCATACAAGTATTTGTCTCGGGTCTGAATGTTTCTATGTATAATATGTATGTATTTACAAAAAAAAGTATATAAATAGTATATCAGTTATGTGGTACCCATAACACAGGCTCTGCTTACTCAGGGGCCAGATGATGCTGTGTGAAATGTCCGGGATTATTATTATTATTCATTCCGCGATCCGTGCCGAATTGATTAGCTTGATCAAGCTATGCTTAGTTTGGGGCTAAATGGTGATGTGTGCATTGTCCACCAATACTTATTTATATTAATATTTATCTATACTTGACAATGACTGTCAAATGAAACTTTGGTATTCTGCTGTTACTAACTTATCCTAATTCAATTTTATCTAATTTAATTAAGCGTTCCTTATTTAGTTAGATGGTACCAACCGAATAGGTTTTACAAAACTAAAATATATTTTTGACAATCCTAATTTTAAAAATGAACCATCCGAATTGCCACCAATATGTGAGAAAATATGCGAATAGCACATACATAGGTTTTAATAAATCAAATATTTAAATAGATGTTTATTTGTTGTCAATGCACATAAAATCATCTAGCCCCAAACTAAGGAAAGCTTGTATTATGGTGATCAGATGACTGGTGAATTACTTATAAGAAATTCATACTTATGATACTATATAATAATCAATAATCCTGGACATTTCGCACAGCATCATCTGGACTCAAAGTAAGCAGATCTTGTGTCATGGGTACCACATAAGTGATATACTACTTATACACTTCTTTTTTTGTAAATACATACATATTATACAAAGAAACACCTAGACCCGAGACAAATATTTGCAGATCATACAAACATTTGGCCCACGGCGGAATGGAACCCGCAATTTTCTGCGTCTCAGCTGGACCTTAGCCAACAAACACCTATGTTCATCACACACATTTTTGATTTAACAAATGTAGGGAATCGAACCCCAACTTGCAGGGCAGAAGGTAGAGCTACTACCAAGTGAAACTGGCCAGTCAAAATTTTCTATATAAGTACTACTTGTGTGAAACCGCGGGCAGATACTAGTAAATGCTTATTCAACGAGGTAAACCAAAGTTGACTTATATATTACTTTAATATAATATTTACATTATTTTCTTTAAACACTGATTTGATATATACCTTAATCATATTTAGAACTCTATATCCAAGGTATAAGGTTGATATATCATTACCTTGTTCCTTTGTTAGCCAACCAATAGCTACAAGGAAACTTCAAAATAAATAACATTGAACATCTACATTGACCAATGGCAGTTATATTTAGGTACGTGACTTTGCGGCGACAAAGAACTCTTCTAAAGCCTAGGTGTAATGACGTACCTACAAGATATAATAACGCGTTGTTTGTCACTATTTATTTTAGTAACGTAAAAACCATTGCTTTACCCTATACAGCGTGGTACTACAATGACGACATTAAATAAACACAGAGCTTCTTATTTGTAATCATAAAAATATATATTAACTACTGCTGCCCGCGATTTCGCACACGTAGTAGGTACCTACAAAAAAGTAGCCTATGTCTTTCTCAAAGATCCCAAGATTCAGCGGTTTTGGCGTGAAAACGTGACAGACAGACAGACAGACAGTGTTACTTTTTCATTTATAATATTAGAGTAGGAATAATAGATGATTTTTACTATAATAGATTTTATACCTTGGGTTACATTATTGATATTTTCCATTTGATATTAGCCCACCTTACTCGCTGACAAAGAATTTTTCTGTAGATGAAGGATTTTTTAAATCGTTTTTATAGTTCTTGTGTTTATCCATTACAAACAAACATACAATAAAACAAGCGAGCCTTACAGTAGTCGTATATGATATATAACATCTGATATATCACCTTGGTAATAAGTTATATCCTAAATTAGTATATATATCAGCACACATACACAACACTATAGGTTAAGTGCACAGCTGATGCGTTCCCTATTTCACTTCCACTTTCTCGTCACACAGACGCACACACTCTTGACAGTATAAACCTCTCGGTTGGTACCATCTGACGGCCAACTGCACTATCGCGCGCAATCGAATCAAATGGCGCGCGTTTCCCCAGCTTAATGTTACACACTTTTGTCCCTTTTCACGTTATCACTCCCGTAGATTGCAGCAAAACGAGAAGAAACACTATTCATTTGTCCATAAAATATTTATTTACAGAAATTTACAAAATAATATACAATAATATACAATAATATAAAATACACGTGAAACAGTTGAGCTATCTAAGAACCGTTAAAAAGGATCTATAGATAGCTCAACTGATCCAGATCACTTCAGAGGGCAGCGTTCTCAAGATACTGGCGGCATTGCCACGTAAAATGGCAATGCTAATACGCTGAGCCAGATAGGAGCCAGCTCTTGAGTCACGCAATGTATCTACCAGACGCCGTGAAATAATTTTTAAAACGCGGTGGGCTCCTGTAAAAATATATTACTAATAAAATATTCGTTTTTGTTTATTTCGTTATTTCGTTTACAGCTTTATGGTGGTGCTTGGGTGTCATCTGTATACTGGTATGCGCGGTAGCAGGAATCTACGCCTGGAAGTATATGAAGAAGGATGGTCTCGCCGACACCGCTCACTATGCAACTATTAAATCATCGAACCTTTCGGAGGGAGTGACAATCACAAGTCCAATATACAAAAGCCCGACAACGAGTTTCACCAACCCTCATTATAATAATGACTTCAAACAAACGAAATAAGAGACTTATGGAAAAAATGTGTAAGTGATTTTTTAATATATAAAATGATATGTATGTCATTTTAACAGTTATCTGGTACCAAAATAAGTTATGCTTAGTTTGGGACGAGATGGTGTGTGATTGTTGATTCCACAGATCTTATACTTTTATATGTATCCTGGGTAAGGTCTGGTTATTTTTTATGTAGGTACCACGCGTGCGAAGCCGCGGGCATCAGCTAGTGTCTAATAACAGTAATAACAATTATTATTTTATCGATTTTTTAAGAAGATTTTGTCACCGATTTTTTTAAACGAGTGTGAGTACTGATATTTTAGTATTACAAGTGTGCAAGAATGTTATAAGTAATAAGCAAAATATAATGAATGCTAGGTACATATGTAGCAAATTTTTTTACCATATTTTTGTAAATGAGCACGACGCACGTGTGGACGTGAAGGCCGTCAAGTCTTCCGAAGTTACAAAAGTTGTGAATGACTTATGGTCAGATCCCAAACTAATTTAACACTATCGAAATTTGGGACCGCCCTCGAAATGAATGGAAAATCTATTGTTCAAGTCAAATACGGTACAGTCAAAGGAAAAAGTGTTTAAAGTAATATTAAAGAACAAAATTGAATAAAAAAAAAATTTTATATTTAAAAAAATCGAATCTCTTGTAATTATTGTCAAAATTGACATTACTATGACACATGCCATTAACGAAGAAAAACAAGAAAAACTTTTTGACATTTAATGAAATACAATTGATGAAATTCTGTAACTAATTTTAATAGCGTTGGTTGATGTACTGTTATGTTATATATTGTATGAATAAATAAATGACTAAATAACTCACATAACCAAGACTGGAAAAGTAAGCCAAGATGTCCTATTTCACATTTACAGATGCAACCATCGACCACATAGTAAATCTTTAATTAGGCTTCCGGCTCTCACGAACGGGTTTCCACCACTAACGACTAAAACACTCGACCATTATTAGACGAGTATTTAATATGTACGATTTAATATATATTCCCGACGTTTCGACTGTGTTACCATCAACACAATACGAATTCTGCCCGGCGATTATTAAATAATTAAATAAATTGAACTCTTGATACAATTAATGTCTACCAAATTTGATTAGCAATAGGTAATATTTCATGGATTGGTATTACGTACACTCGGTGTCTATTGTAACACACCGAACGCTTAACCTAACTAGGTTAAGCGTTTGATGTTGTTAAATTAAGCTAAATTACCTATATTAACCCCCTTAAATTAACTAAACATAGTTTAATTAAATAATTTAGTTCCCAAACTTAACTAAAATTTTAAAATAATTCAAATATCCAAACATAAACCTAAACAATAACAATAATTTAAAATAATAACAATTACCTTATAATAAGCGAATCTGATAATAGATAAACTACCTTTAGAAATGATAATATAATAACTTACCTGATAATAAAACCCAATTCTAAAATATTAATAACATTCTAAAATATTTTTACATTCATTCATTCAAAGCTAATGTGAAGTGCATGATTAAATCAAAAATTATCTCTTTATAAAATAATTATACGGATTGTTTTCGAATCACAAAGAAACACAAAATATTCAATACAATTATTCACACCCGAGTCAATAACTCTAGCTTTATTTGAATAAATCAACAAAATTACAAAGAAAACCCAAAATAAATAATATAACAGCACAATTCACTTCGCAAAACGGCCAAAAATAATCCCCTGTTGTACTTACACTAATAAGTATTCTTATGAATGACAATAATCGGACAAGCAGTACATTACTATCACTGACCTTGCTTGGAAATAACCATTCTCTAGCAACCCCTTTACATAGAGTCGTTGTTTGCGAAATATTGGTTGTATAAATTATATTGGCTTAACTGATATTTTGGTGGTAATTCGGTTGGTTCATTTCTAAAATTAGGAATTGTCTAAAATATATTTAGTTAGTCATAGCATTTGTAAAACCTATTCGGTTGGTACCATCTAACTTAATTAAGAAAGCTTAATTAAATTAGATAAAATTAAATTAGTTGGTAGCAGCAGAATACCAAAGTTTCATTTGACAGTTCTAACAAATTTTAGCAAAATTTTTAGAAAACGTCATGCAAACACATCCTAAGATATAAAAAATTTGGCGTTGTCGAAATATGTGTCTTGTAACTTCTGTGCAGCGTGGGCATGTGCCAAATATAATATTAGACCTGCATTTGACTACCCTCTTTAACATCCTAAAAAAAAACTACGAACTAAATATCTGAGGTGTCTTCAGAGCCTGGAGATTCGAGTCGTAAGCAAGTCCATAAAAAAGCCGTAATTTTCCATCTTTCATCTCGTATAATTTAATTAATGAGGTACTTTCAAGGTAAAATTTTAAACTTTATCAGAACAAAACAAAGAACCAAACTCTTATCGAGTTTCTTATCGTTTTATGACGGAACTGTGAAAATATGACTAAGAGAATAACTGTGGGCATATTTTTTTGACCTAAATCAAGGGAAAGTACAATAAGTGCTTACCGTTACTTAATTCTGCATCTCAACTCTCTAATGGTCATCCTAAGATAACGAATGACAGAATCAAATCAAATCAAAAGGACCACTATGAATCGTCTTCTGACATGCTCGTGAATCTAAGTGCCGATTCCTCCTAACCCCAGTTCAAGAAGAATCCGGCAAGGAACTTGTCTGGTCTTAACACTTTTGTATGATCCCTGCCAATTTTGTTACGGACACCGAGTCGAGTTCAAGTACATTCATCCCAAGCTATTTTGTCATTTAAATAATCTGTTTATAATAAGCTTTATGAGACAGTTTCTGTTTTATTACGTTTTTAATGCCAATCAACAAATCTAGCACATCGCTTATATTTCCTTGTTATTTTTGCTCCAAATAAAATTCGTTTCGAGTGACTACCGACTGGTATGTCTGCAGTAAGGTATTTTGTGGCTCTCTGTGCGCTACGTGCAAAATCTCACGTACGTTTGTAGTATTTCTTACGAACCTACCTCTATACCTCACACACAGCATCGCCAATAGATGTTGTTGTTGTTCCAACTGGACTTATTTTATTTATTTATATATTTAAATGTGCTTATTATTTCATAGTAATATGTTTTTTACATAATTACATACATTGTACTATTTAGATCTTTACCATTCCATTCTTATTTATTGTATCATAATTAACTTATAATTTTCACTCAAAACGAGATATTTACCATGATTAAGTGAGTTTTCTGCTTCCCATATTTGCATGCGACATGATCACGAGATAAACTCAAGACCAGTTTATCTCGTGATCGCGCATGTAACTGTGTCGAAATATCGGGAAGCAGAAAATTTTAGTGAAAATTATATTCAGAGGTTTGGGATTCCAAAGATATTCGACACCATGATAGTTTTAAAAGCTATAAATACTTATATTTACGAATAACTTCAATAAGAATCGATATTCATTTGCCAATAACCATTTCCTTACTCAATAACAGTCTGCGATAAACTTCATAAATTGATTTATAATTATAAATACAATTACAATACGCTCGATGTCACGGACTGCTTTGTTTCTGATAAGCTCCACTGTCTAGTTTGCGATCAAAAGGGCACGTTCGATATTGTTTTGATATTCCAATCCAACAAACATATCACATACACGTACCTACATAATATAGTGCATATTTATGCTCACATAGCATTTTAAAGTGTCTATTGTAGGATATAGTGCTCGTGGCATGGTTAACTTAGTAGTTTGTAGCAGATAAACGAAGTTAAGCAAAATCAAAAACAAAAGATACTTTATTCAATCACAAGGATCACTTTGAAACGTCTTACATACTAGGTCAATTTAGGTGCCAATTACTCCTAACCCAAGCCCTAGAAGAACTAGCAAGAAAATCGTCCCGGTCCTAGCGCTTTTGTGAGCGCTCTTAGTGCTTATAATCACAAGCAATGTTGTGACTATTAAGTATCTACCTTGTGTTCAGGCTTTTAAAAACATGTTAAACCATAACAGAGGCTTTGAGAGCACCGGTGGTCTAGTGATAGCGACCCCGCCTTCCGATCAGGTCGTGGGTTCAAATTCGGTCGTGCTTCAATAAAGATTTTTCTGATCGCTAAATGTCACGAAAACATCGTGAGTAAAAATTAGCGTGGCGTGGAACCTAAAAAGATCGATGACGCCAAGAACACGAAAGCAGCCTCTGAGGCGCACTTAAATCCTTTCACCACACTGGTTTCAAAGAAGTAGTCGCAATATAAGAAGAGGCTTTCAGAAGGCTTATTAACTGCGCTACACGAAATGTCCACCGACTCATACTAAGTACTCGTATTAGGTATTTAATAATCACATCGGCTAGTCACATTCGCTGCTACACTACCATAACTTTTGTAACATTATGACAAGATCAGTCACGATCATTCGCTGTTTGGGCCAATATTAAATAAAAATGGTTAGGCTTATTACGCACTATCTAATAAATCCACGAGATTTAAACTGTGCTATTTATTTATTAAATTCACAAAACAGTTCATCAACATCATCACAAAGCGTTTTAACTTAAATCAGTTTTAATATATTTATTAATCTAGAAATAAATAAATATGTCACAAATGTGACAAATTATCTCATTCACTGCCCCCACGATTTTCTTGAAGTTTATCGAGATGCCGCCGTATAAAACCGCGGACACGCTAGGCGTGCTCGCGGCATTGCTTGGAAAAATAGATTTTAGTAAGTAAATTTATTATAACGTAATTTAAGGTTCTCAAACTTCTTTTACTAAAATTCCCATGCATAAATGAATAAAGTTTTATTGTGAACTGTAACATTGGCATTGTTAACGGTGCAAGTACATTTGTTTTAATATTATATTGAGTATTGAGTGACAATCATATTTAAACATATTTTCAGTCTTATATGAGTGAATTCATCTAAATTATTAAACCGATAAAAAGCTTTGAACTGCAGAAAGTTTGTTTACGTTATTTATCTCGTATTATCGTAATGTTAGTTGATTGGCCTTACCTACTTACATAAGTATGAATTAAATTCAAAATATTCAAATGAAATAAATTGATTTCTTAAACTTTTTTTCGGGAAAAGTTAAATTTGTACCGGAAACGGAAGATATTAATGATGACAAAATTTTTAGCGAGACAAACGAACAGCAATTGATTTTTATATAATAGAGATAATTTTACTGTACGTGTGTATGTCACTGTGTGTGTATGTATAATTATATAAAGATATACATCGGATAGGTACGTTTTTTTTTTATTGATGGCGTATGGAGTTGTATAAGCGACTTCATATAAGTAGTATATCAGTCATGTGGTACCCATAACACAAGCTCTGCATACTTTGGGGCCAGATGGTGCCGTGTGAAATGTCCGGCATTATTTATTTATGTATTATTGATTCATACATGACACAGTACTGTTTAAGGTAAAAACAACGGTCCGATAAATTATGCCATTCCGTTTTGTCATCAAATACTGGTTAAAAATCTCATATCGCAAGCTTATAACTCTGAAATTAGCGAAGCGTTTAATAGAATAAAAAAGTTTGGGAACCTAAGGGTAGCTTCAGTAAGTGAACACACCTAGCGTGTTCTCGGCACTACAAAATACCTATTTTTCGTAAAAAAATCTAACTAAGTTTTTTTAGGGAACCGCTTCAATATGCCATAGCCTATCCTTTAAAAATGATGCACTAAAAATTTGAACAGAAAATCTGGCCTAGTTTTGGAAATATAACCGAAACATTCAAAACACGCCTGGCGTGTTCTTGGCGTAGAGACTTAGATTAGCCTGAACACGCGAGGCGTGTCAGTGGCAGTGAATGTGTTATAGTGTTGCCTGTATAAAAGTTATAATACCCTAAACTAAGAACCAACTATGGAAACTATACGTACATTATTAGCATCGTGTAAGACTTCAAATTTAAGACATCTAGGATATGAGGTTATTCTGAAGTATATTCTTTATTGATTGGCCCGTCAGTTATGTTGGTTAGCTCTTCCTTCTGCGCTGTAGGTTAAAAATTCGACTCCCTCCCAGGATAAACATTTGTGTGATGAACTAAGGTCTTGGTTCTGTGTCTGGGTGTTATAAAATATCATGTTTGTAATTAAAAATATCAAGTATTATATCAGTTATCTAGTTCACTATGCTACAAGCTATGCTTAGTTTGGGGCTAGATGGTGTTGTGCGCAATGTGGAGGACATTGCGCAATGTCCTCCAATATTTATTTATTTATTAGGTATATTCTGTATGTAATCTTCGACGCGGGTTTTTTTGCTAGTGCGTGCGCATGCGTTTGATTCCAAGCTCCACAGAATAGCGGGAAAAATTCGTTGCAATTTATATCTCGGACATAATGACAATCCAATTTATATTTCGGACATAATTTAAGTATTTCGTCTTATAACTAAAAACAAATTTTAAATTAGAGTAATCGCGATGACTCAAGTGCTAAAACTTATAAGCGTCAATAAAACCAATAAATATTTGTTTTTACCGTTCTCTGGGAAATCCAAAGTCAAGATTTACTTTACTATGGTTTACCCAGAAGATGCTAATATATACTCTCATTATCAAAAGTTCTTAAACGCATTCCGCCATTACTCATCGTGCTGTGTTTGGTTTTGCATCGTGAAAGGAACACAAAATGTTGACCTTCTTGAGAGTTCAGTGAACGCTAAAACTTGACCCGCGACTGCGATCCCCACTTTAATCATGCATTATGAAACGGAAGTGGAGTTATGTCTGTCTGTTGGTGCTATTTTAGTAGCAGAAACTAATTTCTAAAATTATTAGAACGCTTGCGACTTCCTTCGCATTCAATTACTTTCAAGCACGTAAGAATAAACCCTATTTTATAAAATATTATAAATGCGAAAATGACTCTCTGTCTGTCTTTTATGTTTTCACGCCTAAACCGCTGAACCGATTTTTATGACCTTTGGTATAGAGATAGATGGGACCTTCGAGAAGGACATAGGCTACTATTTATGTAGGTACCGCGTCTGCAAAGCCGCGGGCAGCTAGTAGTTATATAAAGTAAAAGTATAAAGTATTTTTATTTCTGTTTGTACAAAAGATTATGTATTTTTTTTTTTATAAATGAGATATAAAACAAGTAGGTATTATAAAGATAAAGATTAAAACTATTGTGTAGACACTTATAATTAGGTATAATTACTTATTATAATAATGTTAATAAGTGCCTTAGCTCCTTAGGAAAACCTGTGTTGTGGGTAGCTAGTTCCCTTTTGCATAAAAAAATATCATCTCTATTCATAAAATATATGCTCCTAGTAAATAGAATCGAAAACGTTGAATTTGTAATATTGACCTCCTTCATTTGCGATCTTTATTTCCCTTTTGCGTGAAAACGTTATTTTCTTGAATATCATGAAATATTTAAATTAAATTTTAGCGGTTATCTAATAAATAAATAAATACATTTCACTTAGCATCATCTAGCCCCAAAGTAAGCATAGCTTGTGTTACGGATACCACATGACTGATATATTACTTCTACTTTTGTAAAAACATACTGATTATACGTAAAAAAACACCTAGACCCGATACAAACATTTGTCCCGCGGCGGGAATCGTACCCGCAACTTTCTGCGTCTCAGGCGGGCCTTGATATACTGCGCCACAGAGATTGTCAAATATCTGTAAAAAATATTCCTGTTTATATGATGACTTGAATTATATCACAAGGTTATTTTTATGAGTGATTGATTAAGGAAAATGTACTAATAGGTACCTACTTAGTTTACAACCTCAGAAGAACGTATTTAGTTTATTTAGACAAACAATGATGAACAAAACAATGAACTTACGTATACATATGGCTTTTCCCTAATGTGTCATTCTCATGACACACAAAGAACCATGCATTTTTACTTACCATAAAACATCTACCTACACACTTAAAAGTATTAATATCTTACCCAAGAAGGTACTTTTAATAACGCCTTACAAAACTAAATTCTTTACGTAAGTACATACGCAATGATTGACAATCGTGTTGACAATAACCTAGAGTAGGTTATTGTCAATATTTAATCAATCAATATTAAATATTTACGTAACCCGATCTCTTAGTTGCCTCTACGCAACAATAAAGTCGATATTTTTATTTTTAAATAGCATTTTTAAATCATCAAAATAACTGAAACTGGCACACATTACAAGAATTTACTAAATAAGGAAATGTCAGCATACCACGGCCTGTTGCTGTTTAATTAGGGTTATTTAATTAACGCCACAGAGTACACAAACAACCTGAACTGTGGCTATGTCCTAAGGCTCAGTGCGCATTGCTGGTTAATCTGCAGCGTAATTTGACGCGCTATTATGTGGACTACAACTTAGAACGTAGCTGAAAAACATTGAAAATGATATAAGTACTTGAGAATACCACTGTCAAAGGCGCGTGGATAAATTCGCTAGTGCGCCGTAGCCCTAAAAGGCGGCAAAGGCATGTCAAGGCGCTTCTAGTTCTAACTCGCACACGGGCATCGAAACATGGCAGACACAGGGCCGTGTTCCAGAACAAACTCAAACTTTGATCGAGAAGCGTAAATATTTTGATAGCAAATAATTCAAAACTATAACATTATCTATACATTGTTCTCGATCTGAATGAGTTTTGTTCTGAAAAACACATACAACTATACTATCCATTACTATACATGCCGAAATATTTTCAGCATATAATAAAATGCAAAGCATCTGTTAGTAACATCCGTCAGTTATTTTTCCTTAGAGAAAAGAAACGTTCCGTTCTTATTTTCATAGAGAATTTTCAGGCAACATCACAAAAGACACAAAAACGAGTAGGTACTTATTATAAAATAGGACCAACGCGTCGTCTGAAATTTCAATATATTATTTCCATTGAGAGCTCGTATCCTAATTTCGCTAAGTGCTTCAATGTGATAAACAGCTATTTAAAACGACACAACCTAGAGGTCGAGGCATTAACGATTTATTATCGAACACTTTAACGGTACCTACTTGAAATCTAGTTAAAACTTTTCTAGAGCTTTGATTTATTACTCTTTAAGAGTCTGTAATCTCCATGATCAGATGAATGAAAAAACTAACGCTTGAAGCACAAAAAAATACTAAGCGATGTGGTATCCAGTTAGTGATTTGAACAAATGACTTATCTAAAAATCCATTAGCGAGAAACTTTAGACTAGCGGTCGCACATCGTTCGATAAAAGTGACTATTCATTTAACTCGACAAAACTCATAAACAACTTACTTATACTAGTCACATAGCCCACTGGTCGAAATTCGACCATAATTCATTAATTATTAATGTATATATTTTTATGCATAATTAAAAAAAAAATATTATCATTCTGCTGCATTATATAAACTATATAAGTGTGCGAAATTTCATAGTCCTCCGTCCGCGCAATTTTCGTAAAAAGGGGTACAAAGTTTTTGCTTCTCGTATTAATAAATAGAAGATTATGTACCTAGGTAAATAATTGAATGAACAGTCGTTCATCTCAAGAATAATCTCGTTCGTTGATATTAAATTCGTCAGCTGAGAGTCCACATGGGACGATCAACGTATAAAGTAGGTATTACAAAGCTCAGTTAATTTTATATTTTGTTTGGCAGTTATTCAGGAAATTATGTCAAAGGCCACAAAATGATAATGTCGAGGTCGCTAACAATGCCTCATATCCTGTGACGTGGGATCACATGACATATTTCAACCAATACGAGTACAACGATAATTTATTCGACTCGTCCCGCGTCGAATTATTAAAAAAGTTTTTCATGTTTTCAATCGATTTTCAAATGTAAACCAATTCATCCACATAAAAGACACATATATTCCTATTATGTGAGTCTTTTTTTAAATGAATTTGTAGAGTAGAGACTATTTTTTGGCGAACGTCCCCAACGATCGCTAACACAATAATCTTTACTTACCTTATTCAAGAATAAAAATGTTAAACCAAATTCCATATTTCAAGATTCTTACTATGGCAATAATTTGTCCAAAGAAATTAAGAATAAAACAATAATATCTTTACTTGTTAATAAACTAAAAACAAATCAAGCTGATGACTGCTTTTACTCAGTTGACGAATATTTTGAAATAAAATATAAGCGAATTAAGAAACCATTAAAGACTGCGGTTATAACTGCTTTTAGAATTATTACTGGTTACTTGATATCTCTACCGGTACCGGTGTCTCTCCTTTGTATAGATACATTTTCTTAGTCAAATCTATACTAAAGACATCCTACTATACATAAAATATCAACACAGAATAATGTCTTGTTTGATGTATGACTCATAGGTCATACATACCTACACGTTCATGCAGACGCTGTAACACCTATACATAATTGAAAGTCATTGGCAAAAGTGACTTCTTAACAACATGAATCGACAAATCGTGAATCATCGTTTTCACATTCAAAAACTGCTAATAGGTTTAACCCGATATTCATAATCACCAGTGATGACTTGCTTTTGGTTCAGTTTATGAAGAGACATCAAAAAAGTGTCTAGGGTCATACAAGTAGGATCGTAGGTCAATAATTTTATTGTTTATCGGCCGAAGTAACCACATTAACGGTGCGACCTGGGTTAATTGCAAACCAATGGTTCGTGGAATGAGAAACGTCATTTTGTATCTAGGTTAGGACATGGTTTGTTTTCATTCATAGAAATCGTGTTTTCCGTATAAAAAATATTCGAAGAAATAACAAAAAAACTGTTATGACTGTTGGTTCAGTATGACTCATCTCTCATCTGTCTACTTACTGGAAGTTGGTTTATATATTTGTGAATAATATTTCTCATTTTCCCAATAAACTCATTCCAATCTTTTTGACTTAGGATAGAGTTGCGTGTTTTTTGAGGAACGTAACTACAGGTAAATAGATGAGTTTTGTTCTACAAAAACATTGTCACAATATAAAATACACATGTTCATGTTTTGGGGTTATAATCTTTAGCTCTGACAGCTCTCTGGACAACAAAACTCGAGGTAGGTAGGTATATTATATTCCGTGTAAGTAGTGTGCTTTGAAAGTTACCGAATCTAATGATCATTTACAATTACATTCGTAAAAACAATTCATTCGTCACTAAATGAACCAAAAGCCCAAGCAAAAGTCCCGCTCCCAATGTATTATGAATGCCGGTCATTCGCAGTAGCCAACTAGCCACATGATACCACTCCAGAGATAAGGGGTCAGGACCCCGCCTGCTCGTATAAGGACTGCTTGTCCCCTGGCCGAGCTAACGACGCGGATGGTCCAATAAAGATGCTTTCTCCATTTATGAATTTATGATATTTTCTATAGCTTTTATGTGGTCGTTATGCTACAGAATCTAATATTTTAAATTCAAGTACCTATCTACTAGGTAACTGAGAGTGTGTGGTTTTATAATCCATTACCTACAAAGTTTTTAAGTATTTTAAATTGTATAACGAAGGTGCATGCATAGTCTTGTCCCGGTATTTTATAATAGTTTTCCCATTATTCTATTATCACAATTAGCTAGCGTGGCGTTAATGTATGGTTTGTCCTTGTTATTCTAATGTCAATTAATAGATAGATAAATCTTTATTGATATACCACACAGGAAATTAGAAAAACAAATATTTTACAACAAAAGGCTATGGGCGGCCTTATCACTAATATCGATCTCTGCTAGGCAACCTTTGGATGAACTGCACTATAAATAAACGGCAAAAGATTTAAACAATTCATTAGTTACCTAGTGTGTTTATAAGATATATCCAAATGTCTAATACTTTTATCCACAATCCTATAATCAATAATTCGCTACCGTGGCGTCAATGTATGGTATGTCTTTGTCATTATAATGTCAATGAATAGAGAAAGCAACAAATTTAAACAACATATTAGTTAGTGTGTACTTATAAGATATACCATTATATGGGTAAACTTTACCAAATGAATAAATCCTTACTCGAAGGCATCACGTTCTACCAGTATTATGTATCCATAATACCTAGTAGACGTTAAAACTCTATTGTCGATGTAAGTATAGTTAACTTAAGTACATACCTACCTAACAGATAATCAAACAGCCTATTGTCCTTACCAGACACAATCATTGTTTTGTCCTAAGCAAAATCAATTCGCTATTATTATGTTAACAAAAACAGGGACAGGCAAGTAACTGGTTATTCACAGCATTACCTACCTATTTACGTAAATGTGTTTCTTGTTTGTTGCCAGTAGGTAGGTCGTATTATAACGTACGTTACCGGGATTTTCCATGTATTAGATATCTGGGTAAGTTCCCTGAATACCTGAAGACATCATCGGGATTGACCTACCTACAGTTTTGTCTGTATACTAGCTGTCCCGGTCGCGAAGTCGTCCGCGCATTTTAAAAAGAAAAATATATTTTTTTCATAATTAAACATTTTGCTTGACTTTGCTTCTATATGACACAATTGTTCATGCGCGCACAATGGCAACTGTAATAACCTAACAAACCGAACATCGTCCAAGGTTGTATGAAACTGAACTCACTGCCTTAAATCTTTAATTTGTTTTTAAATGACAATTTTTTTTATTGTTTTTCTGCTATTCGGGGCAAGACAAATCCAACATACTAAAATAATTAAAATCGGTCCAGCCGTTCTCGAGTTATAAAAGGTGTAACTAACACGACTTTGTTTTGTACTAGTATAATACCTATAGATATGAAAATCTCACGTCACTATGTTTGTAATAAACTACGGAACTAGGTACTTAACCAATTAAATTTGGCTTACTGTGTGTAACTTAAAGTATAGGATTGTTTTTATCTCGATTATTGACCTCAATATTTTTTTATTGCAAATGTATCCCTATAATAAGTTCCATAAGTGTCTAACAGATGGCAGTATATGTTAACTTCAACATCTTTTTTTATCTAGGTTGGGTAAGCTTCAATTGGTTTAACGTAATAGAACTACTGAGCCACAGCAACTCGTGGCCGGCTGGGTCAGCTAGTAGTACATTTTTTTTTGTAAATAAGTAAAATACATACATAATTATTATAGATAAAAACACTAGAACCGTGACAAATACTTGCAGATCATACAAACATTTAACCCGTAGCGGGAATCGGAACCCCTTTTTACTTCTCAGCCGTGCCTTAACTCACTGTGCTACAGAAGTCGTCATAAATTTTAGAATAAACTAAAAATATTCTTTGTCTTACTGGCGATAGTTTCTGCTTTGATTCGTAAAGTTGCTAACTTACCTAGTGAACCTACCTAACACTAGTGCGTTTAGATCATCGCTATTAATATGTCAGGCACCCTCGACAAACAAGATGTTTCTTATTTTCTCTTGTAAACGCGTTACCCATTGCTTGTTGGAGCAACTCTTGCGAGAATGTTTATTAGTCCGACCGGTCTCAACGGCCGTGGGCGTTCTCGCGATGAGTAGTAACTCTACCAGGTTTATCGTAGGCTTATAGTATCTCGCAGTCTGTAATAAACGCTCTTGCGACGTAAGATTGCGTTTATTTGCGACCTATCATATTTTACACAGCACTTGCTTCAGAGGTTGCAACATTCGATTTGCACGTAGGTACTAGTAATGTACTGTATTATTTGTATTGTATAAGCACTGTTGGTCTAGTGCTAGCCTTCCGGTCCTAATGCCGTAGGCTCGAATCATATTTTTCTGTTCGAAAAATGTAGGTACCTATGTACGCTATACCGTGAACCTTAGAACCTTAAAAAGAAAGAAAGAAGCCTATGAGGCGCACTTTAATCCTTTCACCACACTGGTTTCGAAAGAACTGGCCTGTGAGTTCAGTTGGTAGCTCTGCCTTCTGCGCTGTAGGTTTTGAGGGTTCGAATCCCTGAAAGGAGAAACATTTGTGTGATGAATATAGGTGTTTGTTCTGTGTCTGGGTGTTATAAGTATCATATGTATTTCAAAATATATAAGTAGGTATTCTATAAGTCTTCTGGTCACCATACTAAAATCTTAGATTGGGGCTAGATGGTGTTGTCTACCAATATTAATATATTATATTTATTTCATATTTAACTAGTGTCTCGATAAGAAGACTGTATTTTGAAAACTTTGAGAACATTGAAGACTTATAAACAGGAAACTAGATTACCGGTTTGGTACAACATGAAAAACCCAGCTCGACTCTATCGGCACTATCGTAGAGGGTTACTCCACTAATACAAGTTGACATTCGATTGACTCACTATCTGACTCATAGGTATGCGTTCTCTCATATTATTTTTTATTTCCCCATAGGTGTTACCTGCCTCTGAATCACCGAGCCAGCCGTGATCACGGATCGAAGGACCACGCGCTGTATGCAATTTACCAAATTGGTTATCACGTTACCCATTCCACTGCCAGTGATAAACACCACGATTGAAAATTGCACTCGTCCGGTGTTTGTCGCTAACTCTAGCCGCTGTTCACCGACACATAACGTCCGGTTACCGTAACCTGTGATCTGACAGCTACTGTACAAATAGATCTGTCGCAGTTAATTTCAGCAGTTGGTTATGTGTCGGTTAGTAGATTACTGTAGGTAAGTTTAAGCCTTGTTTAGACGAAATAGGGCAGCAAGCGTGCGTGTATCTCTATTTGAAACTAGCTTATAGCTGTTGATGTAATGTAGGTTAGTTTTAAAGTTTCGTATAAACAAGGTTTTACTATCGTAGATATGATTAGCGTATTATGTAATTACTGTGATATTTATGATGTATGATGGTTGAGTCATCATTCGTTATGATTTAATTTTGTTATCTCCGAATGTTGAATGACGTGGTTTTATACCTTATGGCGATATCAATGTTATATTGTGCGTTCACAAGCTACCTAAAACGGAATATTTCTGATTATTTTGCTATAACCTTAACAGTTAGCACTGTTAAAGTTAAAGCACTGTTAACGAATAAATGCAATCTTATTCGATTTACTTATGGTGTAACCTTTTTTAAGTAGGTACTTATATAAAATTTAGTAAATAAAAGCACATTCAAGTATTTTTCTTAACTACCTAGCGTTGTATTTGTAGTTAAATATGTGGGTTAGTTTATAAAAGTATGTACCTAGTAAGTATTACTCTCATTTGTCTAAATTATAATTAAAATATTTCTAGTGTTTGTTATGGTTCTGTATGTAACAAGTACCTATACCTAAGTTTCCTGAAATTTCTTAACTTGAATTTTACATTTTACAAATTACAGTGCAAACTTTTTATAACGTAGAAATTAGTTCAATTTGATTGGTTTATCTTAAAACTCATACATTTCGACACTCTTTATATCGCAACAGCCGCTCTATTACAAAGAAATGCGTTCATATAGACGTCGACAATTACATTTTATCATATTGCACAAAAGGCTCCGACTAAATCTTTGAAAAGCCGAAATTTACTATAGGACTATAATTAATCATCGTATTATCATACCACGCTAGATAAGGAACAATCCATATAAGAGTCCTTGCTCGTTCCTAGTTTCGTTATAAAGAGTATACACCGTAGGTATATGTTATTTCATTAATCGTATTCTCCAGAACTAGCCAATTATAGTACTAGTTATACCTCCCTGTTTGTTTTTTGTCCTGTCCCATTAATATAGGTGATGGGACTTCTACGAATGCTCGTTTGACTCATCAGTACCTAGTGTGATTGTATTTATACCTTTATTATTAAGCAAATTTTACCGTTTATTTATTTTATTGGTTTGTATGAGATCATCCGATCATACTTGTTACTCAGCCTGTGTTGTAAAGCTACTATACTATATATAAAGCTACGAGCACACAAGTACTTAGAGCAACAGATTTAAGTATTAATCGATGTGACAGAATGAGGAACTCTAAGAATACACATGATTTTAAAACATATTTTTTAACATCAACCTGTATGTTTGTATGAACAAATTATTAAACATGAGATGCCAAACTATAGCTAGATTCACTATTTTGAAATAATGATAGAACAGGCACCTCGTAGTGTAATTTAGTAGAATTTTTTGTTGTAATTTGCTAGAACGATTTACTAAGAGAAAGTTTTGTGAAGTGGGATGCGACTTGTATACCTACTGATGTAGCTGTGTGGGTTCATTCTCGTACGATGAGTAACGGGTTAACCCGAACTCAGCACTGGAGATACCAACCTATACTTAGTATTAAGTAAGTAGGTACCTTCATAACTTTGTCCTCATTGATGCTCGATTCCTATAAAATGCAATACTTTATTAGTAGCATCCAACAGTCGATTTCATTATGAAAATCAAAACGAACCGTTCTCATAGATAAATTTACTAATAGATATTTGCATAGGGATTATAGGACCCGGTATAAAATATGATTCTGTTTGGGACCTACTACTATTGTAAATTTAAACTTCGATACACAGTTCCTAGAAAGAGATTGTATGCTTAATCAGATGAATAGGTAGCTGGGTAAGTAGGTATGTACCTACAATTGCATTGGAATGCATTTAATTAAAAACTTTGAAAATGACGTGACAGAAAGAAATATTAACATGAACCATGAACGTAGGGGTGGTTCTTCTGCTTCATTAATGGCATATGTCAAAATAATGTAAATTTTGCCAATGTCAAGTGTTTAGATTGTAAGTAAGTAAGATGTCACCAAGTCGTCTATTGTGATTCGTCATTTGTTATTTTATATACTTTCAATGAACAATTATCAGGATTATTTTTGCTCAAATCACAAAAAAACACAAAGCTTTTATTCCAATTACTCACATCCGAGTCTATTTAACAAACTCTTTAAATATAAAATCACTAAAATTACTTACCACAGGTGATAGTTTCATTTGTCCCGGAAATATTTATTTTAATAAATAGGTATGTTACCATTTTGACAGTTTTATAATGTATATTTTTTAGTGCAGCCAACTACAAGCCGTCTTTACCTAAACTTATAACTAAACCATAAACCAAAATGACAATTTTGAACTTGTGTTGTGTTAAATCATTTTGTTGTATTTTAGCTCTAATTAATGTTAAGTATAAATAGTACGTAGGTATTAGTATTGTACAGAAGAGCTATGATTTCATAATTTTAATGATGTAAATACTTATATTTAGTTCATTAAGCCTAGATAAGCTTCTTTGTGCTATTTAGCTCACGCTTGCTTATCTAAAACGCATAGGTAAGTAATAACAAGTTAACATCACATTAATCTCATTATTTATAATTTGGATATTTTTATAGGTATTAAACTCATTGATTAGATAGATATTATTTAACAATCAGTTCTCAATTAGGTCAAACTCATTAGAAGATTATGCTTTAAATACTTATCTTGTGGCCTATTTATAACTGAACTTAATGTGCCTAAAACAATAACAATCATTTTTATATTTTTGTAAATCTGTTATTATGTAAGCTAGTCAATAAAAAGATGAAAACTATGATATTAACGTGTTTAAATATACCTACCCTCAGGTACCAGGTACACGGCGGCTCCTTGATTTTTTTAAATGTTTGCATATCTTTCGCGAAATTCAAATTAAAAAATATTAGGTAAGGTACCTACTATTACTCCAATGCACACAACACCATCTAGCCCCAAACTTAGTCATCGGTGACCCGATGACTAATATATTAACTAAAAGCTCTTTTATTATTTGTAAACATCTGAGCTTGATTCCTAGTTTATCAGGAAATTTTGTAAACTTATAATTATGAAATAGAAACAGCATCATAAATTCAGATCCATGGGTACCTACATAACAGTGCATCTGCATACTAGCTAGTACCATAGTATTAGGAGTCGAAGGAGTGAGCCGGGCCTACCTACCTAGATGCAGGTATGTATGTGTAGTGTAGTAAGCAAATACCTACCTACCTACAGAAGTCGCAAGCTCGTATCAGCGGCGCGGCGTTTTAATACAGTGTTACAATAGGTATAATATAGTAAACTGTTTACTAGTGTTCTAAAACCTCCTAATGTGTCATAGTCATAACACTATTCCACACATAGCTACTCTTTAAAATACTTACCCCTCTACTTAGAAACGCCTCTTAACTTCTGTCAAAATTTATTCAGTTTAAAATAATGCCATCCCATCAGTCAATAAATTTTGTAAGACAAATAGTGATAGGACGAACCTTAATCAGTGTTAAATAAGCAGTATTCCAGTTGAGAGGTTTTATGTGTATAATTTTACAGCAGGCAAACCAAATCAGTCCGGAAACCAAGCTCTTATCAAGAGTAAAACCACAAAATAAAACAAACATTCATAAATAAAATAACTTCTTTTATTCAGAGTCAAATTTGTTTCCTACATACGTGTTAGAATGACAGACAGCGTAACATTAATTGACCATATACACTAATGGCGCGCCGTTAGCTGTTATTTGGTGCAAGTGGATGGTCGGTGAATTTATTATTATAAACTGTTAGTCCGCGCGTCATACTTCGAGGAATCCATGTGCGGACAGTTGCATTCTCAACGCACGCAAACTTGGAATATGTAATTTACGGACGCGACATCTAACTGACCTCATCTCGTTAGCAAAGTTATTTTTGATAGTAAAAAAAGGTTTATTTTAGAATGCAGAAGTTACACACGATATTCCTAGACACCATTGAATAGAGTTTAGGCGACGAAGTAAGGAACGAAAGCGCAGTTCGTCAAACTTACCGAAAAATCTAATGTGTCTTCAATAGCTTCTTAACAAAGGAACAAAGAAAAGAAGTTGCAAGATGTTGGCGACTCGGCCTTAGTTGTCAGTCGTATCTATCACAAAATAAACATTCCATATTTGCGTCCATAGGTTACAAGTCCAAGCATGCATATCTCAAACGGTTCCCCTAATTAGCTCCCGATATGACTCGTCGACTATTTATAGCCGCCTGCGCTCAATCCTCATAACTTCATCACGCGAATATTAGTCGAAGCGACGCGCGCACCAACCTACTCAGATAACTTACTACCAGTTTCAATACAGACTTTTTTTTATATATTAATAATAATATAGTTTTTTTTTATTTACCAACTATGCATGTATGATCACAAATACCCATGAACCAAACGACACGTGTCAACAGTCCGCGACCCCGAGATAACAACTACTATCCGCCGAGAGCGAAGCTGTGTGCAACGCGTTTTGAATCTTTACATCATTAGAATACATCACATATTGCCAAACGCACCGCACACTGCCCCGCCCGCGGCAACAACGCGTCAACTACAATCCAATGCCACAAACACCTAATTTTAATCAATAATCAACAATTATCGCCCACCTCTAACTCTACACGCTTTATTAAATACGATCAAGTGGAAAAATAATTTTTGATCTTCCATCGAAACATCTCCCATGTTTTATAGACATGGCAAAACAAAGTGAAATACAAGGCAAAGTACATCCGAGCCGAGAGCACTATCGGCGAATTACAGCGACGCTTTGGAGGCAAAGATGCTTCCTACAGTGAGAGTAGCTTTTATTGCTTGCTATACAAACTCGCACTATAGTATTGTTCAATAATTATGAGTTTGTTGCATTTGCAACACCTAGAAGCATCTACCAACAACTACACGTTATATAAACGCCGTAGCACCCTCAGACACGCAGGTCTTGACAACGACAATACCTACTCTCCATATGCTTATAAGAACACTTCATAAAACAGCTTTATATACTACACAATTTACATATTTAGATTAGGTTTACATTTTTACACAGCAGTAATAATAATTGTTTTGTAGTCTTTGTAGTTAATACTCTACATAATTCCGATCGCTAAATATTGTCGCATATTTAAGCTTTTTTTTTAATTGACACCGAATGGTCATTGGTGTCAGGATAATAATTCTCATCAAAATACAGTTATCGCACTCTCTCGCTTGTGAAATAGCCTAATAATATTGATTGAACATTTAACTATAAAACCTTCATGTTAGTTACTAAAACACCGATTCGGTAAGTAGCCAAATACACAACTAAAAACTAAGTTCCAAAAACTAAACTAAACAACTTCATAACAATTTTCATCAAAACAGACATTATTTTCATAGATGTTTAACTTCATAAAACAGAACCAAAATAAGTTCAAACAATATACTATTATAAATGCTGACAATATTGTCTTTTGTCTGGAATGACACTTAACATTTTCTAAACCAAGTTTGAAACAAATCTAATAAGTTTTTTCGACGCCTGATCACAATACAAATCAGACTAAACAAAAATCGTGTTATAATAAAATACATTTTAGAAAATTTTATGGCAAAATATTGGCGAAGTTTTACGAATGAGCCCTCCACTAATATTTATTAAAAAGATCCAATAATTTCACAAAATAAGCATTTACCGAGCGTCCGAAGATCACTAAACAACTCAAGCAATGAAAACTGACACAAGTCACGTATCCTTATAGAATGTACACACATTGGCGAATAACACAACATTATATTAATGGAACTTGTAACAGATTTAAATGTAACATCTATAAATCGTTACACGTTAGCACAACACAATAAAACGGGTGAACAGTGAACTAAAGTGATATTTACATAAATAATGCATATATTAATAAAATATTATGAGACCACAATATTTTATGTCATTATAAATCTTATGGTAATTTATTACGTTATTTTTTTATTTATTACATTACACTATGGCATTGCAACTTTGTGACTCGGTTACGGCTACACAGGATAATTTAATTTTAAAATTATTCTCTCAGAAACGATAACGGACAACCATAATAATCAAAGTGTCACCCCTACTTCTTTAACGTTTCAAGAACAGTGTAAGAATATTATGCATATCGCTCGATGAAACAGATGGTGTTCTTTGAATGTCCAATTTCCGTTTCAAACTAAAACCGAGCTGTAGACACATTCCAACAAACCATTGGCACAGAAAAATAAGACAAAACCAGTAAATCAGCTTCAAAACTGCGCCAGTTTATATCGTCCACAAAGAACTTACTGATACACATATTACAGAATTCTACTCAGCACATAATCAAGCGATCAGGCGCATAAAAACCACGTTGATTATCAACGTGATTTTCGCGGTGATAGCTGTTGCAATGAAAGCGATCGAGTGTTGCAGCACTAGTGTAGTGTGGCTGGCAGGTGCCGAGAGAAGCCGAGTGCGTAGGCTGTAGCCGCGAAGGGAGAGAACACAGCGGCGCCACGTGGCCGATGATAGCCGCACGCGTTATACATCCCTGTTGAATATATATACAGTTCCATTAAATTTAATATTAAACCTGAAACATTTCCTAGTTTAATATAAAGAGACTTGATGATCCGAAAAACATTAACCTTGTCGAATTTCATTAAATTTGATTGTGATTGTTTTGTGAATCTGTGAAAAGCTGTTGGAAAAATTGAAAAATCATAAACATAACTACAAAACAAATAAATCAATTAAAATGTCGAATGCCAATTAAATATTTGAATCGCAAATTATGGTCTTGAGTTCATACAAAAATAGAGAAAAAGACGTTCAGGATTTCTCCAAATCGAAGATTGTCAGAGTTACTTTTTCCATTTTTCTTCTCATATAAACCAAATTTAAACCATGATAAACATTTTAAAACAATACAATTGTGAAATCCGTCATGCCGTACTCAAGTGATGCGTTTACCAGTTAAACCGTATTTCTCTTTTATTATATTGATAAAATATTGATGAGAATGAGAATTTCCATTCCACTACCTAGTCCCAAACTTAGCAAAGCTATGAGAACCAGATGACTGTTAGAATATTGTAATTTACTTATCTTTAGATAAGATAAGATAAGCAGACACAGAACAGAAGCTTATGAGTATGTACATCACTCAAATGTTATGCCTGGATGGGGATCGAGCCCACAACCCACAGCGCAGAAGGTAGAGTTACTACCAACTGAGCTGAAATGTCAGGTGTCGCCAAATTCCCAAATTCTTAGTAAAACGCATTGGGATAATCTTATCCCAATGTCCAGCCGGGCGATTAGGGAATTCTGATACCATCAAAACATTAATACTAACTAACAGTTTTCGGTTACTATTCATTCAATTCATCAATAATTGGTATTACGGAAGGTTGATGTTGATTATAATGTAAGACATGTTGTCATATGAATATAAAATAAAATAGAAACTGAACGTACGTAATACCAATCCATGACAAAATGCCTATTGCTAATCTAAACAGCCATTGATTGTATCTGTAGTTTCATAATCGCCATGACGATGACTGCTGGATAGTGGTTTGGCAAAGGTATAAAGGTAGGTATTTATAACTACCCAACGCCAGATGGCTCTGTTAGTCAATTACATAAATCTAGATAAATTCGATATGCAAGTCGTAATCAGTAAAATAACTTGAACAATGATGTTATATCGAGTGTTAGATACTTAGCCTATACTGCAATGCGAATTAAAATATACAATTACGAGAGATTAATAAACCGTCATCATAATATGTGCGATGCATTCATTAAAGTGAGTACTAATAGTAGGACGATAACGAGCAGTGTACACTTTTTTTATCGTCCTCCTATAAGGATTTTTGTACTTCGGAAGGTGGCTGCAAGTAGCTGTGCAGAACCCATTTTTGGGTCAAATTGGAAGCAAGCGAGGGGTGCGAAGGTGTAATTGAAAGTATACGCATGTAAGGATAGAAAGTTAGTATATTTTGAACCTGATATGTTTAAGCTAATTTTTTAAAATTACAGATTAATGGAACTATTTTAGTCGATATATTTGCAAGCTACAATTAAATATTCAATGCCCATAAAGAAAGGTTTTTTTAAGGTTTTGTAAGTCTATTTAGTTTAGTAAAATATTTGAAAGTATATGCATGTAAGGATAAAAAGTTGGTATATTTTGAGCTTGAGATGTTTGAAGCTTAAATTTAGGATAAACAGTTTACGGTTTTTGTTAAGTTTCGCGTTAATTGACTGAAATCTGAAAATAAGCATTTTTAAAGTCAGAATATAATACAGTTTTTTTGAGTAGTTTATATAAAATATAGGTAGGTTGGATCTAGCCAAACATATGTGAAACTATCCTTTGTGATCTGTATCGGGCTTCAAACATCTGTAGCCAACATTTATCTACCCAACAGTACATGCGCAATCATCATTTGCACCTAACATCATAAGAAGAAAGATCCAATGTTAGTATAGTACAAGTCCTTGTATAGCTTTAAATTTTGCCTTTGCCAAAAGCAGTTAGTCTTCACCCAAGGCAAGCCCTCAACCATCCTAAAAATAGCATGCTCAAAATTATAAAATCGATCCGTACCTACCTCATCCACTGCGACGAGCTGTTGTGGGAAGGTGTCGACGGCTGGTGCGATTGAGTCGCCACCCTCTGTACAACCTGGAAACACCACAAATAATCAAATTATTACATATAAGCTGCTGCCGCGGCTTTGTCCGCGTGGTACATGGATATAAAGTTGCCTTATCATTACCAAGTGTCATTCAAATCCGTCCAGGTGTATGAGCGTGAAAATGCACACATTTGCGTTTATAATATTCGAATTTTCAATTATGGTCTTCATTTCTTAGGGTTTTTTTATGATAACAGATAGTAGGGGAGATAATGGCCAGGCTAAATGAGGATTTACTCAAGCATCGTGAGGACCTATATTATGAAGATAGATCCAACATTTTTTTTTACTGTTCTGATCGGCTGCCCTAGACGCACGACATTATTTAAAGGATTCATGGTAGGGTTACATAACAGGGTGCAAAGTTTCCCTCTTATGTAATTCTGCCGCGCTTGAGTAAATCCCAAAATCCCCACTTGGGCTCTCTTATAGATAAGTAGCTTTACCCATGGCTTCATTATAGCTTGCGTTGTATATTAGTATGGAAGTATTTATGAGCCTGTACCCTTAGAAGGAAGCAAGGTTCGATACTATCAAGGTAAATATATGTCTTCTCTTAATATTTCAGATAACAATTTGATAATTATCAAATAGATTTAACTTAATAATTCTTAATTGTAACTATTAGCCTATAAATAATAAGAGTAGGTAAATTTAACCGCTTTGTCATTTCCCAGTCGATTTCCAAGTATTGTATTATTGTCCGAATGATGTAAGCATCGTTCTAGTGCAGCTGCTCTCGCAATTGTTAGCGATTAGCAATTGTTAGCAATTGCAAGCGCAAACTAAAATTTGTCGTTAAATACGACTAATTAACGAATGGCGTTTTGAAATATTTTCTATTAATCAAAGAATTATCAATCAAAATGATTCCATCGGACCCGGATAGAGCACCTTGCTCCTTGCACCTTGCTTGCTGGATTAGAAAAACTGTCTCCAACTTAAACTACTTGTTATTTGAAGTACCTAGACAAAAATAATATGCTGTGTTCAGATACGAAAATCTCATAAAAATGAGAATATAGTGACATCCTGTGAGCTTTTGCTCAGAGTGAGATAAATATCTCACAGAGATGATATTATCATGAGAGACACATTACCTGTTGAACGAAGGCTCGCGTGAGATGCGGCGCGCTTCTCTCGGCGAGTTCAAAGGCACGTCGCAGTTCTTCGATGGCGGCCGCGCTGCCAGCCCCGTGTTTACGGGACAACTGAAAAACAAAACCATATTATACTCATTCACTTATTTAAAAAAAAAACAACGAAAGGTGATTGTTTGCAATCTATTACGTCCGTCCTACTGTTGTGTAAAATGTGGGCATGTGCAAAATAGAGAATTATTTTTTATATTTTATAAAATCACAAGAGCAATTTTGGATTTATATACTAGGTGAATCTAGGTGCCTCCTATCCACAGTTCAAGAAGAATACGGCAAAAAACTCGGCTGGTCTTTACGTTTTTTTGTATGATCCTTGGTCATTTTTTTACGGATACTGAGTCTAGTTGGAGCAGATTCTTCCCAAGTTTTTTGTCATCTAGATAATACAATCAAACACAACTGGCTTAAAACAAGTGATCTTAGACACTTACAGTTCACGGAGTTGATGCTCAGAAAGTGAGATATCTCATCATTACACCCAAAAAGGGACATTAGCAATGAGATAATGACATCATCTGTTTGTGATGTTCATCTCACCTTCAAACATCAGCTCCCAAGTAACACGTTGCCTTAATATTAAAGTATAAAATTTTGTAATGTCTAGGATTGTTGAGGACTTCTTCCATAATTGTTAGTCCTCATGAATGCTATGGATGAATATGTATGCTTACTTCATTGAGTAGCGGATAGATAAGTTGCTGCAAATAGGGATGTTTCCTGACTTTCTCCTCGCCATTCGGTCCTCTGTGGTCCAGCGGTGACGCCTGGAATTAAAAAATAATATTATGCATTCAATTATATTTAAATAACTCTGCCCGCGGCTTCGCACTAGTGGTCTAGCACTGGCTATCATTACCAAGTTTCATCGATATCTACCCACCGTTTTTGAGCAACAAACAAACATCCTCACATAGACATTAACACACACACTTTACAGCAATAGTATAATAAACTAACAACGGATTTTAGCTTAAAAATACCACCTGATATCCTTCAACTAAATTAATACGTGTATATCATTAGTAGAACGCTTGCGATTTCAAACTTTGACATCGAATTTACCTTTTGCGGTGTCACCGTCACAACCAAATTAGCAAATGAACTTTAGTATAGAAAAAATAGTCTTTTTTGTACCACTATTTATTTTATTTGCTCTTTAATTGAAGGAATATTAGTTATGGGCGATATATGGTATATATTTTAAATATTTTGCCTCTTACTTAGTCGTTTCAAATTGTTTTTAAAGTCAGTTTTACTTTTATAATTTAATTATGAAATAATGTCTCAAATATTCAATATCTAAAGTTAAAGTCGTTTTAACTTGCAGTTTACACTAAAAGGCGGAAAGTAAGCTAATTAAAACATTACCTGTTAAACTTTTTCCAGAATTCCGTATTTTTGTTTTCTGATAAGAAATCGCGATTTGCCTTAATCGCCTTAAGTAATAAAAATGCAAACATAGACATTTAATATTAGTTTGATTTGTATTTATTGGTGGCCTTTTTTCTTCACGGTAAATAGACTACTTTATGTTTTATAACATCTAAAACTATCATGGTTTTGAACATAATTTTCACTCAAAACGCGATATTTACCATGGTATGTTTTCTGCTTCCCGAATTAACCTCAGTTTATCTCGTGATCATGGCGCATGCAACTGTGCCGAAATATCGGGAAGCAGAAAAACTCGTATATATGGTAAATATCCCGTTCTGAGTGAAAATTATACTTTATGTTATATTCACACTGTACATATTTAAAGTTTTTTAAACTTACGCGATCAGAACACATTATTATAAATATTAACGGGTATTTATCGCGTTTATTTATCTATTTTTCCCGACGTTTCGACAAGTTTACACTCTGTCGTGGTCACGGGATGACTGTTGCCTGTCGAAACGTCGGGAAAAATAGGTAAATAAACGCGATAAATACCCGTTAATATTTATAATCACACTGTATTTGTTATATGGCGTTAAATATTTTCTTTTCTATTCTATTTTTTAGGATTATTTTCCATCATGTCTAGTTTCTAGATCTTCAAGAAACGGATGTGTTTGCTTATAAATGAACTTACGGCTTTGTTATAAACTACACTATCCCGATTGGATGGCTGGTAGTCTTGTCTCTCCTTTCTATCTTCCCTGTCGCTCCTATCTCTCTCTCGCTCTTTTGAGCTCCTTTGCTCTACTGGAGCTGGCACTATTGGTGATTGTCGCGACTGAAATATATTAATAATAATATCAGCAAATGCATAATCAAGATTTTGACACGGGGAATTATTTTTAAGATTCAGCGTCACTCAAATATGGTGAGTTTGTAATAAAAGTATCTTTTTCTAAAATGAGGAGAGAACAGTATACGTAGGAATACCGTGCGTGACGTTTCTTAATCTATTTATAACACCTATGTTTTGGGAACTAGCGATCTGGCATGGCTCGCACGGGTTACATTATTAAAATTATTAAAATAAAATGAAATGAAATGGAAAAAAAAAAAAAAATGAAATGAAATCCCCGTAGGTACTTAACCCCACTTTATTTAAAATAAAATACATCCCTTAATACTTTCTGATAACGTAGCTTTCTAAAAGTAAAATATTTTTTTAAATCGGTAATGATTACAGAAATTTACAGAATAATATCCAATAATATAAAATACACGTGAAATAGTTGAAATTGATTAAGTAGTTTTTGATTTTATCCAAACATACAACAAAATCTAATCTTTTTTTTTTCTTTTCTATAATGCCATCTGTCTTGTCGACAATTTTGCCAGTCCGGTCTTTGTTTGAAATCTTAGTCGATGGTCATTTACTTCTCGCCTAGAACTTTCTCGGGAATTCTCGTCTTTCAAATCACATTGCACCAAAATACACTTATAATTCCATACCTGTGTAATTAATAAATAATAAATAAATAATCCCGGACATTTCACTGAGCATCATCTGGCCCTAAAGTAAGCAGAGCTTGTGTTATGGGTACCACATGTCTGATATACTACTAATATACTTATTTTTTGTAAATACATACATATTATACATAGAAACACCCAGACCCGAGAACCAGACCTGACCAGAGAATTAATTTATACTTGTATTTAGAATAGACAAATGTCGATCGACATTCGACTAATCCTACTAATATTTTATATGTGAATGTAAGTTTATTTGTTACGCTTTCACGCGAAAACTACTTAACCGATCATCATGAAACTTTGTACACATATTCTTGGAGGTATTACAAGTAACATAGGATACTTTTTATGAAAAAAAATATTTTTTACCAAAGATATTAAATATGGCAAAACAGCGTTTCCCGGTCAGCTAGCACTTTATAATCAAACAATCACTTGACACTGGCTAAATTATCATCATAATGACTCATGCCATTAACGAAGAAAAAGAAGAATCTGGCAATAATAACTCTGCAATGGATCAAATGGAGAACCGCAAAAAGATTTGTACCAGGATCTTTTTGATCGGGTTTCATAGATTTTTAAATTCCACTATTTTTTGAGTCTTTTTGGAGTTCCCGAATGCTATTTATATGGGGGGTCCCAAGTAGAATAGGTTAAACCGGTCAAACAGATTATAGTTCGAAAGTGGTACAGTTTTACGCTTGTCAATCCGACGTACTCACAGTTTGTTTGTCCGTGGTATTATTGTTCAACGGGGGCGGCTTGGTCAGAGTCAGGTTGTCGGGCGGAACTGGCTCCTCGCTTCGCGTCAACGAACCGTTCTGCTTCGGCACCGTCGGGGATGTGGCCGATGGTATCACTGGAATTCATAAGAGATACCAATTAATCTGATTTTACAGTCACGCTATTTGACTGATTATAGTAAATCAATGACTCAAGATTAATGTCAGCAGCGCTTTGAAAAGAATGCCAAGTTGAATTTGCCAGCTCAAATGTATGCACTGAAAATTTCTTAACATTATGTGGTGTGTTTCAATTACACAAGCGATCCCATAAGCGCTTCAGTAATGGGTCAATCATAATTTCTTCATCATCAGACATAGGTCTCCCAATGCCACAAATAACGGTATTAATCCTCCACATATACCATCTACTGATTTCCGAGCCAGTTACAAATAGTATATCGAGTGAAAGGCCTTTCTTGATATTGTACATGTAACAAGTATTAGGCAAACGAAATGAAAAATGTATAATTATACCTCTTAAATAGAGTTTAGAAATATGTATGGGATATCTTTAAACAAAATAAAATATAAAATGAAATTTTACATACCTATATATTTATAACTTTAAATAAACGTAACTAGAACTGCACAAAATGCTACATAAATCACACATTGCAATAGGCTTCTGGATAAATGATAGCAAGGCTGCGCCAGTTACCTGCATCCTCAGCAAGGCTGCGCCTCTTGTTGTCCAGTTCGGGCGGCGGGTGCGGCGGATGCGGAGGATGCGGCGGATGCGATGGATGCGAGGGATGCGGTGGGTGCGGGGGAAGCAGCGCCCTCGCACCGGCTCCACCGCGCACTGTCATGATCCACGGCTCGTCTGCCTCGCCATCCCCGCGACTGCAATCTTCCCTGAAATAAATAAATAAATATTAGAGAACATTGCACACAACACCATCCAGCCCCAAACTAAGCATAGCTTGTATTATGGTGACCGGATAACTGATAGAATACATATATCGCTATAGCCATCTCAGTTTTCAACAAATAGGAACCAAGCTCTGTCAACGGATCTGCAACTGCACCGTCTCGCTGTCTCAGGGTTTCACTGCGTGTGATCTTGGCCCACAACTCCAGCGAGACTTGTTAGTTTTCTCGATAAGCATTATTATAAAATAACAGACTACGATTATTTAAATGACAAAAAAGCTTGGCATGAATCTGCTCCAACTCGACTCGGCATCCGTAACAAAATTGGCAAGGATCATACAAAAATGTTTTAAGACAAGTCGAGTATCTTGACAGATTCTGCGTGAACTGGGGTTAGGTTCACTATCATGTAAAACGATTCAAAGAGTTCCTTGTGACTTTATTTAATAAAAAATCTTTTGACTTTTACTTTGACATACGACAGTCATGGCTGGCGCAGCCCAGCTCCACTTAAGTCTCAACGTTTTGAGCTCCGAGTTGTGATGCGTATGCGGTCTGTACGTTTAACAACGAGAATGATACCCCGAGTTTAACCCCGAGTTTAACCCCGAGTTTAACCCCGAGTTTAACCCCGAGTTAGGATTTTTTGGTGGTTTGTAAGAGACCAAGTCTGTGCGCCATAATGTAATATAGGGAGGATACACATATCTGTTAGGTTCCGTTTCAATGACAACAGAAGAGTATATATAACTTTTAAAACTATCATGGTTTTGCACATAATTTTCACTCAAAACGGGATATTTACCATGATATATGAGTTTTTCTGCTTCTCGATATTTCGGCACAGTTGCATGCGCCATGATCACGAGATAAACTGAAGTCTTTGCGGGTGGATGTTATTGGCAGACAAAACGGTCTACCCTCTTTCTCAGTCTTTTACTGCGAACATTACCCCTACTACCGGTTTCACTGTCACTAACATCTCGATCACGATTACGACACACAACACTCACGGTATCTGGACGCATAACTGGTACCTCACTTTTACGATTTCCACACATCCTCACCACAGGGTTCCAGGCTCCAGACAATTGAAAACCGTCTTCTCGATTGAAATTCTTGTGTTTGGTAATCTCTATTGCCTCTTGTACCAATCTTGGGATGTAATGTTTTTCAGTTGAGATTACCTGTGGATTGTGTAACTCGATCCAGTGGTTTGAGCCAGATTCTAATAGATGTGTAGCTATGGCCGACTTTTGTGTGTCCATATTTTTGACCGCCCGGATGTGTTCTGTCACTCGACAAGCTATGGTACGTTTTGTTTGGCCGATGTAAGAGCTCCCACAGCTGCAGTCAATCTTGTACACTCCTGGTGTTTGAAGAGGAATCTTATCTTTAGGTGAGCGCAGGTAGTGTGAGATCTTCTTTAAAGGAGTAAAAATTGTTTATAAACTCATATATCATGGTAAATATCCCGTTTTGAGTGAAAATTATAAACAGAAGAGTACTTTCCAAAAGGCTTTTATTATAAAAGTTTATATGCGTCGTAGCCGTATAAAATTAAACTTTGTATCCAGTACCGGCAAAACTCTAAAGAACTCTATGTAAAAACTTATACCAGTACCCTCAAGTCTACGAGTTATATGCAACTGGCGATCACGCAACGCCACAAACGCTTCATAAAACGAATATGAGTGGATATATGCAAGTGTCGGTCGATACACGACGGCAGGGACAGTATTAAGGGGACAACCATACACCAGAGATACGGTTTCCAACTAGTTCGGGGGCTGGCAAATACCCAACACGCTGAACCTTGTAGTTGGTTTATCGACACCTCAATTTGCTCCTAGATTAAGTATAGTTAAAGGTTGTCTGAAAGATATCACCATATGCGACAATTGCGATTACATTGTAGCCATAGCATTCATTTTGTTTGTACGTGCCTAAAATATTATGTTCTCAATAAAGTTCATTATTATTATTATTATTATATATAGGTAGACTAGCATCTGCCCGCGGCTTCGCACGCATAGCACATACGTACATAAAAAGTAGCCTATGTCCTAAGATACAATCTACGAGGGCGGAGTGATAAGTCTGGTAAAAATTTAAAAAGAAGTAAATTTTATTTAAAAAATGATTTTTTTTTCCACGTAGCTCTCTTTTAAGTCGATGAAATACGATTTAGGCAACTCCTCGAAATAGGCATTTGTTTCGTGCATAATCTCTTCGTTGGAGCAAATTTTTTCACACCGAGCCTTTTTTTTAAATTCGGAAACAGAAAATAGTCAGTTAGAGCTAAATCTGGCGAATATGGCATCCGCGCAGGTGTGCACTCGTCGTTGTCTTGGTGGAAGAGGAATTTATTCTTAGCCAAATGCGGTCGTTTTTCAGGTAAAATTTTGGTAAATTTGTCCAATAATTTATAATAATATTCGCCATTAATCGTTTTACCCTTCTCCAGGTAGTCAATATGGATTATCCCACGTGCATCCCAAAAAACTGTAGCCATCACTTTATTGGCCGATAAAACTGCTTTGGCCTTCTTCGGAGCTGGTTCGCCCGTAGCAATCCACTGTTTTTATTGTTGCTTGGTTTCTGGTGTATGGTGGTGGATCCATGTTACGTCTACTGTTATGAAACGACGCAAAAAAAATCAGTTTTATCCCCTTGAAACAACGCTAAACCTGCCTCCGAAGTGGTCACCCGTATGCGTTTTTGATCAACAGACAGCAAACGCGGCACCCATCGCGCGGAGATCTTCTTCATCTCTAAATGTTGGTGTAAGATTTTGCGTACACGTTCGTCTGAGATACCTACTGTCTCGACTACCTCCTTAACTTTTACTCTTCGGTCATTCAACACTGTCATGGATTTTAGAGAACATCTCTGGAGTAGTGAAATCAACTAGGCGTCCTGGACTTTCAGCATCAGTTGTGCTTGTACGACCACACCAAAAATCAGTAAAACACTTATAAATAATTTTAATCGACGGAGCAGAGTCCCCATAGTATTTATCAAGTCTTTGTTTCGTTTCCGTAATAGTTTTTTTTCGCAAAAAATAATGTTTAACCAACACACGTAACTCACTTTTGTCCATGTTTGCGAAAATGCGTTCAATTGATTTCCTTTATGCTGTGAAAAAAAAATACTAACCGGTGGTACTGGCTGAATATTTATTAAATTCAGACCTTCAAAAGAGTTATGAACAAGGAGGTATCATGCAATTTGCGATACTTTTTTTTCCAAAATATATTTTTTACTTATCACTCCGCCCTCGTATATCCATACCAAATTCGATTAATGCAAAAAAAAAATCTATTGATCCGATTGCTACCAAACATGGGATCATCCATCCGCTAGGCCAATCTTAAGATTTCCTAAAAATTTCATCGAAATCGGTCTAGCCGTTTCGGAGTCTATAGGGAACATACATACACACATCGTCTTTTATGTAAAAAGATATAGAAGATAAATTTGGTTTATTATTTGTTTCATCAAATATGTAACGAATTTACTCGTACCCTCTTACTCGCACAATACTAATTGGAATATTATGCGGTGAGAGGAACATGACTAAAACAGCCATTTAGAAAAAAAACAAGGTATTGGTGGAAAATGCTAGCAATCTAGCCTCAAATTAAGCATAGCTTCATGAGATCCAGATATTAGTTATATGAAGTAAACAGTAAAGTAGAAGTGTATTGTGAACATCTCTTCAACTGACTTTGGCTACGAAACTCAGACAGATACAAATAACAAAACAGTGTAAAAAATACTTACGAATCTGAATTCTCTGATTCTGTCTCGCTCTCCTCGCTTCGCTGCGCCTTCCATTTCTTATACCTATCTATAAGGTCCATTAGATACGAATTCTTCTTAGCCTTTCTGATGAATTGAAACTTTAATAATTCCTTTGCAGTTGGTCTCTGAAAAAGATAACATTTCAAATAACTAAAACGCCTGAAAACTAAACATATTTAAACCTACAATCACTAGGTAAAACTATTTTCATCACATGCTAATAGCGATTAAGGATAATTAATATCCTGGAGGACGACACATTCCTATTATATTTTGACACAGCCGAAATGACAAACAACATGGTTTTTACCCGAACTTGCAATACCTGGGCATCACGCGAGATACCATCTAAAACAGTTATTTTGTCTATGCGTCTAATAATTCCAGTTCGCGTCTTTCAAACCTACACATAATATTTCTAGAACTGCTTGAAGGCAGAATATCTAGCCCTGTGATGATAATATCCGTAAAGACGGACTATACAGTCTGTTTAACAGTCTATACTCGAGGCAATACAACCTCTGTGACGCAGTGAGATTCTGGCTTCACGCAGAAGCCAGCCAGGTTTTGTGACGGATCTGGGTGTTTCTATGTATAATATGTATGTATTTACAAAAAAAAAACCTTTATTGGAACAGATAATTATCAATAGTATATCAGTCATGCCACTCATAACACAAGCTCTGCTTACTTTGGACTTAGATGCTGTGTGAAAAGCAAGGCATATTCTATATCCCCGGGCTACCAGGCTATACCCGTCCATACAACCTACAGTTATTCTACTAGTTACTTAGTGTTTCTATATAGTATAGCATATACTAGAATGTATGTAGTATCAGGCGAATATGTTAATAAAAACTTACATTTTCAGGGTCCTTATTCAAGCACGCCTCGACAAACTCTTTAAACGGCTTCGAATAGCTCCCTGTGAGTTGTGGGGGGTTGTTTTTGGGGATGAGGAAGAGCACCCTCATGGGATGCAGCTCCGAATTGGGCGGCTCTCCCTTGGCAAGCTCTATGGCGGTGATGCCCAGTGACCAGATATCGGCTTTGCTGTCGTAGCATGACTGCTTGATGACCTCAGGCGCCATCCAGAAGGGTGTGCCAACGAATGTGTTACGCTTGCTTGTAGTATTCGTCAACTGACCTGCTACACCTGGAATAATAAAAGAAATCTAGTAAATAGCAATCATATTTGAAATATTGTTTTCAAAATTAACAAATAATTATCAATAAAGTTGTATCAATTAATAATTTTGTATCGGAACGTGGAAGGAAAATCGATAGCAAAATTAAAAAATAAAGAGTGAGTCAATTCTATTAAGTTCCCGGCAATCGCAGGTATTCGTTTTTAAATTACGTTTTGTTGTAAACTTTATATATATATATAAATATATTTTACAACAAAACGTAATTTAAAATTTAAATTTAAATTGTCTCTTGTCGTGGTTGTATTATTATGGTATTTTAAAACCAAACCAAAGCTTAAATTATAAGTGAATTGGGTAATGAGTGTTTGAAGGCGTCATCTCGTAGACATTCGACATTCGATCGACCTACATTCAGACAAAGGCAACACATAACACGGCTCTCCAGCATTTCCAGCAATGTATTAAACTTTGCTTCGAGTTGCAAACAATAATTGTTGAGATGTGTGTCAAAACATTTGTAACAAAATGTTCTGTTTGAAGAAGCGCTAGTAAAAATGTACAGTACTCTTCTGAATGCAAAAGAGCGTTCAGAGTTTGCTTTGACGCGGAACAAGAGCCGCCTCGCAAATGTTCAAACATTGGCCGAACGCCAAGCTCCCAGTGCTGTAATGCGGGCTTAACTTATAATGCAACGTCTTGTATCACATCGGCTTAGCGAGTTTCAACTTTCAACCTAATCCCGATTTCGTATCAAAGAAAAATAATGTCGTCTTTATCCAATTGCGACCAAATCATACATAATTTATATTCTGCGACGTTTTTTGTATTTGCCAGACTATACTCCAAACGTAACACGAAAAGGAGTAAGATACCCACCCCTGGGACAGCCAGTGGTCGCCAGCAAATATGTTATATCTGTTCCAATAAATTTAAAGAACTATGTAGTTTTATGTGATTTAGGAATATATTTGTTCGCGAGGAAAACAAGGAGATTAATATAAGCCCGCTTAGAAGCTTTTCAGCAATTCAGCTTTTGTAATTTATTACATCACTAGCAGCTGCCCGCGTCTACGCACGCGTGGTGCCGTCATAAAAAGTAGCCTATGTCTGTTTCCTAAACATAATCTATCTCCGTACCAAATTTTATCAAGTTAGCCGTCATACAGACAGAGATAAATTCGAATTTATAAAAATAGTATGGATTGAAGTGATGATGTCAACCTGCTTTCTACGGATATAAAATATATACTTGAGTATAGGATCGCTCTAGAGCGAACCAATTTATCTGAAATGATCAATATTACGATGAGGCACCGCGATAAGTCTGTAACAGTAAATCATTTCGTGCACGATCTTCACGCATCGTTCGCTCTACATCGGCATAAGGAACGGCCGGCCATCCGTTACGATTCTATTCGACATTCGTATCGCCACTGCACATCGATAAAAATACGATAAAAACTTTACTACACGATATACCCACCAGAGAGAAACTCGAGCTGCTATGTATTTTCGCGTCACGTTTAATAGTGATGGCATAATAAAGCACTCGATGAAAAAGGCAGCGATTCTAAGATTTATTGGCTCTAAATTCTCTCGCTATATTTATATTTTCTTCGTAATATTTCTAACCACATGAATCGTCACCGCAGTGACGTTTGCAGGACACCAGAAGGTATCCTTGGATGACTAAGCAAAGCGATTGATTGCGCAATAAATCAAACATATTTTTCGTCGTACCTCTGATACAAGAATGAGTCACACAACCAATCTAATCTTAAGAATCAATGACAGACAACGCAGAACCTAAACCGCTGGTTATAGAGCATGTGGAGGATGTGTTCTTTACAATGCATATAAGCGCAAAGGGTTAAGCAGCAGGGGTTTGAAGTTCGTATAAATAAATTAATAATACATGTAAGAATACGCTAGAAGTTCCACACGGTGAAATATATATAGGCTACCTATATAAAATTTAATCAAGGGCGAAAAGGTACGAATACATACATCTGTGCCAAGGCACTAAGAATAAATTCGTGTCAGTTTTCAATCATATTATATTTATGACGTTATATCGCGTGCATTATTAGTTGGGAAATCAGTTTCTCATCGAGATCGTATTCAAGATAATATTCATTATCTAAAAACAATTTTAATCATTATCGTGATCGAGATATCGTACGGTGAGTATTCATAGGAATTTTGAGGAACGAAATACTGACAATAACTGTGATAGCGGGTTGATAACTTGTGATATTACGATACGAAATCGAGGGCATTCCATCAGTTCTTTGATACTCACCGAAATCAGCTAGTTTAACATCTCCCATTTCGCTGAGCAGAACATTGGCAGCCTTGATGTCCCTGTGTAGTTTCCTCTCAGAGTGCAGATAGTCGAGGCCCCGCAGTACCTCTCGTAATATCACCGCTATGTGCATCTCCTCGAAACTACCCGCCTTCATCAGGTCGAGGGCGGAACCGCCCCCGAGGTACTCCATAATAATCCATAGTTTTGTTCCCTGGAAGGAAGAAAAATGAGAATGAGCTAGGTTTTAAACAGGGTTAGCATCAAACCACACTAATAATTAGGTACATACGTTTCGTAAAAGCCTTTTCAGTATGGGACGACATGTGCAAATTGCACGAGCAATCGCATAATAAATGATCTTATTTTTAAGAATAATAAATACAAGAGGAGAGAATAATAAATACTTAGTGCTGCTTCACTGGTATATTTCTAAACAACTTTTAGATAATACAAGGAATCCCATAATTATCTGTAATTTTAACTACTGCAATACAACATATTATTCGTCGAACATGTTTATTGTTCTAAAGCCTAAAGCCACTGGCCCCGTATCTTATCCAACAGCGATTGTAAATATAATACCGTAAATCAAGGGATTAGGAACAAATTCTTTAAAAACAACTATAGTGCGGAAGTGTTTGAGATTAGAATCGAATACCTATCATAATAAAAATAACTCGCAGTCGTCTACCCGAATTATTCAAAATCTCATTCCTTAACATCCACTACCGTAGAAAAATGGTAATAATGGGCGTTAAATTTGCATAGGTACCGTTTACTGTGTAGGTGAGAGAGAAATCAGGCCAATATAAATCTTGTAGGAAGATGTAGGTTTGTTTAGCACGTGCCCATGAAATTATGAGAAAATAATCTCTAAACTCTGAATATAGAAATACGAGTACATGGGCCCAACCGATTTATAATGCAAGAATGAGTCCTTACAAATGGAACCAGAGAATCCATTTACTTACTGCTGCTGCTGCAGACAACGGCAAAGCATTCCAATTCTTGGCTGTACGCATTATAAATGTGGAAGCAAAGAGCTTTGTTCGTAAGGTTGGTAGACTGACAAGGTATGGATGGTTTTGAGCGGTACGTCTGCTTGTCCTGTTGTGAAAAGGAGATCCGTGATCGAAAAGCTGTTTATTCCAATAACGATTTTGAACAAAATTATGACTCACATATTAAAAAACATAAAAAACTAATACCGAATATAAAAATACGAAAGTTGAATTCCTTAGAAACTACGAGGGTCGTTTAATTTATTGGTGAAGTTACAAAACCATCAAGTATACTTTGCCAAGTTGTTAAAATTGATAAGTCTGACATTCACTGGTTACAGGGAAACTCCCGTAACTTTAGATGTGCCTAAGTAGGTATAGGTAGCGATTAGAGCACTTGATTTTTTTACGATAATAATAATAAATTACGAGGGCGGGTCAATAAGTCCGTGACTTTTTGAATTTCTGACCTCTTTACTGAAAAAGCAACACTACTCCTGTCAACAGGCATCTGTCAGTTGACTCCTGTCAAAATTTGAACTTGCTGTGTCAGTTAGTTTGTGTTTGACAGCTATCTTTATCAGACTACCCACTAATTTGAGGAAAAAATGGAAAAAAGTGAATTTCGTGTGCTTATTAAGCATTATTTTTTGCGAAAAAAAACCATTACCGAGACCAAGGCTAAGCTTGATAAATACTATGGGGACTCTGCACCATCGATTTCAATGGTAAAAAAGTGGTTTACTGAATTTCGTTGTGGCCGTACAAGCACTGAAGATGCCGAACGTCCTGGACGCCCAGTTGAGGTCTCTTCACCCGAAACAATCGAAAAAATTCACGATATGGTGTTGGCCGACCGAAGATTGAAAGTGCAAGAGATTGTGGAAGCCGTAGGGATCTCGCATGGCTCAGTGGTTTCAATTTTGAATGATCACTTGGGCATGAGAAAGCTTTCCGCAAGATGGGTGCCGCGTTTGCTCACAGTCGACCACAAACGCAATCGTGTAACAACTTCACTGGAAGGTTTGGCGTTGTTTAATCGCAATATGGAGGAGTTTTTGCGCCGTTTTGTAACCGTGGACGAAACATGGATCCATCACAACACACCAGAGACCAAACAACAGTCAAAACAGTGGGTTTCTAAGGGTGAATCGGCGCCAAAGAAGGCCAAGGTGGGTTTGTCAGCCAATAAAGTTATGGCGACTGTTTTTTGGGATGCACGCGGGATAATCCACATTGACTACCTTCAAAAGGGAAGAACAATCAATGGGGAATATTATGCCAACTTATTGGACCGATTCAATGACGATTTGAAAAAAACCCGACCTCATTTGTCCAAGAAAAAAGTTCTTTTCCACCAAGACAATGCAAGGGTGCACACATGTGCAGTTGCCATGGCAAAAATCCAGGAATTGGGCTATGAATTGCTCCCTCATCCGCCCTATTCTCCAGATTTGGCTCCGAGTGACTACTTCTTGTTCCCAAACCTGAAGAAATGGCTTGGTGGAAAAAGATTTGACTCCAATGATGAAGTCATCTCGCAAACAAAGGCCTATTTTGAGGACCTCGACAAATCCTATTTTTTGGAAGGGATAAAAAAATTGGAGAAGCGTTGGACAAAGTGTATAGAGCTCAAGGGAGACTACGTTGAAAAATAAAATTATTTATTTATCAAAAAATCTGTGTTTTATTCCAAAAGTCACGGACTTATTGACCCGCCCTCGTATGTTAATACGTACCTACTAATATGTAAATTCGAAAGTGTCTCTGTCTGTCTGTCTATCGGTCTACATGTCACCTTTTCACGGCTAAACGCCTGAACGGATCTTGAAGGAATTTGGTATGCAGATAGATTGTATCTTGAGGACATAGGCAACTTTTTATAAGTACCATACGCATGCGAAGCTGTAGACAGCAGCTATATGTTGTGTAATTCAAAATAACGACGATGTTAGATTAATTAGAAAAACCAATAAAATTGTTTATGGCTTATCAAAAAGCAACAAGTAGCAATCCAGCTAGTTACTGTTTACTAACCATCTCACTGACATCACCGTCGTTTTCAAGATGATGCTACACAATTTACATTTGATTATGTTTTTCATTACACAGAGTGTGACGTAATAAAATATTTCTACTTGTGTATAGCAAACACTATGCGAAGGGAGAGAAAACAAGGGATTGTTTCATATCAGGAACAATATGGCTATAAGTCATGTGCACCCCGACAGTGTCGTCATTGTCACATATTGCGGTACATGCATGCGGAAGCGACAATGGGCGCACCAGAGCGGGGTTCCGTCGGCTCATTCACGCTCCATCAACTAACATACGGTACTAGCTCCACTTTTCAGTGTCCTCAAAACTCCAGTAAAATATATTATTTGGCTATGGTGATTATTATATTTGGGTTCAGTCGATTCAATTACAAAGATTTGATTATTATATATGTATATATAATTATCTACAATAATTTAAATTCCTCAGATTTTCAGATTCTGATAAAATTTTCTGTGGTAAAGTGCGTTGATAGGTCAAATTTGCCTCTTTCGTGGTCATGTACACGTGTCAGGTTCGTATGGCAAGCATGATACGGTTATGAAATGATCTGACAAATCGAACTACACCATTGATGCATCACCCTCACATCGGAACGTTAGTAAAAAAAACTCGCTATTAGCCAGATTGCCAATGAAACAAATTTAAACCTAATTAACTGTATATTAAACAATACTGATGAAATAAAATCAATAAGAATGGAATCAGATAGAAAGCTTATATCAAGGTAATATTTGAAAGTTACAAGGCAGAAAGTGATCTTTACTGTCACCGGGAATCTATACAAAGCATTTTCTTGTAGTCCATTGAAAAGTTACATTTGGGTATGCATTTGTCAGAGGACGCAATTTTATTTTTTTAATGTGTAGGGGGGGTCAGTAGAAGCTTAAGTTCAAGTTTGTGGGGTCGGCACCCTTGTCCCCCGGCCGCCATCTTGGAAAAGGGGGTGCAAAGGGTTTTCGCGCTGTATCTCGTAAACTAGTTACCTTACAGAAAATTTAATCAAACATAAAATGTAGCAAATTAAATTTCCTACAATTTTATTTCTATTACTTTTTATCGTCAAGTGACCAACAAAAAAGTTATAAACAAAAATAAATGAAAATTTTGTTTGTTTGTTCTAGGTTTTACAGCGCTCCAAACTTAAACGGATTCTCGAATGCTCATAGGGATGCAATAAAAACTAAAAATTAGGCTTACTTTTCTATCTATATTTTTTTTATTCATACAATTTATTATGATCTTAACATTCCTATGCTATTATTGAACTATGTTTGACCCTTTTACCCACCACCTATGAGGTATAACATGGGCAAAGTCAAATTTATAAAAATTTTGCAGAAGCATCCAGAGTTAGCAAGTGGAACTAAATTATTTATGAGTGAGAAAGTCGAGTCATCGTTACTCAGTGTTGTTGGCGAACGTTTTTTCGTCTTTTTATATGGCGGAAATAAAGACGATACTCTAGACACTCTGCGATACAAACGATTTGCTAAGACAGTGACAAAAAATGCATTAAAAAATGCATTAAATTTTTATAAATTTGACTTTGCCCATGTTATACCTCATAGGTGGTGGGTAAAAGGGTCAAACATAGTTCAATAATAGCATAGGAATGTTAAGATCATAATAAATTGTATGAATAAAAAAAATATAGATAGAAAAGTAAGCCTAATTTTTAGTTTTTATTGCATCCCTATGAGCATTCGAGAATCCGTTTAAGTTTGGAGCGCTGTAAAACCTAGAACAAACAAACAAAATTTTCATTTATTTTTGTTTATAACTTTTTTGTTGGTCACTTGACGATAAAAAGTAATAGAAATAAAATTGTAGGAAATTTAATTTGCTACATTTTATGTTTGATTAAATTTTCTGTAAGGTAACTAGTTTACGAGATACAGCGCGAAAACCCTTTGCACCCCCTTTTCCAAGATGGCGGCCGGGGGACAAGGGTGCCGACCCCACAAACTTGAACTTAAGCTTCTACTGACCCCCCCTACACATTAAAAAAATAAAATTGCGTCCTCTGACAAATGCACACTAAGGCCTAAAAAATGTAACATTTTAATGGACTATTGAGTAATATTTTATGAGACGTCAGACGACAGCCTGTCTTGCTTATAATAGATGCTTTCTTCCACGTCCCACACGTCGCTTTTGAGAGACTTGTGATCTTTGACGAATCATTTCTGTAGGACCCGTCCCAAAGAAGGAAAATAAAATATAACGAAGTATTCCGAGACACAGAAATACTTTTTTTGGAAATATAGTATAATATACCTAAAAGCTACGCTATCAAATTATAAATAGAAGTGTTGGGTAACATTTTCGTAATACATTTCCCTAGCCCCTAACGGGAAAAGGAACAACATTCAAATAGAGGAAAACCCTTTTAGAAAAGTTTATTTCGGACTTTCGGTGTTCGGTTGTACCAAATTGTGTCAAGTTTTTTGTTAAGGTATTTCGCCTACACATATTTCCAAGTGGATGTAACCGAAACTGAATAACTGGAGTTTGACATTTCAGAAATGGATTTCGTAGCTGAATAATTCAGGGAATGTTTTTGATCGTTGCTGACGTGGTAAAAAAACTATCGTTTGATAATTTCGATCTTAATACATAGAAGATGTATTATGTTCGAAATAATGAAACGATAGTTTCTTAGCTACAACTACAAACGTTGACTCCTGTGTATGTCGCAATAGGGGTTTTAATATGAAGTTGCCGTTCCAATGTACTGACAAATTAAAATTAAGCCTGCATTGTGTGGAATTTCAGAGTGTAACTTGTAACTTTTCACACGATAACTAACTGAAAAAAAAATATAAGATTGTTTGGCTTTCAATTGTTTTTAAATGCACCTTAAAAGGTATATGAACCCCGCGGAAGGCTAGCCATTAAGGTAAAAATCAATGAATGATAGTATGAAATTGATAGTAGAAGCTGATTCATATCAAATTACCAAGGAATTAGCGGCAGGGTTTGACGTTAACTTACCTACAATATTGACCTATTCGCACCAACTGGGTAAAAAAAAAATTAAAATGATTTAACTGATCTGCCAAGAGAATTGTGCGTTGAAGCTTGCCTTATCTTGCTAAATCGGTACGGAACTTAAAGGGATTTTGGACCAAATTAAAAAGTTATTTGTTCTTCAGCCGTAAGTACATCCGCAGAACATCCATTTGAAACAGTATTAAGCATATAAAATAAAACGAAAATCCTCTGTGCCAACAATAACACGCGGATGTATTCTACGAACTATGGTTTATGTGTTTTGTTATGATTTCGCTTGGCACGAAAAGTAACAGGTTATTTCGTTTAGCAGCAGACATATTGGTTGTAAGGAAAGTAATATGTATGAGCAGTGTAAATCCATCTATTTGAATCTAAGAGCTCTGTTTTGATGATTGAGATCTCAGTGTAGCTTTTTCAATGTAAATTCTGTAATAGGTGTAATAGGGCTTTCATTTTTAAAAAGAAATAAACACTCAAAGAAGTATAAAGTTCCTATAAATTCGTATTATAAATTTATAACTTCGTATAAAGTGTTTCAAGCCCGCACCCGAACTGAAGGCTTAAGCTGGTGAGGCACCATGTCGTACGTACCTAATCGTTGTCATGGATTCCCGTTGGCGTCGGTCAACGACCCTGCCAGCCGTCGAGACATCTTAAGTTAAACATAAAAGTAAGAACTTACATTAGAAGGTTACAACAAGCACACCTAACGAAGTAAGTCACATATTAAATCATGTTCGGATTAAAAAACAACAAGTCGTTTTAATAAAGTTGAAAGTTAACCTCGTGTTAAACTCGTTAACTCTTTGTAACTTTTAATTCGTCATGATGTTGCTTCATTATGGAGACGGGTAGGCAGGCGTTCGGGCGCTTAATTACTTTTCAAACGTAGGTATACGTCAAATTATAAGTCGGCAAATACGCAAAATAATATTACACGAATATTACAACTTCCGATCTGAGTCTGGCTCGGATGCGGGAACAGGCATTCTCGGCATTCTCGACAAAATAAAGCATGTACAAAGGATGTAATACAAAGTTTAAGGAACTTTCAGTGGGATCAATAGCGTCTTTTCTTAAAGTACGAAAGTTTCGTCCGAGTTTACGGTGTTATTTTTAAGAACCATGTTGCTTGCTATGCATTATTTATTTCAAAACACTCATTAAACGTTTGAAACGCTTGGGAAAAGAGCTCCATATTCTTTAACAATTTTGCCTTTGCTATTTGTTATTTTATTAAGGTTTTTTGTAAAGTTTACTATCAGTTTGACTTATACGCTTCGAATCCCTCCCAGGACAAATATTTGTGTGATGAACATAGTTGTTTGTTTTGTGTGTCAGGGGTGTTATAAAGTATAATAAATAAATAATCCCGGACATTTCACACAGCATCATCTGGCCCCAAAGTAAGCAGAGCTTGTGTTATGGGTACCACATGAACGATATTATTATACTACTTATATAGGTACTTTTTTTTTTAAATACATACATAATTTTACATAGAAACACCCAGACCCGAGACAAATTCTTGCAGATCATACAAACATTTGTCCCGCGGCGGGAATCGAACCTGCAACCTTCTGCTTCTCAGCCGGACCTTAACCCACTGTGCTACAGAGGTCGTCAATAAATAACTAAAGTATCATAAGTATTTATTTAAAATATATAAATATTATATCAGTCGCCTCGTCACCATAACACAAGCTATGCTTAGTTTGGGGCCAGATGGTGTTGTGTACATTGTTCGCCAATATTTATTCATATATTTATTTTAAGCATCCATAGTAATCAAACGTTAAGCCAATAGGATATCGATCTCTGTCCAGTAGGTATATGGACTTTATAAAATCAATAATTACTATGTTTCTGTTTCTATGTGCCACTGTTTGCGTTCATGTGGCGGAAACTAAATATTTACCCGTGGTAGGTACTCGTTCCGCAACTTATGACTGTACGACTTGATTTATTATGTGCCTAGAATAGACTAAAAATTGTGATGAAATCTAGATCGTAGATCTAGCTGGAACCTTGTTTATATCGACCGTTTCTGGTAAAAATAGATCAACGGATACAATTGCAAAATAATCGCCCCTATCAGACAAATTGCAGTCGGAATGTATAGGAGAATAAACCAAGCGAAGGCTCGCTCACACAACAATCGGGGAGGATGGTAAGGGGAGTTCATTATTCGTTTAACTAATTCAAAGCTCGCGTCACCATAGCAACGGGCGCCTTCCATCCGCCACCGCCTTCATCATTTCCCGGACGATTGGATTCCTTAACTGACTGTAAACAACTGCTGGTGCGGCCAATCTAAGTTTGCAAGGAGTATTAACTGGCATCTTAGTTTTTGAACTCCAAGAGAACTGAAAGCTGGGGGAGATAGTTTATACAGTGGTTGCTCGCCCCGACGATGCCAACTTTTCAATTAATTAGAACCTGCAGCAAACAAAAATAGTTGCAATAGAAAGATAAGTACTTTGATTATTCTATCGCGTATTAAATAAAATATATATTTCTTCAGACTAATAAGGTTGATATTGATTCGTTTTATGTAAATAACGTAACGAACTGAAGAATTTTCGCTTCGCAATTTAATGCAGCGAGAAAATCCGAGTTCTTTATAATCAACGTCGGAATTAAATTCAATGCACTTCAATTTAAACAGCGCGCTGCTCGGGCGTTGGATTCACTTTTACTAAAAAAACACGGGCGGTAATAGCATCAGTGAGAATAATCTTGGGATGAGCGGGAATAGAAAAGATAAGCCTTAGAACAAATCCGTGTGGTCCAAAGGAGGCGCGAACGTTCACCCAAATACAGTATTAGCCCAAATCACATCCTTACTGCTCCTTTTATCAGAGTGATAAAGAATTCCCGTACAATGAGGGATAGAAACGCGTTTGTACCAGGGTTTTATTAGCGATTGCGATATGGGACAGATTCGGAGAAGTTTATCCATTGCAACGATTCTGGGAAATGTACAGGACGTTGTGCAATGTAACCTAATTTATGATATGAAAACAGAACCTAATTATATCCCATTTAAAACAGATTGAACGCATTATTTATTTATAAAAATGATAATTGTCTTGTTTTACTATCTTTACTTTCTTCAGATGTTTCTATAGTACTTACTTACCTATAGATAAAGCTACAAGAGTGTTATCTATGTTAGGGCAAAAGTAACTTAAGCCGACATCTTCCCATTTGTCATTACAGTGAGACGAGTCCCGAGACAACGTAAACCACAACATTACAAGGAATTATCTTAGCGGCAGCATAGCTAACATACCACGCTAAACTTCTTGGGATGGTTCAAAGTTATAAACGTGCTCTGAACAAATAGCCAGAGTTCGCTCTCTAGAGAGCAAATAAAATGTTTCGACATTACTTAGTGCTGAGTTATGAAATGATTAAGAGCTCGAAGCGAGCACGAAGGTTTCCCTGCCAAGAGATAAGAATTGTTAAGATAGTCCGCTGAGCCGTCTAGCAAACATTTCAACGGAGGCCTATCTCTGTCGACAGCGCCGCACGCCGCGCCGCGAAGCCGGAGGCTCTTTGTGTAACCAACATCTTTCTTTTCTTGAGATTTACGAAAACAAATAACAATACAACGTCGTACCTAATAGATAAGTTATTCATAAGATGTCGTGCGCATCAGTCTCATGCCGAAAAAATTGACGTCACCGTAATAGAATCTGCAGGATTGTTTTGCACGGTTCCCGAATTAGATATCTGTGGAAATTGCGCTCCATTTCCAAAAGGAAGCGGACAGGTAATATAAAGCGGCGGGTGTCGGGAATGGTTTCGCTGTAACGTTTCAAGGACCCTCATTCAGCGTCGTCTCACCGGCAATAAAAACTTCAGTACCACCACACCGTAAAATTCCCCTAGACTCCACCGTGTTCAGTGTCGTAAGAAAACTAAGGTGGAACTCGTCGAGTAGTACAAGTATCGAACGTAAATTTTCTTATAGATGTAGGAGGGCGTATTAAAAAGTCAACGTGCGTGTGCTTTGATTTACACAAGATAATTGGTTTTACGAGAGAGCAACCCAAATAAAATTAGCCATAAAGATTGTGGATTTGGAAAAACGCCGACGCCGCGCCACACTTTCTACTAGAGCCAGGAACACAGATAAGAAAAAAGCTTTATGTGATGGAAATGCAAATTATTATTCACTTTCTTTATGAACAAATGGAACGGTGGCTATAGCTATCGTCCGTCACAACGTAAGATTCCATTAAAACTGGAAATTAATGTGTCTGGAAGCTTTTACGATATATCTAATGCTCAACAAAGCATTTCATTTATATTAAAGTTTCACGACGGGATTTTATCGTAGCATTATATTAATATAAATGCCAGGAGTGCTCTGTATGCTGCTCTTAATGATAATGATAATTTGATGGCGAGAATTACAGGTATCAATAAGCTAATAAGATTGTTTGCTGAAACTATATTCCATTTAAGACCAATTTCTTTCTATTTCATTTCAACGGCGACATTGTGCAATAATAATATTATTTTCCAGAGAATCCCCTTCGTCATCAGTTTAATTCTAAGATGTCGCACGTGTAAAATATCTCAGTGCTTACCCACCGTCCACCTAATGAGACCACCTGGGTGATCCGTTGAAAGTTTTTTTTTACAACGGCTCACCTTTGTTCACCTGGGTGATCCTTTGGAAATATTTAGTTTCTACCGTCCACCTTGTTATCAAAACTCTTCAGATTCTTCTGAAACTATATTCTTCTGGCGCTTCGGCGGCGGCTACCGCGGCACGCTCGCTTCGCTCGCTCGCCTTGCGCATTGTTTTCTATACTCTAACATAACCTAACCAACTGGTTTCGATCTGATTAATTTCTGAGGTGTACCGTCACCAATATAAAGTTAGGCGCGTTCAAATTTAATCTGAGAGATGAGCCGTTGTAAAAAAACTTTCAACGGTTCACCCAGATGGTCTCAGGGAGGTGGACGGTTGGTAAGCACCCAAATATCTCACTCAGTTTGATTTGACTGGTATGTCAGCTCAGTTGGTAGTAGCTCTGCCTTCTGCGCTGTAGGTTTTGGGTTCGATTCCCTTCCAGAATAAACATTTGTGTGTTATAAAATATAATAAAATGTATTTATATATATATATATATATATATATATATATATATATATAAGTATTCTATCAGTCATCAGGTTCCCAAAATACAAGCATTACAAGCATTTAGTTTGGGGCTAGATTGTGTTGCGTGCAATGTCCTTCAATATTTATTTATTTATTATTAAAGATTGCAGGAAATATTAAGCTGTGAATAACATAACTAGGCACGCTAATATTAAGTTGTTTTTAGTTTTTTCTCTGTAAGTGAATTACTCAATTCTTTTGAGAAAATAAATATCTTCAACCACATCTAACATCAACCGCGCGCGCAACCACCGAAAATTATCCTCTCTCCCGGGAGAATCCCAAATTTTCAGTATAGCCTCTGCTAGTTGTTATCACTTTCTGCCGCCAAATTGTAATGATAAATTTTAGACAACCGGTACCGGTCCATTTGGCCATCACTGTTGTTACTTATAAAAGAAGGCTAACACAATTTTATGTCAAACAGCACAATTACCATCAGGTTATAGTAGGTTTAACACATCTCAATTTATCCTGATGATAAGCATAAGTCCCTTTATGCACACGCGGTTCCCATGGGGTTTCCACACAACATCTTACGTCCTATGGGAAAGACCACCGTTAATTTTTATTTTATTTGGGAACAAACAGTACAATTTTACAATAATATAACAAAATTACCAATAAAGTTTAACAGTAAAATTTTACATGATAGCCAAAGAACAGAACGGTTCAGAAAAAAACAGAAGAATAAATAGTTTATCCACCGATACCCGTTATTAGGATATAATTTATTGAATTATTAGGATAATCCGTTATTAGGTCAGGTATTAAGATAAAAAGTTATTTTTCGAAAATTGTGTAATGAATGACTGATCCCAAAAATATCTCATGCTTCTCACGTGCTTCTAGATCTACGAGTAAATTAACATCAGCCTAGGATTTCCTTGCCGGATTCTGCTGCAATATAAAACTAAACTGCTTGTCAACAGGAAGCCATATGTAAACAAAATCATCCGCTCCTGTGAACCCGTGACATTTAGATGATCGTAATCATTGCATCCTGCGCGGTCTGCTAATTTTTCAATGAGACGATCTTATATATGATTGTGTATTGTGTTACGAAGCATTATTTCATTTTGCTATGTAAAAATACAGTGTACTCGTTACAACGGGATTTTACGTAGGAATGCCTACGGGAATCTCGGATTCTACGGGAATTCCGCAATACGAAGCCACAATCAAGTTTATCTAAGGCATTTGATAAACTCGCGACATTTCCCCGAGGAAACAACCACGCAGCACTAATCGTGTTGTAACGGAACGGTAGCTGCGTTCCCCAACTCAAGCTTAGGGTTTCGTTCTGATATTGACGGAATGCAAATGTTACAGTAATCCGATTCAAGTCTCTTAAGACATTTACTGAGTTATGAGTAGACAGTAGCTAATTTATGCACGTATATTATTTCTAAGTTCAACAATCTCATAGTAATAATGCAGACGCTCTTAATTAAACTGTGTCCAATCGGTCTTTGACGTTAAAAGCCTTCCGCAAGCATGTGAGTCAGTGCCAATGTGAGTACATTCTACGGGAGTGATTAGTATTGGTGTAGAATTTGGCACGGTCTAACGGTGATGGAAAGACAATAGGAAGCGTCCATCGTTCGTACTCTCTCAAACTGTGCTGGTAATGGATTTCTGTGGACAACCATACATTGAAAAGGACCGGGGCTGAGTCACACCGACCACACAATGGTCTCGAACTGGCGGGACACGTGCAAGTTAGTGCACGCTTGTATAGGACAAACTAAGGTCGTAATTTATGGTTTCAAACTCGATAGCATTTTCAATTTATTAAACGTCAACGAGATCTGGAATATACTAGTCATTTCGCTGTGTACCTACTCGTAAACTAACCAACCAGACACTATGTTGAACTGATTTTGTGCGCCCGTCACGTGCTATCAAAAGGTCGACCTAATAATACGCGTGCAAATTTGCCGGTTGCAAAATGTATACCTATTATACTAATGTTGAAACTGTGTTATATGCACATCTTTGCTTCAGTAACACATAAAATAGTTCTATAATTGGAATACCTTTGTGTTTCAATATAAAAAATAATAATCATGAAAACATAGAGAGAAAAACAGTGGTATATGGATCAGGCTAGTAAAGTTCACCACATCGAGGTTATTTGGTGCACACTATAGAGTTCTAATGTTTCTCTTCACAAAACATATAATAAACTGGTACCTAATCGAACCTGACTGTCATGGTACAAGTATGTACAGACACTCCTAAAAGTAGTATTCAAGTGACAAAGAGATCGTGTTCCAACAAGAGAACAAAGCCAATGGTCCTTGACCAACAACGCAACCGGCCGGCCAACATACTTTTACTATTACAAAGCCTGTTTCATTCACTGTTCCTAGAGCTAAAACAGTTGATTCAAAAGAGACTATACAACTATAGACTATACAATGGATTTGGCCAAATCTTGATGAGATAATGTTTCATCATAAGTACTCGTATGAATGAATGAAGATGTTGACTGTGTTTTCCACTTTTCTTTTTAACCTCAGAGGCACAATTAATCGGCCACTCTTCTTAAGATGCAAATTTTTACTTATCGCAGTTTTAAGTCTTGAAATTGACATTTCATATTTTGATATTTAAATGTGAAGGGTATTTTACGAACAAAAAAATCAAAACTATCCACTTAACTGCCATTTTTTGACACTTACAAGCTTTGGATAGGGTTTGAATTTGAATTGAATTTCACCTCACTGACGTTATTGTTAAACTTGTCAACATAGTTTTATCGCATTTACTGTAAACAATTAGAGATAGTTTTTGTTTCTGTTAGCTAAAGCTAGTGTTTGAATATCATAAACAAGCCATTTGATGCTACTGGAGTGGCTAGAGCTGTCGCCCTGATTGACGCCTTGGATTGGTTTAGTTTAGTCAGCGTTACGTGGCGCGTGTGCTCTGGGTGGCACGTACCACCCTGAGTGATGCAGTCAAACGGTATCAGAAGACTGGCTCTAATGAGCAAAGACCAGGACAAGGGTAAATAGATGCACTTCAACTCGCGATGATCTATTTCTTGTAACCAATGTACTCAGAAATCGGTTCACCACAGCTGTTAAAGCAAGTAACTAGCTTCGTAGAATTCTGGATGTCCATGTTAATGATATGAACAGTGAGAACAGTGGGTAGAAGTCTAAAGGAATGGTATCTTGGCAGTCAAGAGTGGCACAATTGCTCGTAGGCCACCGAAAAGAAAGCTTCGTTTTTCTCGAGAGTACGTCGAATGGACTATGGAGCAGAGGAAGAACAGTGTGTACAGACGCAAGAATAAAAGGTTTGCACCATGTACTATCGTGGAATCAGTAGACTATCAAGAAGGCTCTACCATATTCCCAAGGGGAGAAAAAAAAGCCCAGAGATACGTAACAGATACATAACAGACACGTTTGCATCCTTTATTTGATTTATTTTTATATCAAATAAAGTTTTAAAATTTTATCAAATATCTTTATTTAATTAATGAGAAGATTTTTCATTAATTCTGGATAACGCTCGCCCTCACGTGGCTAGAGTAGTTAGTGAAAAATACAAGTGGGCGGTTAATTGTGCCGCTGAGTGTAGTTCCAAAATGAATAATATAGTTTTCCGCCATCATTTAATTGTTTGCAAAGAATAGAAGTCTCTGCAAACAATTAAATGATCTCTAGACCGAGTTTTAGTCTGTTCAACATTCATCCAAAGCCTGAGAATAGCTTTGAAGTACTGAATTCAAAATAAAACAAATATCACATCTTTTTGCTTCATTTGTAAATATTGAAACGTCGGCGAGCTTCTCACAAGAAAAAAAAAGCTACTTTCATGGTATCATCACAATCACGTCTAACAACATCCTAGACGCCAAGGTTACGAAGTCCACCAGCTTTCTCAGTCCGGGACAATCTTCACGACTCATCAGCTTATTTACACCAACAACGGAACATCGTCGTACGTATCACAACAAAGACAATGGAACGACTCCCACGCGTCTATAAGTATTATGCGTACAGTGTTACCAGTTCATTATTGCTCGCCATAGTAGCATTAGATGTCGTTTACTACTCATTATGCCGATGAATAGCAACTTACATGACGAAACTCTATACTTTCTAATGTTGTTGCGATGCCGCGTAATTTTGAAGTCGCCACCACGTTCATGTTTTTGAAAGATTAATGACCCGATATAATATGGTTTATCGATTTCAAGAGTAGGCCCCCGATTATTAAAATAATTGGACCAAAAGGATTCAATAAATAAATAAAACTGGTTCTGTATCACATAATTATCTTCTTAGCCCCGATAAGAATCGACTCAACATCTGAATTACACGCACCAAGACCCACTACAGCCTAATTTCATAGAATATAGATACAAGAAATTGTATTGCTTTCGCTAGCCAGAAGCCTATAACTTCTTACAGAATAATCCTTATTTTTGTTTTTCTGCAGTATGTACCTACCTATTATGTGCATTATATTGTATGTATGTACTCGTAACACACAAATTATCATTTAAACTTACTTGAACTGAGTCATATTAAGACACTAATGACGGATCGAAGAGACAAGTAAGCCAGTTTTATGCTAGGCATGTTGTCTAATTTTCATTGTATGGTGCATGCAAACATTTGAAATTAAATATAATTCTTCAATTCTCACATTTCTCACGGGTTCGTAGGTTGACGTTCAAATGGAATCTAGTCGATAACGGTAGATACATAAAGAACTTCAAAAACTTGTCTTTTTGTCCGTTAGCATAAACTTTACGTTTTAAACCAATACATATATCGTTGGATTACTTGAAGTTGAAACGGGGTGTTTCAGCCAATAACCTTGTATGTAATGAATTTGATGTGTTATTTATTTTATTAACAGCTATAGTCTTGTTGTGTTTCACCGTTTCTGTAAATAATTGTGTTCAAAGATGGTATGAAATGTTTTTTTTTCTTCAGCAGTAAGAATAGTATTCTTGTACTTAGTCAAAACAGGAAAACAATATTTATTAAAGCTTAAAGGAAAAGCAATGAAACTTAATAAATAAGTTACGCTATTTTTGTTTTTTTTAAAATCACTAGATACAATCGTGAACGGTACGGTTCTTCAAACGGTATTCCAATAAACAACAAAAATGGACAAATATATACATGAGTATTTTGACAAATTAATTAATTAATTAATTATTGTGGCTTAAGACTTTATTTGCAGTGAATGGAAGGTATTTGGAAAGTCACCGGCGCAGTACCAACAAATCCCGTTGTTGACTCGCGTGGTGTAACGTGTGCTCGTGACCTAACGGACCTCGGTGTTGTGCCGCATACGCATTTGTTGTGTGCTGATTGGTTTTCATAGAAGAAATGGTGACTGTCACCACAGTAATAGTATTTAATAGAAGTTATGAGGACGATATTTTAATCTTTGTCGTAGGTATATATCATTCATGCCATAAAAAAAACATATATATGTACGAGTAAATAGCAGAGAACATTGTCACAAACTTAGTAAATATAAAATACACTAAAATAAATACACTCACACGCAGTGAGTTTAGTAAAGCGATTAAATAAATTGTTAAAGCTTAAGTACCTACCCTAACGAACCTGTGGTTTATTCAGAGACAAAGATAAACAGATAATGGAGAAAGGAAAGCTTGCAAATGAATTTACCCTCGCACGCCATTGTAAATCCAATTTTATTCTAATTTGCGGCGAATGAAACAAACCCACCGTTTATAATGAAATTTAGATTCAAGAGTGAAATTTTACGCATAATTCAATCAGATTTTCTCTCTTGACGATACCGCTGTCGCCACAGGGTATGGTTGACAAGAAAATCAGTGAATATGAAGTTTATCAATTTAAACTGCTCTTAAAAACATTAACCGCTATTATACTCTGTAATACCAAGATAAAAGTGCACAGCGAGGACATATTTTATAAAGTTTATTGCACTTCTTTCAGGGTTCTAAAAAGCCCGCCGTACAAGGTGATATATTTTCTCTCGACAGACGGAACCGCCATCGCCACCGAGGGGGAAGCGAGACAGGGAGAGGCTGCACTTCAGGCGAAGCAACGAAGCGAATAAACGCGACGCGCCAACCGGGTAAACACGAGGCTAGTCCTGGGATCTCGTGGTTTGTCGGAGACGGATTCGTAGTCAACCGAGCGAATAGATTCAGAGCGAATATCTAATCTAAACTCGTATAAGGAGATGCGTACATATGTAATTTTGATCAAGCCAAATTCTAGAAACAGAAATGGAGAGATGATAATTTCAATTTGATAAAATTTTGAATTTTGGAACAATTATCAGCACTGATAAAGTTTTCGAGAGTCGCAGTAAACTTTAAAGGAAAAAACTTCTTTAAAACTTCTTAAAACCATCCATATAATCACTTATCTTTCAGTCCGGCTTTTCCGAGACGAAGCTACATCACATCCTTAAACTGACTAGATGTGTCTCTGAGTCTTCTCCAGGGAAACCACCTTCTCCGCCTAATACTATTTAAATTGGAAGCTAAATAAACTTTCTGTAGTCGGTAGGATCTTTTGCTGAACATTTATCTTAGCGAGGTTTCTTTTAAGAAAGCTCAAAGGGCCACTCGAATTAATGAAGTGAGCGAGATAATAAGAAATGTGTTTTTTTTTATTGTTCAAAGTACAATGCCAGACAGGTCCCGAAGAGAATACGGCCTACTTGTTTGTTTCAGTTTTGATAAACTTTAATCTACCTAGTCCTGATGCTACGTAGCTCTTGTTTTCGGCTTCGTTCAGATTGCTAATTGTGTACAGAACAAGACATTATTGCTATCATCATTGGCCGTAGTTCATCTGTTGAAGATGATTTACGTGGCAATCAAGTAACAGAGCAGTTATTTGTAATTGAAAACTTTCGTTCATGAATCCAATCCAGCAAGCTGAGGTGGGTGAAGTTTACTCTCCACTGACGCCACTCTGCCTGGGATTCTGTTTGATAGCGCAGGTCTTCCCAGGTACCCACACTGACTGTCATAAATGATTGCTATGATTATAATATTAACCACTCCATCCATTTGAATTGCAGGTTTACGTGCTAAAAAGCGGTCAAACCATTTAGTAAGTACTTAGCATTGTTTCAATAGGTGGTACCTTTCAGATAACATGGTGTATTAGATAAAATGTGACGCACATGTATCACAAACAATGTAGAGCGCGATTAAACCAACATTCAAAATGTATTCAGGTGAAATCATAAATGAATGGCCAACCTTGAATATGTACAAATATGTTCCATGTCGGCACCGCGTTATTCAACATCGAATTTACCTGAAACAAAAGGCAATTTAGATTAAAAACATGTGGACATTTTAAAATAACTACTAAAGTATAAACTAGTAGCCACGCTCAAAACTGCTGTGACGCAGGCAAAATAAATTTAGACCGTTTCATACGATCACAAAGATAATTTGGAAAAACAATGTCTTGGCATGGAACTTTGGTATACGTAGCCAAACGGTTACAAGTCCTGAAGTTTTGGAGTCAGAAGGGCGTAACAGGAACAACGAAACAGGCCAAATTTAATGTTTGTTGAACACGAAAGACCGCTTACGTCACGCCTTGTCTATTCTTAGCAAATCAAGCTTAGTTTATGGGTAATAAATTATGTATTCATATTTGTAGACTACGGCGCCACATTCATTGCCTCAAAAGGATTTGCGTCAATTAATGTTTTTTTTTTCTAATAAAAACTGGCAACATGTGTTAATTTTGTATAAATGTTAAGACGACACCGAACCAGGCGAGTATTTTAAGAAGAAAAACATAAACAATTCAGTAAGTAAGTAAATTTTTAGTGCACAATAAGAGAAAGTGGCTAAGGGATTTTACAACTTCTGAACATGGCTTTTGAAACGGATTCGAAGTACGCTCCAATCAGTAATCCAGCCAATCAACACAACGTGAGACTGCACTACTACTGCACAGTTACTGCCAAATCGTAATAGTACCGCATAAATATATCAATGTGAAATAAGACATTTTGTAAATCTTGAAATCACCGCTTCAATGTTAAATAAATTGACAAAACGCATGTGACCACGCACAGTGAGGGCTCCCGAAAACAGTAAAGACAAGTATGATTAGTGGTCGGGTCCCAAACGAAACAAGTAAACCGGTTATCAAATCATTAAAATGAAGGCAAATAAGGCTGTTGCTCAAAATCTAGTAAAGCTTTACTAGCCATGACAATTTTCCTTGAAATTTGATCAAATATCCAACTATTTCGAAAACAGGTGAGGGGGAGAAATGAATCTCACATTACGTGTAAAGGAGGTATGCTTCCATTTTAAACCCATTTTTTTTTTCAAAACAGTTCACTTTTACTTATATATAATTTTTGCATGACTTTGTAAGGGCTGCTAATTTACCGTGCAAAATTTTATCACGATAAAACAAGTCTACGAGCAGTTCTGATTAGGGTCGGACAGACAGACGGACGTAGCGAAACTATAAGGATTCCTTGTTGACTTTGGAAATTTAAACTGAACATATTAAACATTTTTATCTTTTAGTGGAATTTTGCCGCTGTATACTTATCCATTATCAGTTACATGTAACATTCATGTAATTGACTGTCATAGCTAAATATAATTGACATTGGTATAAGCCACAATCACATCGAAATAAAATTGATCAAATATGAACCATGTTTCGATGATAAAAACAAGAAAACCACCAATTTATGAAATGAAAAATAAAATTAGTATGTAATAGAATTATGTGTTAATCATTTCTGGTGAATACCCGATCCATAAATACCACTATTGTAAATAGCGTCCCATCAGAATATAACGCCCCGGGTCGAGACGGACCCTACCTCAACACGGAAATTATTATCACAGACATAAATCAAGCGTAGGTCACAAAGAGACGCGGCGAAATTTGTCCTGGTTCTGTCAGCTTTATACGTTGTTACAGCCATACAGTTTTATTTTTATTAATCAATTTTTTCTGGTTTTCACTATCACCGCCAGTTTAAAATCTGTTGTCAAGTAATATGTATAGAAATACAATTAGCTTCGCGTTAGCATGTATGTTTACTGTGGAAATATAAAAAACAAATTTTGCAGGCGTACGGACATTGTGATGCGCACTGTCAATCATTCATCCACTAGCAAGACAAAGGCAACCGTCCTTGAATGCGAATTCAAGGACTGTGGCCTACGGGATCTATTGTCAACGTGCACAATGGGTAAAATTTGCCTAGAATGACAGACGCACGCAGAAACACGAACGTAAAATTAAACATTGATATAACAATCCAAACAACAAGGACGAAAATGCGAGTCCAAACAATGCATGTTACCTACTTTTATCATCAATCAAATCAATTATTATGAATACAGGAGAAATGTTAACTCAATTTACAATACTATCAGCAGAAAACAGCTGTAAATTGATTTTATTGAATATCGCAATTGTGTCTGGCCTCTTAAATCCTATTCGACCCAATAACTTTATGGCCCTTAGAGGTAAACAGTCGATTGGTTTTGCGTAATGCTTCAATTTCAGAAGGGAAAGTTTTAATGCTGGCAATGAATATTGTTCAGGATGTGGGGTAGGTATTATCGGAGGACAATGCAGATTTATGCTGTTAAGCGCGCGTGGATGTCATTGTGATAACTTACCTTGTGATGACTACTATCCTGTCATGGAATGAACCTAAACTATATACACGAAGCCACAGCTAGTCTTTCATGTCAATATTCAGAGTTAATATTTGAATAAACAATAATAGCTCATATACATAAAACTACCTATATGTACTTCAACTCGCAAGGCAATATTCATGCCCGTCAGCTTTCGCTAACGTAATTATATTTTTACGAATACTAATAAACGGTTTTGTAATAATTAAAAATAAAAATAACTGTTTAATAACCAAAACGAATGCAACCAAAGAATTAACTTAGCTGTATATTTACCGTTAAGCATGTAAGAATAACATTTAATAAATAATAGTTTAAAAAACTAAAAAACACGCTTTATATAGAAAACCAAATTAAAAACTAGAAAATAAATTTTAATAAATTTAGGTAAGAAAAAAATGTTTTATTAAAAAAAAAAAAAAGCGCCCCACGCTTTTTTTTAAATGAAACATTTATTTCTTTTGCATGGTGTAGATAGTTATAAATATTTCATTGACAGATATGAGAAGCAGGACTATCATTTCGATAATATCTTAAAAAGCACCCCACGCTTTTTTTAAATAAAACATTTTCTTCTTACTTACATTTATTAAAATTTATTTTATATTTTTTAGTTTGGTTTTCTATATAAAGAGTGTTTTTTTTTTTTAACTATTATTTATTTTCTAATTTTTAGTTTTAAGATTTAAGTTTTGTTTTTTTTAATTTTTATTCGAATTATTGTATTGTCATCGGTCTTCGACAGGTGTGCAAAATTTGAATGAAATCTGGCCGTTTAAAGTGGGTCAAAATCGCGTCCTAAGGAGTCGGTTACAAACATACATACAAGAGAAGCTAATATAAAGCGTATAAAAATCCATTAGCTTGCCGTAACCGCAACAGAAAACTATTACAAGGGCTACCTTTTTCAACAACCCTAATTTTTCCCTTTTAAACCTTTCTTTTACCAAGACGCCCCATTTATCTGTATCCTAATTGAACCTTGTAAACACCGTTTAAGTTTCCGCCTACTCATTTCCTGAACGTTTGTTACTTTAGGAATATTTTTTGTTTGATTCTGTGGATTATGAGTACGTTGGTTTTTGGTAGGTTTTTGTATGTGCAAATAAACTGCACGGTTTTGATATATAATAACTTCCTGATATAAGTAACTAGACAAGGAAAGTAGGTTCCCAGACTTCAATGCATCATTCGTTCAATACGTACTTATAACAGACTAGTATTAAAATATTTTAAACAAAATTATGGATGAATGAAAATGGAGCAGTTTCATTAGAACACTGCGGGTGGCGAAAGAATAAATGTTTGTCGCAGCGCAGGTAAATTGGTGTCGTTTAAAACCCAAGCTTGCATCCCATGAATATATCATTCATTTCAACAGTGGAAGATTCATTCTACAAGATGTAGGCAGTATATAAACTACAACCCACAAATAATCAATTTATTTTGTGTGCTTAACTTTATCGACATCATGGCAGATATTAAACGCTACTAAATAAATACTAATCTACGAATTCAAGTCAGACCGTAGAAAAAGTCAAAATTACAAACAGCACGACTATCACGTTAAAAATATTTTTCTGCAAACTAGGTTAGAGCAGTAAACTCATAAAATCAATAGTCCTATTGAAAATGTTAAACTCTGTGGACTGACATTAAATCATTGAGCACTTAAGTTTCCGTCGAGAGTGGTACTGATAACGATAAAGTTGGAAACATAATTAACATTAGTGGTACTGATAGACAGGCGTGTGCATGCGTCATCCGCGTTGATCGGTGAGGACACATCAGGTAGGTATGCAGACTGGTACCGGGGAATAGAAAGGTAGCATTGTTTGTAGCCCACACAAAGACAACGAGAAGGACGTCGCATCTCGAGGGACTATTGCATTGAATTCATTATTATGCGCTGATGTAAGATGCAGATAATGGGTTGTGCAATAAGCGAAAGTACCTTCTGTTGTTAGAGCACAACACACAAAATAATGAAGGTTATAGTTATAAGACTAAGGATAATAAACTGAAATGAGGAGTCTGTGGATGAAAATAGACAACAAAAGAGTTGAACATTCTTAACTGTTTTACTCTGGGGCATATTTAGTTCTCCGCTGTATTTTTTGCACAAAGCCGACTGAACTTTATATGATTATACTCTTACTAAATCAGATGATACATGAATTTTCTATCCATAATAACATAAGTGCAGTCGTATGAATCATACGACCGCCCGCGGCGAATATGGGTTAAACGATAAAATTGTGTCGCAACAACCCAGTCAACCAGCTGAGCTTGTCAACGATGATGCGGGTAACATTCATATCAAGTACTCGTAGATACAGGATCGATTACTGTCACGCATCAATAAAATTATATGATTGCTGTCCTTACTATAAATCAGAAATGCACAAGTATTTGTGATGTCGAAACACGCAAAGGCGCTTTCTTGCTCGTTTAAGTAATTTTGCCGCATGAAAAATTTCACATTACCATTTGCAACTCACGCGCATTCCCAAACAAGTCGTCGAGAGACATGTTGGTTGGTGTAAACAATACCCTATGATTCACGCTCGTCTATAATGGAAGTGTTTTGTATTGCACACATAAAATTTGTACCTATGTTTATTCAGGTGTTGAACTACAATTAAAAGCAGTATAAGATCCCTGCTTCATAATCACTACGCTTGGCGCTCGCGTCCGTAAACCAGTGTGTAATTAGCTGAAAAACCAAAGGACCAGCAATTAACTCGCCGCCCGCAAAAAAGTTGTCTGACGCAAGAGGGATTCAATTACGGCGTATTTGCGCATTAATCGGATACCTGACCAGAAGTCGACCAACAGGCAATAGCTGTTGTAACATTTTTGATCAATGGCTAAATTATTGAACTTCGCATTTGGAAACTAACGGAATATCTAAACTTCTCAACGAAATAAATAAATATATATGTACTCAAATAAAAATACTTGTCAACTCAAAATGTGTTAAACAAACACAATATTGAATTCAATTATGATGTAGTAACAATATTTCACAGAAACCGGTCTATTTATCCTCAACTGGATTTGAAATATAACTAATGAAAACTTTTATATGCCTAAACAATCATTCGTTATTATTATTCGTTATTCGTTATTACTTGATTCGTATATAATTTGTATAGATTGAAAATTAAAAATGAAAAACGATTTATTAAGTACTTAATAGCAAACTAACAAATTTAAAATTTACAGGATTAGTAAATTTATAGATTAGTAGTGACATTTCGATGGCTATTTTGAATCTGGTGAATCTACAGTTGTTGCTCATTTGTACATTTAAGTACGAATCTCACCACATTCAAATACGCAGGCAAATTAGATAATGTATGAACGTTCATCTTTCCTGCGGGTCCTGTCGGCAAGGTCGAGATCTTACATTAAGGCTTACCTAAGTGCACGAAAGGAGCCTTTGAGGCGCACTTTAATCCTTTCACCACACTGGTTAGAAATAACTAGTGACACGATAAGAAGAAGAAGAAGAAGAACGTTCATATTAGTCTAACACTTACCACAACACACTGCTTCATTCATCATCGGCGAGGTACCAATAAAATACCCAATCTTGGAACAATTTTTGGTAATTTGATAACAAACGGTGTAAATTAAATGAAAGAGAGTGCAAGAGAAGTTCACAGTGACTTTTTGCAATCAATACCCGATATCCATTACCCACGAAAGCTTTTAGCGAACACCAAAATGAAACTATCGCTCGCAGTAAATCGAAACAACAAACTCCTGAATACGACGCTATTGTATGAAGGCTGAACGGTCCATCGAACGCTCGAGTTACAGTTCATATTATAGTGATACGAGTTGTGAAACGGAAGGACCCAGAGAGCGACGGGAAATTGTATGCTATATAGATTCATTCAATCTATTAGATTAACCTTACACACCAGCGAGGACTCGTAAATGAATTATTAACATATCGCCACAAGACCGCACGGCAACAAGGTTTGAAAGAGATGGGTCTAGTTTAAATATTTTATGATGAAACCACAAATCGGATAGGCAATTTCATTGTTACCGCGCAATGCTGTCATATCCTACTATTTCAATTAGCTGAGTTATAAAGTTTCAGAAATCCTGGTTATGATTCGGTTTAAAACTTGGGTTATATTTTTTTTATTTCTTGCCGAGATTGTGTGGAAGTACGCATATACGATTTACTCTAACACATTCATATATTACAATCATGTTGTATTTGATAGTAACAAGTACAGTAATGTTTTCGAAACGACATGTACACCAGCCATAATCATTAAATGCAGCCTGTGGACCCGATACGAAAGCTAGTAGCACCAATTAATAGAAGCATGGGTGCGCGAACGCAATACCAACACATGCAAAACGTTTATTGGTGCGACAATCAGATCACGACCAAACCGGTCAACCGGACAGTGAGTCGGTCGTTGACTTCGATAATGGTGACACTGGTGACAGTGAACAATTGAGTTTCCACAAACAAAGCAATGTTCTGGACAGAACACATGAAACATTGCAAATATGACATTAATAATATGTATTAACACTAGAATCCTTTTTATCTGGAGATATGATGTGTATCATACAATATAATGATGTTGGCTCAAGAAAGATAAGAGAACATATTGCAGACTCGTTATAACTTTGAAACTTTTATGAGTTGAGTAAGTAACCTACCCCTCGTCAAATTTTCGACAGCGTAACTTACGCAAAATTATCACAATTTCATGTATTCTCCGTTGCCAAACTTCGTTATTCTAAGGACGAACGCAATCAAATATTAACGAACTCTAGCAGCCACTTATCTTCTTACCTTGCTTGGAGACTGAATATACAAAGTTTTACGATAAGACGGTACTTCCTCAGATTGTTCCCCAGTTTCCCACAGAGGCACTTAGGCCTTTTTATTTTAGAAGATGAACGGATTTTTTTATATCTTAAATTATCAAAATCCGTTGAAAGATTCGGGTGAATTCAAAATAAGTCAATCTACAGCGCAGAAGGCAGAGCTATTACCAACTGAGCTGATAGGCCAGTCAACCTTGAAATCTACTATTTCAAACTAAACGACACATACCCTACATAATAAAAATGTATTTAAGGATGTTGAGTGGGGTATTTCTATAGGTATTGCATCAGAGTAACTTGAGCAAATCACAAGAGTATTTGATAAAACAAATCGATTAGATAATAATACAAAGACAGGTAGTGGAGGGCTATCTAACCAACCTTGAGTCAACACAACACTTTATTTTTATCGAGACAAATATAGCTCTTCTCTTGTGCACATAAGACTAGCTAGATACAATATCATGCTACTATTCGGATATAATATAGCAGATTTACGACGCAAATAATGACAAACTGATATCTATTTTGTACTTACAAACGACAAAGAAAATGTTTTATCACTTTTCAACTTTTCTGCTTGGACATTAGGTCGAGAAGTGATTAGCTAATCATTTGGTCACACAATGCTCAGTTTTAATTAATGAAACGTGAGCAGTTATTAAAATTAACAGGTGTTCATTCAAAAAAGGAACTTAATGCACTTTTTTAAAAACCTGTTTTATTTTTTGTTAAATTTAAATTGCCGCTTGAGCAATTCAAATGCTTCCTTAATATAAATGCAGATATATTTAATTTTGCGTATTTATGATCTAAGTTAACAATTTGCCTTGTTTAACAAGTGAACTAACTTCATATTCCGAAATCCAACCACGCCTCTAGGATTTCCTCTTTATCGCGTCATTAAAACGTAATTTATTGACTGTTTGTCCTATATAAAACGAGAACCTTGGTACGTTTAGTGGCAATTTAAGAGCCCCCCCTCATAAAGAGGTACTTAATCATCCCATCATCATATAACGCAAATAGCGATGGACCCCCATGCGGAGACTCGATCGAGGGACATGACCACAATGGATCATTTCCGTGAGTTGACGCCTCATCACAGTGTATTATGGGAATATATATATTTTAGTGTAATCTAAAAGAAACATGACGCTACTGGCAAATAATTTGCCGTCCTGCTGATGCACAACCAAATTGGCTTTCTATTTTGCTCTATATTAAAGAAAACTCGACTTTCCTTGAGGGTTGAATATCAACACTAAAACGAATCCGTTTTGAACACGAAATAATTCAATAACACGTGGTTAACAGACGTATTCCAAAACAAAACTAGTGAGACCGGTCCAGAAAAGCCATAAGGTACGCGAGATCTGAGGGACGCGACAGGTCGTCTTCGTCCGGATAAAAATTTTCCATTCACCTTCGTCAAGTCAAACAAAAAGGCGGAACAAAGCGGAGAGAGCGGCTTTGTACGGATACGTCTAGTGCGACGGCACTTAACTGTGACATCGGTGACGGCAATAACGATCGCGTTCCCTCCCTTGACCGGGACTCTGTGAATGCAATGTTTCTTATCTTTTTTCACAATAATAAATATATAAAGACAGATGGAAACTCTTTAATATTACGCCGAGTTACACTGTCCATTGGAAAGTCTGATTGACTTCATTTGTTTTACGAACGGTATTGACTGTTCAAGCTTGAGTAACTTTTCTACGGATCGATAAAGGCAGTCAGTCGAGTGGATGTTATTGATCACGGTAAACCATACTAATTATTAATAGACTCGGAATATGTTTTATAAGCGAGGTGTAGCGGGTGCAACACCGGGGAACGGGCCGCTATAGACGATGGCGGTTGTTTTATTGGCCTGCCTGCCCTAATTGCCTTCCGTCCCACATCAGCCACGACGGCATCGACCTATATAGTGCAAATTTATATTTTTAGAACGACAGTAATGCAAAATCCTATAATCGAATAACTGTTCAGTAAAAACGAGATTAAACTGCGAACTTTTCTTATCTGAATACCTAAGTCTGCCGATCAACTGGATTCCGATCCTAACATGCCATAATATTAAGAATATCTGGCATTAATCAAGTGTAACGAGAAAAAATATAAGGTCCATAGCGCAAATTTCAATTTTCCAAGCGGACAGACAGCAGTCGGAATTCATCTCAGTCTTTAGGGACGGACGAATACCCGACGCCTTTCAATCACCTGCTTAGGGATGAGAAAAACGAAATTGGAATTGACGGGAAAACCATTGTATTCCAGACATGTGAAACAGACTGGACTCAAGAGAGTTATATTTTAAATTATCTAAATGCAAGTATTGCATTGCCTAAGACGAGATCAGTGAGGGCGGGCATACGTAAGTGTTAGTAAAAACATGCACCTATTTGTTACAGGTGGAATTACGTCGCAAGTTGCGTGTGCGTCGATCCGGTTCTGCCCTCCCATAAAACTACGCATAAGCTACATGTAGAGACTAACACTGGACTTTATTACATCACGCTTTCGTTGCTAAACCGAGCGCATCGGCCGAGTGACGCATACGCTCCTGCGGCCAATTTAACTGAATTTATAGCAGCTGCAAGGTCGGCAAAGGATAACGAACCCGCCCGTATCTTTCGAAACAGGTAATCGTTTCAATCGGCGATCGTTGTGATCGTGAAGTGGTTATACCTGAAACTACAGGTAACTGTAATTGGCATAGCATCGAAAATAAATGACCAATAATTGCTGGGTGTTGAACTGGAAATGTGTTCAATTATTAGCGATGACCATGCCACGACCCCGATAGCAAATTGGATCCACAGATTGAGCTGGAGAGTAAGCAAAAAAGGTATCTATTTGTGCCGGCGAATTGACACAGTCGTATGTAATTTACAATCGGTTTAAAAGAATTGCCGTGAGCAAGTCTCATTTCTAAATTCATGTTGAAAGAGATTAGAGCACATTTCGTCTGAAATCATTAGAATTAGAACTATTTTTCACCTGTCGAACCTTCCTCCTAAATGTCCCTGTATATTAACTCTATCTTAATGGTATAAAGTAAAGACAAAACAACCCCAACTCTATGCAAATATGTAAGGGTCGTCCATGATCTTCCCATTTAAATTTAGCTTCTATGAAACTAAGCTCATTTAAGTTTGTAAGTATATTTAAACCGAATCCTTTGTCGTCTACACGCGCGCTCGTAGACAAGCTGTCTATTATCGTGGCGCATCTGTTCCAATTAACTCACAATTGATACTCATTATGCTAGTAAATTATAATAATATTCTTCGAACAATTCGTAGTCTTCGTCAGATTATTCTTAATGTATGTATGGGGCTAGACCTCAAAATAACTTCACAAATAAGAGCCAAACCACACCATAATTAAAGGATTATGCGGGCGGTTCTTTTATCAAATTTGGTTATGAGATAAAAGCCAATAAGTGATAGAGAATCATTCTTAAACTACTGCTTAAAAATATCTGCGACGTTTAAACAAAGATATAGAGGTGACTTTCCTTTATACTGCGTAATATTTTATTGAAATAGTTGTAGATCAAGCTTAATTATTAAATTGTTCCTTAAGTTTTCATAATTCTGTATTATGCAATTAAGTGGCAGTCGTCAGAGTAATATCAGAGCGTAGGTGTAGAAGCCTCGGCGCTACGCCCCGTAATAAGATTAGCCGGTGCTTGCTATACGTAGAATGATAGTACACTGTTACTGATAGAGTTTTCGTTTGACCTAATCTATCTTACGGATATTATGTACAATGTTTTAGAAGAATACACATGTAATATACACTCCGATTGTAATATATACACGCATTGTATCAGATTTATTGAATGAACACATTTTCAGTGGTTCTATTGAAAAATACTCTGATATGCTAGAAAGATTATGGAACCATAAGCTCGTAATTAAATCATCAATATAATAACAACGCTTGTTGGTAAAAATAACGCCTTTATGGCTCATTTTTGGTTTCTATTATATTTGCCCTCAACTATGCCTACTATACATTTAGACGCCAAGATTTAATCACAAATCCATTACACCGAGATAATCTGATCCCCAGATGAATAAAACAAAGCAGCGCGTGGAAACAAAACAATTCATTACAAAATGCTATTAGAATCAATTAAAGCAGCATCCCTGGAGGAAACAAAGAGCAATTTAACATGTCAGAGCCAGCAACGTTTTCAAATGCAAGAAATGTTTTTGACATCTAACTTGTCGAGATACAATTCAAAGCTTGGTTGGAATAGAACAGATTATTTTAATCTGTTTAAATAAAAGAAGGGCAGAGTAAACGAAAAAGGGGTTATTAAAATTTGCTTTTCTAGAGTTTAATCTCGTTTAATTAATCAGATTATTACTTTGTCTGGTTTCTCTGTCCATGTTCCTTAGATCAAATGTAATTAAATTATGTAGAGTTTTTTAAACTGTTAGTGCAAACCTTGTCTAGCTTCACTGTAGAGTAGTTGTGTATGTCTGGTTTCATCTAGTCAAGTAATTCGAACGCAGTTCATGTGGGCGAGGCCAGAGCTAATGGTCCTTGTACACCTTAGTCGATTTCAGTTAAGTGACTATAGTCCTTATAAAACTGCATTTGACTATTGATATTGACAACATTTTGTTTTGTCTCATAGTTTATTTGATGTTCAACAGATTTTAAAGTAATTACGGAATTATTACCTTCATCTAAAAATAGACACACATAGGTAAAAAGATAGAAATTAATCAATTGATTGATTCGTTCCCGTGCAGCCGTCCCTTGATCAGTCTAACGAATTGATCAGTTCGTTTTGTTATTGTCTGAATGGTTTAGTGTGCAACCGACAAAATATCTTAGTCCAACACAGCAATAATACCGCACCGTGTAGTAATCTCGTTATCGGCCGAGATGTCGTCACGTCATCGCCTCGTCGCTGTCAGTTTATTGCTGGTTCTGCCACTACGGTATAAACTATCGGTTTACGGCTAGGCTGGTAGGATATTGCGGAACCAACCTTGAGTAACAGTTATTAGACCATTACAAATTATTGCTAAATCTCTACCTGATGTTGCCGCGCTAATTAGTGGAATTTGTTTCGAGTTGGTGGAACTGCTTGGATACAAAATATCAGGGATCGTTTGAATTTAAAAGTAACTCAGGTTTTGTATAATTTTATTATGTACTTTACTGCAACATGAACACGACCGGACAAGACGAAAATTCCTTCCTTCATATCGCATCCCGACAGATTTTAAGCCAATATCGACCGAATATAGGCGGTAAACCGGGCAGTAATTCATCGAGGAAGGTATTCACGGTTAATATATAATATAACACAGATATCATTTATTTTAATTTAATTTATTTTGAAACAGTTTTAAAGCAGAAGTTTTACATAATAGAGTTTTATTGCAATAGTGATTCAAAATGTTTCATAACTTCTTAGTTTTAAATAAATGTCTGGCTGGAGGGAAGGACGCTGTTAGGTAGAATTAAAATTAAAATTGCAAATGACAAATAATATGTTTTCTGGATTGGATTGGACAGTGGACTGACACCAACTGTGTTTCGAACAGATCAATATAGAAATGACATTGTTATTATCGACAATCATGCAGATTCTGCAGCTGATGATGCTGATGCTCTTAATGACGAAGAGTTTATTTTATAGCTAGTAAGTACGTATTTCAGTAAACCAAGTTTTAGTATTTTTATGTAATCATCGGTTTCAATGCCACATCTAATTTTCTCCACTCCATTCCATACCGTAAAATATGCTAACAGCGCCGAACCGACCATCCCGAGTCGTTAGCATTCATCGCTTAAGTCCAGCATGGACTAAGGCTTTATGAGTATTATTACATCGGAACACCACATAGAGCGCATAACAATAAAGATTATAACAGTAACAGTCTGAGCACATGAACTGAGAGCTTATCATGGATTCCGCTGTCGTAATGGTCGTGTTATTTCGGTGGCGAATAACAATAAAGATATTATAGCTTAATTTTATGATGGACACTAGTTTTTGTTTATGTAGTGCTTACAGAGTTAATTGACCGAACGCTTTCCGAATGTGCTGTTGGCACGAAGAGTTAAGCTCCATTGTCATAATAAAGATAACGTGAAAAAGCATTTACTATATAAAGCCGATCTAGTAATAAAGAACAGACAAACAGCCCTTAACCCTTCGTCTGTGGCGCGGACACGCCGTGTCTTCGGTCACGTTCTGTCATCTGTTATGCGGACACGGCGTGTCCCCGAACACGTGCGACGTATTTATTGACCGTGTGACTGCTAAAATTATTCCTTTCCTGCTCAAACTTGCACAATGCGTAGGGGTAATAACAAGGATGGCAAAACGCCACATGTTACTTCTCTAAACACCATCATCGACAATTGTTAGATTTTACAATAGTCGCGTCTCATTCTCGAAACCGCGCCGGCGTTGCAACATTGCAAATCCCAGTTTATTACGTTGTTTTGTGTTGTTTTTGTGCTTTATTTCGCTGGAAACATGAGTGGGTAAGTAATTAATCGTTTTTAGTTCGTAGATTGTGTATTTGATAAATATTTTAGACCTAAATAATTATTTCAACAAACATCGTCCGGAATTTTGCGACGACATGTCGGCGTCAAGCCAATACATTTTCGCTTCTTACAAATACTAAAAACAAAAATGATAGCTATCTGTTGGCATCATGGATATTGTTATTTGTCTTGTTATTGTTACAAAGCCAAAATTTTATAAATATCACAGGGTATTTGCGAAAAATTGAAATAAAAAAACACGCAACCCAATTAAGCCTTTAGGTGTCCTTGCCACATACAGGGGATTTGCGGTCAACCGCCATTTTGTGTGAGTTTTGGTCGGATGAAAGATTAACATGGATAAGACTATGTGTATTCAATTTTAATGTTTTTGGTCACGTATTTTTTTGTAGGTTTTTTTTTGCGCTTTGTAACATTTATGTTCTATTTTTGCGTTTTATTTGCATATTTCTTTCTGCTTTCTTTATTTTATATTTACATTGTATATTTGTGGCTTTAGCCGTCCTCGTATTAGAGGTCCTCGTACTAGAGGTCCGAGAGGGGGAAGGGGTGTGCGTGTCCGAGGTGGACAAGGAAGATCAGAGATCATTAGTGCACCGCTGGTGGTGGAGGTGGTGGAGGCAGCTGGAGTGGCTTTGGGTCGCGGTGGGTCTAGCGGGCGCCGTGGAGGGCACGCAGGCCGTGCCACCCGACACGAGCGCCCAGGACCTCGCAATATTGACGAGTTAGTTTATTTGCTTTAAACGCTTTCTCTTATTTTTAACCGACTTCGAAAAAAAGTGGAGGATCTATTTTTTTTATTTCTATTCTATTCTATTTATTTTAGTTTCGTCGATTTTTACATTTATTATTATAGATTACATTAAATTGTTTTAAATTTTAGGCTTACGTTGTGTGACATTGATGTGTTGCCGGAGGGGCAGGGCCTGGAAACAGCCTTGCACCCAAAAAGAATGCGCAATTGGCGACCGTAAGTAGTTTTATTTCAGTATCTTTATTATAATACTAACTCCTAGCAAGTTTTAACTTTTGTTTTAATGTCTACATAGATCAATGGAAGCAGGAACATCGCGGTCGGTGGCACCACCAACACCATCGGTGGCACCTTCTTTAGCATTGTCGGCCCCACCCTCACCATCACCATCACTGTATTCGGCCACTTCACCAGCAATGTAAGTAAAAGAGTTTTTTTACAGCAAACCTAAGGATATAAAGAAAAATTATGAAACTCTAGTTTCTGCCCGCGGCTTTGCACACATTGTTTCTATGGAAACGTTTAAAGGTGATTCCTATCCCATGGGAACTGATTTATGGGATAAAAAGTAAAATTCAGCCCAATCCGTTAAGTAGTTTTGACGTGAAGAAGTAACAAACATCCACCCATACATCTAAACTTTCACATTTATAATATTAGAGTGATGATGTGAAATACAACACTTGGTTTTGTTCTAGGTTTGAGGAGTGGCATAGTGAGGCGTGGGAGTTGGCTTCAATTACACCTGCCTCTTCAAGCCCAGCACTTACCTCTCCGACCCCAGCACCTACCTCTTCTTCACCAGCCTCTCCAAGCCCGCTCGCTTCTCCGATGCGGCATCTCCCACCTCCGCCTCCTCGCCGTCGTCCTCAGCAAATAAGAACCGAGGACATAATTGCCCTCATCAATTATGGTAAGTACTTGCTGATTTTAGCTTGGCTTAGGGCTATGGCCAGGCTTCTGGTTTTTACCAGATTTGAAACCAATCCATCATTTTGTTACAGGAAGCGAAGAGGACTCGGAAGAGAGTGACAACGAGGGAAACGTGGTTTCTGGCATTCCATGGGTGTTCCGGAGTTTATTGGAGACACCCTTGGACCAGGATGAAGATACGCCCGCCGCTGACCCAGAGCTCGCCACTGACCCAGAGCTCGCCGCTAAACCGGCGTCCACCGCTGACCCAGAGCTTGCCGCTGACCCAGCGCCCGCCGCTGAACTTACACCCGCCGAAGTTCCTCCAACGGCGACGGACCAGCCTTGCAGTTATGAATTTGAATGGAAAGAGTTTCCGGATGCTCAGATTCCAGCTGAACTGAGACGGGAAACGTTTTCCCAAATCAATGTGGGTCCGACAACTCCACGTGACGACCCATATGACATTTTCATTGACATATGGGATCGGCAAATCATGGAGCACATAGTCTCGGAGACAAATAGATATGCTCAGCAGTTGGTAGACCAGATGTTCCGGAACAATTGTCTCCATCCAACCAGCCGCATCGCCAAGTGGACTCCCATCACCACCGACGAACTTTACGTCTATTTCAGCATAGTCCTGGCGATGGGGGTGGTGATAAAGACCCGAATGGAGGAATACTGGTCTTCCTCCCCTGACATATTCTATACTCCTGGTTTTAGTGCACACATGTCCATCGACAGGTTCTTAATTATTAATAAATGTTTGCACTTTAATAATAACGACGACATGTGTGCACTAGAATTGGGAACCTCCGAGGCGAAGTTATATAAAATAGAACCAATAGTGTCGCATTTGCAAAAAAAATTTCAGGATCTATATACGCCCACGCAGAACATTGCACTAGACGAGAGTCTTTTAATGTGGAAAGGCTGGCTCGAAATGAGCCAGCTTATCCCAAATAAAGCAGCCAAAAGAGGTATTAAAACATATGAAATTTGTGAATCTCAAACAGGTTATCTATGGCGGTTTGAGATTCACGCACATAAAAAGACTACGCCGCAGCACAATGAAGACCCTCTTGCAGCGTCGACTCCTTCCACTGTGTTGCGGCTAATACAAGGACTTGAAAATAAGGGCTACACATTGTGGATGGACAATTTCTATAATTCTCCGTGTCTCGCTCGACGGCTGAAATGTCTAGGCTTTGACTGTGTAGGAACCCTGCGGACCGATCGTAAGTTCGTTCCGCAGGCCCTACACAATCTCACGAAGAGAAACATGCGCCCAGGCCAGATTACTGGTCTTACCTCGGGGGACGTCGACGTCATGGTATGGCGAGATAAAAATAGGGTATCAATGATCTCGACATACCATGGAAACCGTCGGCAGACCCTCCGAGGATCCACCAAACCCACCCTGATATTAGACTACAATATCATGATGGGTGGAGTGGATAAAAAAGACCAACTACTCGCCATGTACCCCGTCGAGCGTAAACGATCAAAGGTCTGGTACAAAAAACTCTTCAAGAGGCTTTTAAACATATCCGTCCTCAACTCTTATATAATCTATCGTCACTCTTCTCCTATCACCCATCGTAACTTCCGTATGACACTAATTAAATCACTTCTAGCTAAGCACTCCTGTCGTTCTGTCCCGCCTGCACCGACACAAAACATAACCCACCACTTAGAAGAGTACGGGTTTGTCCCAGGAGGCAAACAACACAAGCGACGGCAGTGCGTGGTCTGCAAGAAAAAAATTAAAACGTTTTGTGTCGGTTGCAAAAAAACCGTATGCCTTCCCTGTTTCCCAGCTCTTCATTCCTAATTATATTATATAATTTGTATAACTATTAATATACAAAGTATATATATATATATATATATATATATATATATATATAAATATATATTTCTTTATTATATTCTACATTCTATGTATGTATCTATTCTATTGTATCTATAATCTCTTTTTTGTACCACACCTTTGATCGTTTTGAAATTGTTCATCCCAGACAGACAGACAGACAGACAGACAGACAGACAGACAGACAAACAGACAGACAGACAACTTTTTGCCAAAAGATCTAGTCTACTGCAATGTTTTATTTTCATCCAGTGAGTGCCTCTCGAATTATAATTTATATTAGCTAATATTTATTTATATTAGCTAATATTATATAATTTATAATATTAACTAATCGTAGACTTAATAATTTATTTTCAATTTATGTTCAAGTTCAAATGCGACACTATTGCGGTCTTATCCATACTAATGGTATCATGCTACTTTTTCCTTGTCTGTTGATCAGCGCTTTAGAAGTCCGATTTTGTAGTGAAATTCTTCCTTTTGGTTGTTGATTTTAGAAAGGTTTTACTAGGGCAACATGTCTTTTTTTTATTCTTATCGATTTCTAAATATCATCTTACTGTAGTATGATACTTTGTATTTAAAATAAATGCAACAGAATTTATCTTGTGATCCAAACTTTGAGAGGATCGTTTTTGCGCTTACTTTCAAGTGCTTTGTTTATTGTTCGATTCCTCGTAAACTAAAAACTTTTAACAGCTGAAACTCCGTCTGTGACAAGTATATGAACCAAACTATGGTATAAATTAATACCCTAAGCCACTTGACCTACAGTATTCTCAGAATCGAAGTATAAACAGACCCTATTTTTTGCCCGGCGCCCGGACCGCTCGGAATGACTCGTGTATTTGTAAGCCTTGTTTTACAAAAAAAAAGTTGGGAGAAAGTGTGTTTTTTGATTTTTTTGTGTGTATGTATATATTATTGTAAATACAATAGATACTTTTTATGCAAATAATTAGTTTTTTAATTAATTATCACGACTTTTGTAGAATAAACTGGAATAAATTCGCTCAACCTGATTTCAAGTTGGTATTAATAATACATTGCAAGGTAAAACAGGACTAAAACATTTTAAATGTATTAGGTTATTTCATAACAATTTCAACGATATAAGTATTATATAGTAGCTCTATACAAAACTTTAGAGATATCGTCATTTTAATCAAACGCGCCGTTACCGCGCGCGACTTCCTAAAATTGCCGTCACAGATGAGCGACGTCGTGCTAAATTGCCGCCACACACGAAGGGTTAAGGAAATAAACAATCTTTATCAATGTAAATAATTAATGAGACGAAATTTATTCAACTTTTAGTCAGTCATAAATCAAAAAGCTAACTTTAGAGAAAGAGCTCTAATGCTTATGATTTATGATTCATAATTTATTATATTTCAGGCTATTTGTTGCTGAAAGCAAAACATTTTATCTGATCGTTGAAGGGACAAAGACAATTTAATTTGAAAAGGTGTCTAATATTAAAGAAGCCATTAGTACCTATTACAAACCACTCACCACTGAAATGACCAGGAATTCAAATGTAATTTGGTAAAAAGCAAAAGCTTACGTCCTCCTATTAAATGAAGACAAGCCTAAGAAAGCTGTTAATTACGGTAATGGTGATATTAATTCAGGAAGACAGGCAGATGACGGAAAAGTTTGATAAATTCTTCATTATTAAAATTGATTGCGAGATTGAAAAAAGTGAGATAAGCTAATGTAATTAATTAATTTTATAAAAGAGAGGATCACTGCTTGTTTGCTCAGCATTTACGGGAGCGTCTAGTCAAACAATAAAACGAATCCAATTTGAGCGGACTCAAGAAAATACGAGTTATTGAACTTAGGAGTAAAGAAAACGTAGAAGTTACTCGGTCGATATCTTGTTTTTTGTGATTGAACGTGATTAACACAAAGTAGAGATAAAATTTAATACAACAAGTTATCTTGTAAGAGATGGAAACCAAACAACAGTCGAATCAAAAGATGTTGACAAATTGAAATCATCCAATCGATCAGACTCCGAACATAATCAAATGCCGAAAACAAATAATAACCAATAACATCTAAACTTTTAACTCAACGATCAAGTTTAAATCGAGTCTCCGAGTTCAGACACCGCCCAATATGGCGAATAACAAACATTCAGAACTTGACCTTCCAAGTTTAGAACCGAGCCCCTGCTCCAGATGGCCATACCCGACCCGCATTGCAGTCAAACCGAAGGACAACTAAATAAGAACAAGATAAAAGAACGCGCATCAAACAAAACTGCCTTCAGGAACCCTTTGGACAGATATTTTACTTCACATGGACTCAATGTCGTTGACCTTTTGATAGCACCCAGGACTGCATTATACGTTTTTGATTTGCGATATTACAGTCCAGAGACCGAATTCGGGTGGCAATAACGGAGATAACATCGAACGGCGAGACAATTGGCTATTTAGCAGTAAGGCTCGAGGGATAGTTTAGTAATGGAACAGCTACGCGGCATCAATAAGGTGGTCGCCTTGACTCCTAGGCGTTATTTGAGCAGAGGTCAAGGCTCTACTCTAATGCGTTTATGGCTTTCCACCTAGCACTTTATAGTCATCTTGCGGCCCTGAATGACCATTCCATTTATCCTAAAAATAAAACAGATGTGAAATACGCGTCTAAAGGAGATTGCGCTGTCATGTTGGCATACAAATAATAAGATTATTACAACAATATTTATACTTAATACTTAAGTATTTTTTTACAGATTTATACAATAAACGTAATGTGGAACAGATGAAATGTTAAAACAGTCACAAACGATATATGTATAAATAGCTCAACGTGGTCCAGATCATAACGAGGCAGAAGCTTTTCTTAAATACCAGCGCCATAAATAAATTAAGCTACTCAGTCATACATACTGTGTGCGTATTTTCCATAAGTTAGAAATAAAGTAAAAATGTAAATAAATATATAAAGGTTTACTTATAAAATAAATTAAACTATTAAGTAAATCGGTCTAAAATAGGCTCAATGGTTTTTATCATAGTAGAATTTGGTAAATATGGAAATTCTCGACATTTTTCCTTAAGGCCAACAAGACACGGGTGACTCACACGCGTCCTTCACCTCTGCTCGCTCGTTCCGACATCCGCATTCACATTTTACCCGCTCAAAACCCTCTAGAATCCCGGCTTATTCACGTCACATTTAAATTCATTCATGGCTGTGGCACAAATACCGGGATTTAAGAGTAAAAGCTTTTTTTAACGCATTGCAATGAATACACACTCGAGTGAATAGTATAGGAGCTGAATGACTTACAAGCTTGACCTTTCCAATAGCGCTCCGTCGGATCGTTAGCTATGTCATAAATAAAGGTTATCTGCTCGTGACCGCGATTACAATACTGTTAAGAAATTGGCTAGGTTAGGCAATGACAAATAAAACAACTTTCTATTTTACTGGTAAATTAATGATGTACGTAGAGAGTTATTGGCGTATTTTTATCTCAACCCATACTTTCTCACTACATATTTTAATTCTGTATATCACCGATATAATACGTCAGCGTAAAGATTAGCAGTTCCAACCCAAAATTTGTTTCCATGAAACACAACGTTGAAAAATTTAACAGCCGTTTTTACTGCATTGCTGAATATTGTGATTTCAGCACAAATTACAGCACTTTCTACGCAGATAATATTGCAAATATAGAATATTTAGACTGGTGGAATCCTTGCGAATTCGTTTGAAGTCACAAAGTTATTTTCTTACAAACTTCAAACACCCACTGGGGAGGTAGTGAATGGGTTTAGAATGCGTAAAATTTCCGAAATTCCTTTCTAAGCTGAGGTGATGGACGCTGAAAAACGTTAAAATAAGTAAGTACCTAACCTAATAATTGTAAATAGACCTACTATACCAACTTTTTTGAAGTGAAACTTCTTTTAGCGCGGTACGCATATTTTTAAGTGAGGTAAAACCTCTGGATTCGCGACACCGTTACCGTTTGGGGCGAGACGCAGGGCTGCCGCGCTCGCCCCATTTGATTATAAACCTTAATAATCAAATTGACATGTTTACAGTCACTTTTGTATGGAGAAGTTTACTGAGTTAGGTTCTTTGATATATTATCTACATCATCTGTGTTCGTTCAGTATTTGATTGGCAGTCGCCATAATTACTGATTTTGAAGTGATTTATTACTAAACTCTAACGCGCCAAAATAAGTTTTCACTTCTGTCGGCACTCCCGGAGTGCAATCCTTTTTTTTTAATAATAATAAATACTTGTGGACAATGTCATCTAGCCCCAAACTAAGCAAAGCTTGTATTATTGGGACCAGATGACTGATAGAATACTTATATATTTTTAAACACATACTTATGATACTTTATAACAGAACACGTGTATGACCATAGAGAAATATAATAATAAATAAATAAATAATCCCGGACATTTCACACAGCATCATCTGGCCCCAAAGTAAGCAAAGCTTGTGTTATGGGTACCACATGACTGATATACTACTTAAATAATTTTTTTTTTGTGAATACATACATATAATACATAGAAACACCCAGACCCGAAACAAATACTTGCAGATCATACAAACATTTGTCCCGGGGCGGGAATCAAACCCGCAACCTTCTGCGTCTCGGCCGGAACTTGTCCACTGAGCCACAGAGGTCGTCGTACTAGTTCACAAGGCACAAAAGGATTAATTCAAGAGTACTTGATCGCAAAGGTTTCACTTGAACAGGTCTACGTAGACCCCAAACTAAGCAAAGCTTGTATTATTGGGACCAGATGACTGATAGAATACTTATATATTTTTAAACACATACTTATGATACTTTATAAGAGAACACGTGTATGACCATAGAGAAATATAATAGTTCACAAGGCACAAAAGGATTAATTCAAGAGTACTTGATCGCAAAGGTTTCACTTGAACAGGTCTACGTAAACAAGATTATCGTGCTCAAAATAGACATAATTATGAACTTGAATGGAACTAATTACAGCCCCTGTGTCATCATTTTCATGGTCAATGACATTTCGTCGAGTCGCCCTCTGTCGTAGGCCCTCGTATCACGCATCACGCACGAGTTTGCGTGTCGGACCTGACCAAGCTTTGCAAAATAATTATACTGTGAATTGAGAGGTTTATTTTAATTTTCAATGAGCAAAATATTTGATTTGGTACTTACCTAATCTGACAATATAAAATTGCAATTTTTACAAAGTATGAGGATACTTTTCAAAGCCTAAAAATCTAACATGAATAAGTCCCTACAGAACTATGTCGTAATGTTACAGTAGCGGATCTCGATTTGCTTCAAGTTCGTTTGCTAATTGAGCACGCCTGTCTTTCATAATTCGAACGAAACCAACATAATGTACGTTAAGACATGCGAGTTTACATGAATATTCCACAATTAAAATAAACCATTTTGCAATATTGTACAACAGTACTTACATAGAGAAATTGTTTCGACATAACAGAAACTTATTGATTCTGCGGTTACGAGCGACAGAAGATAACGATGGGTTGTTGAAGCACGATTGCTAAAATGCGGGCAAAGATTGCAACTAGCATCGCACTTTTGCAAGGCATGCATAACCACAGCGTTTGAAAGTGTGTCAAGATTGCAATGTTGCATGCACGCATTTCTCGATGAGCGAACAGGGAAATGCAGAGCCTCACCCGTTCACTGTGCTTCTTGAGATACGACTCGGTAGTAAAATACAAATACAAAATATTTATTTCTTAAAACTTAATATATGATACATTTCATGGGTGTGGGATCCTCTTTCTAGTATATTATATACCTGTGTTAGAGGGTCTCGCTCTTCCGTAGTACAGTTATATACATTAAATTAAGTTAAGCAAATAAATAAGATAAAACAAAATGTAGGTTAAATTAAATTAATGTTAGTTACATTGATTAGTAGTACTTTAGATAATATATAAAGTAAGTTAAGTTAGGTTATGTATGTACATTTATATATAGAATAGTCACAAACCAAGTGTAACCCATTCTTAACGATACGCTTTGATTTTCTTAATAAATACTTCGATTGTCCATACATGTCATGTGGAAAGATATCAAACGTTCCCCAAATACAAATCCCACGAACGTATTCGAGTATTATGCCAGTTAAATTCAAAAATACTGGATGATATAACCAGTTCCCTCAAATAAAGGCACATGAATTAAAGGCTGCAGTCACAAAGCACATCAATAAAGGGACCGGGTGAGGAACAATAAAAATGCAAATATCGATCATAACAGAGCAGACATTATTGTCTGTCCTGGCTGGAAGCCACCCATTCTACTCGGCGGGGTCCAAGGTTTGGGCGGGATGTACGCTTTCAAACGCACATATCGGGTTATTGTTTATTTTACGAGTGCAATATGCTGGAAATTTGAAATGGTATGTTCGCTCGGTTTTACAGTGGAATAATCAGGACTTTCTCTTTTTCGACCAACAGCTTTTTAAAAAGAGGGTAATTTGGTATTTTTAGCATTTCTGTTTGTAAGTAACTAGTTTTCTAAAAACGCTTGTTTCTAAATCTGTAACATTTTAGCGACTGATCCAGATTACATTTGATGGTCCTCCACTATCCAAATAACACCCACAAACCTCTTAGCTCACGGATCGATTTGGAAAGAATAGCAATGAGTGTAGCTACACCACATGATTAATGGCCACAACATTTCGTGTTAAAGCAAGTACTAGGAATAATATTCATAATGCTACTATTTCAGGGCCACACTTACTCAAGTATTACAATACTTAGAAGTAAATTATTAACTCATTCATTAGGTACTTAATAACCAATGATTGGTGTTATTTGTTTGTCGTTTAAAAGAATAAGAATAATAAAATTGTACAAAGTTTTTTAATAATTTTGACTTTTGTGATCCCCTCAAGTCAAAAGTTAAAGTCAAAGTCAAGTCAAAGTCAAAAGATACTTTATTCAATACAATCACAAGAACCGGCAAGAAACTCGTCCTGATAAAGTTTATTGTCCATTTTTTTTAAAATTACAATTAAGTTCATCAGATAGACACGCGGTGAGGTGATTTTGATAAGAGTGCAACATGATCCTAACAAAACTAACCGGTTCCGGTATTAATGCTGCCGTGATCTCACTTTGACCCCGAAGTATTTCGTGACGGGCATCGTTTTAACCACATCGCGGCAAAGCACGCAATCGAATTACGCGATCGGGTGAATGTTCCATGGTAATTTCTGCTACAAATTTCGTGACATTCGAAGTACTCTACTATACATTACGCAAGCCACAGATATTAATCTTGTGCCGGTTTCAATAACGCACTTAATGTGGGCTAGCTGAAATTGCATTCATATTACAAAGTGAAATCTTATTTCGCGCAGTCACGACATTATCAATGTCCCATTACCTAGACCCGCCACGATAACTGTTATTACTACTAATACATTTAATACAAAATATTCTATTACATATGACACCAGTAAAGTAAGATTTCGCTAAATGTTAGATAAATAAAAAATAGTTTAAAAAAACTAAAAAACACGCTTTATATAGAAAACCAAACTAAAAAATAGTATTTTTTAGTTTGGTTTTCTATATAAAGGGTGTTTTTTAGTTTTTTTAAACTATTTTTTATTTTGTAATTTTTAGTTTTAGGATAACCGGATATTTTAATTTTTTTTTAATGTTTTTTTTTTTTTTTTCGAATTATTGCATTGTCATCGGTCTTTGATAGGTGTGCAAAATTTGAATGAAATTTGGCCGTTTAAAGTGGGTCAAAATCGCGTTCTAAGGAGTCTGTTACATACAAACATACTAACATACATACAAGTGAAGCTAATATAAAACGGGTTATAAAAAAGGGTTGTACATTTGCCACAATGTAAATTCGTCACATTTTTGTAAACTGCATACATTGAAAGTAAATTCGTCACATCCATTAAAAGTATGTGTAAGTTCGTCACAGGTACGTAAGGGTTTATTGTAAATTAGTCACAAGTAAATTAGTGCAATTCAATTTGCATCATTTTTGTATAAAGCACAAATCAAAGTCATAAAAAAAGTATTTCCTGATGTTAAGCTACAAGGATGTAATTTCCACTTCAAACAAGCATTGGTTAAAAAACCTCATGCCTTACAATTTAACAATATCGAAGAGAAGAGACACTTAGCCATTTGTGCTGCATTGGCCCATATAAAGAAGCAGGACATTGAAGACGCTTGGTTGCAAATCATGGAAGATGCTCCACAGAACGAAGCAGTCACAAAATTCAACGACTATTTTGTAGCTCAGTGGTTAGAAAACAGTAATTACAGTTTATTTGGAATGTTAATGGGGCTCGTCACAGGACTATAAATCTAGCAGAAGCATGGCATAAACGTTTGAACAGCAAGATGGCTAAAAGAAAACCTAAAATGCTTCAATTTCTTGATACACTAAAAAAGGAGGCTGAATACATAGATTATAAGTTTAAAAAAATTGTACTCGATATACCATTAAAGTTGAGAACACGTCGATCTATTGCATATGACAAAGAATTGAAAACAATTTTGGACAATTACCATACCATGTCCCTGGCTGAAGTTCTTAAAAAACTTTCTGTTATGCAGTATTTTAAAAACATGTAACATATTGACCAACAGTTACATGGAACTCAAAAAGATTGTTTGGAGATTTAGTATGACTCCAGCTAACAGCAGTGCAAAAAAATAATATTAATCTGGTAATAAATGACGTTTTTATTTTACTTTGCTATCTGTACGGAATAAAACAATGTGACGAATTTACTACATAAAAATAGAACTGTGGCAAATTTACACATACTTTTTTTCGTGACGAATTTACTTTGTGGCAAATGTACAACAACCCTAAAAAAACAGCAGTAATAAATAGTAAAAAGTAATAAATAAGAGTAGGTGTTTTAGGTCTTGTTAGCAAAACGCGTAGCTTACTGGATTCTATCTCGGTTAACAATAACTCGACACATTTAAATTTATATAGTGGTGAAATGAAATAAGGAAAATAAAAACGATCACATCGCGTCGGTCGCGGAATATTCTAGCAATTTCAATATTTTAGTGAATGCGTAATAATAAATCCTAGCCCCTTACATTAGTTTTCTCTCAAAAACGGCTAGACACAGCGATAAAGTAAATAGGGCCCGCTGATTCAGTCGAATAACTCCAAATGGCTACCCTGACCCGACGCGAATATTTTACGGAACCGCAGAACTACGTAATAGGGTACATTACATTTGATCCTTGTCTCTTAAAAGCCCTTCATTCATGAGATAAGAAGACGAAGACAAGGTTTCGCAGACAATGATTGATGCCATTCGCGGTACAAAGCATTATAACTACATCTACTTACCTATTATCTATACTATATGTACGAGTATAATACTCGTAAATATGCAGGTTATCACACTTTTAAACTGTAATGATTTCAAAGTGCTTATTCATTAGTCCGATATCAATCAGCGCTGGCTGCTGCTATTTATCAAGTGGGCACAATTAAGATACAAGTTATTGGCATCTGGAACTGCAGGGCTAAAAAGGCCACATTGAGCAATTCATCTGATATCAATTCATTTCCTGAATTGATAGCAGATCCTTAGCAATTCTACTAAAATTCGTAAAATGGTCAGAAATTTAGGTGAATCGTACGCAATTCATTTCATCAGCAGATTCATATTTGGCATTTATATTGCCATACGAAAATATAACAAACCGTTAAAACCGATATATTTTTTTAACTAATTTAATTACTTTACGAAGGTTTGCTGTAAGCAAAGTGTTTTTAAAAACCATGCTTTGCATTATTGGATATCAATAAACAAATAAAATTATTGTTTAAATACTTAAAAACCTAAAATTAGAAGTTGATGCATGTAATATTATTATCGACTGGCAACAATTTGGATGTCAATCACAGAGTAATTCTCAATGTCAGTCAACACAACAACAATAAATCACCCAAATACAAATCAAAACAAGATATATTTTATGTGGTTTTTGTACGATTATCACTTGAAATGTTCGATTTGGTGAGGATAAAACCACTTACACCTTTCATGGACCCCTCCATTTCAAAAATACTACAAAAACAACATTGGTACCTATTTTGCGTGTGAACAAACGTCGATCGAGTTGGAATATTTATTACAAAGTTTGTAAGTGAATTAACTTTTTGTTATATGAATACCTAATTATAAATGCCTTTCCTATTTACATCAATTTTGTTCTGCATATCTGTAAATGGTTATTTTTTGTAGCAATGGAAAAGCGTTTGGCTAGAGTGGAGTACTCTGGAGTAGATATTCTTCCAAATTTCCTGGAGCCTGGCTCGGGCTCGGACTTACAATAATATTACCTGGGCAGGTAAGAATCTTTGTGTCTTTGATAGGAGGTGGCTTTGATATTTAATGCTGAGGGGTCAGGTTATACCAAAACTTGTAAAGATTGATACATAGTAAGTATTTCTAGTAATAATTTGTGAGTATTACCGAAGTATCAACATACTAATTTCTAAATTATTATCTTTATATTTTAATGTTTTTGTTTCAGTATGTCAGCAATTATAAAAGTATGCTGAAAATGATTGTTACTGATTTAAACGCTGATGCCAATGGAACAATGGAAAACAAATAGAATGACCCTTTCCCGAGTAAGCGCCTTGTCAGACCTTGAAAGTAGGATCTTCGCTAGCATGGGACTATGTTGTATTAGTGAGACAGCGCCTTGGATGAGCGTTGGGCTCTTCCCGAACGAGGTTGACTAAATGACTTATACATATAAATTTAATCTTGCACACACCTAAGTGAATAATATGAATATTATTTAATATATATATATATTTAACAATACATTCTAAGACAGTTAATTCTAATCTGTTTACACATTGACTTAAGATTAACACTATTTCATTTTCAGTTGGGTGGAGTTGTTCGAGTTGGTATTTGACGGTGCATGATTGTTCCACACAAATGATTCAAGATTTGCCCCACCATGGCTAGCATCTATACTTCCAGTATTTAAGTTGTAGTAACATACCTAAATATATAACAGTATTTTAGTAGATGTTAGCATTGTACATAATACTAAACCAAAAGAAATTAATTTAAATAAATTACTTTCACCTGTACCTAAACATTGTTTTATTTTCATATAAACTTTCATAAATAAGTACCTACCTATCTATAATTATCCTAGAAAATTGACATATTCTTACATATTTAACAACGGCATCAATTCACTCTGAAACACGGCATGTTAAACTTGAGGTAAAAATTGAAAATAAGAGTAGGTAGGCTTAGGTAGATATTGTTAGACAGTAGTATAGTAGTTAACTGTGTGCTTTTTAATAAAAACTATTAATGAATTAAGGGCCTACCTTATTTTGATAAGTACCTATTGAGTGAGACGACATGTCGGTAAATACCTAAGGTTTCAGCTCATGAATGGGATCACGACGCTCACATTTGTTCAGTCTATACCTACAACCATAGATTTATATAAACTCTTGTCCTATTCTTATAGTTCTTGATGCCTAGAAGTTGTAGGCTACACTACAACCCAACAAATTGAAAGTGCGGCATCTCGATAGTCCCATTTTGCAAACACTTTGCCGGCGATATGAAACATACTCCGAAACAAGCCCGTGCATCAGAAAGTTTGAATAAAGACCTAAAAATCTGACATTATTAATGCATTTTTCATCAAAATCGACGATATGAATTGTAAAAAGTTCCTCACGAGTAACTTTTTATGAATCGGCTATTTGACGTGTAAGCAATTCAGATTTTGTGTACCATTTTACAAATCTCCATACAAAACTGTCAAATAGATGAATTGTTGATATGAATCGGTTCGTGAATCATAATATGAATTCTCTTCATGTGGCCTTTTTGTGATTTGCAATGTAATTCATATTAGGATCATATTATGATTCATACAATGTTACCTTTTTAGCCCCGCTGGTTGGCATTGGCACTCACCTTTAAGTATGATCCGTAATATTTAGTGACGTATGGACTGTCACATTGCGACAGCACCATAATTTCCTGTTGTATGTCCTCGATTTCATCTTCAGCTTCTTCCAAATCAATTATTTTAATGGCGACCACCTGCTGGGTCCTGTTGTCTACGCCCTTGAACACTTCTCCGAACGAGCCCTTTCCAATCTTCTCTTGTTTGGTGAAGATCAACTCGGGGTCGACCTTCTGTAAAAAAAAATAAGAAAAAATATTACTAAACTATTAAGCAAACCATGATAAAAATAATAATGATGGAAAAACATCGTATCAAGATACGCTTTTGTCGTAAATTAAGTACAGGAAACGTTTCGTGTAAAGGAAGAAAATAATAACATGACGCGTTGGCGGTGCTTATTTATACGCAAATATAATGTTCAAAGCGATGATTGATTATTCATAGCATGATGTAAAATATTCAAGCACACGGTTGGACAGAATAATTGAGTTATTTTAGGAATATTTTTGAAAGCTCTCGGTATCTTCGTAGCAGCGGAAAACCTTTAAAAGATATATGAGATATGTTTAAATTTTGAAAATATATTTTATTTATTTAACGATAAACTATTCAAAAACCTTTTGGCATTTGGATGGCAATGCCATTCAGGAGTCAAGGCTCCGCAGTGCAAGATGCAGCGCAGACGGCTGCTACGAGTAGGTACGTGACGTTTATACCGAAACAGCGAATTTGTATTTTCGCTGCATATATGATTATTATTCTGCACGCGACAAGCTGAATAGCTTCCAAAACTAAAGCAAATAAGTATGCGTTAAATATATTCTCAGTCTCCCAACCTTTTACTGAAAAAAATTCTGGATATAAAGCAAAGAACTTTTCCTAAAAGACATGAAAAATCTGACTGACAAAAAAATTTGACATCTCCGGGCTCGGTAGACACCTCATATCTAGTTACATAGTTCTATGAGAAGTCTACCTGAGAGTTTTGTTTAGTCAGAGGCACGTCCAAACATTATATTTAGCACACGCACAGTAATTAGTATTCCCGAGGTGACAGATGGCAACCCTATCACCACTTATGAAAATAATACTTTCTTTACTTAATAATAGGTACCTAGGTAACCATTCAAAAAATTTAAAACTAAAAAAACAGGTTAAACGCTAACGCTAAACAGGAATGGAAACCAGAGACATTAAATAGACAAGTACAAAGCGAATGCAAATGAAGACGAAAACGTAAATAGAGTTCGCAGCGAAAGCTCTATAGTATTTGGACCAAAGCGATGAGTGCAGCACGTGGTCCGGATAATCCGGGTTGCGGCATGAGGTATGAGGTATGCCGGCACGTGACATGACTGCCAATGAGACACCCTGCATATTGAGACGGTGATCTCGGCCTAAGTAAAACCTCAAGTGCTGCTAGTTTGTTACAGATGGCATGATAGAGTGTCTTTAGATACGAGGCTAATCCTTACTTTAGTAAATTGAATTTGCAAACTGAGACACGAAAGGAAATTTTGGAATATTTGAAATACAAAGTTCAACGAAGAGTTAGGTTTCTAAATCAAATAGCGAAAAATCTCACCTACAGCAGTCAGAATGGAATTGGAATCTTAAATTGACTGACAGTAACATTGGCCCTGATTATGTTGTTTCACTTGACTAAATAAAACTTCGTAAATACGAGCCATCTTATTTTGTTTGCACTAAGTCTGAATCAGAGTAACATTTTAAAATTACACTTCTCTTATTTACGAAACTGACATATGGTTGACGTATTTTAGCTCTCTTTAGTAGTTAGTACCGGGATGACCGAGCTTCGCTCGGTATAAAACACGGATAAAACGACGTTTTCTAAAAATTAAACCTAGCTAGATTGATTTATCGCCCCCGAAACCCCTACATACTAAATTTCATGAAAATCGTTGGAGCCGTTTCCGAGATTCAAATTATGTTTATACTTATATACTAAGTACAAGAATTGCACGTTTAAAGGTATAAGATTTAAAAAGGTTTTGTTTATTTTTGCCGACTTGCGAAGCATTGTGCTCTAATAAATGATTTACTTTTCTCGAGCTATTTCGGGTTTTATTAGTAACTAGCTGTTTCCTGTGTTTCCCTTGCAAAAATCCATCAATATTATATGTACATTTTGAGATAATCCCTTGATGGGGAATTTCTAGACGAGACGTTGCTACTAAACTTGGGTAAAATAATGGATTCCCCTAACATTAATATTTAATATTTAGTACTTAGGTATTGTCTTATGTTTGTTTTTATCTTTAACTTCATGACCTTTCAACTTCAACCATCGGTATGTTTTTTTATAAGATGTATAGCAGTTTTAGTTCACTAGTTTGATCAATTATTGGAATATTCCTAAAGCCTTTACATATGGTATTAAATAAGAACGTGCCGTATTAAATAAAGTATGTGAACTAACATATAATGAAACGTTATCCCCGGTTCAATATGTTCAAATGTCACATTTAAAGGAGCCTGAAAAGGAATGATAGAGCGAAAGGCTCACTGCTGTACGAACAAAAAGCCTTATCGACTTGGTTGGCCAATTTCCCACGCGAGACCGAAGAAAATACGAGCTCATTTTTGAGATGAATCTTAAAAGCTATAACGAAAAGCGAGAACACTGGTGCGTTCTTTTATAACAATATTTACAGTACCGTTTTTAATTAATAGTAAAAAGTGGTGCACATGAACATTTATACAAGGATAAGGATGCTTGGTAACTGGTCCTGCAATGATAAGAAAAAAAAAGCAATTCTTATTTTGAGCCAGTGTGGTGTAAGGATTAAAGTGCGCCTCAGAGGCTCCTTTCGTGCACTTGGCACATGTCTTTCAACTTTTACGATCAACGATGCCGGTTTCCTCACGATGTTTTTCATCACCGTTTGAGGTTTTCGTATTTTTGGTATGTGGTTTTCTAACTGAGCTATGCACATACATTTTCAGGTCCCAAAAATATATTGATGCACGACTGGATTCGAACCCACAACTTTATGCATTTGCTTTATAAACGATGTATTTGATAAACGTAAATAAATGCAACGTGCGTAAGCGTTCTTTAAAAAAATATTGAGAAACATAATAAAATATTACTCGTTTATTCAACATAATCTCCTTATTTTAATTAAATTGATGACACCGCTAAACTCATCAAAACTTTTGTATTTAACACTGAACTGAAAGAAAACCTTTTAAAAGATGAGATTTATGCGAAAAGTTTAATGGAAAATTAAGTCTTTTAGATAAAGAGGAAATAATAACTGGACTTTTAAAATTTTACACGGGCTGAATGTTTAAAAGCGAATGGTTTCTAATTTATTACAGTTATTAAAATCTATGCTTGTATCATACATAATATACGTATAAGTAACATAAGTACACATGATTTTATCAACAACCTTGAGCAAATGGGTTGATATGAAAAATTTGATCCAGCCTTTTACCAATAATTATTGTGATAACAAAACAAAACAAACGTTATTTTTATATGTTTGTTTTAACTCGTGGTTAATAGACCCCTAATCACTAGAACCACAAACGAGTATTAGTTGGTATAGTAATAATAATAATAAATAAATACTTAATGCCGGACATTTCACACAGCATTATCTGGCCCCATAGTAAGCAGAGCTTGTGTTATGGACACAAGACTGATATAGGTACTTTTTATGTATACTCAAATGTAATAAACATACACCCGAAATAAATACTTGCAAACACCGTACCGCGGTGGTAAGGTGTAGGTAAGGTACTCTCGGTAATACTTATTGACTTGTAAATTTGTATAATTGGGTTTGATGTCATTTTAGAAGTCTTCTAGATCAGTTTCGATCAGTCTCGTGCGAGAGATTTATCTTACTGCAGGTAACAGAGAATGTGTTACCAGTATCGGAATCTTCCGTCAATCTTCAGTTTAATCACGCACATTTTCAATTAAGATAACGAAGGTTTAGGCTGAACACTCTGTCATTCAATAACGTCTCACACACGGAACTAATCATTTTCTTACTTCGATAGGTTAGTTAGATAAAGATTTCTGTAATGTTTTGAGTTTATTTCTAACTAGCTTTCGCACACGGCTTCGCACTACTAAGGTACATAAAAAGTATCTTCCTTTCCCAGGATACAATCTATCTCCTTTCCTAATTTCAGCAAAAGGCGTTTTGCCGTGAAACAAATAAACAAACAAACAATCAGACAGTATCGAATTAATAATTTAAGTATGAATTAAGACTTTGTAAGTCTCCCAGCCTGTCTATATGTCCATGGCATCAGATTGATCATTTTCGATAAAAGTCAGTATTTACGAGATAGTTCTAATGATGATAATTAGATAGATGTCGGGTTGGTTGTTTTCGGTAACGATATCAAGGTACGTGTCTCTGCATGTTGTGACGGCATAGTGTCAATATAAATATCTATTAGTGGACAATCCATGACTGATAGAATACATACATAGAAGAGAATAGAATATAGAATATATTTTAGTACATTTAGACACAAGAAAACGCATATTTTTAACACGCAAATTGTTTGGGACACACGAACCCATAACATGGAGAGACATCTAATCATAATTTTGTACTTCCTACTTTTTACAATAAAGGTAGAGCTACTACAAACTGAACTGTTAGACCAGTCAAATGTTACCAGCCAGTACCAATGTTTAGGTACCGTAAAAAGAACAGCCTCGGTTACACCATTCATTAGATACGAACCTATTTAGTCCTACGGCACGCTCTATATGGGCTATTGAGTATCGATTGGTAGGAGCACAGCAAACAACCTTTTTCTAGACCTTCATTCACCGTTCACCGTTACGTCAATACTTCATTCCGCGACCGTGGCTTCCACATTAGGTAAGAGTATATTTATACTAATATTGTAAAGAGGAAATATTTGATTGTTTGTTTGTTTGCATTGAATAGGCTCCGAAACTACTTACTGGACCGATTTGAAACATTCTTTTACCGTTGGAAAGCTACACTATCCCCGGGTGACATAGGCTACTTTTGATCCCGGGAAAATTGGTATGTCCCGAGAAAAATCTTCAACGCAGATGAAGCTGCGCGCGGACAGCTAGTTCTTTATATTTTTATATTGCATATATTTTTTTAAACTTCATTTTGAGCCTAATGATTTTTCGTAAAACTATTTTAATGAAGAGGTTTTGACAGAATCATGATTGCATGTTTATAAAATTATCTGCCGAGGTAGGGAAAAGAGATTCCGGTATTTCGTATCAAATGACGCGGGCGCACTGACACCCGACACGCACTCTGTGATTGCGATATTTGCGATACACCAGGAAATAAATTACACCTATACAACAGCCAATCGGATCACTTCACACGCATTGCATCAGGACATGAAACCACTGAATGCAATGCCAGGAAATGTAACGTGGTCATTACTGTATCAATTTGCAAGCATTTGGTTTCGAAATACGATATTAAACTCACATTAGTCCCAGTATATCTAGTGTGTGATGGCCTCACTGGAGCAGGCCGAGCAGGCTGTGGAGGCACTTTCAACTGCCTCCGATCAAATGATGAGACATTGTTGCTGGACCAACTCCACCGCCCAGGCCCGTTACTTCCGTGAGGTAGAGAATACGAAGACTGAGGCCTCAAGTGCTTCGAATTAGGCCCCGCAAGGATAGGACCACCTGGTCCACCCTGAGGCATCTGTCCAGGGTTTTGTACATAATGATAGTGAGACGGCGGATTAGAAACCGCAGCTCCCCACATGGTACAACACACTAAGTCACGCACAAACACTGCACAAAACACCAGTCACATCCACTATGAAATTGGACTCGCACTAACATCAAACGAAATTCCATCAGTATTTAGTCTTATCTCATCAACCAGTGATAATTGTAATTAGCCAATTGATAGTCCATACAATATTACACCTTGAAGATAGCGCACAATTTTCGTATCGACAGCCAGTTACTAGCGAGCAATTCAGGCCACTGTTCGCGATGGAAAGACTGTTTGAAAACATGGACACTTCGAAAGCCGCCGTCACCGGACGCTATCGAGACGCGTAAAGAATTAATTTGTGTTTGATGGACAATTGTTCCACCGAAAAAGGTCTGTCCACGAACTTGAAGCTATTCCATATCCTATGCGAAAGACAATTTGGTTCAATGTCGGTCCAATGCTAAGTATCCGGTGAAATTAAGATTATTTCAATGAATGAACTGGGACAAACGTTTGAAAAAAATATAAATCAGTTTATATTGGAGGAACGACATGGACGTGACAATTCATAGTTCAATATCACCAAAAGTAACATACGAGCTGGTCACAAAGTAAGATAGAAGCAGCAACCGCGAAGTTCACATCACTGAATATACAAGATTCAATGGCAACTCGGATCGCGCCTAACCATTCTGTGGTCACTTGCACACAATTTCCGCACCAATGCTTATACCTCAAGAGAAATCTGTTTCCCGACACGAGTAATCCATCGTGATGGACGGCGTGTGAGTACCAACGCATTTGAATGTAGACTGTTTGCGTGCTGCCGCTGCCGAGCGTCGTTCCACGCCAGCCGTCCTGGCGATTGCATTATGATTTTTTCGCAAGGGACCGCGGGGGTGAGGCAGGTGCGCAGGCGGCAAGTAGCCAGCGGAGCGTGCAGCAGCCGCTGCTGTAGCGGCGCGAGCCGGCGCTACGCAACGCAGCGAAACTCACGGCCACATTTCTACCAACCACACTAGTGCATATTCATATTAAACCGTTGTTCTGACCATATTTCACCATCATTCTGTTAGCCGTGAACTATCGTTTTGCTAATATATCTAGAAGTTGATGATTACCAAATACAGAACTGCCAGTTACATTACATTGCATTTTGGCTAGAGCATTAGCTACTAGTTATTTCGAACTTGAAACGAGACGGCACAAATAACTGTCAAGAAGGTCAAAAGCCAGGCTAAGACCAATTTGGTAATGGCCATTTGTCAAATAAACAGTTTACTGAACGCGCAAAAGTCAGCAAAACAAAGGCGTTACAAAACTTTCTTTGGTCGTCGGATATTTGGCTTCGGACGCACAATAGGAGATATTAGTATTCAGTAGAGCAGACGGGGCCATAGCATCAGGCACTGCCTGAGGAGTCACCGCCCGCATCCCGCCGTGCACTGAATATAAACCATAGTGCTGGACTAAAGGCATTCCATGCATTTACGGCAGCGCTACACGTCAAACACTCGACATTAGGCAACGCGGCCTACATACGAGTACAGTATTTACTTACGGGCCGTTATACGTTTTGTATGATATTAATTAATGTCATACATTTCGCATCATTATGTTGCACATAAGAATGTATTAAATAAAATATTAAATGTAATATGTTTTACTGAGGCAGAACTAGTATTGTATATGATACATGTCAAAAAAAATTGTTACAACAGGTGTTCAAAGCTCGTGTGGGTTTCATACCGGTAGATAAAGAAACCTTACCTTTAGGTGATACTTAGAATCACACAAATCAATACACTGTTGGAAAATAATCTGTTAGCTTTTTATGAACCTTGCTCAAGAGCCCACAACGACGAAGAGGCAAATAGCAACCAAGAGCTTTTAATAACGACGTTTCTGAAGACATTATGTTCCACGGAAACTGTTCTAAAAACTTTAAAACGATTCTTGTAGATATTTAACCGATAGACTACTTAATACCAGTGTTTCCAAACTGAAGTTCGGAAACAATTCGAGCGTAAATGGTCTAAGCGGTTCTAAAATTTATAGTCACGATTTAATTTTCACCAGTAGTCCGAATTCGGCTTCGACTGCTTCGAATTCGATACATTGTATGTAAGTTTTGGCTTCAACATTTAGGAACAACTATTGCGAAGGTAGACTAGACATTATATTTCGATCACGATAGTAAAGTGCTGTGTTAGATAGAAAATCCACGATATTATCAATTTATACAAATCACAACATTGGAGAAATCTAGTCCTATAATGTGATCCCGATACCTTTGTATAGGATTTCAGAATCCATCTGGATTGAACAGAGTAAGTTACATTAGAGTCCGTAAAAATACGGCTTCCAGCGCCAGCGGTACGGCCATGAAACTGAAACCAATTAACGCGAAACATATACACAGTAAGGCCTCTTAACCATTTCCATGTTATATCATTATGACTACATGGAGAACGGAATAACCGACAGTCCCAGTTAAACAACAATTCGCACCTGCGCATCGGCAAGTTGAGGAGCCACAAAACATCCCATTTGCGTCACATCGGAAACGCATTAAGCGAACCGACGATGCCGTAAGAGCGCAATATCCGACCGGCAGAGCACAGCAACGATATTATACACCGGTAGAACTGAGATCGGGATTAAAAAAACATACTGAGTGTTTTCAGGAGAAAATCGTTTAAGAGCTGAACGAGTTCGGTACAGCCATATGAGGGTGACGGCACGGCGATTGTAGAAAACATTCCGTATCGTGAACATTTCGTTTCGCAATAAGATATATAAGTAATCCAAAAAAGGAGTTAGGTACATCACATAGTAAATACAAATACAAATACAAAAAGGTTTATTAACTGGCTGACTCTCTTTCACGACGCAGATGATGAAAGATCTTGTGCGCCACGATTTAGCATTTGTTACCCTTAACAAAGCGGGTAATGAAGTAAGCAAAGATCTAAATGAAAATGTAAATGTCTCAACTTTAAATGCAAATGACTTGAAGTAGTCCTTTTCCATTCATCTATTGAAACAGATTTTATCTTCTGGTGGAAAGTGAAGAAATCGGAAGCGATGTAAGCTAAAAAGAACCGAATTCCCATGGCATTGATGTTATTGAGACACGCACATTTGTGTACGCTCACTTATAGCATATATTTAAACTTTTACAAAATTTCAATGTAAAACTGCTGTACTTTATAAACAGTAGAGTATAAGATTTATAGTTGTGGGCAGAGGTGGTTAATGTCACGTGGGTGGGTTTATGTTACCCACCGGCATAACACAAAGAGGGAAATAGTGTCAAAAGTGTTTATTACACTGTGACTGCAGCAAAGTTACTTTATTGTTGCTTTAGTTAGAGAGCCAATTAAAACAGTGGAAGCCGGTTTTATGCTTGCTTTTATTCCGAAACAACGGCACTTTGAAACACAACGAATTCAAATAAGATGTTCCGACTGCAAAGAGCACTCGATTATTGAGTGCGAACAGAATGGTTTGAAGCGAAGCGCAATAAAAGCAGCGATAATACAAAGAGATATTTTCGTTTCCATCTGAACGAAGTGCTAAAGAAAATGGACAATTGAACACGATACTAGATAGCAGGCACAAATACCTATATCTATAAAGGATAGTCAAGCTCTAGTTCTACAGAACTTTAAAATAACTTCCGCTACCGAACTACATACTTATTTAAAGTTAGCTGTGCATTTGCTGTATATCTCTGGATTTACCACACACGGCATAGTTTATGTGACCTGTGGGATGTAGGTAGTTACTAATTCTGTACTTCTGTTTCTGTAAATTTGAATTTCCAGTAAACCTATTAGCATAACCTACTTCACCATGTACTCGTATTTGAACGTTATGCAGTAAATATAAAATAAGTACTTTGGAAAAGTTTAAAATTGCGTGCCTGTAACAAATACCGATTATTTCCTCTTTAGTTGTGTAACGAAACATCACGTTTCCCTAATAAAATATTACACGTTTGTATTGAAACTTGACTCTTTGTACAATCGCTGCGTGGCGTTTTCAAACATTTATATGGCTGCATGCAGGTCTCTGTTTAAATGGTCAACAGGAGGAATTAGTGTATTATAGTGCGTGCTCAATTAAAGGGACGCTGTCCCATTTCTCTTATGGGTAAAGGTACCGTTAGATTGTTGTGGTTTAGGACAAGAAACATACGGGGGGAAGTGAGCTCCCGTTGATTCTGATAGTTGATTCTCACGGTATCGTGTTGTCTCTTTTAACTTGGCGAATAAACTTTTATTTTAACAGAGTTATATTATGATGGTTATATCAATTCAATTCAATAAATCTTTATTCAATAAAATCACAAGGACCACTTTAAGTAGTCTTCTTACATGCTAGTGAATCTAGGTGCCGGTTCCTCCTAACCGAGGAACGCTTAGGAGAACCTGATGACGAGTCGAGTTGGAGCAGATTCATCCCAAGCTTTTCTAAATAATCAGAAATTTTATAATATGCTTTAATAGACAGTTTCTGTTTAATTACGTTTTTAAATTTGTCAATCGACAAATCGAACACGTCGCTTGGGACCTTGTTATAGAAGCGTACACTTTGCCCTATAAAAGACTTATTAACTTTAACAGTGGGAACAGAGAGTTTATCTTTATTTCTAGAGTTAATACTATGATTATCGCAATTTATATGCTTGACAAGCCTCTTATATTACGCACATGTTTGCAAATATTTGCGTAGGTAAGTAAAGTTACCTTAGTATCTCTTTATTTTCTTTTTGCATTTACATTTATTCGGCTGAAGTTATTTATTAACGTTTTAGATTCCTGATTTCGTTAAAACGCGTAGCAAGATATTTAGAGAATTTAATCTAAGGAGATATAAATGCGATAACAGGGCAGGCAACAAAAACACGTTTTGATATAAAAATGTTTTAAGCTCAATATCACTTTATCATAAAGGCATGTTTATTACAGATAAAAATACATAAATAGGTAGTTTTTGAGCGAGAAAATAATTATCCTAGTAAAATAAATTGGCAATCCCGCATCGGAATCGGACCACGCACAGTGATTGTATTTGTACAGTGTATTTTAATTACTTAAAACCTAACATAAGGAAAAATATTTTTTTCAAAATGTTTATTTAATAACTTTGCAAGGGCCACTAATACGTATTATCGTACCCAATTACGAATAAGTACAATTTCATTACGATAAAACTATGATTACGCTTGTCGTTTATTGTGATGTTCCGACCCTAATGAGACTTGGCAAAACTATAAGGATTCTTTGTTGGACTTCGAAACACTTAAAAATATAGTTTTTATTATAAATCCTAATTTAATTAGATTAGACCTAATTAGATTCAAGTAGTATCATGTATGTATGACATTTACAAATTGAATATACATTTACAATTGAATTGAATATATAATTGAATATAAGAAGGCATTGCAGATTATACCTACACGAATATTATAATAGGTTCCTAATGGAGTGGAATCAGCTAAGAAACCTTTTCGGTTGCGTGCATAAGACCATCCCTAAGGCCAAGGACAGACACGCGAAACCAATTAAAGCAGGCCGTTACAATCGTCTAGAATTTAATTAGGTGTTCTTCGTACTAAGGTACCACTTTAGCATAACAAACATTTTAACATTGAACTAAACGTTGATATTGACCGACAGTAACAACTGTACTAGGTAGCTAGTTCATTAGTTATTGCTTCTTATCGATTTCGTATCGCTCGAAGTCGTGGTACTTAATGATTGGTAGTAATGGAATAACCCAATTAAATATTTTATAGAATTTCCTACCAGGGATTTGAACTTGATAAAAAGGTTAATTTTAATTACGATTTTTGGGATTTTGGGGTCAAAATATATTTTAGTTGGTCATAGCATTTGTGAAACCTATTCGGTTGGTACCATCTAACTAATTTTGAACGCTTAATTATATTAGATAAAATTAAATTAGGATATGTTGGTAACATCAGAATACCAAAGTTTCATTTGACAGTTCTGAACCTAATTTTAACTAAAATTAGTTAGGGTTGGTGCCAACAGAATTGAGGCCAATGTCAATGGTCCCGTAATTATTTCATCTCGGTAAGTAAACATTTTAAGTTTAGCACTCAACAATAAAAAACATGGTACCTAACTCAGTAGATACTTAAAATGGAGAGAAAATAAATATTACGATGCAAATCATATCTACTTGTTTAATTCGAATTTAGTTAATAGCTTTACGTTACGGCACAGCAATCCAGTCAAACTAGTCGCCTAACGGAATGCCATCATGCCAGTTGAGCCATAATTACATTCAAAAGGCAAATACGTGACCGTTTATACCGAGGTTCGCTAAATTTCTATTATTGCACCATTAAGAACGTAATTTATGTATTTTTTTAGATTTTGGAGTCCTAGTAGACATGGCAGTTGGCTGATGCAAGGGTAATGCCGACGAGTTCCCGAAGATAAATGCTTCCATGATTAACGCATATTTTTGTTTTCATTATATTTAGAAAGAAGAAAGATAGACATACATTTACTTAGCACACACACAAAACAAACAATCAGAAAACAGCGAGCCGACTACAGCGGAAAAAGGACTATAAAGGACCAAAAATATAAAGATAAACAAATTACAGCCCATAGATATATATATGAAAATAAAAACAATTAAGTACATATAAAGACAACTAGGCCCAAAATTAGCCCTTCCCGCGAAACAATCGGCGTTGTGGTGTAGACAGAATGGTTCAATCTCAGCATTTATGCTACTTCCAAACACGGTATTCCGGGTTGTCAAAGTCAAGTCAAAGTCAAAAGATGATTTATTCTATACAATCACAAGGATCACTTTGAAACGTCTTACATACTAGGTGAATTTAGGTGTGTTGTGGTACTATGGTACTTGGGGATGCCCTCGATATAATACAACCTCGTGGAATCTGGACCAATTATTATTGTGCGTGACTGTTGTGTAAGTAGGCAATAAGTTTATTATTTATTATTTATGTAGGTAAAAACATACTTAAGTAATTTTATTCGAAGTACTGCCATCTCTCATTTTTATTATGGTAACCTACCTAACATAACCTATAGAGTTTTCTGGACAATGAACTAGTTATTAAAAAACTCCAGTGAGTAAATATTTAAATTACTTATTTGTAGACGGCCTCTTGTTCATAATAGAACCTGTCACTCCAGTCAATGAGGTGAGCAGGTTAAACATGTTGTAAAAACTTGCAATCATGTAATGATAGATGAGATGGGGCGTGCTATCCAAGATGAGTTGTATGAAGTTTATTTAATGAGGTTAGTTACCTATGCAAAAATTTATCAATATGATCAGTGTACAAGCATGTGAAGCTTCATAAATCAACTGCCAAGCTGGACTAGCTCGAACAAACGAGCTAAGTACGGTTCGTTGAATTATCCTTCGCAGAATGCAATGGAGACAGAAATACTATTATAGATAGTACACCGGTTGTACAATCATTGGCAGTGCTACCGGCGAGTGATGGTATCGGCTTCTGGGTCCAGTGATTCCGGCGAAGAGTAATTCGACGAACTGTACACAGGTAGCTGCGACGAACTTGCTGGTTTGACATGGCTCTATGATGGTTATGGATAATTCACTGTTAAGGCGAAAGATGAAGCATCCTGAAGGACCTAAGTTCTACGAATTAAGTTCAATGTTGATTACAATCAAAAGCTCGATTCATAAACCAAATCTCCGAGAGTTCTAGAAAGCAAACGCGCACTCGTAACACGGAAAAAACACAACAATAGTTAAACAAAATATTGCTGGACTATAAATTAAATACAAACATAATAAAAATTGATAGTTTAACCGCAAAATAAAACTGTTCCCCAAGCAATTTATTGCTGAAGCGCTTTTCTATCACTACGGCGGCAGGTTATAAATATTGATGACCAAGAGCCGGCAGCCTGCATGAATATTTAAGGTCCACGTCCACATAATGGATCGTAGCGACTGTTTCTTAGGCACGTTCCTAGACCATAACCACGTAACACAAATTAGACTTGCTTTGTCGATTATTTATGGAATGAACGTAACGTAATCAACCCTATTAGTGATCGTTAGGTCAATGACGATGACGTATAAAATTGCCCAATTCGATCGAACGACCTCAAGTTGATAACCCAATCTATCTGCAGGCATGGCGTGATGACTCAATCAAAACAATGTTAGCCTTAACGGTATCTACTACCATAATCATTAATGTTCCATTACTTTTAATGAGTATTCGAAAGTCCATCAAAATACAATTGCATTTATTTATTTGCCTACCTGTTTACGTTACGAGGCGGATTTCAGGTCAAGTGTCAAGAGTGCTTGGCCTACTTTCCTGAAGCACGTTTGAATTAAGTCAGTTTAACATTTTGAAATGTTTGGACACAACACTGATTCAGTGAGTAGTTGAGTACCATAAACAGGCGACCAGGAGAGCAAGCAAATATAACACGATGCTTTCCTATTTTGCCCCACATCACGCGTGTTTATTTTATTCTACAGCTTCGTTCGAGCCCGTATCCAAAACATCCAATGCAACTTTTATAAAAATACAACGTTTCAGCAATTCAGGTCAACCTTTTGGCGTTCGTCACAAACTGATATTCAACTTGGCGCTGCGCTATACAAATTAAATTTGGTCTGAGTGGACTATTAGGTTAACCGGAATTTTGTACAGTAAGATGCGTTGACGAGTTATTTGGAAGGCAGTGGTTATGGTTCGATTATGTATATCGCCGAAGCCGAAGCTCGTTACATTTTTTATTTTGAGTCTGAAACTCTTAAACAGCCCGTTTAAGAGTTTCAGACTCAAAATAAAAAATGTTTTATCAGATTAGTTTGAAATAAGTCAATATTTTGGTTAGACCTATAAACCATAGCGTGTTTAAGTGGTAAAAATTCATGATCATGATCATGGGTTCATGATATATTGACCAGGTTTTAGCTCTCACCATTTCTTAACTAACTGTGCAGATAATAAATATGGGGTAATACAGCGATGAATGGCTACACGATCGCCTTTAACCTATCAGGCCCAAAATGGCTCAATAGACGATAGTTCAGTTGGAACACGAACCGCGCAGTCAGAGGTGAACCTCGTTAAATTTCGATACGAATGCTGAATAAGATATTTAGTAACGATAAACGAGAGCTTTGCTGTTAAATATAAAGAATTTCAGTGCGGTTTCATAATAATTTGTTGCTGCCCTTATGTATCCACCACTAGATCATACATTAGCTTCTGCCTTCGGCTTCGCACACGAGGTACATGAAAAGTAGCCTATATCCGTCCCAAGATACAATATGAGTGAAATGTCTGACATTATCTATACCTATAAAAGAGCTTAACCTGACTGACTGACTGACTGATCATCATCGCCGAGCCGAAACCGCTAAGCTAGAAAGCTGAAATTTGGAAGGTAGCTTCCGTTTACAGCAAAACTACCCACTAAGGGGATTTTTGGAAATTAAACCCCTAAGAGGGTGAAAGGGGTGAAAAGGGGTGAAAACGAATGTATGCAACTTTTTAACGCGTGGTGCGATTTGCTTGAAACTTAATACAAAATACAAAATAAATGGACACGTGTTTTAGAATTTTTCAGAATAACCCTAAAAAGGGATAAAATGGGGTGTCAAAGTTTGTATGGGAACTTTTTAACGGGTTGTGAGATTTCTTAGAAACTTGGTTTGGATACTTAAAATGCAAAATAAATGGACACGTTTTTCAGGATTTTTTAAAATAACCCTCATAAAGGAGTAAAATGGGTTGTGAATGTTTGTATGGAAACATTTTATAGCTGGTGGGCGTGATTGGTTTGAAACTTATCAATAAAAATTGGCAAGGAGATATAAGCATCCTGGGAAACTACGAGGGCGGGTCAATAAGTCCGTGACTTTTTGAATTTCTGACCTCTTTACTGAAAAAGCAACACTACTCCTGTCAACAGGCATCTGTCAGTTGACTCCTGTCAAAATTTGAACTTGCTGTGTCAGTTAGTTTGTGTTTGACAGCTATCTTTATCAGACTACCCACTAATTTGAGGAAAAAATGGAAAAAAGTGAATTTCGTGTGCTTATTAAGCATTATTTTTTGCGAAAAAAAACCATTACCGAGACCAAGGCTAAGCTTGATAAATACTATGGGGACTCTGCACCATCGATTTCAATGGTAAAAAAGTGGTTTACTGAATTTCGTTGTGGCCGTACAAGCACTGAAGATGCCGAACGTCCTGGACGCCCAGTTGAGGTCTCTTCACCCGAAACAATCGAAAAAATTCACGATATGGTGTTGGCCGACCGAAGATTGAAAGTGCAAGAGATTGTGGAAGCCGTAGGGATCTCGCATGGCTCAGTGGTTTCAATTTTGAATGATCACTTGGGCATGAGAAAGCTTTCCGCAAGATGGGTGCCGCGTTTGCTCACAGTCGACCACAAACGCAATCGTGTAACAACTTCACTGGAAGGTTTGGCGTTGTTTAATCGCAATATGGAGGAGTTTTTGCGCCGTTTTGTAACCGTGGACGAAACATGGATCCATCACAACACACCAGAGACCAAACAACAGTCAAAACAGTGGGTTTCTAAGGGTGAATCGGCGCCAAAGAAGGCCAAGGTGGGTTTGTCAGCCAATAAAGTTATGGCGACTGTTTTTTGGGATGCACGCGGGATAATCCACATTGACTACCTTCAAAAGGGAAGAACAATCAATGGGGAATATTATGCCAACTTATTGGACCGATTCAATGACGATTTGAAAAAAACCCGACCTCATTTGTCCAAGAAAAAAGTTCTTTTCCACCAAGACAATGCAAGGGTGCACACATGTGCAGTTGCCATGGCAAAAATCCAGGAATTGGGCTATGAATTGCTCCCTCATCCGCCCTATTCTCCAGATTTGGCTCCGAGTGACTACTTCTTGTTCCCAAACCTGAAGAAATGGCTTGGTGGAAAAAGATTTGACTCCAATGATGAAGTCATCTCGCAAACAAAGGCCTATTTTGAGGACCTCGACAAATCCTATTTTTTGGAAGGGATAAAAAAATTGGAGAAGCGTTGGACAAAGTGTATAGAGCTCAAGGGAGACTACGTTGAAAAATAAAATTATTTATTTATCAAAAAATCTGTGTTTTATTCCAAAAGTCACGGACTTATTGACCCGCCCTCGTATTAAAGCTACAATTCATTTCAAAAAATGCGAACGAAGTCCCGAGCAAAAGCTAGTTTATTAATATAGGTATATACTCCTTACCAAATTTTATTAACATCAGTTCAGCCCGTTTAGCTGTAAAAAGACAACTAGCAAAAAAAAAGACAGACAGACACTTTTCAATTCACAAAAACCAAAGTAAAATTTTTTTTTTTAATTTTATATTTATTTTTTAAACGTAAGTACTTAATAGACACATATTTAATACTGAAGTAAACACTGAAAAAAATTCCAGTGTCCGACATAAGAGGTGGTAAGACAATTCATAAATAAACAACGTAAAATGAGTATGGATTATTGCTGCTTTAAAGGTAAGGTACCTACATAAATGCTCAAAATTGATGGCATCATCAGCAAAGCAACAGATCGAAGGACATACCTACCTACAATGCATAAATTCGATGGTAATAAGTATGGTTCTTAAACAATACAACTAATCTATGGGCTAATTTTCGTTAATACCGTAATTAATTTGACTCTTTTTCCTATAATGATAGGAATTCCTATAGTGATATGGAAATTTCCAGGTAAACGATAGTTTTAGTAGTAGGTAGTACGAGAGCCCCTATGCAAATATGGTAAAGTTACACAAACCACCCTACCAATTTTATTGTTGATAAGTCCGGGTTGTTGACCCTGCGCGCACGACTGGTTAAGAGAGATTTCTACCGAACTCAATTGACGCAATGATGGTAAAAATAAAGTAGGTAGGTAAGTAGATGTAAGAACGTACCTACATTTTTTCCGAAACTCGCGGTACCTATATTCAGTTTATTTCAACTAGAATCCGTCAGTGGATTTCTCTATATAAATCAGAACAGACACTTTACATTCTCAACAAAATTTTACTGACGATTGTTTGCATTTTACAGAAGCCCGGCATATGACATTCGTGATACCTAGCCTTGGCTTGAACACTTGGCTATAAAATTGTTAGTGTAGTGAAGATGCATCATGATAGGATTGTGCTGTTCGAGAAGTTACATCTATCTATAGGATAATTCTGCTGACAACTTTAGTGATCGTAAATAGTCACGCACAGCGCAGGCATACGGGTGCAAACGTGGTCCAACGAGGAAATCACGGCCCATTTAGATAAGGTTCGACACTCTTTGTTAGTTTGTGCATTAGGTACATGAACACAATGTAGTAAACCTGGAGCTAGTGTTGCTACGAAACAATGTATAGTCTATAAATTCTTAATTTAGCGCCAGTATAGGCAGGATAGTATTGTGGTATTGGTAGTTTATACAAAAAGACATTTTGTTTGTTAGATCTCCCACCAAAACGATATTCTCTAGATACCTAGAACACGTAAAAAAACCACAAATGCAACAAAACTGTATTTCATAAAATCTAGTTCTTATTATACCTTTACTTAGTTTAGAACGTAACGTCCGGCAGCAGTAAGTGGTAAACTAAAACCTAGACAATATTTTCTTTTGACAACAATGGCCAATTTTCCACACAGATTTGGCCTTTTTACGTACAATTACCTGTTAAAGAGGTCAATTCCAAAACTGTAACAGTGCAGGGTCTCACGCAGAGCACCGATATCAGCCGGCCACGCACGACATAGCCTCAACTGAGGAATAACAATTGAACCGTGGGAAAACCGACTATATAACGTCACAATTTGTGAAACGCTTAATGGCAAACTGCTTATTACACTTACTACCTAGTCTATGTAATATCTCTCTGGATAATATAAAACAGGATGCTAGATGCAATTCTAGGTGATTTATACAGAGTGTGGAACATTTTACCCAGTACACTGTAGAGCATGTAATAAGCTCCTAATATTGACTGCCGACAAGCCCAAAGTAAATATATTTTTTACTTAAACATTAAAGTTATCTAAGGGGTTCTCTGTTGCCCACACCCACACAGGATCATCAATCAGTTCAAAATCCGTCATACAGGCTTTTCAATGTATTTATATGGGATAGGTACCCCTCCAACCAAACCTATTATAGAATAAACGTTTATTATGTTTCTATCCACCAATCAAGGAGCAACCAATCATATTAGTAGGCTTCATGCCATGGCCATGTTATCAGGAAATTAATTCTTATTGAACTGGAGTTAGGAGGAACCCGCACCTAGATTCACTAGCATGTAAGAACACGATTCAAAGTGGTAGGTACTTGTAATTTGATTGAATAAAGAATGTTTTGACTTGACTTTAATGTACCTATTGTATCCCTAATATTTTAAACTTAAAGCATTTATACAGAGCATTTTTCAGAGCAACAGGGTAACCCTACAGTGGATCCAGAGGGAACGATGAAGCCGACGCACTGGCAAGGCTAGGCTCGGATTTGCAAACAGCAGGACTGGAACCAATAATCTCTCTACCCTTTAGCCAGGTCAGGTCATGGATCCGAAAAAGAACGGCATCAAACGCTCTGGACTAACACTACAGACTGTAGGCAGTCCAAGGAGGCCCTACCGGAGTTAAATCCGAGGTACTCCCGAAAGCTCCTATGCCTTAAACGCAACAACCTCTGAGATGTCGTCGGTATTGTTACAGGTCATTGCATACTAAATAAACATTTATTTACATTGGAGGTTATGCCTGACCCTTTATGCAGAGGATGCTTGAGTAGGGACTAGGACAAGGACAATGCCACACTACTGCACTTAAAGTGCAGTAGTGTGGCACCTCAATGTGCTCAGAATCTTGGTACACCCAGGACACCCAGGGAGGCATGCGCCAGGATCAGTGAGCTGCTGGCCTTCCTAGAAGATATTGGATGGCTGGAATAGCAGCCTCCACCCATCACGCAAAAGGGGCTCATCAGAGGCCTAGTTGCAGAAAATTGTTCGCACACCAAGTACCAAGAGCATTTTTCAGAGATGTTGTCCCAACTTCTTTGAATTCAACTGGATGAAACTTGCTAGCAACCAGAAAGAGTGGTGTTATAAAAGATGCCTTTATGGTATATGACCCAGAAATGGGTGCAAACAGGTTAAAGATGATGTTGTTGAGATATTTAACTTGTGACTCACAAAATAGAAAATAATGACATTTATCAATAATTACAAAAGAACCGAGGTAGTTTACAGAAACCATGTAACTGACCATTAAATAAGTGTTAGCAGGCATCTCTATTATTTAGGTCAATGTTGTGTAATTTTAGTCTCTATGTTATGAATTATGTAGTATGATCCAATGAATGAGGTAACCTAAGATACTAATCATCATAAAATAGAATGAAGATGGTTATGTCATAGTTTATTATTTTTTTATTGTAGAATGTAAATTCTTACTCAAAGTTGAAAGATGACCTCACCTCATCAGTTTATATTGCATGAGAATTTATCACTAACAGAAAAGATTTCAATGCATTGAACACTGCATTGTTTACGTAAGATGAAAGGGAAAAGTTGAATCTAAACAACATTACTATACTATATATATATATATATATATATATATCTTCGATGACTGATGGCAAATTTACATAACTAATAAGTACATGCATAATCACAGAAATGTTTGCCCAGTGTAAGAATAAAGCCCACAACCTACTTACTGCGCAAAAGAGATTTAATTTGACACATGGGGACAGTATTTTTTGATAATGGAATAAAATGATAACATTTAGAACGCTGAATATTTTCCAACTTAATACTAGCCTTGGTTTTTATCAAAATTCCTGTTGTCTAATCATATTTAGGAGTTATGATTTTAGAATGTTTGTAAAACAAAACTAGGTCAATGGTTACCATAGCATCTTATGTATTATGAGCAAACAGCAGTACAACCAATATCACTGTATGTTTATTAGAAATTTATATTTAGCATATTGAAGCTAAAGTACCTATGTAATGGATAACTTGAATAAATATTTGATAAACATGTAGATAATATAAACATATGATAAAACTAGGTATCTTGTAAGTGGTAATTGATGACAAGGTAATGTGAAAACCTATGTAGGTAGGTATTAAATTCCAATTCCCCTCACAGATAACTTGGCATACTAATTATATATTTATTAGTTATAAATTTATTCTAGTACAAAGGGGCCTTGTATGGGCATAAGTATTTTTTTAGACAGCTGATAAAAAATATTTTTTATCACTAGCAAATTTGATAACTATTCAAATTCACTTCTTATTGGTGCAGTAAAAATATGGAATTACTCTTAAGTAGATGGTAGATAATTAGGGTAGGTGTGCGTTCGAAGATATTTTCTTGCACGAACAATTAAACTGGAGGCACACAAAAAGTTTTACTAGATTCTCGAACCATGGGAAAAAGATGACAATGGAATCGTGATGCTGTAAAACAAGAAACACTCACCTCACTGAAGGCCATCATCCGGTCGTCGGGCTCTTTCTCCGTCCAACCTTCGAAATTCACTTCAACTCGGTATCAAAACAAATAGTTCACGCTTTTGTTTCCCAACATTGGAAACAGTCCCGACATCTAGCATCCCCGCGGCACAAATACATCTGAACTGGGAAACTAAACTTCACTCACTGCGCAAGAACAAAATTTCAATTTTTGCTAAAACGAAAACACCTGACCGAATCACAAATCACTGAAAAAACCAACATACATTCCTCAGGTGGGTTACATTCTCACCAGAGCTCTTAGAACATTTACAGTAATCTGGATCACTTTATACAACACTTCTAGATTTTTTAAAGATTGTTCAGTTCGTTATTTCATCACGAAATAAGTTCGAAAAATTACTAAACGACGCAAGATATATCACAGCACAGAGGACCATCAACGGAGATGAAACACGCCATCTTGCTCTTGCTTGCTTGTTTGTTTGTCGTTTAATCAGTTTAACCAAACTGTAAAAACTAAAACTAAAACCAACGTCGCGTCGTTGGTCGTCCGACTGTCGGTCGGTCGTTGTCCTTCCCGGTACGACCGGACTAGCTAGACTGATCCGCTCCGCCCCCGCCACGCCCCTGCAAGCCTTTTTGTTAACATGTTGTCCAACATCATAAAAAATCAGAGATGCTACTGCTGCTAACTTCACTATAAATAAAATGAAGAATGGCACTATGTGGCGCCATCTTACAAAATAAATATGCGTAACAAATTTTAAAACTAAACAATAACTTTAGATTCTGCCATCTATCGTTGAACTTGTGCTGAGCAGATGGAAGTTATTAAGTTAATTTCTTAATTACTATATATATATATATATATTTAATAAATAATAAAGGGTTGTACACACTCACGGTCGCACGCACACTCGTTGTCGCGCTTCGGTTGGTCGGTCGGTCAGAGGAATACGCGTTGTAAGGTTTCTATCAGACCGACGACGTCTATACCTACCTAGATACTAGACTTGATTCGAATTCGATTCTTCATAAAGTAGGTACCTATAAAGTTAGTTTAGATTTAACCAAATTAGTCATGACTAAGGAGGCAAGGTACTACCCACATTAATTTTTCGAAAAGAGATTGTGGCCGTTACGAAATATAAAGTTAGGTAGGTAGGTAGGTTATTGATGTAGGTAGGTACTTAACTACTAGTAAGTACCACTACTTACAAAGGTGTACAACAAAACTTACCTCTTAAAACCCTATAAAACTTAGAAGTGTAATGAGAACCCACATAGATTTCTATATAAAGGTTTAAGTAGGTATAGGTAATATTTACTGCTTGTAAGAACTCAATGGTAGGGTAGAGTTTTGACGATGACATAAAAGTTATTAACAAACAAACCAATCAATAACAATGAAGTTTGTAATGTGTCAAATAAATTTCCAGTCCCTGAACTCAACATATTTTTAGATATTTTTACCGATGCTTTTGCGTTTACATTAATCTAGTAACTATTCTGAGCGACGACCTGGTTACAGAAGGTAGGAAGGGGTAGGTTATTTAGATTTAATTATTTCCGCGTAGATACCATAACTACATTCCGCACGAAGTTATGGAGGACGTACCCAGTAGTGACGTCACTTGCACAGGTACCGGGCGGGGATATTCACGGATGAGCCAAGGACCCGCAATGTGGGTTAGATTAAAGTAGGTTATTGCACTACCAGTTTATATTTAGTTTGCCAGTTCGACTCCGGCTCTTATATTGTATACACGTCATGAAGTAGAGAACCATGGTGAAAGCAGGCCTTATGTTTGACAGGGTCTTAAGAGAGACTCATGGCTGTAACAATGGAACTTGAAGAAAGCGTATCGGACTCGAAACTACATAAGGATAGCACGGCTAAGAAGGAACTGCGGCCATCGAGTGCTGTCTCATTCTCCAAGTCGGATCATGGAGGCATTCTGTGTGCAGGTAGGTTTTAAACGAGTTTATAATAAATCTCCGTATCTTACTACACATTTATGTACCAATCTTCTTTTTATTTTCCACAAAAACAGAGACCTCCTCGACTGAACAACTTAGACAGTACAAAAGTTGGGTGAGCAATGAAAGATGGGTTGACCTTAAGAAGATTGCCGAGAGCGCGATGAGGGACCGTAAAGTATTCATGATAAAAGGTGGTGGATTTCCCGCGATTCGTAGAGCACTTCTAGAGAGAGGATGGATCGAGAAATACGAGTCTCACAAGGTATCTGTAAATCTGGTTGGGCCTGAATTAGGGGTATGTCTCATTTGTCCGGTTTACGCACCACGCCACTTTCATGTCACCTGGATATATTTCGTATGATAGAGACAAATTCTATAACATTCATAATAACTGCACCGTATATGATTTGTTTTCAATTTTAATTTAATAACCTGCGTACCTCAATTTTAAGGTTCGTCATCCACCCTCGTATATAGATCCAAAGAAATGTACAGGAAAAGAACTCTCGAAGGTTGAAAGAATGATTTTATATAAATTTATGGAACATCACTCAGTAGACTTCCTTTGGACAACTAAAAGAGATAAATACGACTGGTTGCTCAGCAATAAAGACGTTCTTATAAGCAGGTAATAAAACTGTCATAGTATCAGATTTGTATCACAAATCTTAAATAATCTATAAATAAATATATATTGGCGGACAATGAGTGCACAAAACATCAGCCCCAAACTAAGCATAGCTTGTATTATGGTGACCAGATGACTGATAGGATACTTATATATGTTTAAATGCATACCTACTTATGATACTTTATAACACCCAGACACAGAATAAACACCTATGTTCACCACACAACTGTTTATCCTGGGAGGAAATCGAACCCTCAACCTACAGCGCAGAAGGTAGAGCTACTACCTATTATTTATTATGCATGGAGTTGAGAGGTCTAAGTTTATAATGTTCTGTTTTAGATTTTGCAGATCAATTTTTACCACCAAAGAGGGTTTGACCACTTCTCTAACACAAATGCATTGGCACACCGAGCCAGGAGTATCATTGACAAAGTTCCCACGATGTTACAATATTCACAATTCAGATAGCCTTGAGGAATTCATCGACGATTTCAGAATAACGGCTTGCATCAGCGTCCTTAAATGGTTGTCGAACACACTACAAGCCACAAGTGAACAGAACCTTGTCGTGCCTAACGGAAAGGTTCCGTTTACTGCAATAGAATTCGCCATAAACAGATTGAACGAATATATCTCATTCTTCACACATAAAGATATCGACGATACGGAAGATCAGGTTCATGTTTGGGAACATGAGTGGGACCAATTTCTTACCCACCATTATCTTCTTGTACACGAAAAAGCTAAATTTATTGAAGATAAAAACTCAAACATCAGGTAGGTATGATGTTGGGATAAATAATAAATTATGCCGGACTTTTCACGCATCATCATCTAGCTCCAAAGTAAGCAGAGCTTGTGTTATGGGTACCACAAAACTGATATACCTACTACTTATATACTATTTTGTTACGTACACATAAGTATCGAAATTAATAATAATAACAATGCTGAACATTTCCCACAGCATTACCAAAGTAAGTAGAGCTTGTGTTATGGAAGCCATATGACCGATATACTACTTATATATTTTTTTGTAAATATACAAATATTATACATAGAAAAACACAAAACGAGAAAAATATTTGCAGATTATGCAGATATTTATTCTGCGGCGGTAATCAAACCCGCAACCTTCTACGTCTCAGGTGTGCCGTCACCCACTGCGCCACAGAGGTCGTCAAAAATTGGATTGGTCATATTTGTAAATAATCAGAACGATAGTATTATTTTTTGACGTTAGGTATCTACCAATAGGATCCCAATTGTCGCTCGATACAATAATGTTATTACATCAGCGACGCTCGAGTTATTTGGAGATGTTGTTTACATTTCCATTGATACCTCCAAAACTAGGTAAACAAATGACAAATATAAAACACGTTTTTAAAACAACGTTTTAAACATTTTTTCCAGACAATTAGAAAGGAAAGCAGCCAAGCTTTTAACCACGATGTCAAAATATTGGCCACAAATTGATATTGATGGGGTTCTTAATATTTGGATAGTGAAACCAGGCAACAAATGTCGCGGTCGTGGTATTCAACTTATGAATAATATCAAGGATATAATTGGCCTCATCAATATACCTGTTCAGAAAACGAGATACGTGGTCCAAAAGTACATTGGTAAAAAAACAAATACTTACTTGTGCCTACTACTTACTTACCTACCTAGCTTAGGCAGGGCGCAAACGTGGACACTTTTGTGTCTTGTGTCAGATACAAGCTACCGATGAATATTTGATTTCTATAGAACCAGTATGAAATCATCCACTCCCTGCGCATACGTAAACATTTTTGTGTCCAGTTGTTCCCACTTAACACATAGGTACTCATTGACAATCAAAAAGTGTTCGGTATCGCTAACTGGAAACTAAAAGACGTCAGTTGAAGACACAAGCAACATTAACAAATTTCCTTACAATTGTACTCATCGAAGTCCATCGTGAGACTGACGAAAAACAAGCAACGAATTGTACCAGTGGCCAGTAGTAGCAACTGGCGACTGTGTCCGATCACCGCTACAGGACACAGAAACTACGGTTCCCTGTAATGGAGTGCCGTGTCGGCAACAAAAAGTGTCTACGTTTGCGTAGCGCCTTACTCTACAGTCTACAGTAACACCTACGCAAACTAGAAAATCATATAATTCTAAGCAGGTAGTTAAGTAAGTGCTTACCTATGCTTTTTATATTCTGATAACCATGATACATAGTAAAAACATGTAATAACGACTTAATTCGCTCTATTACGTTTATGAGTTAGTGTCAGGTTTATTTAGAATTTAAGATTTACCTACTCATTTCGTTTTTCAGAAAATCCTTTAGTAGTTTATGATACGAAGTTTGATATAAGACAATGGTTTCTAATCACAAATTGCCAACCGTTGACCATTTGGGTATACAGGTTAGTATTAACTTAAATATAAATATAAAATGTAAATATTGTTTTAAACAAGTAACACAGACAAATTACCATTTGTATTTCAGAGACAGCTATTTGCGGTTCAGCTCTCAAATATTTAGTTTATCAAATTATCACGAGTCTGTACACCTTACAAATAATGCTGTACAGACTAAATACAAAAACAATGGAGAGAGGGACAAAGCATTACCCGATGAAAACATGTGGGATTGTCATACATTCAAAGCTTACCTAAGGTAAGGATAAGTTTTATTAAATTGTATAATAGTGGAACACTGTATTAAATAAAACTTATAATTCTGAAGACAGATAGGAAAATATGAGATGTGGGAAAACAAAATTTACCCTGGAATGAAGGAGTGTCTAATAGGAGCTATGCTTGCATGTCAAGATACAATGGATAAAAGACAAAACAGCTTTGAATTGTATGGAGCTGACTTCATGCTAACTGATGATTTTACCCCGTGGCTCATTGAAATTAACTCAAGTCCTGATTTGGCACCAACGACATCTGTTACTGCACGTTTGTGTCCACAATGCCTTGAAGATGTCGTTAAAGGTAATTCAGCATAACACAAGGGCATTATCATTATTACGTTGATAATTTGCATAATTATTATGTTTTTATATTTTAGTGGTTCTCGACCGACGTTTTAATCCTGATGCAGATACAGGGTATTTCGAAATGGCTTACAGACAAGCAATACCTAAAGCACCAGCATATTTAGGACTGTCCTTATGTATCAACGGTAAAAGGCTTATCAAGAGACCTAAAGAAAAAAGACCACACGAACCTCGCAGTGCCACACCACTGGTACCTCGCATTCCATCAGGCGATGCCATTCCAGATAAAGACACGCCTTTAACCTCCGATTACAGCGGACCAATCATCACTGATTTCCTCACCTGGTTAAACCCCTATGATGCAATACCGACTAATAAAGATGGGCTTCTTCTTGGTCCTAAGGAATCGCTAACGGTACGCCAAGCAGTGACAGTAGTCAAATCAAGCATAACGCTAAAAAGCAGTTCTAAAAAACGTAAATCATCCGCACACTCTTTTAGGAAACATCGAGGAAGGCGCGAAAAAAATACAGAAACTAGAAGTCGCGTCATACCGCACTCTTGCTGCCAACCAGATGAGAGTGCATCAACAAATCCTACTGGTAAATACCGGACTGACTCGGCAAGCAAAGCAGAGAAGCCTAAGGTTAAAGTTAATAGGTCAGTAGGCAATAAGCGTTGTTACATAGATCCAGACGAGTGGGAACGAGAAACAGCCAGTATTCTTCGCTCGACAATATCAGTTCATAATAAATTAACTAATAAGACTGAATCCGTTATACCTATAAGACAAACTAAATCTGGCGTACCAACTTGTAATAGACGATCGTCCGTAGCTCCGCTCAGCTCAAGGAAATCGACAGAAGATTTGGATCCAATAAAAAAGCTGAGCGCGATTGGCAGAAGCATTTGTAAACTACACGAAGAAAATAGGATTAAACAAAAGTCAATTACTTTTTCTAAAAGTTGCACTTCAATCTACGCTCCTTATCGTGTAGTAATGACGCCCTTGAATGATGAACCCTTATCTACAAATAAACGAAAAAAATAAACTTCAATTGATAGTATAAGCTAGTTTTGAGTAGACTTATCTATTTTGTAATAAAATGAAGCATACCTAGGTACATCATATTTTTAAAACAGTATTTAATCAAGTAGGTACCTAAGTAAAGTAGGTTTTAATCATAAAGTCAGTATATAAAGGTATTTATTGTATTGTTGAAATGTTAAAATTTTTAAGCAAGTACTTAGCCATTTGATCTGTTACGTCTTTAAGAGTTTATTCAATTATATTATATAGTTTTTAAAACCTATGTAATTTGTTTTACACTATTCCAGATCCTCATCCATGTAACTTGCTGAATACTGTTTTGCTCCTAAAATCATAAAATCCTCTCCGAACCCCAAGCTTTAAAATCCCTGCAGAGTTTGGATGGCAAGATTAAAAACTCTTTGTAAATTTTGACATGACATCATTTTATACAATGTCATTCTGTCAAATGCAAAGCAAGCCATCCGTTAACGTCAACCATGTCGAAATAAATTAAATAATGATAAAAAATATTAAAATGAAAAAAAAAACAAGAAAATTATAAAAACTGGTGAGTGACTTACCTACCTAAATTATAACTAATTAGTAATACTGTAAGTATCTTTATCTAGACAGATAAATCTACTTTCCTATCTACCTCATAATAATTGCAGTCGTGTGGTTCATACAGCACAAGCTCTGATAGATGATGCTGTGTGAGATGTGCAGCATTATTTATTTATTTATATTGAAAGTTGTAGTCTTACTCTGAACTCTCCGTAACTTTACAACTTTAACGTCGATTGTCAGTCAGTTAGATTTTATGTAAGTAGGTTATACCATAAATACTTACTCACAGTCTTATTTCTATAGATTTCAAAATAATATAAAAATAATGAACTATCCAAAGAGACAATGCCTATTCAAAAGAGAATATATATCAAGAAAAAGAGGGTAAGATATTCGACTCGATTAAGCTGTAAACAAACAGCGCCCTTAAATTTGTAACACACTACTTAAGTACCTACTTTTTTTTCCAACAGACTGCAGGATCTACTACTTTTCCCAAAAGGAGTTGTAAGAAAATAGTAAAATTTGGCAATTACCCTGACGACTCTGATTCATCTATTGAAAACAGACCATGTGCCTCATACAAAATAGAGGTCAACGACAAAGTACTTATAACTTCAACCATTGTTATTATTTGACGTTGAATTCAGCTAAAATTATTAAAAAGAAAGGTTAACTAATAAATTGTTTTTTTTAGAAATCAACAAATAGACGCTACGATAATGGAGGTGTAAAAAGAATCTATTCACCATTCAATAGGTTTGCTAATAGTGCTGCAAGAATAGCCGACAAGTATTTGTCGAAGAAAATGCCACGTCATAGTACTTATCGACCAAATGGATTGTCTCCAAAAGAAAAAAGCTATGTGATCTGCAGTTGTCAATCAAGATCCACTCGATATGTTAAACTTAAAATTCTTGCTGCAACGGCTATTAGAGAATGTAAAATATTTTCCATATATGGCAGTTGCGCTGGCGCTGTGAGAAAAGCTTTATTGGACAGAGGATGGGTCGAAAAGATTCCTGCTAATAAAATGAACCTTTCCAACATCCGAAATGGCACTCTCTCAAATAAGACTGATATACACGGTGAACTGGAAAGATTGCTGCTGTCCAACCTAGTAGACAAATATTCACCAAACTTCATATGGCGGACAACAGATGAACATGGATATACAACCATCATCGATATGAACAAAGAATACACTACAATCATAAATAAATTAAAAGTTGATGCGCAATGGACATCTAAACAAGGGTTGTGCTCCTCAATGAAACGAAATTACTGGTTTTATATTGAAGACGTGGCTGAAGTCAACGGCCCTCGCACCTACAATAGTTACGACGCTGGAGAAATAGAAGGATTTGTGAAAGACTACAAAATATCAGCATGCACCAGCTTGCTTAAGTGGATCCTTTCAATGGTAGCTAACGAACGCCCGGTGTTTGTTGAAAGTGGACAAATTTCATTAAATGTTGTCGTCTTTGCTTTAAATAGATGTAAGGATTACCTTTTTCGAAAACAAAACAAGGACATTGATCGGGCTTTAAGTAACGCAAGTTCTGGACAGTGGAACTCTTTTTTGAGGAAGTATTACCGCATCATTGCCAAAGACGACGTTTTTCAAGAAGATACAGAGAAGAAACTGCCACTTTATTTATGTTACGCAAAGTATTTGCTTAAAGAGATTCACAGATATCGTCCACAACTAAGTTGTGAAGGTTGCCATAATATCTGGATTATTAAACCATCACATTGTTCAAGGGGGAGAGGCATACGAATGGCTTCTAAATTAGGAGTCATCACGAACATGCTGAACAAAGCTAACGCCAAATATGTCATTCAGAAATATATTGGTGGGTTTAGTACATAAATCATTGCCTTGACCGTGGTACCATTCGAATGTACAATTACTGGTACTGTGCCAATTATTATTTGCCGTCGTTCCATTTCACATTTAAATTCAAGAAATTATAATCAATCAACAACAAGCTACCTCTGATCATCGCACCACTCGCCACCGGCACGATGTTCATCCGCACACACTGGAACATAATGGTCACGCACAGTGCGGTTTCAGAGGAATTTTCCCTAAGCTTGTTTGCCAACATTATGGTATAAAAAAAAGTTGTAACGCGCAAGGTGCAAAGCGAGCGTGCCGCAGCAGCGTCCGCCGAAGCTTCGGAAAAATTTTGATCATCGAACGTACAATTGAAAGTACAGAGCTGATTTTGTTTTTGCCGTTGTACCATCCGTAGTTCTACGGCAAAAAAAACACCACAGTACCATCAATAGTAGGTACATTCTAATGGTACCGAAGTAAACAAGCGCCTAACCATCAGTAAATTTGTCACTTGGGTTTTTAATTATTTTATGGATTTGGTTTACTTTCAGAGGAACCTTTGTTGGTACATGAAACGAAATTTGATATACGCCAATACTATTTAATAACTAGCACCTATCCTCTTGTAATATGGATGTATCAAGATTGTTATTTAAAATTTAGCTCCCAGAAGTATAATCTGAAGAATTATCATGAATCAATTCATTTGACAAATAACGCAGTTCAGAGGAAATATGCCAACTGTGTTGGACGACACACGGAGCTCCCACAAAACAATATGTGGGATTCAGACAAGTACAAAGACTACTTGAACAGGATAGGAAAGGAAAAAGTCTGGGATAATATTATATACCCTGGAATGAAAAAGTCTATCATTGGTATCATGTTGAGTTGTCAAGATTCACTGTCAGTATGCAAGAATCGTTTTGAATTGTACGGTTGTGACTTTATACTGGACAAAGAGTTCAAGCCATGGTTAATTGAAATCAACTCTTGTCCAGACCTTAATCATACAACTCCTGTTACAGCAAAGATTTGTCCTGCTGTTGTAGCAGATATTATCAAAGGCAAGTACTTGTTTATTGTATAAATTTAACACTATGTGATCGCTATTTACCGAGATGACCCATCGACGAAGGGTAACATTTTAAGGGTAATTATTTGTGGTAGCCACGCACGATAGTCAGTCATTTAAAGTAGATCGTTACTGTGTTTTACAAAGTGTTTTTCTTTGATTACAGTTGTTATTGATTACCCTTGCAACCCAAGATCATCAACAGGGAAGTTCGAATGTATATATCGTCAGCCCATGAGTATACCAAGATACTGCGGAGCAGCTGATTTGGTAGTACGAGGCTTTAATCTCCCACTTGATTATTTCTATCGAGGAAAGATTGAAATAAAAGAATCTGACACTGATGCAGACATTGGTAAACCACACAACCTTCAAATAATTTTAAATAAGCTTAAAGAGTTTTATGACTCTGATATCATGATAGAACCCGAGGATGACTACGATTCAAACAAAATAATAGAACAAGAAACCTACACGCATAGCACGCCATCTGAGTTCGAGTTGAATGTAGCTGCCAGAGTTATAACAGGACAACTAGACGAACTGTTGGACAAAATTACCTCAGAACCAAGCTGCAGTTCAAAATCACAACAAGATTTAATAGCGGCATCTCTACATGATACGAGACCAATTTCAGAAAGCGTTAATAGTGTTGCTGACTTTAACTCCTTGCTGAAACAATCGTATAGCCAATTTATACCATCCAAAGCTATTAAACCAGACATCAACCAGACTTTCAAATTTAGCGGTCTCGATGATGGTCTGTTTGGAAAAGGCAGTAATGTTGAATTGAGAACATTTAAGAAGGCTTTCCATGACATTTCTCCTACCATGGCAAGGCATAATCTTGAAGACCAGGACAGAGTTTCAACCAGTAGCAGATCAAAAAACAGTATGTTGCAGGCTACAAGTAAAATTATTTCTTTTATATATAAAAAGGAAAAGGAAAAAGGAAAATATAACATTAAATAAAATCATTTATTTACAGAAATTCATTAAAGAAATGTACGGAATAAAATACAATAATATAGAATACATGTTACACGAACGACTGTCAGAAGACAGTAAATATTACCTATCTTCTATATATCTATACCTATAAAAGAGCTTGACCTGACTGACTGACTGACTGACTGATTTATCATCGCCGAGCCGAAACCGATGAAGCTAGAAAACTGAAATTTGGAAAATAGTTTCCTTTTATAGCAAAACCACTCACTAAGGCGGGATTTTTTGAAATTCAACCCCTAAGAAGGTGAAAAGAGTGAAAACTATTGTATGAAACATTTTAACGCGTGGTGCGATTTGCTTGAAACTTGATTTGAATAATTAAAATGCAATATAAACGGACACTTATTTCAGGATTTTTCAAAATAACCCTTACAAAGGGGTATAATGTCAACGTTTGTATGGGAAATTTTAACGGGAGATGTGATTTCTTATAAACTTGGTTTGGATACTTAAAATGCGAAATAAATGGACACGTGTTTTAGGATTTTTCAAAATAACTCTCATAAGGAGTAAAATGGTGTGTGAATGTTTGTATGGAAACTTTTTAATGTGTGATGGTGGGTGTGATTGGTTTGAAATTATTATCAATTATCAATAAAATTTGACAAGGAGATAAATTGCATCCGGGGAAGGATTTAAGCTACAAATACAAAGAAAATGCGGACGAAGTCGTGGGCAACAGCTAGTAAAAGACCTACACCTATAAAAGATTTCCAGTATTATAGAGCGTTTCAGTGGAAAAATGCGTTTGTTTTCCTAGGCACGGTTCCTAGGTAAGGTTCACTCGTGCCACGGGAAATAATATTTCCTGTGAAACTACTGGCAACAGTTTAGTGACACTGGAAATGTACTTTTACCCGTAGTACTACCAGTAGTGGCACGGGAAATTAAAATTTTACTTCACTCTACTATTAGTGCCAAGCGGTAGTGCCTAAGATAAGAAACCGGAAAATGGATATGTTTGAACGCCATTACTTTAAGAATAGCTCGCTGAGCTCTTTCAAGACGGAGCATTTGGGCCTTACCAGCAGCTCCCCAAGGTGTGATACAGTAGCTAATAATGGACTGCGCTAAGGCATAGTACACAGTTTTTAAGGTAAAAGGGTCAGCAACAGACTTGAGCCTTTTAAAAACTTATATTAGTTTTAAAACACGGGTGACCACGGATTCCACATGACAATAAATACTTATCCTAAATACTTGATACTACGGCAGCCACTTGCAGAATTTACAGGATTCAAAGTAGGTACATACATATGTGAGCTTGTAACTTAAATACGGGTCGTGGTTGTGAAGTAATTTTGAGGGTAAAAGTGAGAAATAAAAAGACGTTTTTTCCAAGTTAAGCGTTAGTAGATTTTTAGAGAGCCATGACATGACGATACGAAGGACTGATTCTGCTGTATGTCGTGCGTCTGTCCAGGTGTTACCATGAACAAGAATAGCAGTGTCATTAGCATAAGTAACTACTAGAGTGTTCGTCAGAGGCAACTGGCATACCCATATTTTACCCTATGTTCTTCTTAAAGAGTAGCCTATGTTCTTCCCACATATTCTAACCAAATTTCATCAAGATCCGTTTAGCCGTGAAAACGTAACAAACAGACAGACAGACAGACACTTTCGCATTTATAATATTAGTATGGATTAAATGTGTTTACTATTATTTCTAATTTGTATGGATTCCAACACGAGCTATCATACCACTGACATGTGACATCACGGACTATTCAAGATGGTTTGCCATATACCTACCTGGTGTCAGAAAAACCGTCGAGTTTGTAAACGGTACACTGATTGGTCAAAAATGCACGCTTTTTCTCAATTTGACACATGACATCCGGAAGATTATGAATATATTTTATGTATATATTTTTTCTGTGTGTTCGCGGATAACTTCGTCGTTTATGAACCAATTTGATGGTTCTTTTTTTCTTGGAAAGGATATATCCCAAGGGTGGTACCATTATAAGAAAACCAGGATCTGATGAGGGCATCCCAGAAAAATCGAGGGGAACCTTCGAAAATAGTAGTGGCAGCTAGTGCGTCTGTATTTTTTTTTCATTAAGTATTTTAAAGCACTACTATTTAATGAAGGTCTGGAGTCGATCTGATGATGGAGCCGAAAGAGATTCAAGGGCTCGAATCTCTTTCGGCTGCGAGGGCTCAACGACTTACAGCAATTACCTGGTGTTTGGGCTTGATTAATTTGTATTGATGAGAACTTTACACCTAGATGGGTTGTGTCTGTCATTAGGGGTCTGATGATGAGGACGAAGGACAGTTAAGGGAATTCCTCAACGTTTTACAGTAGCTAACTTGTGTAGAAACAAAGTCGGTTGTCTTATTAGTTTTTAAAACGTTAATATTTCTCCTGTGTTTCGTGTACCTATAGGTATATGTTGTTCTTATATTTAACGCATTAGATAGCATCTTCATCATCTTCTAAACCTATGCCTTTCCACTGGTACGTTTCCCTATGTATTCAAGAAGGCCCTTGTGCACCCTATATTTAAGTATGTGCACAGAGACGGTGTCAACAATTATATACCTATCTCTGTTTAATCGACTTTCTCTAAAATATTTGAAAAAATAATAATAACAGATTAATTAGTTAGGTTAAATTCTAGAAATATTCTTGCAAATAATCAGTTTGGCTCTAGTCTTTTAAATCCACTGAAGATGCTGTACTTAAATTAACCAGTACTGTTACCACCAATCTTTACCTTGACCGAAATGTTATTGGCATATTTTTAGGATCTCTCCAAAGCTTTTGACACTGTCTCTGTCCCCCTCCTTCTTGAAAAACTCGAATATACCGGTGTACGTGGAGTCACGCTCGATTTATTTAGAAGCTACCTTGAAAATCGAGTCTACTCCAACCTGGTAACAAAACTAATGGTAAAAAAAATCCCAATAGTTCTGCCAACAGAACTACTCAACAGAATAGGTGGGAGTAAACGGAAAATCGTTCACAATCTGTTACTGTTGACAATACCTACAGTAGCTATGAGACGGCTAGGTCCGCACTCTTTCACGTACATTAGCTAGGACATGTTCTGAGTAGAATAGAATAGAATAGAATAGGTAGAATAGAAAATACGTTATTGCACACCACAAATACATTGGACTGTTATGAGAAACAATGTTTAGCTACACGGTAGTACAATGGGCGGTCTTATCGCTAGATAGCGATCTCTGCGAGACAACCTTAGGATGGATAGAAATCAATATAGCTGAATATGGGGTGATGAAAATAATACGAGTGATTTATGATAAAAATAATATCTACTTACATACATATTTACCTACAGGATAACAAAAAGTTAAAAACATAAGATTACAAAAATAAATAAATAATATTAACTACAATATGATAAACTAAATAAACGAATACATACTTATATAAATATACAGTTGTGGTCATATAATTAAGAAGGATTTGATGTTATAGAAGTTTTTTATTTAAATCGTGTCATACACAGAGATGTGTTCCTTCTGAGAAGCAACAAGTTATGTTATAAAATAGTCACATTAATAGAGCAACGTGGCTTAGGAATAAAGAATAAAATCGCAAACTATTTCTTTCACATATTATTTATTTTACCAAAGTAACACATTCAAATAGTACTGAAGCTGGACAAATAATTAAGAACGATCTATTAAACTGCTCGGGAATTGTTTTGTATGACACTTACATATGAAAAATCAATTTAATACATTTTTAACTAAAATTTATAATATCATATCCACGGCTTTTAATTACTGCTTTACACCGGCGAGGCATTGACTCTATTAATTTTTGACATTTTGCAAGAGAAATAGAGTTCCATTCTTCTAAAAAAACGTCGTACAGTTCTCTTAAATTCCCACACTGTGTATTTGAAACCTTTTTCTTTACTTCGAACCACAGATTATCTATTGGGTTTAGATCTGGGCTGTTAGCTGGCCAGTCTAAGACAGAAACTGATTGCGCTGTAAGAAATTCATTTACGGTGCGTGCAGTGTGCTTTGGATCATTGTCATGCTGGAGTGTCCAAATAACCGGTAGAACGTCTTCAGCAGAACGTAACATTGTTTCTTCCAGTATTATTTTGTATTGGAACTGATCCATGTTACCTTCTATCAACTTTACAGGTCCAACACCATGTCCAGAAAAGCACCCCCAAATTTTTACATTTCCACCACCGTGCTTTAATGTAACTTTCGTGAACTTAGGGTCGAATGCTGTATTCGGGGGACGTCGTACATACCGTTTTCCATCAGAACATTATTTTCGTTTCGTCAGAAAAAAGTACATTTTTCCACTGTCGCACAGTCCAGTTTTCATACTTTCTCGCAAATCCAAGCCTGCCTTGTCTGTGGCAAAGTTTCAACATGGGTACTTTTCTTGCTATTAGGATAGCAAAAAGAAAAATGTACTTTTTTCAGACGAAACGAAAATAATGTTCTGATGGAAAACGGTATGTACGACGTCCCCCGAATACAAATACGGTATACGAATACGGTAGGCCGTGCAATTTTTCTTCTACCAAAAGTCTTCGAATAGTGCGTGCTGAGATTGCTGAAGGGTTGTTTTCACCAAAATATTCTTTTTTCAGCTCATTGGACCCTTTAAAAGAATTTTGTTTTGCCATACGAACGATGTTTCGGTCATCTCAAGGAGTTGTTTTTCTCTGTTTAGGTACACGTGGAACAATCTAATTAGTTTGATACCTACCGCCCGTCAACGTGTTAGGTCTTAAACAAACGCCCGTTAGGGATCTGAAAAACTCATATTTAGGCTTTTGATAAGAAGTAAAGAAATAACTGACAAAGGACAAGCAGACGTACCGCTTAATACCATCCATAGGTATGTACCTACCTTGTCAGCCTACCACCCTTACGAACGAAGCGCTTTGCTTCCACATTTATAATGCGTACAGCCAAGGATTGGAATGCTTTACCGTCGTCTGTCTTTCCTGAAAACTACAATCTAGATCTTCAAGTCTCGAGTAAATAGGTGTTTTCTAGACCTGCGTACCCCACCCATCGTCGGCCACATCGTCGCTTAACATCAGGCGAGATCGTGGTCAAGCATAGGTTTATCAATGATAAAAAAAACGTGTTGATGATGATTTTGCAAAAACGTTGAAAAAACGTGTTTCAACGTTTATGCAAAATCATCCCCGAAGGGGCTTAAATAGGGGATTAGACTTATGAGATGTTCTTTAGATGCACTGAATGCATTCCTAAAAATAAAGGTTCTAAGCATACGCGTACGAGAAATACGAAGTCGCGGGTAATAACAGCTAGTATTTTATATAATTAGAGCAGCGTTCACAGAACTATTTTCGCGACAAATAATTAGCCATCTAACCCCCCGTTTACATAGGTACCTACTGCTGCATGAAGCAGGAAGGTATGCAGGGGAATAGGCAGCACGAGTATGTAAACGGGCCATTTCTCATGCCATTCGTCATTCCGCTCGTCATGCCGCTCGCTCCGTAAGTTGGCGGTTTTTGGTGCGCGAGTCAAAGGACCGGCAGCACGAGCAGAAATTTAATGTTTGTTTACATACTGCGCTCGCTCACTCACTTACGTTGAGCGCACGGTGTCGACTGGTGTCGACGCACTATGGCCTACATAGGCTACCTACCTACCTTGGTAGCCTATAAGACGTGATTTAGTAGGTACCTACTTAACTGGGAAAGTTCCCTCTGACAATGATATATTAAATATTATTTGAAGAGGTTTAACGAGAGATTCAGCGCAGTTGTGTATGAAGATGGGAGGAATGGGGGTTTTCCTACCTTTTATCGTCCTAGATCATCCAGTATGGCCTAGCTAGCTTACTGCCTAGCCTACTACCTATGTCATCTGGACGACTGAACACGGTAAGTAGATAAAAATGGCAAAGTAAAGTACCTACTTAGGTATTTGTATCATCCACTATCCGGAAACGACGACCGACGTCTCTTTTGTAATTAAAACATTGAAATAGAGCAACTGTTTATGTTCATTACACACATATTGAGAGAGAGGACGTAGAAATTGCTGCTGCTATTTGTCTTTGTGCTATGAGCTATTATAATTGCTTATACATTTACCACAAAAAGAAAACTCGTAACCCATGGCAAAGAAAAATATAGTGGATGGTTACAATGCACCACAATAGAAACAGGTAAATACCTAGGTATTTACAAACACAGACAGATGGGAACTAAATGAACAAGTGTGTAGGTACATGCTCGCACAGCGGCGGCGAACATATTCAGTTCTTCGTACAATTTATGTCCATCAATATCACATGATTCTCCTACTGTCATAGATATTTGCAAGTCGCATTAGAATTTCCTTTAATCTTTTTATATTATACAATAAAACCAAATATGCTCTCATGATGTTTAAGTGCCTCAAACCTAGGATGACAGGTTGCGCGCACATTGTCGACAATAACATAAATATAGTTTATTTTGAAAATCTCTTCCGCATTCAATTCATGAGCTTCATCTTCCCCTTCAAAATAAAAATGCATTTTTTACGTCGTCTTCTGACTTCTTGTCAGAAACTGTCTGTCAATATTTTCAAAATTATTTTCAGTCATCCCTTGCTACAACAAGGGATGACTGAAAATAATTTTCCATTTTCTCGATAATTATCGAGCCAATTTGTGAATGCGTCTAGGTGTTGTATAGCCACATGTAAGTGCATGTTTTCGCTTTGCCACATTTTACTGATAACATTTATCTTTGTAAGAATGTCATACCATATGACAAGTGAAACTACAAATTCGTAGGTAATTATTTCCTTTTCTATAGAATGGCATTCACTGACCAACTGACAATCGGTTGTATTTTCTGCTAAATCCTTTAAAGCATCACATATATCGCTTAGTTAGTATTTAACGGCCTTCACCGATGCTACCCTGCACTCCCATCTAGTTTCTGAAAGTGGTTTTAGCGATAAGGATTTTACATGAGCATTTAAATTAGACTTGAGCCGACAGAGTGTACAACTTTTGTAGCAAACCAAAAAAAGATTTTGCTTGGACACAAGACTATGCTGCATCTCCTAAGATGAGATTCCAGCTATGACTCCCACAAGGTAAAAAATAAGCAAGTGGATTAATTTCAGTAATACGTTTTTGGACATCACTTTTTTCACCACGAATATTGGCACCATGATCATATCCTTGGCCTCTGCAGTTTTGCAATGATATACCTAACTGTTCTAATTCTGTGATTATATAGGTAATTAGTCAAACTCTCAGCTGTGGTATTTTTGACGGCTATGAAACCAATAAAATGTTCTTCAATTTCAGCTCTGCAAGTGTGTACAGCCGCCATTAGATATTCTTTAAACATTGAAAAAGTGAATAGGTAAACCCAATAGGCAGAGCGTTTTATGAGCAATGATTTCGACGTCCGGCCTTGCCCGAAGTTTAACGCGAAAGAAGTGTGAGAGCATTATGTGAACACGCACTGCCGGTATGTTGCTGCAGAAATAATTACGGAGTTATTTCCATAGCGCGAGTCAGCAGGAGCATAATGAAAACGGGGGGTAACTAAAGGTACCTACTCTAAGTAGGTACCAATCCAATCATAACTGACCCGTAGGTATTGACCAAATCCGATTACTTGGAAGTTTAAGTTTATTTAAAATAAGAGTTAGATTACAGATAGGTATATCCAAAGCGTTACAACTACCTACCTATGTATAAGTATACAACTATAAAGAATAGAAGAGCTTTGTTTTGAACTTGCTCATACATCACAAGTGTGATAATGATAACGCTGTTACTCTTTTGTGAAGTTATGCATTATGAATTCGAAGTTCAAATTCATAATAAGTTGGTCCATTTATACAATTTATCCACAAACTAAATTTATCCATACAATGACAGTTCCAATTTTGAACTGTCATTGTATAAGAAATATTAAATTATCAGAGCTATGTTACTTCATGAAATGACAAACGAAGAATATATTTATTTAATTGATTCAGGATTCGGAACAACTGGCAGTACTGAATTCGTTTAACTAGGGTTTCAAAGGAACGAAACGAATTCATAGATTATATTACACTATCAATGTTTCGTCATGGCATAAATAAATCATAAATTATAATCACTACATAGCATAAAACAAAGTCGCTTCCCGCTGTCTGTCTGTCCCTATGTATGCTTAGATCTTTAAAACTACGTAAGTAACGGATTTGGATGCGGTTGTTTTTTTTTGAATAGATAGTGTGATTCAAGAGGAAGGTTTATATGCATAATATAGTAGAGAAACACTGATAATTTTAGAGGTTTCTAATCACATTAGACAATCTGTATTATATTTACTATCAGCATTGCACCCGTGCGAAGCCGGGGCGGGTCGTTAGTTATACATAAATTTATGAACTACGCTACGGTGTAATCCATACATAAAAAAAGATCAAAAAAGTTTGTATCCAGGCTTTAAATAAAAAAAAAACAGGTTTGTCTAAATTCAGTCGGCCATTTTGTCCGCCATAGATTTTGTCTGTACTGTATTGTATGTATTGTACTGCGATTCGCGAAACAACCATCCTTTGCAAGTTTAAAAAAACCTTAGTTTACTAATCCAATCAAAGCACCTATTTACAAATTATTTGATTCCCAGTTTTGAAGAACCCTAGAATTGATTAATACTTCAAAATGGGGCGATCGAGGTCTCGTAGTAAATCGCCCAGACGGCATCATAAAAGTAGTAAACACTCGAGGAAAAAGAGTCGATCAAAGGATCGGTCTGCTGAATCCCGCACGCAAACTTCCAAACACATCGAAAAAGCAAAAGACCGGAGCTCCAAGTCCAGGTACGCTAATTGTTTTGACTTTTGTATCCAGCATAACCTACCGAATATCCGAAAAATCTGTACTTATAGCATTATTTACCTACTTGTTACAGGAAACGTTCACACTCTGTGACTTCAATAAGCAGTAGCGATGGTTCGTACGACGGCAGAAACCACAACAGAAAGAAGTCAAAAAGCCGTAATAAAATGGATGAAGTCGACCGGTTAGCAGAAAGAACGATATATTAAACTGCTCGGGAATTGTTTTGTATGACACTTACATATGAAAAATCAATTTAATACATTTTTAACTAAAATTTATAATATCATATCCACGGCTTTTAATTACTGCTTTACACCGGCGAGGCATTGACTCTATTAATTTTTGACATTTTGCAAGAGAAATAGAGTTCCATTCTTCTAAAAAAACGTCGTACAGTTCTCTTAAATTCCCACACTGTGTATTTGAAACCTTTTTCTTTACTTCGAACCACAGATTATCTATTGGGTTTAGATCTGGGCTGTTAGCTGGCCAGTCTAAGACAGAAACTGATTGCGCTGTAAGAAATTCATTTACGGTGCGTGCAGTGTGCTTTGGATCATTGTCATGCTGGAGTGTCCAAATAACCGGTAGAACGTCTTCAGCAGAACGTAACATTGTTTCTTCCAGTATTATTTTGTATTGGAACTGATCCATGTTACCTTCTATCAACTTTACAGGTCCAACACCATGTCCAGAAAAGCACCCCCAAATTTTTACATTTCCACCACCGTGCTTTAATGTAACTTTCGTGAACTTAGGGTCGAATGCTGTATTCGGGGGACGTCGTACATACCGTTTTCCATCAGAACATTATTTTCGTTTCGTCAGAAAAAAGTACATTTTTCCACTGTCGCACAGTCCAGTTTTCATACTTTCTCGCAAATCCAAGCCTGCCTTGTCTGTGGCAAAGTTTCAACATGGGTACTTTTCTTGCTATTAGGATAGCAAAAAGAAAAATGTACTTTTTTCAGACGAAACGAAAATAATGTTCTGATGGAAAACGGTATGTACGACGTCCCCCGAATACAAATACGGTATACGAATACGGTAGGCCGTGCAATTTTTCTTCTACCAAAAGTCTTCGAATAGTGCGTGCTGAGATTGCTGAAGGGTTGTTTTCACCAAAATATTCTTTTTTCAGCTCATTGGACCCTTTAAAAGAATTTTGTTTTGCCATACGAACGATGTTTCGGTCATCTCAAGGAGTTGTTTTTCTCTGTTTAGGTACACGTGGAACAATCTAATTAGTTTGATACCTACCGCCCGTCAACGTGTTAGGTCTTAAACAAACGCCCGTTAGGGATCTGAAAAACTCATATTTAGGCTTTTGATAAGAAGTAAAGAAATAACTGACAAAGGACAAGCAGACGTACCGCTTAATACCATCCATAGGTATGTACCTACCTTGTCAGCCTACCACCCTTACGAACGAAGCGCTTTGCTTCCACATTTATAATGCGTACAGCCAAGGATTGGAATGCTTTACCGTCGTCTGTCTTTCCTGAAAACTACAATCTAGATCTTCAAGTCTCGAGTAAATAGGTGTTTTCTAGACCTGCGTACCCCACCCATCGTCGGCCACATCGTCGCTTAACATCAGGCGAGATCGTGGTCAAGCATAGGTTTATCAATGATAAAAAAAACGTGTTGATGATGATTTTGCAAAAACGTTGAAAAAACGTGTTTCAACGTTTATGCAAAATCATCCCCGAAGGGGCTTAAATAGGGGATTAGACTTATGAGATGTTCTTTAGATGCACTGAATGCATTCCTAAAAATAAAGGTTCTAAGCATACGCGTACGAGAAATACGAAGTCGCGGGTAATAACAGCTAGTATTTTATATAATTAGAGCAGCGTTCACAGAACTATTTTCGCGACAAATAATTAGCCATCTAACCCCCCGTTTACATAGGTACCTACTGCTGCATGAAGCAGGAAGGTATGCAGGGGAATAGGCAGCACGAGTATGTAAACGGGCCATTTCTCATGCCATTCGTCATTCCGCTCGTCATGCCGCTCGCTCCGTAAGTTGGCGGTTTTTGGTGCGCGAGTCAAAGGACCGGCAGCACGAGCAGAAATTTAATGTTTGTTTACATACTGCGCTCGCTCACTCACTTACGTTGAGCGCACGGTGTCGACTGGTGTCGACGCACTATGGCCTACATAGGCTACCTACCTACCTTGGTAGCCTATAAGACGTGATTTAGTAGGTACCTACTTAACTGGGAAAGTTCCCTCTGACAATGATATATTAAATATTATTTGAAGAGGTTTAACGAGAGATTCAGCGCAGTTGTGTATGAAGATGGGAGGAATGGGGGTTTTCCTACCTTTTATCGTCCTAGATCATCCAGTATGGCCTAGCTAGCTTACTGCCTAGCCTACTACCTATGTCATCTGGACGACTGAACACGGTAAGTAGATAAAAATGGCAAAGTAAAGTACCTACTTAGGTATTTGTATCATCCACTATCCGGAAACGACGACCGACGTCTCTTTTGTAATTAAAACATTGAAATAGAGCAACTGTTTATGTTCATTACACACATATTGAGAGAGAGGACGTAGAAATTGCTGCTGCTATTTGTCTTTGTGCTATGAGCTATTATAATTGCTTATACATTTACCACAAAAAGAAAACTCGTAACCCATGGCAAAGAAAAATATAGTGGATGGTTACAATGCACCACAATAGAAACAGGTAAATACCTAGGTATTTACAAACACAGACAGATGGGAACTAAATGAACAAGTGTGTAGGTACATGCTCGCACAGCGGCGGCGAACATATTCAGTTCTTCGTACAATTTATGTCCATCAATATCACATGATTCTCCTACTGTCATAGATATTTGCAAGTCGCATTAGAATTTCCTTTAATCTTTTTATATTATACAATAAAACCAAATATGCTCTCATGATGTTTAAGTGCCTCAAACCTAGGATGACAGGTTGCGCGCACATTGTCGACAATAACATAAATATAGTTTATTTTGAAAATCTCTTCCGCATTCAATTCATGAGCTTCATCTTCCCCTTCAAAATAAAAATGCATTTTTTACGTCGTCTTCTGACTTCTTGTCAGAAACTGTCTGTCAATATTTTCAAAATTATTTTCAGTCATCCCTTGCTACAACAAGGGATGACTGAAAATAATTTTCCATTTTCTCGATAATTATCGAGCCAATTTGTGAATGCGTCTAGGTGTTGTATAGCCACATGTAAGTGCATGTTTTCGCTTTGCCACATTTTACTGATAACATTTATCTTTGTAAGAATGTCATACCATATGACAAGTGAAACTACAAATTCGTAGGTAATTATTTCCTTTTCTATAGAATGGCATTCACTGACCAACTGACAATCGGTTGTATTTTCTGCTAAATCCTTTAAAGCATCACATATATCGCTTAGTTAGTATTTAACGGCCTTCACCGATGCTACCCTGCACTCCCATCTAGTTTCTGAAAGTGGTTTTAGCGATAAGGATTTTACATGAGCATTTAAATTAGACTTGAGCCGACAGAGTGTACAACTTTTGTAGCAAACCAAAAAAAGATTTTGCTTGGACACAAGACTATGCTGCATCTCCTAAGATGAGATTCCAGCTATGACTCCCACAAGGTAAAAAATAAGCAAGTGGATTAATTTCAGTAATACGTTTTTGGACATCACTTTTTTCACCACGAATATTGGCACCATGATCATATCCTTGGCCTCTGCAGTTTTGCAATGATATACCTAACTGTTCTAATTCTGTGATTATATAGGTAATTAGTCAAACTCTCAGCTGTGGTATTTTTGACGGCTATGAAACCAATAAAATGTTCTTCAATTTCAGCTCTGCAAGTGTGTACAGCCGCCATTAGATATTCTTTAAACATTGAAAAAGTGAATAGGTAAACCCAATAGGCAGAGCGTTTTATGAGCAATGATTTCGACGTCCGGCCTTGCCCGAAGTTTAACGCGAAAGAAGTGTGAGAGCATTATGTGAACACGCACTGCCGGTATGTTGCTGCAGAAATAATTACGGAGTTATTTCCATAGCGCGAGTCAGCAGGAGCATAATGAAAACGGGGGGTAACTAAAGGTACCTACTCTAAGTAGGTACCAATCCAATCATAACTGACCCGTAGGTATTGACCAAATCCGATTACTTGGAAGTTTAAGTTTATTTAAAATAAGAGTTAGATTACAGATAGGTATATCCAAAGCGTTACAACTACCTACCTATGTATAAGTATACAACTATAAAGAATAGAAGAGCTTTGTTTTGAACTTGCTCATACATCACAAGTGTGATAATGATAACGCTGTTACTCTTTTGTGAAGTTATGCATTATGAATTCGAAGTTCAAATTCATAATAAGTTGGTCCATTTATACAATTTATCCACAAACTAAATTTATCCATACAATGACAGTTCCAATTTTGAACTGTCATTGTATAAGAAATATTAAATTATCAGAGCTATGTTACTTCATGAAATGACAAACGAAGAATATATTTATTTAATTGATTCAGGATTCGGAACAACTGGCAGTACTGAATTCGTTTAACTAGGGTTTCAAAGGAACGAAACGAATTCATAGATTATATTACACTATCAATGTTTCGTCATGGCATAAATAAATCATAAATTATAATCACTACATAGCATAAAACAAAGTCGCTTCCCGCTGTCTGTCTGTCCCTATGTATGCTTAGATCTTTAAAACTACGTAAGTAACGGATTTGGATGCGGTTGTTTTTTTTTGAATAGATAGTGTGATTCAAGAGGAAGGTTTATATGCATAATATAGTAGAGAAACACTGATAATTTTAGAGGTTTCTAATCACATTAGACAATCTGTATTATATTTACTATCAGCATTGCACCCGTGCGAAGCCGGGGCGGGTCGTTAGTTATACATAAATTTATGAACTACGCTACGGTGTAATCCATACATAAAAAAAGATCAAAAAAGTTTGTATCCAGGCTTTAAATAAAAAAAAAACAGGTTTGTCTAAATTCAGTCGGCCATTTTGTCCGCCATAGATTTTGTCTGTACTGTATTGTATGTATTGTACTGCGATTCGCGAAACAACCATCCTTTGCAAGTTTAAAAAAACCTTAGTTTACTAATCCAATCAAAGCACCTATTTACAAATTATTTGATTCCCAGTTTTGAAGAACCCTAGAATTGATTAATACTTCAAAATGGGGCGATCGAGGTCTCGTAGTAAATCGCCCAGACGGCATCATAAAAGTAGTAAACACTCGAGGAAAAAGAGTCGATCAAAGGATCGGTCTGCTGAATCCCGCACGCAAACTTCCAAACACATCGAAAAAGCAAAAGACCGGAGCTCCAAGTCCAGGTACGCTAATTGTTTTGACTTTTGTATCCAGCATAACCTACCGAATATCCGAAAAATCTGTACTTATAGCATTATTTACCTACTTGTTACAGGAAACGTTCACACTCTGTGACTTCAATAAGCAGTAGCGATGGTTCGTACGACGGCAGAAACCACAACAGAAAGAAGTCAAAAAGCCGTAATAAAATGGATGAAGTCGACCGGTTAGCAGAAATGGAAAGGCAAAGAAGAGTGAGGGAAGCTGAACAAAAGGTATGTTCCAATCACAGGCCTAGGATGTATCTTATATCTTAGGTCTGTGGTTCCAATTTAAATTTCTATAAATGATGCACCAATTCTGAGATATTTCCTTAGAATTTATTAATATAAATCAATCACACACCTATCCCCAAACTAATTAAGGCTTGTATTAAAAGCATCAGATGACTGACATTGACTAAAAATAATTGATGTTATTAAACAGCACCTCGGAAACTTTTAAAACTCTTGGTTTTAAACACATGGTACGCATTTTGTTGAGCAGGTGCAGGTACCTACCTATGTAAATAATATAATAAATAAGTGTAACAGATGCGTTATGTATTAACCCTTAGCCACCTGATGTGTATTTTAGTTACACTACCACCTGACATCGGTCATAGAGACCGCTTGCGTAGTTACCATGTTTATTAATATATTATTGAAATATTATTTTAAATGAAAGTCGCATCTGTTTTATCATTATATTTTTATTAATCATAAGTTTTTAAACTATGCAAAAGTCTTTATTTATTTATCTAAAATCAAAACTTAAATATAAAAATACAAAATTTTAGAAAAAAATCAGGAACTTTGAAAATCAGAGATCTGGTTAATTACCCTAAGTTCGACATAATATTTTTACTTATTTACTATTAGTTCGGTATATAATCTTAAACTTAAAATCATTTTTGGTATGATCAAGGCTCAATTATTATAAAATCACAACCTTCAAAGTTTTACAAATTGCGACGACAATCACGGCACATTTTTTGGCTGCATTCAATGCAAATCGGTTTTTTGCATGCAAAACACATATATGCTGTTTTCCGCTTCTTTTTAGGATCACATGTTGAACATGTCTTTCGTTTTTCAAATTTTTCAGAAAGCTCAGATGTTGATGTACTAGGCGTTTGTTCTATTTTTAAAATTCGACGAATAGTGCACTGAAGATCCCTTTGCAAACCAAAGGCGTATGCACGGCGTTCCAGATGAGGTTTTATAAGGTTTTCTGCCAATTTTTTTATAAAGACTAGTCTTGAAATCTTGGCTTGAGCTTGGTTCATGTTATTGATGACGTAAGCATTCGCTGCAGATATATCAAGCATTCTATAAAATATTGCCATCGGCCAGCGTTGTGTTCTTCGAGATGTGGAGTATATCGAACATTTTTGATCTAGCATGTCAACGCCGCCTTTTGTGCTATTATAAAACATGATCATTTCCGGTTTTTGCGTATTTGAATCGATAGCGGGTGTGTGGTGCATGCTGGACAGTAAAATAACTGATTTGTTTTGTTTTGGTACATATGACGTCAATGTAGCGTCTGATGTGAACCCGAAAAGGGCCGATCCGACTTCCCTGTGTCGGCTAGGAAGAAACTGAGGTGGAATTTCGCATTTGTTTTTTTTCATAGTACCCACTAGCGTCAGTTGCTTTTCTTTTAGCACATTCATAAGCTCAACTGAAGTAAACCAGTTATCAGTTGTGACGTTTCTTTGCGTACCTTCTATTGATGTTACCAGTCTCAAAACTGCCTGGGTAGGTTTGTTCAATCTTTGGTACTCAGTTGGTAGACCTATCCCATCAGAATCTTTTCCTAAATACATGTAGGCATCTAGCAGGTATCCCGTTTGAGCATCAGTGATACACATGATTTTCAAACCGTATTTATGCGGTTTTTTCGGGATATACATTTTGAAAATGCATCTTTCACGAAAAGCTACCAACATCTCATCTATGCAAGCATAACTTCCAATTAAATATACTTCTCTACAGTTTTAAACCAACATGCCAAACATTGGGATATCGGTGCCGCCAAATCACTGCTGCGGCGCTCGGCTCGTGTGCTTGCATCGTCAAATCGAAGACAATTGAGTAGTACTTCAAACCTATTTCTCATTATGCAGCGGTAAATTTCTCTGCCTGTGCCATCTGTGCTGTACCAGCATGTGTAATGAGTGTGGTTTTCTTTGAAAATGGCGGTATAGTACAACTTACCAATAAAGGCTTTCAATTCGATGACATCTAAATCATGAACAGATGTTTCCTTCTGATATTTCTGTCGAATGGTCATAATTTTTTCATTTGTATGCTTTACTATTTGTTCTAACATACCTTCAGTCAAAAATAAACTCCACAAATCCAGGGCTTTCGTGTTGCTATGAAGAATACCTCGAAAGTTTGGTTTGAGACCGGGAGGTTGTTGGAGGATGTTATGCTGCATAGTCCTTGATCTGGAAACTGGAGGACGAGCTGACCAACGAAATCTGTTCTTACCAAAGAAGTTTCGATGCCTTGACAGCGGAACATCGTCATCAGAAGATGATTCTTCCATCATCGGTGGTACGATGTTGTTTTCAATAGGTTGAAACTCAGACTCGTCACCTTCCACTTCTGAATCTGACTGACACTCGCCATCAATGATGTGAGCTTCTGGAACATCTTCTACGTCACTGCAATCTTCATTCGGAAGTTCTGGAGCATTGAGATGGTTTTCGGAGTCTGAATCTGTTTCCTCTAGCCATCGTAATATGTTTGGATCCGACATTATAAGCCTACAAAAAATTAATAGCATATAGTAAAAATAACGTAACCACCTGACGTCGGTCACTCGGAACGCACGCGAAATATAATTACCTGTAATTCACAAATGCGCGCACGTCTGGAGCCGCCGAGCGCGTGGCGCGTACTGACAAGAGAGGCCGCAAAGTACATGAACGCACGGGTACGCACGCAAGTACTTGCACCGCGTGCATAGCAACAGAATAATTTGAAAAATAAAATCGCCAGAGTCTCTGTGACCGACGTCAGGTGGTTAAGGGTTAACTAACCCAATTTTTTACATACTTTTTCAAAGTGATATTTATATAGTAACACAAAAACTAGCAAAGCAAATATTATTCTTACAGGTTGTTGAAGAAGAAGCAGCGAAACGAATAGAACTGCTTGTTAAGAAAAGAGTAGAAGAAGAATTAGAGAAAAGAAAAGATGAAATTGAACAAGAAGTTGCTAAAAGAGTTGAAGAAGCAAAACGGAAAATGGAAAAAGAGATGATGGAAGAACTGGAGAGGCAGCGAGAACAGCAGAAAAGAGCGGAGCTTGCCCGACAGGTAACTGCTCTCTTCATCTACCAGTCATGTGTGTATGCAAGCTGGCTCCACCTTGCACTCATACGTGACACAAACATTCGGCAACAATCTGTATTGTTGTCGCACCAAATAATTCCACCAGTGTTAATTCAATGTTTTATACCCAACAGTAATAAGACAGAAACTAATTAAAGTATTGAATGATATCTGTTAAAGGTCCAGTCAGGTGTAGTTCGAGCTTACAAGTTGTTTCTTAATTATATTCTGATTGAGACTGTCCTATCCATTTCACCGATTTGTAACATAAACGCCATTTGCACTTGAGGCAGAGTACTGCCGTTATGTAAGATTGCCGCTGTGGCGCCCGACTAGCGTTTTAAAACTGTTCACTTGACTGTCCTGGCAGTCACGTAGTCTATAAGTCAGGTCGGAAGACTGAACAAGCCCAAGAAGCCGTAAGAATTATTTGGAGATGCAGCATGAGGATCCAGACGTGAGCGCTGAAGGTATTTTTGAACCTTATATTTTGTATAACCACATTTTATATGAATGTTACTTTGAAACAGAATGTTCACAGAATCCTGTGATACTAAACATCCTGTTCTCTTAAATAACTGCTGCTACCTATTTTAAGATGTGTAATTACAATTTCAATTTCAAATATGAGTATAGCAATATTTACACAAAACATTGATTTTCAAACATTGTCAAATGTACACACCATTATCTTGCATACAATTACTTAACAAAATATGTACTTTAAAACACTGTTAAAAGCTTATTATGACTGAGACTGACTGAGAGAGAGAAATAATGTTTTAAAACTAGATTGAATATGTAGTCATCATGAGTTTATTTATTGTGTATTCCGTGCAATTTAAGAACTGAGTTTAATATTCGATTTTTATCAAACAGGAAGAAGAAGCTCGTAAAAGGAAAGAGTTGGAGGAAATCATGGCTGAAAATAATAAAAAGATTGAAGAAGCCCAGCAAAAGCTGGTAAGTGAAAAACTATTATTTGAATAAACTTGGCGTCACAAAAATCGCACCTCTGAAATTATGTTTGAGGTGTTTCCAGCAGCTAACGCATACATTTTATTCAACATATATTAATATAATTTGAAAGTATATATAATTAGCATTAAATAAATAAGCGTTTTTTACCGACGAAAAAACGGAGGAGGGTACTCAACTCACTCGACGCCTATATTTTTGAATTTTTTTATGTATGACCATGCATAACTTTTTACAGAGTAGTCTGCTTTTGATAATTCTTTTCTTCTTAATTCTTTTTGGAAAAAATACAAACTTAAGGGTTGGCAAACAGGGGATGATTGATTGTTCACTCACTTATTGTAATGTATGACCACGCATAAAGATATTAGTAGATTATATAGCCCCAAAACATTTAAAAAAAAAAAATTATATATAATTATACCGCCGAAAAAACTGAAAAGCAAAAAATAATAAACTTTTTTTAAATAACCTTAATAACTAAGTTCTTAAACTAATGTAAGTAAGTAGTTTTGAATGGCCAAACCAGCAAATTAATTACAATTTATACACAAAAGAAAATAAATTCCTACAGAATGTTGAAAAATTACTTGTTGAAGTCTTCAGTTGCACTTACCTTAAAAGAGTATAAAAGTACCGATCCATGTCATATGTAGGTCAGTCACTACTACTGACTTCCAAGTGAACACATGTAAACATCACAAGCAAGAAAAATACACCACTGAAGAAGCCGCTCAAGTGATCGCACTTTTGCAATGAGCGATTCCGCAGTGTAATGTTACTCGGCAACTGAACCTGAGCCGTTTTCCATATGGCGAGTTTATCAACGGTTCTAAGAAACGGGTGGCTGTATCTGAAGATGTGGATCTAAGAGAAAACGCTGTACATCCGATAAAGACGATCGATTTATTCAGTGAGCGTCTACACGGTTAGGATAAGACTAGGGGAGAACAAAATCACAATTCAATTCAAATGTACCAGTACAATCTTACCTTAACTAGGCATGTTTTATTATATTTAGTTACAAGTAACTCTGGTCATTGTTCAAGAACTCTGTGATACTGTATTAACTCTATACAGATTATAAACCTGCAAAAGGACCAAAACTGTCTGCACAGCATCGCAGAGACCAACTGCAGTTAGCTCGCGACAAATAAACGGATTGTGATTAAAAAAAACACAATCTATTAATTTTTCGTGAGATAAATTACTTTTCAAATAATACCTATAATCTAGTCCTTATTATATACAATTATGTATTAAAAGTATTTGTAGGTAGACTTTTCAAGACGTGCATTTTTTGTGATGCCGAGTATATATTATCATACAGCTATCTTATCATTAAGTACCCTATTAGTTAATAAATGCATGTTATACATCTTCGCAAATCTGAAGTCGCGCTGATCCTAGATGATGTGTAAAGTTAATCAAGTAAATAAAGGTAGACAATTCACACTAACTAAGCATAGCTTATGTTATGGTGACCAGCGGGGCGATAATGGAATTCTGATACATTCAAAACTTTGATACTAATCGCTTTCAGTTACTATGAATTGGTATTACGGAAGGTTGATGTTGATTGTCATACATGCTGTCATATGAATAGAAACCTCGGACCAAATAGATATTAAGACGGTGTACCGCGATCAACCACAACAAATTAATTCGGTGACACTTTTTACATGTGACGACATAAGAGAATACTTAATAGTACAAGTATTTGTGGATATACTAAGAGGAAGGAGCACAGTTTGGTTGGATGTGTGTATGTAGGAGCGTGTATTTACACAGAGGAACATGGTTTTGAGGCTTCACTTAGGTTATTCACGGCCCTCTTGTCTAAATATTTATTTGGTCTGAGATACCGAACGTGCGTAATGGTAATCCATCTTGTCAAAACTGGTTCTAATTACAATCAAACTAATGATTTAAATAATGCCGATTGCTAATTGAAACTGATAGACATTGGTTGTTTAAAAATTTCCATAATCGCCATACAGATGATAGAATACTAATATATTTTCAAATACATACTTATGATACTTTATAACACAGAGACACAGAACAAACACTGTCCTGGGAGGGAATCAATCCCCACGGTGCAGAAGACAGAGCTACTACTAACTGAACAGCTGACAGGCTAGTCATTATTGTAGATTTACACATTATTTTGTAAATTCCAGGCCGAAGAGAGGTTGGCGATGATCGAAGAACAAAGAAAAATGGATGAAGAAAGACAAAAAATGAAAAAAGAACAAGAAAAAAGGGTTAAAGAAGAACAAAAGAAAATCTTAGGCAAAAACAACTCGCGACCCAAACTATCGTTCTCATTGAAACCACTTTCCTGAGTATGTGTATAAAGAGTGATGTGTTGCATTCGGAACTATAAATAATTTGTTTAATTATTATAGTTGTAACTATCACTCGCCTATAACATTCGCTTATAGCCTGACATTGGTAATGTGTTCATTAAGAAAAGTCTAAATAATATGCTTTGTATAAACATGTCATTGTTTGCACAAATAACACCATAGAAATATCTACTGAGTTGATGTGCAAAATCGGTCCAAAGAGTAAGTACTTTATCAAACACATGTTTCGATCGCAACGCAGTGACAAATTGCAACAATACCGAATAAATAAAAGATGAATCAATAATAAAAGGAAAAGACATTGCAGTTTCAAAGTTTACATTAAGTTTACATCAAGTTTACGTGTGCGTCTCTGGACGCAGAAGTGATAACTTAAACTAATCTAACTAGCGCTGTGGGTTAGAGTGAGAGAGGAGGAGTCTGCCTACCGCTGCCGTATGCGTGAGAGAAAGGGTAGCCAGACACAATGGCGCCGTAACGCGTTACGTAACGAAGCGGTTTACCCTCCCGTAAGAAGTTATCACTTAAAAAGGTAACATAAAAATAACAGAAGCTCTGCTTACTTTGGGCTTAGATGATGCTGATAATTGTCCTGGATTATTTTATATTTTCTTAGTTTTGACACCATGGTCCTTTTCATATACTTGCACATACATGACAAGTCCTATTAATATCAGGCTATTAAACTTATATTAGGAAGTTATATGGAATTTATTTTTATCAAAGCAATAATATGGTCACTAACTCATACAAGTAGTATTAGGTACCTACTTCATTAATTGTACTCAACAAAATATTAAGCTCAGCAATAATGTCTGCAGTGCATAATCTTATTTTATCTTGGATTATAATAAATAAATATTTTATTTGACTATTATCCTGGGAGTTTAAGAACAAAATAAAGGGATAAAATAAGTTTTATGTACATTCGATATAAAATGCTTTGCAAGCAGTCATAAGTCAGTCTGCATAATACATTTTATATTTTTCATCCATTATTCTATGTAGATATACACTTTTATAGATATTGTAATTTAGTTAAGTTAGAGTAATTAGAGATTTTCTGTAAATTAGTTAAAATAAGGAATGCGAAATATTCACTCAAGGTACAATGCGTATAAGCTTTCTTTTAAATTTGTCTACTCAACGATCGTGCGAAGCTTCTAAAAATGTTTTCCAAAGTCTTATATAAAATACTTCATCGGACAACTTCCATAAACCTATGAGTACTTAACTGTAGAAGTAACATGTATTTGTAAATAAAATAGGGTGGAGTTCTCTGTAATATCGTATGCTTGAGTTTTATTAGCCAAGTTATACCACATCTTACGTCTACATCTACGTTTAATTAAATAGGTACTTACTTGCTATCCTAAATTATGTATTTAGGAAATTACATCAACTTTCTTAAATAGATACCTTCCATGGTAGGTAAGTACTTACTTAGTTATAGGAGTAGTTAATGTTTTATAGTAGATAGGAAAATATTCCCTCTTATCATAAAATCAAATAGCGTTCTAAGTATAGCCTGTTTTCGTCATTCTAAAGTCAATGAGTCAATGATTACAACAGAGTTTAACGACTATTTGAATCTACATTATAAATAGACCTAGAGGCCTTGTCAACTATGTATGTTAAAATGAAACCGATAGTTTTATGTATAATACGTAGGTAATGTAATTTTGTACTTACTGTAAACTATTTTGCGTAAAATGTGCATAAAGTATCTCTCAGACCAACCCTCGTCTCAGCCGAACTTTCGTCCACAATGTCTCATAAGCCTTCTAGTTGCCTTCCTAGGATTTTTCACAACATTTTTGTCAGCTCTTGTTTAAGCTTTATAATTTAGAAATAAGTACCTACCGTTGTGTACATTATAAATGGACTATAAATAGAGTATTCATTTTTATTTCACTAGAAACTAGAATGGCAAACCAATAACTATATAATTTCTTATGCAAAATTTCAGTGTCTACCATGGTCTGCCCACTAGCCATTAATAACCATCAACTGACATTGAATGACAATCGAAATCTGACCTACATTATGTATTTAATAGGTACCTATTAAATTAAATCAAAGACCTCACTCAATGTATTCACTCACTAAACTTTTGCAGGCTCAGTGATCCGACATTAGTTTTTTAATAAGATCATCGTTTTTTTACCTACAATTTTAATAAAGCTCTGCACACACTTATACATGTTTTCTTTCCTCTGCCTACCCTCAGGTCAAAGCCCAATCTACATTTAGGTAAGTAATTAATAAACGAGAAATCAATTTACATCGACAGCAATATTGTGTTTGCCTGTAAATGGCGTATGTATTTAGCACTAGCACTGAGCTCTTAATATACCCACAAAAATTAATACATAAATATTCATTTTTGATGAATATTTCTACTACAAACGAAAATAAATTACTTTAAATTAATAAACAGCTACTACAAACGAAAATAAATTACTTTAAACGAAAAAACTGCTATTACAAACAAAAATAAGTCACTAAAATCTGAAATAGAGGAAAATAAGTCGAAATTTATTTTCATATTTGCTGTCACGGCTACACTAATTGAGACATTTTCAAAAATCTTATTACAAAACGTGTGTATTTTATAATTCGTTACATTTTTCTGTTATTTTATTGTTTTTTAAGATATTAGAACTCAAAAAATATTTATAATTAAAATTTAAATAAATAAATTTAGTGAGTAGGTACCTAATTAACATATTTTTATAAACTACACATACCTAAACATCGCATGTGTTGAATGCAGTTGCGATGCTTATGACTAGGGAAATTAACAATTACGTTCTTTATGACTAGGAAAGTATTCTTAGGATGTTTATGACTTGTATTTTAATTCGCAAAAATAATTTACCTACTAATGATTGTAATCTTAAAAACCACATGCGTTGCTTATGACTAGTACCAAAGTAGGTACATGAGTTAATGAGTCTTGCATTCAAATACGCTATTTAGGCTCGTATCTTTATAGAGTCACATATTGGTTCCGAGTAGAAGTTAATGAGATTTAATTACTAATTTAAGATACGTAATAATAAGGTACCTGGGTCGAATACGGCCAGCCGAATAATATGGATATACTCTAATATAGTTAATAAATCTCTAATATAGTGTAGGTATACTACTCGGGATATCCACCGCAACGCAATAGACCGTGAAAGTGTGATGTTCAAAGTCTGTTAGGATTGTGGGCATGCCCACCGTGCCCACAAAAAACTCGTAAGTGTTCGGCCACGAGGCTCTGATCACAACGGCCCATAAGCCGCCCTTCCCGCGCAGACGCCTATCGTCGGAGACAAAGCCGGAAGACTCAATCACCACTACAAAACTTTTGAGTAAATTTCAACCAATATTTTTGTTATTCGTCGGTTTTATGGTGTTTTTTTGTCATATTCTGTTGGTGTTGACAATCATCAATAACATCCGGACACCGCTACCTATAGATTTCATAAGTATAATAAATAGCGTACATTTCAATAGGCATTTACGTATGGTATAGCCATACGTAAAAGTAACATTTAAATTTAGAAACCACTTACTTAAATAAATGTATAACTTACATAGAAATTACCTAGCATACCATACACCTATTTACCTAGAAATAACAATTGTATAGGAATTATCTAGTACTTACTTAGTTTATAATAAGAACTTGTCTATGTAACTTTATACCTACCTATATTGAATGTTCGTACCTACTTATGCTAATAAAACGCTTTTCGCGCCACTACTTCGTTGCACCATGCGATCGCTCTATAAATATTCGCGCATTTCCACGCAACCGTCACTCACCGAAGCGACGTCGCACAGTGCACACGAATCTGGACAACTGAAGAAAGAAGTAGTGTTTTACTGAAACCTCCTTGAAGACCACCCTGAGTAGGCTGGGCGAAGTAGGAACAAAGAAGACCCGGAACAGGCAGGCTAGAAGGATTCCTATCTACCTAGGTAGGCTAGGTAGGAGGCATCGGATCGTCGAGGAAGAATTCTACGCAGCTTGTGGCGGTCTCAACCTAATCCGCCACAGTAAATGGTCCATTCGAGCCGGATTTTCAAGAAGGATATCACCAGAACCAGTACTTCGTGTGCCCCACCAGCCAATGCACCTTTGTTGGCACACCCCCAGTGAACGCATCTTGGTTCGAGTAGTACGGAGACTACTGGAACACCGCTGCTGGAGGCGCCGGGTGTTGTTGGACGTGGAGACGCGCATCAACGTCGCACAGGTCGTGCCAGGCCGTCACCGTGAAGTGCAACCGTCTACTGGCAGGGGCCAGCAGACACTGCTGCGGAGAAGGAGCCCGGCCGATTTGAGGGAGTCGGGTGGCGCTGTCGTGCAGGAAGCCGTCCCTGTGAAGTGCAACCATCCACTGACGTGGGTCAGTGGGTACCTGCTGCGGGGAAGGAGCTCGGCCAACAGAACCACACAGAAGAGGAGCAGCCATAGACGTCGTGCAGGAAGCCGTCCCTGTGAAGTGCAACCATCCACTGACGTGGGTCAGTGGGTACCTGCTGCGGGGAAGGAGCTCAGCCGACAGAACCACACAGAAGAGGAGCAGCCATAGAACATCCCAGAAGAGGAGCAGCCACAGAAGAGGAGCAGCCACAGAACATCACAGAAGAGGCGGAGCTCCCTGAAGAGAAATATGACAAACGGTCTTGTTTCTTACACGATTATATCGTGGCCACACTACCGCCCCCTAACGGTGTCAACAAGGGGTAGTGCTTGGTTTAACGCCGTAAAGGCGGAGTAACGAAACGGACGACGCTACCGGTAATTTGCCTTTATCAAGGCTCTGCATTACCGAACAGTCCGACCGGCGTCGATACGGTGCGTGCGGACTAACTGACCTCTTGGAAGGCACGTCGGACGCTACGGACTTTCCCCCCGCACCCGAGCACTTTAGTCGCGCATAACACCCTCTGTCGGGCGGATCCCACCTTTCCTATCCTGCACGATCCATCGCTGCTAGTTGTGCCTTTCGAGGCCCTCAAGTGGTACTGTTAGGGTAGTAGGGACCGTAGGGCCTGCAATCAAGTCCCCACTCAGAAGAGGATGAGTCAACGCAAGCCAGACCAAGACGCAAGCGGAATCTGAAGAATCTGAAAGGACGACATCTTCAAATACATCGGAATACACCACAAGTACGGAAACTAGTACAATGAGCACAGAGGCAAGAAGGGGCAGACACCCCAAGGATAAGTCGGAGGGTACGTTGGTAAATCGTAGTACGGATGGATCACGACACTCTGAGTTCAAGCAAGAAGAGAGCGGAATTTCAAGCAAAACTGGAATTTCAACAAAAGGAGAAGGAACGGTTAGAAGTCGAAGCCGCCCTAGCAAAAACGAAGCTGGAACTAGTACAGCTAGATCATCAAGACAATGACACTTCAGATTTAAGCGAAATCGACAACGAAGATGTAGTCACCGACTGGGTCGACGAATCCGTCAAGCAAACCAACAACAAACAAAGAAAAAACAAGAAAAACGGCATCAACGATCTCGCTTCCGCAATCATGGAAACGATCAAAAGCACAAAACCACCAAAAACACCACCAAAATACATCAACGAACTTCACTTCGACGGAAATCCCCGAGAATGGATTTATTTCCGCGCTACTTACAAGGATACCGCAACATACTTTTCCGATATAGAGAACGTAGCTAGGCTAAGAAGAGCCTCTGTGAAATCACTTATGTACACAAGCCAAGATCCTGAGGAAATTTTACAAGCTTTAGAACGACGTTTTGGAAGACCAACGTTCCTGATAAAAAGCGAAATCGCCACCTTAGAGAAATTACCATCTATGGGCAATGATATCAAAGGAATCGAACCATTCGCGAGCGCCGTGGCGAACAGTGTAAACACGATCAAACAAATGAACAAAATTGAATATTTATATTCCCACGACATATCCGAGAAAATAATAGACAAAATGAATATGATAATTAGATTCAGGTGGCACGAATATAGATCATCGCACGAAAGTGATCCGATATTGCTATCCCTCTCCAGATTCCTTAACACCATCGCGGATCAATTTGAAATATTCGAAGACGATAGTAAACCTCGCATCAAAAAAGAACCTTTTAAAACCAGACCGCCACCTCGCAAAGTCAACACAACACGTTACGATTCAGATACGGAAGATGAAGAAAGCGACTTCCAATCGGATTCCAAGTACGAAGAGGAAAGAAAGACAGTCTTCGCAGCCATGAACTTGCGATGTCCTCTATGTAAAAAAGAACATGAACTCCAGAAATGCAACCAATTTGAGGCACAATCTGTTAAAGAACGCTGGGAAACCGTAAAAACAACCAAAGCCTGCTTCAAGTGTCTTAAGACCAGTCATCGCAGCATCAACTGCAAAGCGAAACCTTGCACCAAAGAAGGATGTATGAGACGCCATCATACACTACTACACAGTGACCCGGTTCCGCAGATAGAACAACCTGAAACGGAAAGCGGCAATCAAATAGTATCAGTCAATCACATTGGCACAACACGGGCCTACCTAAAGATATTACAAGTGGAAATATCAGGACCAAATGGAACCATAACAGTCGGAGCGTTACTCGACGAGGGATCCACAGTAACATTATTACTAGGCGAAACTGCGGAAAAAATTGGTGCAAACGGACCAACGAAAGAAATCACGATAGAGGGCGTCACCGGCCACCTAATGAAAGCCGAGAAATCTAAGAAAGTTAACTTACGCATCAAAGGATTACTAGAAAGAGGTTATGAAAACATAACCGCACACACGATCCAAGAACTGAACCTCTCTTCTCAGCAAGTGAAAAGCGAAGACATAGAAGATTGTCGACACCTGACTGAGGTCAGTGACCAACTAACGTACAGACGAATTCAACCTTCGTTACTTATCGGACAAGATAACTGGCATTTAATCGTAACACGAGAGCTAAAGACTGGCAGCGCAAACCAACCAGTAGCATCGCTTACGGAGCTCGGATGGATACTTCACGGATTTAAAACGGACGCCGTGAAACCAGTTATGTTTTCCAACCACATCACCTGCAAGCCACAAGATAGCATCGAAGCCTTAATAAAGAGTCACTTCGACTTAGACTCGATCGGCATATCCCGAAGAAAACCTGCCAACGATCCCGAGGAAAGAGCCCTAGCTATTTTAAAAAACACTACGAAGCGCCTACCGGAGGGCCGATTCGAATGCGGGTTACTATGGAAAACCGATAACGAAACAATGCCGTCAAACCGAGATAGTGCTATAAAACGACTGTCGAGTATAGAAAAAAGAATGAAAAAAGACGAGACATTCAAAATAAAATATACGGAACAAATACAAAACTTGTTACGAAACGGCTACGCAGAGAAAGCATTAGCCGAACCAACTTCTTTGCGAACATGGTACTTACCCCACTTCGCCGTCGTACACCCACAAAAAGGGAAAATGAGACTAGTCTTCGACGCTGCTGAACGAACCGAAGGAAAAAGTTTAAATTACGCGCTACTTACTAGACCCGACTTACTACAATCGCTATTCGGCGTTCTTATAAGATTCCGACAAGGCCCAATCGCTGTAGCCGCCGATATAAAAGAAATGTTCCTTAGGATTCAAATAACAGAAGAAGACAGAGACAGCCTACGATTTCTATGGAGAGAGAAAGACAGCGAACAACCGCAAGAATATCGCATGACGTCACTAATATTTGGTGCAGCTTCATCACCATGTTCAGCTATCTACGCAAAGAACGCAAACGCAAACGATTTTATCGAAAAATACCCTGAGGCAGTATTTGCAATAGAAAAGTGCCATCACACGGATGACTATTTACAAAGCTTCGCAACAAAACAGCAAGAGCACGTCAACCTAAATAGCACCGAACAAATCGAGAAAACCCTCGGTATGCTGTGGAACGTAAAAAACGACTCACTCAACTATACATTGAACTTGCGAAATACTCCCGAGGATGTAATAAAAGGGATACGCCCACCAACGAAACGCGAAGTCACTAGCGTCGTAATGTCAGTTTTTGACCCGCTGGGATTGGCCACGCCCGTTTTAACACAGGGAAAGAAACTCATACAAATGATATGGAAAACCGGTATAGAATGGCATCAAACTATACCTACAGAACTTCACGAAAATTGGATCAAATGGATTGACAGCTTAAATTCATTACAAGCTCTAAATATACCGCGATGTACCGACTCGCACACGGATGGCGAACTGCACACATTCGTAGACGCAAACGAAAGTGCCTATGCAGCGGCCGTGTACTGGAAGACTTGCCAACCAAGTGTTAAGCTTCTAGCGGCGAAAGCTAAAGTAACACCCTTGAAGCCTACTTCAATACCCAGACTAGAGCTTCAGGCGGCACTGTTAGGTTCTAGACTAGCACCACCCATTCCAAACCCGCTACGATTCTCGTCTTAGACACGTTTGCTTCAAACGACGGCACGCTTTCTACAAAGCATCGAGGTCTTCAAAAGTAAATTAAAAATGGTAAATCGAGTCACTGCAATAAAAAGAACGATAAAAGACTCTACGTGGCGCAAGTACCATAAGAAAAGACACAAAACCAGCAAAGAAGATCTTCCGGCTACGATAACCCCACCGAACCGTACCCTACCACCTTTATCCAATCAAAATCTATCAGATGCTGAATACCTCCTCATAAAACACCTTCAAACAGATTGTTTTAAGGACGAGATAAAATGTCTACGTGAAAGTAAACGAATACCAAAAACCTCACGCTTAGGAAAGCTCAATATCGTAGGTACTTACCAACGAGGTCATTCACCTGGATACGCGTTGCTTATCAGAAAATACCACACGAACTGCAACCATGGCAACCACTACAGCCGGTGTCCTAAGACGCCCAACGTCAAGACTCGTCCATATAAGTCAACCACCAACAACAGCTGACGTGCTCAGCCCACATCCTCGCACGGGGGGGAGAACTGTTGACAATCATCAATAACATCCGGACACCGCTACCTATAGATTTCATAAGTATAATAAATAGCGTACATTTCAATAGGCATCTATACCATACGTAAAAGTAACATTTAAATTTAGAAACCACTTACTTAAATAAATGTATAACTTACATAGAAATTACCTAGCATACCATACACCTATTTACCTAGAAATAACAATTGTATAGGAATTATCTAGTACTTACTTAGTTTATAATAAGAACTTGTCTATGTAACTTTATACCTACCTATATTGAATGTTCGCACCTACTTATGCTAATAAAACGCTTTTCACGCCACTACTTCGTTGCACCATGCGATCGCTCTATAAATATTCGCGCATTTCCACCAGTGTTCGGAACCGTACGATAATTATCGTACAAATACGATAATTTTGTACCTACGTACGATGTACGATAGCACAGTATTATCGTACGCAGATTGTACGATAATTTCCATCATGATGCAAAATTTCAAGATTTAATTTATTTTACTCATACGCTGATAGCCTAAACTAAAGCGCAGTAGCATGTTTTTTTTTATTCACAAAGTGAATACAGTCGCATGAACAAAGCGTTACTCTTAAAAACAAACTCAACAGAAAGCAGAATATTTTATGGTGACACGAATGTAGAGGAATTAAATAGTGATTTAATGCCAAACGATTTTTAAGTGATATAATATAAAAATATAAAAGTACCTACCTACTTTTTATTAAAGTTTACGTTTACGAGATCACGAAAAATGACAATCTTCTGTCTTAAAATTATCTTATCTTATAAAAAAACATTCGTAATGAACTGAAATAAGAAAACAAACGTTTTTTTAAACTGTTTATACATTTAAATACCGGGTGCTTTCGCTTCTAGTTCTAATGCATGCCTGCATCCGGTCAGGCATGCTTTGGATCATGTTTTTGACGTGCACTTGCGGTATGGCTTCCCAAGCGGCTTGCGCTGAAGCGTGGACCTGGTTGAGAGTTTGTGGCGGGTTGGAACCGGACTTAATCTTTGTTTTGAGTAGGTCCCAGATGTGTTCTATTGGGTATTGGTGTACCTTGAAATTTCAACCACTTGAAAGTATTCCTCCACGCACCGCGCAACGTGGGGATATGCGTTATCGTGCATTTATTAAAATTGTTTGTACCCAATGAACCCGGAATATATCCGGATATATATCCATTTTTTATGGTGTGTGGCGACTGTGGCAGTGGTTTTTCATTTTCTGACGTTCTGAGTTTCTGACGTCCTAAATACACTAAATGAAAATCCATCTAGAGCTGCTAGTTTTGAAACCTTAACTTCCGTGCAATCTTTGGACTGTAAATAATTTGTTACCTTTGATTCCTTTTTCCAAGATGTGTTCACGTAGGCTGAGTTATTTCAATGTTAGTGATGCGCTATTTTTCTAAATTATTATAATCTGCACTACTCATCTCATATTAGGTACATTTACCTAAAATATAAAGAGGTAAAATTTGTTTTTTTTTGTTTTGATGCATTTCGTCTTTAGATTGTAATTTTTGATTAATTTTACCTACTATCCGCATTATCCGAATTATCCGGATATTTTATTTGTCACTATTTGGATTTGAAAATCGGTGGATATCCGGATAATTCGGATTTGACTTATTAAGGTAATAGTTATTTTTTTTCATTTGGTATATTTTCTCGAAAAAAAGTTACAGTTAATTTGGCCATAGGCATATTTACCTACAACGTTGAAAATATGCCACTTCCACAAAACAAATTAAAAAAAGAGCCCTTATTATGTCAGTATCGACCGATTACATTATCATTCATTTTCGATGGAACCATGTTTAATTATAATCATCATCATCATCATATCAGCCTTTAAGAAGTCCACTGCTGAACATATGCGTCCCCAATAGATTTCCAGGAAGGACGATTTTGAGCCCTCTCCATCCACCGACTTCCTGCGATCTTTACAATGTCGTCAGTCCATCGGGTGGGGGGTCGTCCTACGCTTCGTTTTCCTGTCCTTGGTCGTCATTCGAGAACTTTTATTCCCCAACGGTTATCAGTTCTGCGAGCTACATGGCCTGCCTATTGCCACTTCAAAATTTAGAGTGCTATGTCGGTGACTTTGGTTCTTCTACGGATTTCCTCGTTGCGGATTTTATCATGTAGTGAAACACCCAACAAAGCTCTCTCCATAGCACGTTGCGCGACTCTGAGCTTGTGTATGAGGCCAATAGTTAGCGACCAAGTCTCAGTTCCATATGTCCATATGTACTGGCAACACGCACTGATTATAGACTTTCGTCTTGAGGCTGTGCGGTATCTGTGACGAGAAGATGTGCCGTAATTTCCCGAACGCTGCCCATCCGAGTTGGATTAGTCGGCTGACCTCTTTATCGAAGTTGGACTTGCCTAGTTGAATCGTCTGACCTAAATAGACATACCTAATGGTCTACAACTTCAATTACATCGCTCCCAATATGTACCGTTACGGGTGCAACATGAGCATTTGACATGATTTTTGTCTTGCTCATGTTCATTTTAAAGACCCACCTGTTTGGAGGCAATATTGAGGTTGCTGAGCATTGTGCTTAGGTCTTCCAGCGATTTTGGCTTAATGACTATATCGTCGGCAAATCGAAGGTGAGCGACGCGTTCGCCATTTATGTTGATACCATGTCTATGCCAGTACAAAGAGCTTGAAACCATCCTGCAATGCAGAGGTAAACAGTTTCGGAGAAATAACATCTTCCTGTCTCATAAGCAATGGGATTAGATTCGCTCTGGTCCTGGAGTCGGATAGACATGGTGGCGTTACTGTACAGACATTTCAACACTTCGATATACCGATAGTTGATTTGGCACCGCTGCTGGAGTGACTGCAACACTGCCCAGGTTTCGACAGAATCAAAGGCTTTCTCATAGTACACAACCGCTAAAGACAGTGGCCGGTTATACTCTTCGGTCTTCTGTATAACCTGCCGGAACGTAACTATGGATGTGGTCCATAAATCTTGCACATAAGCAGGTTTATGCTTATACCTACCTAGTTATTTTCATTTCTATCAAACATACGAAAAAGTTGATAATTGATTCAGATAGCGCTTCTTGCGTCGATTTCGAATATGCTAATATAACTATGTATGTAACTTATTTTCGCAAAAAAGGTCACATACCTACCTACGATGTTTATCGTAAGAAGGGCAGCATTACTGACGGCATTTGTTTTTAATTCTTGTTACACCTGTAGGAGTTTAAGGGACATCAAAGGTTTGAAGGGCCGCAAGCGGACAGGTTAAATAAAAACACTAAAATTACTTATTTAACGGGAAATAACTCCTATACTGTTGTAATTTATGTTTATTATGATTTGTTTACATAAATGAATCAAGTTATTTAAAACACAGCTGTTAAAACAGATTTAAAATTAGAAAAATAAATAGTATTTTTCTTCTTCTTTGTTTATGGCATGTGACAAAATAATGCCAATTTTGCCAGTGTCAAGTGTTTATGTTTGTTTATGGTCAATTTGTTTAATAAAGTCTTAGTCGATGGTCAATTGTCAATTTTAGACGTCACGCGGAATGGCGTCTAAAATTTTCTTGGGATTCCTCGTCGTTCACATCACATTGCATCACAACACACATTTAATTCAATTCTCCATACCCGTCCTGTAGTCACAATTTATTCATTAAAATTCCGCCATTATTACTGAATAAAACATGCAATAAAACGAATAAAACAATATTAAATTAGCAGAGCCATGCTACTTCATGAAATGACAAACGAAGAATCCAATAAATAGTATAGTGTAGTGAGTGCTATGTTAGTTCTCCTTCTTCTTCTTATTTTATGGCATATGACATAATAATGTCAATTTTGCCAGTGTCAAGTATTTATGTTTGTTTATAGTCGATTTGTTTGTTAAAGTCTTAGTCGATGGTCAATTGTCCACGCACGTGGAATGGCCGTCTAAAATTTTCATAGGATTCCTCGCCGTTCAAATCACATTGCACCATAATACACAGTTAATTCAATTGTTCATACTTGTCCCATGTAGTCACAACTTATTCATTAAAATTCCGCTAAGATTACTGAATAAGACATGCTCTAAAACGAGTAAGAAATATTAAATTAACAAAGCTACTTCAATCGAACAATATATATAAACACTTGACATTGGCAAAATTGACATAATGATGAGATTTCGGAGCTTAATGCCGACTTTCGCCGTATTCAATACAGGTAATAGCGGAGTGCCGACTTTAGAAAATTTCTATGCAGTTAATCGCTTATCGACGAGTTTTTATAGATTTTCGTATTGTATGAGTACTTTGCCTACTATTATAAACTTCGATACTTCTGAAAGCACGATGCCGACTGTGGTACAATTGTGTTCAAAACTTCCATGGCACGCTTGGTTATTTCTATTTGAAATGCATTGAGATTACATATATTTAAGCTCAGAATATAGCCTTTTTGTTATTTGATGCAATGTGAAAGATAAGGTAATTGACTAACGTCGAATAATTTTATTGCTCTCTTGTATCCATTGACATTGCGGATGTGATCTTGAAAATGAGTTCAGATGTGTGTTTTCTCAGGAATAGATTAGTAAATATATAACATATTTCGTATTTTAAAGTATTAATTTATTATATTATAGTATTTTACCCATCCAACATACCAAAGAACAGAAGGAATCAATAGTATTATATCCAAGAACATTGTGCTAAGGCCTTAGCACATCTGCCAACGGCAAATATTCCTGAGGGCTTCCTTTTATTTATTTTTGAAACATTTTCGGACAACACCTCTGTTTGGAATGATTTCGTTGACTACTACGTGAAACAGTGGATGAGATTTTTTATTGCACAAAGAAAATACATAGAATATCAATAACATTAAGAAGATTAGTGACTTTCGCACTTTGCCGTCTTCTGTTACTTTATTATCTTCTTGACTTTACATATGTTCGACAGCCCGCGAATATATACTACACTTAATTGAATAGTCGTCAAAACGCTAGAAATTGCATAAAGTCGAACAAAAAAGTCGACAGTATGCGAAAATCGTCGATCGATCGATCGAAAAGCGATTAAATTTATAGAAATTTCCTAAAGTCGGTTTTCTGCTATTACCTGTATTGAATACTGCAAAAGTCGGCAAAGTGCAAAAGTTGGCACTAAGCTCCGAAATCTATGATGACACATGCAAAGAAGAAGATAAAGAAAGTAGTATATCTCTATGGTTTGTGTGTGTTGCTGTGTTGGACTATGGTTGTGGTTTGTGGTTGGCATTGGACTTGGATTGGACTATTGGTCGAGTGAATTGAAAAGGAAAATAATCAATAGTTTTATATTTTTAATGTACACGCACGTACAGTGTGTTACCCAATGCCTTACTTACCATAATATTACTAATTTTAAAACGAAATAAAATGGCTGATTTAATAAAGGGTGTACTTTTAATGTTGCTATCTGAAAAGTGTTACGATGAATACTTCGTCAATTACAACTTTCTAGATGGTAGGTAATTATTTATTTTACGCTTTCCAACTGAATATCAATAATGTGTGATGTGTATTCATTATCCTAAAACGCATTGTCGTTTCAGTACCATGCTTCAAATCAACATTGAGCAAGGGACTCGGTATTGGAATCATCGCTGGCTCAATCCTAGTGAAGGTTCCACAAATTCTGAAGATTCTCAGCAGCAAAAGCGCTGAAGGCATCAATGTCTATGGCGTGTATTTGGAACTGTTTGCGATCACCGCTAACTTTGCCTACAGCTATGTTATGAACTTCCCGTTTAGGTATTTATTAAAAAAATTGAGAATACTCAAAATATTAGGCACCATATTTTGATAGATATAGACTTATTTATGTTATACATAGTTACTAATTCTATGATGTTTATATTTAATTAATTATTTCAGTGCCTGGGGAGAAGGAACATTTTTAGCAATTCAAACTGCGATCATAGCAGCCTTAGTGTTGCACTTTGGAGGGGCTTCAGCAAAAGCCTTATCATTCTTGACTATTTATGTGGGTTTGGTATCAACTCTAGTAAGCGGATACACTCCTACTGATGTCCTCTGGAACATGCAAGCAATTAATGTGCCTATTATTCTTGTAGCTAAGGTATGTTATGATTTTTCTAATTTTCTCCTTAGAGGCTTATCTCAAAAACTAAAATGCTAAAAATTAATATATTTTTTTTTCAGTCAATTCAAGTGGTCACCAACTACAAAAATGGTAGTACCGGCCAGCTGTCAGCCATAACTTGCCTGATGCTATTCTTAGGTAGCATAGCTAGAATATTCACATCCATCCAAGAGACCGGTGACCAGATCATTATCATCACATACTGTGTCTCAACTCTTGCTAATGCAGCAATTGTCCTACAATTGTTCTGGTATTGGAATGTAGACAAGACAAGCAAAAATAAGAACAAGAAAAAGAAGAAGCAATAAACTGTTAATGTAGAACAAAATACTTACATTAATAAAATATTTTTAATTTTGATAATAATTTGTTTGGCTACTTGTATCTTACTAAGATAACATATTATCTATGCTTAATCCATCCTCTACTTAATACTAATAGTATGTATAATACTTATATTATACTGATGTAATAAATTCATTACCACGCATGTGAAGCTGCAGGCATAAAAAAGTTCAGAGTTAGTAATTAACATTATTTAATACTATGATTATTATTTTCAACTTCACATAGTTTATTCACATCTTGATGACCTTTGTGGCGCAGAAAGCGTAGGCTCGCCTAAAATGCGGGTTCGATTCCCGTCGCGGTATAAATGTTTGTTACGTGGTCTGGGTGATTTCTAGGTATAATAATAAAAAAATAGTAAGTAGTATTGCTTACATAATATATATTATATATATATTTAAAATACATTATCCATAGAAACCACCCAGATATCATAACTCCTACAACATACATGTGGTTTCCCATAACACAAGCTTACTTTGAGCTAGATGATGCTGTGTGATATGTCCATACATTATAGGTAAATTCATTAGGTAATTATTTTAATGCAATGCAATGTCGAGACGAGATCGCTAAGTCGAGATCTCGAGGGATCAGAAATTCGATCTCGGCGAGATCTCGAGTGGATTTCGAAAAGTATTGTTTTAATTAGATAACTGAAACACGATTGAAATTTAATTAGATAACTGAAACTGCTTAGTACCTAGCTGTGATTATGATGCGAGTAAGATACAACATGAAATAAATGAATTGGAAATAAGTCTTTATTTTTATATTTTTTTACTAAAGTTATGTTAATGAACACAACAATTCAGATCCTTAAAATCTCTTATAAAGAAAGTACTTATTTTAACAAAGAAAGTGTAAACAAAAATTGCTATTCCCAATATCACTCCTAAACTAGAAGTGATTAGGTGTGATCTACGAGTGATCACACCTAACCAAATAAGAAGTGTTTTTGCCAATAGCTTCTTAAAAAACAAATAGAGCTTAGAGTGCTGTCGGATAAACGGCATCTTATGTCAGTCACTATGTAACCAGCGAAAAGGCCCTCTCAGATTCAACGCTAGTTGGTATCAGCGTGAGCGTGATCTCGTCATTTTATGCTTCGAGATTGATCTCGAAAAACGAGGCGAGATCTCGGATGATAGGGATCTCGCGTGATCGAGATTGCATTCCCAATTACAATACAGATACCATTAATATGGTAATTATAAACCTAATGCGTAATAAAAGAACATACAACTAGAATAGTACAAGGAAAAATAAGAATGCTGGTCATAACAATAATAATCCCGGACATTATTTTCACACAGCATCGTCTGGCCCCAATATAAGCAGAGCTTGTGTTATAGTATATCCTCATGACTGGATATACTATATCATTATATACTTTTTTTTTGTAAATGCATACAATCATATTACTTATACATAGAAACACCCAGACAAACACTTGCAGATCATACAAAAACATTGGTGAATCGAACAAATGTTTGGAATGGAGTGGAATCGAACCCGCAACCTTTTGCGTCTCAGCCGGGCCTTAGCCCATTGCGCCGCAGAGGTCGTCAATAAAAGAATGCTGGTTTAAAACAAAAATAAACAGAAGCAAACTCCTTACTTTACACATGCATTTTCAACCAGTTACATTATTTCTGTTTGAATTATTTGAAAATTGAAGACTTGTTATCACTTATCAACACTACGGCATTATAATAATTATTATAATCTCATAGTGATTACCTTTACTAATCGCCTTGCTCGGATCGGAACATGATACGCGAATAGCTAGTGTAAAAGGGCTGAGATGACCTCAAATCACGATAGCTAACCTAAATTGAATAAGTGGCTTCACACTTCTGCTAGAGTCCGTGGGGTAAGACAAAATACATGTCACATAGGTGTTTTAAATTTTTATTTATTGAAATATTACATAGTTCCTTAGCACAAAAGGAACAAAATGTGACTTAGTTTTAATATACAATTTTATAAACCATCTAATTTGGAATGATCTACCACACATTTTAATGATGTCAGTATCTATAACCATTTAGATTGAACCAATAACCAGTAAAGAAAACATTTAACTGTATACCTAATATTTACAGCTAATGTCAATATGAATAATGTAATGGTGAAGCAAATCATTTCCAAGCATTCTGTTAATTTAAAATGATGCGTAATCCTTAGCGATAAAAGTGTAAATTACTACATGTTTAAATTCAATAAATTTGAGAGCAATAAAATAAAACTTCAATGAGCCTTATATACCAACCATCTTCTATTAGTTCATATTTAATTGTAAGTTAACAGAACACCTATCACCATTACCTAGGCCATTGTTATGCATATTAATTTCATAACACAGGTTTAGATGCTATCAGTAATGCGAATATCTTATTCTGTGCTAATAGTTATGATGACAGTTAAGTATAAACAATAATAATCTTTAATAGTTAAGACTAAAATGTCTGTTAATAAATTGGTTAACTCAAGGCATGTTTGAATAATACATCAAATAAACTTAACCATGGGTCACTGACTGCATAAACATAGCTTTCTAGCACTGTATTCAATGTGTTCATTCTTTGGGCGCGGGTTCAGCTGGCTTCTCCTCGGTATTGGGAGGGATTCTCTCTGGTTCGTTCCCGTCGGCCCACTTTCCGTCATATTCCTTCCTGTCGACGTATCTTTCCTCCTCGTATTCGCCCTCGCTACGATGGTTGTCACGTTGCTCGGAATAGCGGGGATAACTGCAAGTAAAAATGCATACAAAAGGGCATAAATAACTATAACTTGAGATAACAATGTAGGACACAATGTCAACATACACATTTTGTTGAGAAACTATAGGGTGATAACTGATAACTGCATTTTTCCAATCCTACTCATATAATAAATTGAACATCAAGGTTGATTATGTACATGTAAATTACTTGTTAAACTCTAAACTGCTCCCGTGCGAAAATGGGGTGGAACTTTAATAATCTTATCTAATAAATGAATGCTGTTATACTTTTTTTTGACACATTGTTTAAACCAGTTTTATATACCTATCTCTGTCCTTGTCTCTCCTCTCAGGACTATAGGATCTGGACCTGCGTTGCCTCTCGGGACTGCGAGAGCGCGAGTACCGTCCGCCTCGCCTGTCTCGGAAATCACGGTAGCCACCGCCCCTGTACCAAAAACCAATATAAGTTAATAGGTCTAAAAAACACACAAGTACTCATTTGTGTAGAATGGTCTATTAGTGTGAGTGTAACAATAATACAAACCTCCTGAGCAGTGCTCCTAGATTCTTGATTCTACAATTAATATCAGAACGCGTAATGTTTCCCACACCCAGATCACCCAATGATTAGTGTTAATTAGTGGTGCATGCTTACAGCTCACATTATCATAATAATCCAGCTGTGAGTACTCAACAACATCAATAGAGCCTTATACTCTATTGACGTTGTTGAGTACAGTTAGCATCCGAAATACCTAAAGGGTCGTCCCCTGCCGCCGCCGCCTCTCCTCGGTCGGAAGGGCCGTCCGCCACGCGATCTGTTGTCACGCCACTGATCGGGGAACCGTCGGTAGTCTTCTCGCCTGAAGTCTCCGCCGCCGCGGCCGCGCCCTCGTCCGTTGTTGAACGTTTGGAAGCGCGGCCGGTAGTACGTGCCGCGTTCGAAGCCGCCGCGCCCGCGCCAGTTACCGCGACGCGGGAATTGCCGCGAACGGAACCTAAAATTAATAAAAACTGTTTATTTCCACTTACATCTAATGATGACTGTCGTAGGTATGCTTAATGTTGGGTAACCAAAGCGACGGATAAAAGAGTGCATGTGACGAAAATGCGATTGTTGAGATGGATGTGCGGAGTGAGGACGATGGAAAAGATTTATGTAGTTTAGCATGGTATGGGCACGTCAAGTGAAGGTTGTTTTGTTAGAAAGGTGACGAAATCGAGTGTTCTAAGCTATTATTTAAGAATATCTGTTCAGCCATTTGAAGATCATCAGCTTTTTTCTAGTTTATGAAAAGATGTAAGCAAATTCCACAGGTCTGATCAATTTAAAATTTGGTATCCTAATACTTCAATGATATTGCAAAAGCTGCATAACTTTCAACTGGTGCTGCAGTATCGCCTGGAATATGCAGGATATCCTGCATATTCTAGGTGTTTGGGCTCATTAGAATTGTCACTATATATATAGATAATGTTTTTTACCTGTCTCGAGATCCGGAGCGAGATCGAGATCGACTGCGCGAGTAGTAAGACCGGCTGCCTTCGGAACGCGAGCGGGAACGCGGCGAGCCCGAGCGGCGACGGCGCGAGCCGCCTGACTGGCTGCCACTCGACGCGGACCGCGACCGCGAGCCCGACCGCGAACGGTACTTGCGAGGCCGAGACCTGGAAACACAATAAAATAAGATTCTGTGGACAATCCACACAACACCATATAACCCCAAACTGAGCATAGCTTCTTCCTGTGATGAAAGGATTAAAGTGCACCTCAGAAGCTCCTTTCGTGCACTTGGCACTATGTCTTCCAACTTTTTAGGCTCTACAACATGCTGGTTTTCTGTCGATGATATTCGTCCTTCACCATTTGAGAGTACTGGTAGCCGGTTGCCTCACAATGTTTTCTTATACCGTTTGAGATTACTGGTATATAGCGCACATACATTTTTCAAACAGAATCCATTAGTGCACGATCGGATTTAAAGGCGGGGCCACTAGACCACCAGTGCTCTCTACCAGTTTGTATTATGGGAAACAGATGACTGATGAAACTAGCTGACGCGCGATTAAACTGAGCAAACAAATAAGATTGTCGTTCGTACTTTACGTTATTTTAGTTACTCCAGGAAAACAACAGAATTTTGGTAATATTATCTTCTTTTACTTCAGAGATTTAGGAGTGTTTTTATGTCATCACGATAAACAAATCTAGATCTAAGACGTTTTCCGATACGGGAATAAGTTCGGACTTCAGGTTGCAAACATCCGTACGCGCAGCAGTGATTGGTAGATTATTTATTCCTAGCACTGCACTGAACAGGTTAATCTGTGATGTACATTGCTACTTTTTACATATCTAACGGCTAATTACCACTTGCATACTTCTTGTTTCGTGAGTAAAGCCGAACAATAAAATGAGTTCCAACCACTTCTTTCTATTCTATACCTGCTTCTTGACCTTTTCTGTGAGCGATCCGAGGAGTTAGATGATCGTCGGCGGGATGGCGGCGAGCGAGGCCGGCGGCCGGAGGGCGAGGGAGGCTTGATGCGAGTCACAAACTGCTCCGGGCGACCGTCGCCGACAGACACCGGTGTCTCGCCTTCCTTAGCAAGCCGGAACGAACCGAACTTGTCTAGCACGACTTGTCCTTTGCGTACCTGAGGGTATTTAATATTTTATGACACAATAAAACTAAAAACATGCTACATTGCTGGTAATTCTGTTGTTTCGCCGGACTAGCTATAATTTTCTAAAATATGGACGACCTTACCTTGCTACCAATAAAGTTCAGATTAGAGTATCCATTTTAAATCACAGTTCTAAAGTAAGTTAAAATTATTTTATGTTTTATTGCTATAATTTTTATTCCAATTAATTCCTTTAATGAAAATAATTTATAGAGGTGTTGATAAAAACTGCGGAAAATAACCGCAGTTTTAATCATCACCTCTTTACATGATGACTAAATTGAGCTAAAACACGTCAATTATACGTTAATTTAGGAAGTGTCACTAAAAAAGGTTACTCTAATTGAGACTTTAATGCAAACAAAAAGAGATCGTTTTTGATTTAGGAAATTTTAGTTACTCTAGCGAAACAACTGAATTGAGGCCAATTATCCCCTTGGTACACAGAAACTTACTTTTCTGATCGCTAGTTACTCAGGTCATTATTATTAAAGACATTTGCATTCATTATATGCCAGTGTTCTGAAACGGTGAAGGAAAATATCGTCAGGAAACTGGCACATTCTAGCTAGAACCTAAAAATATCTTACAATTGTCATTGGTTAGTATTCCTATAGGCTGCAATGGGATTGTAACCTGTCACGTACATAATACTTACTACTAAGCAACGCGTGGGCATATGCCATATATAATGTTTGGACAAATCTCTACCACCTTTAGACTTCCTTAATGAACGAATCTTTAGTAGATTTGACGTGTTTAGTGACCCAGGGGAACATAATTATGTGTGCACAATTATATCTTACTAATACACATTCACTTATACATTCAAAAGTTTGTGTGGATGTTTGATTTTGCTCGTTCACTCTGCAAAGGCAGAACAGATTTTCAATAGATGAAACTTGTTTTAGATGTAGTCTAATAACCTGAAATAACAAACACAGAACAAACACCTATGCTTTTCACACAAATGTTTATCCTGGGAGGGAATCGAACCCTCAACCTACAGAGCAGAAGGCAGAGCTACTACCAACTGAGCTGACAAGCCAGTCAATATACTACTTTTGAATGGAAAAACCACGCGTTCTGCATGCAGAAGCTAGTAATGAAGAACTCAATGTTACGGTAGACGAGAGGTTTATGCTTTATCTTTCAGTATCCAATATCCATAAGATGTGTAAATCAACATATTGAGTTGTCAAAATTTTCCGATGACGTCATGTTTGATTCAGATAATTCTGTTTTACATCTCAGCTGTGTTCCTCTTAGATATCAGATCTTATGGTTGGTTTATAAGTGGCGCTTTGCGAGGTCAATCAGATATACCGATGTATTCATCCTGCCTTACATCGCACTATATACGAGTCTCATCTGCATAATATCCCACAGTCGTCGCTTCATCTTTTCATAAAATACCTACTATGCTACTTAATATCTACTTTGCTTCCCGAACACCTGGGTGCTCAAGAAATCAAGCCCCGCGCGTCGGCCGAGCACACGGTAGGCGCGGCACGGTTTAAGTGATTCTTCTTTTTATTGTGTCTCTAGTTCTTTTGAACCCGTGTGAAGAATAAAAGGCTCTTTTCGTACACTTGGGCACAAACTTTTTAGGTTCGACGTCATGCCGGTTTCCTGATGGAGTTTTCCTTCCCAGTATAGCACACATCAAATTTTCGAAAAATATCCATTGATGCATTACCATATACGTACAGAATTAACTTTAGGGTGCTGCAACAATGAAAGCACTAGAAACTGGTGCGTAGTTTACTTACAGCTGGATGGGGAGGATGCTCCGTGCCAGGGGGTTCTGGTTCGCGACTCTTGGAAGGCGGAGGCGCCGACGGCAGCGGTGGTGGTTCCTTCATGGCCATAGCTCGTCGTACTGACACATTCTTATCTCCAGGAGCCTTTGGGTGGAAATAAATACTCAAGTTACATAGATAATCGTATATAACATTTCTTGTAATGCATTTATTAGAAACTACAAATACCATTTTCAAATTTGTAATATCCACATATGTATTATCTGTCATTGAATCCAAACCTCTCGGGCCTAAGCAAGATATACTCTAGAATACCGAACATTATGGATCAATATAGCATAGCAGATTAAACTATTTGGTTACATAAAAAGTTATTATATAGTCACAATTACAGGCTCCTACATCATGTATTGATAAGTTTCGATACGCGGTTCCACATCTACATGATAATCGCGCTGAAAATAGCTGACAGCAACTTCTAAGCCATAAATGTACTAAAAAAGTAGCTCCTAGTTTTACCTTCTCTGAATCATCCGAGCTGTCTTCAAACGCGTACCGCTCTTTGTAACCTTTTGATGACGGCTTATCTTTTTTCTGGACCCTACTGGAAAAAGATGAATCAGTGATTTTGCTTTTATGTTTCAGGAGATCAATAGCCTCGTGTCCTGGTGGCTTTTAGCGCAGTGAGTCCTGGGTCAGTTTAGGAGGACTAGAATACTGGTAAATTGGTATCGTGAATATTAAATAGACAATAATTCTAAAAGTTAGCGTCTCCACAAACATTTTCCTGAACTCTTACAAGTTTTAATAGCAGCTTGTACGGCCCCAAAAGAGATTTTCAAACGGTTTGAATGACTATATTGGCAAACTTAAACAGTATAGAGTAAACTAGATTGGTGTATAAACAGACTTCTTAATCAAAAAACTATTGTCCTGTAGTGTTATAAAGTCTAATTTAGGGTCATGGCTGTAGGACAACATGACTAACGGCTCTTTGACGGCGCTCATAGACATCTTCCATTTAGGTTTCTCGAGCGGCGGCGGCGGCGCTTGGTCGGGCGGCGAGATAGAGCCGCGGCTGTCACGTTTGTTCAACACTTCTTTTTCGACCATCACGTGGTATGCGCTGAGCTTTGATTCCAACTCTTCCAAGCCATGCATGTCGTGTGCGTCTAGTAGCCTACGGAAAAGTATGAAAGTAAGTTTTGTGTATCTTTTGTAGTTTATAAGTAATTAGTGTTGTGAAGATCAAATCTTTCGCTAGTTCAGACAACTGCAATTTTACCTCAAACTTTTAAGGTTCATGACATTACTGCACTACACATGACGGCACTGTTGAGAAATTATTTATATTTGTGTCATTCGCTCAGGATCAATTATTTCACATGCTACAAACTGCCCAGTATTGAAAACCATAGAAAATAATACAACCTCTTGTCATGCTTTCTGTCGTAATCGCCATCTTCGCTTATATCTCTCTTAGATTTCCCCTTCAACTCTTTCCTGTAAAAATGAAACAAGATGGTGAGTTCCAAAATCATACATAATCCTACATCATGCTGTAATTCATTTTCTTAGTTTAAATTAATTTTATAATATGTATTACTAGCAACCCGCCCCGGCTTCGCACGGGTGACTTATACACCTAAAGCTTTATCAATTACTGTCCATAGGTATAAATCCGTTATACCTATGTTATTTGATAGATAGTTTTTTAATGTACATATTGCGTTCAGACAGACGCGGCGAAGGGACTTTGTTTTATAATATACTAGCTGCTGCCCGCGGCTTCGCGCGCATAGTACCTACATAAAAAGCTAATCCTTCTTCAAGGTCCCATATATCGCTATACCAAAACTCATCAAAATTCAGCAGTTTAGGCATGAAAACATAACAAAAGTAACTATAAGACAGACAGAGTTACTTTCGCATTTATAATATTAGTAGTAGGTGCATGATGGATTTTCATGAACTATAATATAAAAAAAACACATTATACATAGTATTATACATGTAAACTTTCCTCTTGTATCGCTATCTATTGCTGAAAACGGCATTAAAATTCATTGAGTAGTTTAAAAAATCTCAGCGAACAGACAGCGGCAGCGACTTCATTTTATACTATGTAAAGATACTGATGTATTTTACCTGATAGCGTCTCTCAATTTCTTATCCCCAATCCTCTCCAAATCGCCCAGACTGTACTCAGAGTTATTTGCAGCTTGTCGCGCTAGTTTAGCCTTCCTCTTTTCTTCCCTTTCTTGCTCCTTGCGCTTTCGCTTAGATTCCTTCTTCTTTTTCCTATAAACGAACATAAACTTAATTAAATAGGTACTATAATATGTTATACACACTCTGATAGAGCTATCTCTGAGTGTACTATTATTTATGTTCTAAAAAAGATTTACTACTAGAGATCGTGAACGTCTTTCGACTATACGTAATTATTGTGACTGCGATTTTACTGTACTTCTTCACTCATCCACACATTGTGAGTTCTGGTACTGACATTGTATGGCGCCAGTAAAGCGGGGAGCGCGCGCCATATGGATCGACACGTCCGCTCTGTCGTGCGTGACACTGTCCGAGTCATTATGCACTGGTTGACCAACAAATCCGGCTGTTCGAGCATGCAAATTTGACCAATGACGACAAATATTTGTGTATTGGGTCTATACACTTATATAGCATGTCAGAGTAAACACTTTGGAGTGTTAATTTTTAGGCTATACTGACTCTACTTTAGTATGTGTCAGTAGCCAACTCTAGGTCGCCCAAAAGGCAATGGTCTCATCATGGCCTCAAGAACTTTTGAAAAGCTGTCCCAGCTTTTCAAAAGTTCTTGAGGTTTCAAAAGTTTAACATGTTCTCTGAAGCACGTAAGCACACAGATGAAAATGCCACTAAGGTCAACCATACCGACTTAGCAGATTCTTGCTTAATTTCGTTGATCTGTTAAGAACGACTATGTTGACTAATCTACTAAACTATAGATAGACAGACAATAATAGTAACATATTTGTCATAGTAAATTTAAAAACATAATAAAACTGAAGTCTTATAAAGCATATTATAAAATAACAGATTATTTAGACGACAAAAAAGCTGGGGATAAATATGCTCCAACTCGACTCGGCGTTTGTAACAAAATTAGTAAGAATCATACAAAAAAAGAGTTAAGATTTTTTATTTGACTTTTCGCTTAGCATTTTTAAGCGAAAAGTCAAAGAGCATTATCTCTCCTTGTAATTGTTTATATTAATATTTTATTTATGTATTATAAATGTATATATATATATGATTTATATATGTATACTTATTATGTTAGTATAGGTATATTTAGTTTATGTATGTATTATTCTAATTATTTTAGTTTATTAAATTAAATTTTAAGTCAGTTTTATAGTGTACTTTTCTACTTGTTAGTATGTTTTAATATTTATTCATTTCTGTTTCTCTTTCTCCCTTTTGTACGCATCATACCCACCACTAGTTTATAATATTTTTATTTCCCAAGGTTTGCTGTAAGAGAACTCTTCTTAGGGTTAAGCTCGCCTGTGTACATGCCATATAATAAGTATGTTTCTAAATGTATTCAATGTGTGTACAATAAAGAATAAAGAGATTAAGACCAGACAAGTTTCTTCCCAGATTCTACTTGAACTGGGGTTAGGAGGAACCGGCACCTAGAATCACTAGCATGTAAGAGGAGATTCAAAGTGGTCCTTGTGATTTAATTGAATGGTTTTGATTTGATTTAGTATTTTTAAAATGTATGCGTTCAGAATTATAGCTTGTTTTCAGTATAATCAGTGGCAACTCCCTGTGGTTCTAGTTAGCCCGCGACCACGGTTGTTACAACACAATCGAATCGTCGAGAATAAATAAAATGATTGTACTGTTAAAGACCAAAATAACATACTTGTCTTTCTTTTTCTTCTTCTTCTTGTCATGATCGGCAGGCGCCCCAGGCTGCGTTTGCTGTCCCAACTCCTGCATCTTCCGATTGCGTTTGTACTGCGCGGTCTCCTCTAGGAAACTGCGCACTTTCTCTTCGTAATCCGAATCCTCCTTCGTCATGTCAAGGAACTTCCGAACCTGTAATGTATAAATAGATACTAAATTGTAATGTATGGTTTCACTTGTAACTTTTTCTCACGTTATTGATATCCTTGCCTTGCAATTTGTTCTGTTTTCCGACATATTGAAACTTAGTTCATCGCGGGCCGTAGATAAAAAAATGGAAAATGGGTTATAAATGGAATAAAGGGAGGCTAAGGGAGGGCGCAAATGTGGTAACTTTTGTGTCTTGTGTCAGATACAAGCTACTGATGAATATTTGATTTCTATAGAACCAGCATGAAATCATCTACTCTCTGCGCATACGTAAACATTTTTTTGTGTCCAGTTGCTCCCACTTAATACTTACTCATTGACGATCGAAAAGTGTTCGGTGTCGGTAACTGGAAAATAAAAGTCGTCAGTTGAAGACACAAGCAACATTAACAAATTTCCTTACAATTGTAATGAGTTTCTTCATTGACGTCCATCGTGAGACTGACGGAAAACAAGCAACGAATAGTACCCGTGGCCAGTAATAGCAACGGGCGACTGTCCAATCACCGCCACAAGACACATCAACTACGGTTCCCTGTGATGGTGTGCCGTGTCGGCATCAAAAAGTGTCTACGTTTGCGCAGCGCCTTATACTCAGCAGTGGATGAAATTGCGATGTGGATGATGATCCGTATCCATGCTAATATTATAAATAAGAAAATGTCCGTGTTACCTTTTCATGGCTAAAATGCTGAACAGGTCTTGAATAAATTTGGTAAGGAGATTATATCATGGGAAGGACATTTATAAGTGGAGTTCTTAAAATTAGTTAGGACTGACTATTTCAATAAAAACATGAGAAATTAATCTTTTTGTAAAAAACAATCCCCATCTGTTCCCCTGTTTTTGTAATTCGAAGCAGAGGGGTTAATACTAGGTTAAAATTACACCCAGTAGAATAGCACTAATGCAAAAAAGCGTTGTTGATATACAGTGTACTGTATAGACACTTCAATGTCCAAATGTTTAAACTAAAACTTAAAAAACAAATATTATCTTGGCGAATTTTTTGTGATATTTTATAATTTTTTTTTTTTATTCTGCATGCAATCTCTCTATTAATCTACCAATTTGTATACCGTTACTTGTCAAGCATGTGTTTCACAATGTCATATTTTTGTCATGTTCTGTACACATGTTTTCTGGCAAAAAATATCTTTAATCTTAGAATTAAAAAAAAAGGAATTGTGATGCTTTATTTTTTCAAACCCTAAAATAGTGCAGCCTTTTTAGATTTTAAGACACTGATTGATTTGCAGAGTAACATAAAGGATTGTTAATCTGTACCTACACAGTTGTTGAAAAACTCTAAATAACTGTCAAATACATTCGTTCATGAGTATACTCAAAAATTACCTTTACGATGTCCTCGTTGGGAGTTGATTTAGCTGATGTAGGATTAACTACAGCACAGCAGTGGTTAATGCAGGTTCAGTCCGTAGGTAGCGTTAGCCACATGAAATGCTTGTGGCATAGCTACTAACTAATGTTAACCATAAAAATCAAACTGGTTGAACACAAAGTCGACGAAATTGCTTCACGATTATTGCTGACCATGATACTTGTGAAGTGCAGCATATTAAAACAGAAGAATTCTTAATTTCGTGTCCAACCACGACGTTCAAGATCCATGTCTGGAGAAAGATTATGTCGTATGGATATGACACTATATAACACTGTAATTCTGTCATATTCACATATTTGATTACGAATCTAGATCAATAAATAGATGAGAACAAATTTAATTAAAACGCTGTGTTGATTGTGATCTGAATTTGTGATTTTGTGAATTTAATAAATAAATAAACTAGCTTGTAATAAGTCACATCAAAACTGAAGCGTGTCTGCTGCTGTCAGTTCCTTGCAATTTCATAATTCCGAAAAGACATGGAGCGTGGATTATTTTTGCATCGTCTTGCGAAGCAAACATTGCACTCTTATATTATTTATTTTTCTTGAGTTATTTCTGTAATTTTGCTGTTTTTATTTAAATAGCGTTATTAACTCGGATGTGAATAATTAGAATGAAAGCTTTGTGTTTCTTTGTGATTCGAGCAAAAATAATCCGTAGAATTATTTTATAGGAAAGACACCATTTTAAATTAAACTAGCGACCCGCCCCGGCTACGCACGGGTGCAATGCTGATACTAAATATACTACAAATGTATTTATTTCCGACATCACATTAGAAACCTCTAAAATTATCAGTGTTTCTGTACTAAATTTTGCATGTATTATACATATAAACCTTCCTCTTGAATCACTTTTCTATTAAAAAAAACCGTTTAAAATCCGTCGCGTAGTTTGAAAGATCTAAGCATACATAGGGACAAACAGACAGCGGGAAGCGAATTTGTTTTATACTATGTAGTGATAACAAATGACGAACGACAAGACACGACTTCAAATACAAACACCTGACATTACCAAAATTGACATTTTTATAACACCTGCCATTAACGAAGCAGAAGACATTAAATGTGAAAGAAAACAATATAGTCCATTGAAAAGTTACATTTGGGTATGCATTTGTCAGAGGACGCAATTTTATTTTTTTAATGTGTAGGGGGGGTCAGTAGAAGCTTAAGTTCAAGTTTGTGGGGTCGGCACCCTTGTCCCCCGGCCGCCATCTTGGAAAAGGGGGTGCAAAGGGTTTTCGCGCTGTATCTCGTAAACTAGTTACCTTACAGAAAATTTAATCAAACATAAAATGTAGCAAATTAAATTTCCTACAATTTTATTTCTATTACTTTTTATCGTCAAGTGACCAACAAAAAAGTTATAAACAAAAATAAATGAAAATTTTGTTTGTTTGTTCTAGGTTTTACAGCGCTCCAAACTTAAACGGATTCTCGAATGCTCATAGGGATGCAATAAAAACTAAAAATTAGGCTTACTTTTCTATCTATATTTTTTTTATTCATACAATTTATTATGATCTTAACATTCCTATGCTATTATTGAACTATGTTTGACCCTTTTACCCACCACCTATGAGGTATAACATGGGCAAAGTCAAATTTATAAAAATTTAATGCATTTTTTAATGCATTTTTTGTCACTGTCTTAGCAAATCGTTTGTATCGCAGAGTGTCTAGAGTATCGTCTTTATTTCCGCCATATAAAAAGACGAAAAAACGTTCGCCAACAACACTGAGTAACGATGACTCGACTTTCTCACTCATAAATAATTTAGTTCCACTTGCTAACTCTGGATGCTTCTGCAAAATTTTTATAAATTTGACTTTGCCCATGTTATACCTCATAGGTGGTGGGTAAAAGGGTCAAACATAGTTCAATAATAGCATAGGAATGTTAAGATCATAATAAATTGTATGAATAAAAAAAATATAGATAGAAAAGTAAGCCTAATTTTTAGTTTTTATTGCATCCCTATGAGCATTCGAGAATCCGTTTAAGTTTGGAGCGCTGTAAAACCTAGAACAAACAAACAAAATTTTCATTTATTTTTGTTTATAACTTTTTTGTTGGTCACTTGACGATAAAAAGTAATAGAAATAAAATTGTAGGAAATTTAATTTGCTACATTTTATGTTTGATTAAATTTTCTGTAAGGTAACTAGTTTACGAGATACAGCGCGAAAACCCTTTGCACCCCCTTTTCCAAGATGGCGGCCGGGGGACAAGGGTGCCGACCCCACAAACTTGAACTTAAGCTTCTACTGACCCCCCCTACACATTAAAAAAATAAAATTGCGTCCTCTGACAAATGCACACTAAGGCCTAAAAAATGTAACATTTTAATGGACTAATAATGGATAGAGTTGAACAGCAGTGTCATATTTGATTGTTTTTATCGACAGATGCTAGCCGTGCGTACTTCATTGACTGAGATTCTCCTAGAGGTAACCGACCAGGAGATTCATATGGTGAGCCAGGAAGAATACAACAAGCGTGAGATATTTCTCTAAGACCTTATCTTACCTTCAGTTCATAGTCAACATCGGCCTGAGATCTGGGCGGAGCGACGACTTCCTCAACCGGCGGCGGTGGTGGCTGATACCCGTAAGGATGGTTAAACTGAGAGTTGTGTGTGCGCGAAGCGGAGTCGTTCTCTCCCAGCATCGCCATCCGTTTGCTGAGCGGCGACAGAGAACGCTGGCGGTTCTTGCTTGACTGCGAGCGTCGCTTCTTCTTACGATTGGGGCCTTCTGAATCTGGAACAATGTAGATATTCAATTTCTTATAGGAGCATTGGAACTCGTTACGATACGAAACGAAAGTAATCCTCGTTCCGTATCCAAGTTCCAATGAGTTAACAGATTTCATGTGAAACCGTATGTTTGTTTTAGTAATAGTGATATTACATATTTGTTTAGAAATTAGGATAAAATACACGTACCACTGGATTCTGACGACGACGAAGAAGATTCTGAAGAAGAGCTTGAGCTAGAAGAGTCGCTGGAAGAAGACGACGAGCTGCTAGATCTCTTCTTTTTCCCCTTGCCTCGTTTTTTCTTTTTTTTCTTATCCTTCTTTATCTCAGTCAAATTCAACAATTGCTTAACTGCTTCCTTTACTTCGTAAGATTTTACTCCTGTTAGGCCAGGCAATAGTAATTCCGCTGGCTCTATCAATGGCTTCACACAAGTTTTACTATTTAAAAAGCTGAGGGAATTCTGAGCCTCTTCATGGAAGGGAATGATAGCCAAACAGTCTTCATAAGCCTTTTGAGCCTCAGATATTTTGTTTTCGTCCTCGTAACTGCGACCTAAAGCTACCAAAGTCTCTCCTAGATATTTCCTAGCGTTTGCGTGGTTTGGGTTCAGTTTCAATGATGTTTCAAAGTCTTCAATTGCCTTCTTGAATGTTCCACTGTTGGCGTACAAAGCTCCTCTCGCTACTAAGCCTTCGACATTTCTGGGGTCGATACTCAAGGCTTTGTTGAGACATTGAAAGGCTTCAGAGTGTCGTCCTGCTTTGAAATGCTCTATCCCCTCGGCGACGGAGCGGAACGCCCATTTGCTGGCTTGTGCTTGGCGAAGCTCATCCGCGTATTCAGATGTTTGAAATCCACCCCTGTACAAAAATAATTAGAGTTTACTAGCTTCTGTCTTCGTCATACGTGCGGGACTAACTACAGTAAAAAGTTGCCTATATGATGTTCTAGATCTTTCTTATATATATTAAAGTTTTATCCAAATAAGTTCAACCATTATTGTGTTATAGAGTGACAAACAAACATTCAGACAATCTTCTAAATATAAATTTGCTAATGATTAGTATGTATATAATGACCTGAGTGCTGTGAAGTTGGTGCAATGCATGTTTGTGATCTCAAGGATTTCAGAGAGATATTGCACGCAGTTGGGGTTATTGAAGCCAGGGCTCTTCTCCAGAATAACTTCAAAGCTCTCTCCTTTCATATCCACAGTTTTCCTGCCAAAATACAAAACTATAAGAAAATTAAAGAACAGCTAAATAAACATTATTTGTGACTCTTATTTGTTGACGGAATTTTGATTGATTCAACCTCGAGGTTGCCATAAAAAATTAAGTTTGAAACAAAATCCTAGTACAGAGTCACTCATACATTATCCTCACCTGTTCCGATTGAGCTGTTCAAAAAATCGTTATTTTACTTGCATATTGCTTTCACACACAAATAGAACATCGTATATTATGTGAAGCCGCCTCAACAATGTGACATTAATATTACCAATATGCCTCAGCTAGTCACAACACAATGCGGTGGGTGTACAAACAGGTTTTTGAGATCCTCGCTATACCTAGAAAAGAACACCCTAAAATAATGGAGGGAGCATTTTTTTTAATTGTTGACTTCACATTGCATAAAAAGTGGGTCGCCGGATAACCGTCCCAATACTGAGCCTTCACATCATCTAAATTGAATCGCCTGAAGTCCTCTATTTTAGAAATTAAAGAATGCCATCCAAAATGCTCTTTACAAAATCCAATCATAGGTCTGATATTGCTGGAATGTAAAATTAGCTTTAATACAGTAGTACATGATTCCTTTTAGATAGATTGAGATTGAAGTGTCCCTAGAAATGTACTGACCTTTTTGTTTTGAATTAAAAATAAAATGTGTAAAAATATGTTTGTATGTCCATAAAAATATGTGCAATAAGCTTGTCCAAACACATAGTTCTTCGGGAAATCCACAACACAGTCCATTCAGTTTTTAAAATATAATCTGATATTTTCGTAAGATGTGATCAGTGTTGTTTAACTGAAAAGTGGTCACAAGGCAGTGAAAACATCCATCCAATTTCGGTACTGAAATGCCTACCCGTGTGCAACACAATACTCAATCTCATGTGTGTCTTGCAATCTCAGTCTGATCTTAGCAGTCTAAAAATGCAGAGGTATTTTTTTGTTTGTAGATTTTGGCATTACTTTTTGTAGCTTGTTCTTTTCATTAGATCCAGTGTTTCATTTGTCAATCAGCTCTGTGACTCTTGACGAATTTTTCGCTGCTTTATAAACCGGATGGTCCAGTATGTTTGTAACATCATTTATTTGTTTCTGTACTTCATATCAGCTAGTTCCGCTGGCACTTTTCAAGAAAATCAAATACCACTGATTTTATACTCTCAAGATCTTTAACTACAATGATAAATATATACTTAGAACAATAGATTTTGCACGTGTTTATAAGCAACAGAAAAATCTGTAAAACAGTGTGAATAATTAGTTGTTTAAGGTGTGTTGGTACTTACTTGTATACAAGGGGAAAGTCATCTGTGCTCAGTAGTCCTAGGGGAGGCTTTGGCGGGGGATCGTCGGCACCCCGAGTGACTCCCTTCATGCCGCACACCATTTTGTCTGTATCTGGTATGACTTCAATTACTTCGCAGCATACTGTGTCATTCATCAGGTAGTTTCTTGATACATTTTTCTTGTCCACAGCTGGTATGATATTTGATACAGGTAAAAATGCCTGTAGAACACCATTCTTGATATTAATAATTAAAGGGAGCAAAACTATCTACTTACGACGACCTCTGTGGCGCAGTAGGCCATGGTCCGACTAAGATACAGAAGGTTGCGGGTTCTATTTCCTGGGTGTTTATGTATAATTATGTAATATTATATTTACAAAACAAAGTCGTACATTAGTCATGTGGTACCCATAACACAAGGTCTGCTTATTTTGGCGTCATATGATGCTGGGTGAAATGTCTGGCATTAGTTACAGTAGTTATTCCAGATATTCTATAGTAAACATTACGGCACATTCAGCTTCTATCTCAAATATCTATACAACAAACAGATATTATAATGTTCACTCAATACGGGATATTTACCATGATATATGAGTTTTTCTGCTTCTCGATATTTCGGCACAGTTGCATGCGCCATGATCACGAGATAAACTGTAAATATCCCGTTTTGAGTGAACATTATGTGCAAAACCATGATAGTTTTAAAAGTTAAACAGATATTATGTCTGAGTTCACTAAATGCAATAGATAAGAAACTTCATTGCTAATCCTAAAAAATATTTCTTCATTACCTAATAAAGGTGAATTTTGCCATTTACATAATCGTTTGCATTGTAGAATAAATTAAGCCAGTCACAAAGGTGCAGCTAGGCAGAATATTAATTGACCTTTGTATGTTAATTAATTGGATATGAACACTTTATACAGTGTGTTGTTATCTTGATCTCATTATTTTGTAATGTGTTTAAATGTTGTGCAATAGCTTATTAGAAGTAGTTCCCATGCTTATGTCCATTATTACATACAATTCATGGTTTTTACTACTATCCCACAACACCTTGGTTTTTTTCAGCTTTATACAGCAACTTAGTCTGCTCAGGATTAGTACTTTGTGTAATTGTAACGGTTTTTGCAGCGCATGCCAGAATACATTGCAGATAGCAGATTTTTTCCTATTTACTTGACACTTATCATTATATTTTGGACAATTCACATAATATCTTTATAAATTATAGCGTATGTGTTATTCTGATGTATAAGCTATATTATTGTAAAGTTTAATTTAAATCCATTCAGTAGTTTTTGCATGAAAGAGTAACAAACATACATACAAACTTTCGCCTTTATAATATTAGTAAGGATTAAGTACCTTCACATTGATGTCAGCTACATATCTTGAAGTAGGCCCTGCAGTGCATAATACCTTCAACATCATACCCGACGCAGTCCTGTTGATGACGGCTCCAATAATGAGTTCCCCTGTCTTCACATTCTAGAACAAACCACCTCTATTCGTATTATGTGGTTATTTAGCTCAAATGGATATTGTTATCAATTACACTTATTTAAATTTAAACTACAATTTGAGTATTTGGCCTCGACATATCTTTTGTTGTTTTATTGGAGAACCAAGTTGCATAGTTCTTTTACAATTGGTGAATATTTTAATTACAGGGACATCTAAGCTATTACATTTACATTTATTACCCAATTAACTATTATTTATAATTATGAAATTACATTGTTCATTGTTACATATAAATGAGTATTAATTCTGATACATCTTCGAAAAAAATAAACTTAAGTTAAGAAAACGTCGATAATATTTGCAATGGACAAACTACTACCAAATTGTGTCACATATGTTCAAACAATTGAATATTATTAAAATATTTAGCTTAGTTACTAGCATACTTACATCAAAGAAATGCCTCAACCTTGCAGCTTTGTCAACAGTGAGGAATGTTTCGAATGGTGGAATCAGAGCAAACATATCTGGAATAAAAAGTTTGGTGTGGTCATAAGGCTTGATCATGTTACCATGCGATTGCTAATTAATATGACTGAACTAAAAGTATCTTTACGCAATATTATAAATTGGAAATTATCTCTTCTCTGTTTGTTACCTTTTCACAGCTAAGCTGCTAACAGGTCTTGATACAATTTTGTGTGGAGATTTTTGTCCCTAAACTAGAAGAAGACAATGTATCTTATCTTTTTAGAGTGTGTTGTCAGACACTGTAAAAAGATTAGTCAGACATAGGCTACATTTTATGCATTTGCCACAAGAGTGAAGCCGTGGGTGGAAGCTATTTAAACATTATATAAACAAACCTCTGGAATAGTATCTTAGGGTATCTTGGTTTGGAACTGTCTAATCTAGTGTTATACTAGTGTCACAATTTGTGAGACTGACTGGTAACAAAAGCAGTTTAGACTTAGGACTTTGCTACAAAATGTGTGATAAAATAAACTTACTGTCTTCCGGCGCCACTCCATCAGTTCCTAAACTGGAAGAAGACGGTGTTTCCTCCATAATCGATGGATCAAACAATGTGTTAGCCTCTCTGGCAATAAACTGATGCAGTTTCAACCGCTTCCCGCGGTCTTGGAAAGTCAGGTGCTTGTGCCTAGCCTGGTATATGGCGAAGTCCAGTGCACCCACGCCTAATTTGGAGAGATCGTCCTCGCCTCTTTCTGCCTCCCACGTTTTTTGTAACTGTTGACCATGGTAGTTGATGGATTGCGCCACCAAAGGCGCATCCAATTTCGGCTCCATTGTTTAAATCTGAAAATAATTTACTTACTACTTTCTACATTGAAAGGTATGTTGATGTGAGTATAGAATATTTATGTGTTTTGTTTGTCGTAAAAACTTGAAAGTAAGAGTAAAAACGACGCCATATTTAACAGAATTCCGGGAAGCTTTGATTATTTGTCTATTTTTGGCCAATTTGTTGTTGTAGTTAAAAATTGGTTATTTACCTTTGCACTTAATTAATTGTAGAAACAATTATATCTCAAAATTTGCATTGAAATATTTTCATTTCTTCCCAAAATCACATGACAAAATTGACAACATAAATAGCACACTGCTGCACCGCACCGCAAGCAAGCACACAATACAAGATGGCGAATGGCGAATATGATATGTGTTGCCATGCCAGCCCTCAATAAATTTTCCCCCAGACTCAGTGGAAAATACTGTGGAAAATACCCTAGGTACCTATATTTCCACAGTTTTGACACGTAATGTTAGAATCAAATAAATAAAAGTCAAAAATACTACAAGGCAAATTATTTAAACCGGTTTTCTTCGAAGCGAACGCAACACTAAGTTTGGACGTAACAACCAACTGTGGTTGTTACGTCCATAACTTTGTGTTTCGCCCATAGCCGCCCATACCTTAGACGTGCCGCACAAAACGAGATAGAGTTACGTGATGAGAGAGGCACTATGTAGGTGAATATAATGTTACATTATAATAATAAGTATTTTCTGACAATGCGTAGTCTGGCTCGCGCTTGGTAAATTTATTTATATTGGTTTGGATACAATTCTTTTGATGCCGCCCATTGTCACAGTCGTCTGTAGTCCGCCCAGGCCTACCATACCATCGCATTATGTCTTTATAGGTATAATCCTAGTGCCATACCCTATGAAAGGAGCCATGTTATAGGTACCTACCTACTTATTCTATAAATATTGGTGGACGACAATGCACACAATACCACCTAGACCCAAACTAAGGATACCTAGCTATTAGGTACCTATATTTTTTTAAATTTCACGGTGGCTGGATTGTACTTGAAATCGTTTTCTGTAGGTTGAACGATCCACAGATCAAGCGCGAGCCAAATTTATTGTCCCGAATTTATCTCTACCATTTCCCTGGCATTTAACCACATAACTGAACCGCGGCAGAAATATATCATTATCTTAGACAGCACCCTGCGCACCCTGACAAACCCTGCTGATCCGCATCAGGGTTTGTTAGTATTATTCCACCCCATAGAATTTACATAAAAGTTTTTGATTCAAATTCACACCAAAATCCATATACCTACTTATGCATGCAATCATAATGTTCTAAGGATACTGAGTAGGTATAGGAAGTATATAGGCACTTATCTAAATTTGTAGGTAACTCACTACACACAAAGCACACATTCCATTGTGCGTGTAGAGTAGGTATATAGGTAGGTACCGACCATATCTCGTACACTTCAAAGCAGCTATAAAGCGTCATTGGAAGGTCTCACTTCAATAGAAGTGGCGAATACAAAAGACGAAAAGAGGGCTAGGTAATAGCAGACACAATGGAAATACTGTTTGGACTAGGAGGCGGTCTGCCACCCCCCACACAATGGCTCGCGAAACTTATTTTATTCAACAGCACTTATTTATTTTTTAGGTAAACGTATCTGGTTTCAGATTTACACGTGAATGCTTTCTTATGTTTGCGCTTTGTTGTTGTGTTTATTTGATTGTAGCTTTCCATATCGATGGAAATTGGAAAAGTTGATAATGCTTACAAAAACCAATCACAGCCTATTGCTACGCAAAATTATTTTAGATACAAACCAAAGTCGTTACTTATGTAGAACTTAACTACATTATGTAGTGTAGGCAATTAATAACAATAATAATACTAATAATTAAACTTTATTGAGATCTAAAAACGAAAACTATAACTACAAAAAGAAAATACTTAAGCTATTTATGCCTTAGAGCATATACATACATAAATTAATAGTGTCCTTCAATCGGCGTTCTTATTGTGGTTACGATTTCTACCAGACACCCGTTTTACTTACTGACTACATAATCTTAATTTAAATTAACTTAACTTAAAGCTATGCCATCGACAGCGAAACTGAACGGGTTGGGTGTTCACCAACCCCGAACTAGTTTAGACTGTGTCTCGGAGATAGTTTCTATCCCTATCGCCCAGCCTTGCCATCCTATGGCAAGCCTTTGGTCCCATGGATTCGGATGCATTTTAGTATCTATTGATGGACGTGCCATTATTACTATCACTTCATGTAAAACTATAAATATTCTAATAACCAGATATACAAGTAAAGAGGTGTTACTCTTCATAAGTATTTAACTACGTGTGTGTATTCGTATTAGGTGTGTGTATGTGAGTGCGTGAGTGTAGGTAGGTATGTGTGAGTGGGTGTATGCATGTGTGTCTGATGAGTCTCAACTTTTATATTTTTATTCGTAATCGTATTACTTCATGGTAGGTACATTAAGTTATATTAAAACTCATAAGATCTTCATTATATTTATAGTTGAGTTGCAGCAGCCATTTAATTAGGACTGTTTTTAGTGAATGAATATTTATGTCATAGATATTTCAGGTTTAAGATTATTTATTTTCCTTATGAATAAAATTCACTTACATGGGAACACAAATGTTACTTAAGTAAAGGCTTCATAAAACATTTCCTAATAAGTAAAAAGCTTAAAAGTAATTTAGTTAGTAAAGACCCTACTCAAAGATATTTATTAGAAAATTATGTAGGTAAGGTAGGTTACCTACCTACCCTACCAGACTTATCTAAATTATCTGCGAGTACATCGTAATACTTAATTAAACACTTTACTAATATACTAATACTTATACAACAATTTACTAATAAAGATAGGTAAGATAAGGTACTTACTTGTATTTTGCACATTCTGAGGGTAGAAGTAAAAGAAAGAAGAGTTCTCAAACTTCGAGTTATCGTTAAAACTATAATAGCCTAAGTAACTCACTATGATTTTTATAATTCTAGTTTTTAATTTGAGAATGCTTAGTTTGAATTTGATTAAGAGACGATTAGTTATAATTTTAAATATTTTTGCAAAAGATGTCTGCTTCGTACCGATGACCGCTAGCACACTTTTAAGATTATATAGCACATATTTAAGATTCTATTTACTCGATTACCTATATAATTGTGGTGCTAAAATCGATCGATAAACGATCGTAGCTAGGCTAGGCTAGGCCTATGCTTATCTATAGATACACATACACATACACGCAGGTCATATGTGTTATAACTTATAACACATACGACCTGTGTTTTTTTTTTCAGGTTTAAGTCATGGGATATGGAGAAATGAACTCTTAAGTATATAAGATGGATTATACAAAAAAATGCTAGGACCAGAACGAGTTTCTTGCCAGATCTTCTCGGACTTGTGTTAAGAGGAATTAGCACCTAAATTCACCTAGACGTTTGACGTAAGACGTTTCAAAGTGATCCTTGTGATTGTATTGAATAAAAATATTTTTGACTTTGACTATATATCCATAAGATAAATAATAAATAAATGAATAATCCCGGACATTTCACACACCATTGCATCACCTGGCCCCAAAGTAAGGTTGTGTTATGGGTACCACATGATTAATAAAATACTTATATACTTTTTTTGTAAAAACATACGTATTATACATAGAAACACCCAATCAAGAGGTATATAATCGTCAGATAATATACAACAATAGCACAACATAACATTACAGTGATTTCTTCGTTTGTAATTTCATTAAGTAACATAGCTCTGCTAATTTAATATTTTTCACTCGTTTTATTGCATGTTTTATTCAGTAATCTTAGCGGAATTTTAATGAATAAATTGTGACTACATAGGACAAGTATGGATAATTGAATTGTATGTGTATTATGGTGCAATGTGATTTAAACGACGAGGAATCCCAAGAAAATTCTAGACAGCCATTCCGCGATGACGTTTAATGCCATTAACAAAGAAGAAGAACATACTATTACAGGTCTAACATTCACCAATAATAAAGGAGTTAAGAAGGGTTACTTTCTGTCTCGCATATTGTTTACAGCAGTTGTATACTCTTCATCGATGTCAGTGGTAAACACCTAACGAACCTGCGCTTTGTGGATGATATTGTCCTCTTTAAACCAACAAAAGATACAGAACATGCTCATAACACTAAGCACGGCGAGTCTTGCTTGAGGTTCGATTTCAAATTATCCCGTTCAAGACACAACTAATGACCAATTGCTCGAAAGGTAGATTCGTGGTAGACGAGCAAGAGATGACTAAAACTGCTTAGGCCAGTTAGCAATCTTCGAAAACAGGCAGGACAAGGAAGTCGGTCGGAATCGATAACGCCTGAAACTGCGACTGGTCCATAAAAAAGCGCAAACTCATCGACATGTGTATCCTGCCCGTCCCAACCTACGGTACTCAGATGTGCTCAAACAGAGTTGCAGAGTTGCAAAGTTTGTGTTGTATGAGCGTTTACTCCAGGCACCATCGGCAATGACGTCTATACAAGCAATGTTGTTTTTATTTACACACCCTTCCGTAAGTGCAGCTTCCCTTTCCCGTATTCCAGCCGCCTCCATCACACTCACAGCTGTGCTTCACCAATCATCGTACCTATATCTGATTTTAAACTTTATCGTAATGTTTTCATCCAATGTTATGGCAAGGTATTTGAGAGTTGGTGTACGAGATTTGGAAATGAGGTTTTGGATATTATAGGCGAAAATCCTAGCAGCGTTGTAAGTCAGTAGGTACAGGATTATCCCATCTCCCATCTCCCATCTGCACTGGCTGTGAAGATGAAACAATGTGTTTTTATTGTGGTGATGGTCTATTAAAGGATTGGGACGCTTCTCAATTGGAATCCTTGGCTGGAACATCTACGATGGTTTAGTCGATTTGAAATTAAATTAGGGAAGGAATGTCTTTTTAGTAATAAAACAGGTTATTCTTAAACAAATTGTTATATTTATTTTATTGTATAACTAGCTACTGCCCGCGGCTTCGCACGCTTTGTACCTACATAAAAAGTAATCTATGTCCTTCTCCAAGGTCCCATCTATCTCTAAACTAAAATTCATCAAAATCGGTTCAGCAGTTTAGGCGTGAAAACGTAACAAAAAGACAGACAGACAGACAGACAGAGTTACTTTCGCATTTATAATATTAGTAGGGATGGTGCACCCCACGCCCGCCGACCGCTGGCTGCCAACTGGGACGAAACGAACGGCCCGCCAGCCGCTGTGCCTCCGCTTTTTAAATATCTGATATCTTCTAAGATATCTCTTTTAAGGAAATGCTGTTAAGAGCAGTTTTGATCTACATTAAATATACAACGCATGTAATATATATTTAATTGGATAAGGAATAACTGTGTTGTATATAATAGCTTGGTAAATAACACAATTTTTTTTGTATTATGTAAAAGATAAAAATGATTACTGTAGATAAATAATAAATAAAAACCATCGCGGATTTTTTTATCGATCTTTTTAAGATATACAATTCCGTAGTACTTTAATTTGATCTATCTCGTAAGGTTTAGCCAGCTTTCGCGATTTAAGCACACAAACATATGTTTATTACGACATCACATTACAAATCTTTGAATTTTACGGCTTTTCTTTACTATAATAATATGTATGTATTTTACATATTATAAACCTTCGTCTAAAATCACTCTATCTATTGCTGCAAACTGCATTAAAATCCGTTGAGTAGTTTATAATATCTTGCTTAGAACAGACAACGGAAGCGACTTCATTAATTTCATTATGTAAAGATGTCGCATATTTCGAACTCGTCAGTAAATTATAACCTACTAGCTGTTACCCGCGACTTCGTACGCGTATGCTTAGAACCTTTTTTATTTTTTGGAAGGAATGCATTCTGTGCATCTAAAGAACATCTCATAAGTTTAATACCCTATTTTACCCCCTTCGGGAATTATTTTGCAAAAATGTTGAAACACATATTTCTTTATTTCTTACCAAAAGCCTAAATATGAATTTTCAGATCCCTTACTTAAGAGGCCAGCGGAGGACGAATTGCCCCTACAAACGTAATACCAAAATGATAGCTAACTCAAGCATATTTCCACTATATTGTTGTATTATTTGTATTTAAATAATATATATCTAGGTTCCTGGATAGTTTTATTTTGAATTACTTATCAACAATGATATAAGACACAATCGCATTTTGCACATTTTTTTAGCTAAAATTGGCAGGTTTTCTTCCTATTTGTTTCGTATTAAAAACAACAATATCTTACGTGTGCTTTGTTAAGGACCATAGCTTATACTGGCCTCAATTCTGTTGGCACCAACCTAACTAATTTTAGCTAAAATTAGGTTTTGACTGTCAAATGAAACTTAGGTATTCTGCTGTTACCAACTTATCCTAATTTTATTTTATCTAATTTAATTAAGCGTTCCTTATTTAGTTAGATGGTACCAACCGAATAGGTTTTACAAATGCTATGACTAACTAAAATATATCTTAGACAATTCCTAATTTTAGAAATGAACCAACAGAATTGCCACCATTGTCTAGTTACAGAATAACATTACTATGTAAAGAATACTAAATGTTTTCAGTCATAATTTTTGGTACGCAACCATATTCATACCAATTTTGAACGGCTAATTTAACATTTTTGTTAACAACAGTAACATATTTGAAGGTTTTCACTTTTACCACGTGTGAATTGCACACATGTTTTTTTTGTACATACATACATGTAATTCATAGAAACACCCAGACCGTAGACAAATAATTGCAGATCATAGAAACATTTGTCCCGAAGCGAGAATCGAACCCGCAACCTTCCACGTCTCACACGGCCCTTGGCCCATTGCGCCACAGAGGTCGTCCTCTTGGTCAAAACATTGCATAGATGTAGGAAGATTATAATACCTATGTATATGCCGCAGACAGATGCTTATATTTTATTTCTCTACCGCCTACGAATTGTCAATGACAATAGTATACCTACCTACTTTCACCTACTCTCACACACATACACATCCTTATCCCCTTCAAGGTGGTTTTTGAGACAAAAAGTAGCCTATGTTCTTCCCCCGAATGAAATACATCTTCTTACCAAATTTAATCAAGATCCGTTCAACCGTTTAGCCGTGAAAACGTAACAAAGAGACAGCCAGAGACACTTTCGCATTTATAATATTAATATAGATGGGGTATTCTAACACCCCTAGGTTAGGAACATGAAATTTGGAAGTAAGAACTTGTATTTCTATCAAATGAAACATTTGTGTTTTTTATTATTATAAACCTTTATACAATGTTCGGTGCTTTCATAGTTTAAGAGGTTTATTTGGACTAGTTACTGTAACCGATACTGAAAGAAGTAGGTATGTACCAAGCTACAGTAACTACCCTTAGGAGCGACTTTCCCACTTGACTGATTTATTTTGTAAGTACCTACCTACGAATTTGGTATCTAAATGTTTACAAAACCATAAGTAGGTATTTTCAATGAGCCTCTGAGGATCACTTTCACCACACTGGTACGAAATAACTATTGACACGATAAGAAGTATTTTCAATTTAGGTAAATCTTGTTTTGTGCGACCGTAGGCGTGCGTGTTTCAGAGCTACGTAATTCGGTAAGCTACGAGCTACGATGAAGCTACGCAAGCTACGACTTGCTACGAAACATTTTCCAACCAACCAATTCATGTAAGTTTTCCGACCTCGTTTGAATTTTATTGTTCTGAATTCCTATTCTACAGATTTTTAGACAACAGAGCAATTCTATTGTTCAGCTCTATTCAATAGCGATTCCATTTGTATAGCCTTACAATCAGCAAGGACACATAATGAAAGATCAATTCATACAGAAAACTACAATTTCCATTAATAACAGTTATTTTGACACGCAATATGTATACTCTATGTATCGCGCGACTGGGCTATCTCTACGCTGTACGCTTCAGAAGTTTATAATCTATATTGTTGGTTATAAAGGTTATATTCGTGTGGATTTCAGTTTCGCGAGTGTATAAATATAGGTGTTGTGTGTATGCAAGGTGTATTGTGTGGGTTCACACAATACGCGGTTCGGCTTTGTATCTCGCGTTCGCCATTGTATTCGGACATATTACCCGACATTACCACATTGTATCTGCTGCCGTCTCGGCTTCTTCTTTTGATGAGACGTGTATCTTATTTGTCGTACGCACTACTTTTGCTGAAAGCTGCAAATAGATGGAAGATTTTCTTTTGTTGATGTTGTATTAACGCCTATTTTTCCAAAGGGGTCCGAAGCCAATTGAGATTTTAATATTGGATTTCCGTTTTCTGATTTTTTTTTGCGTAGGCACATCAACTAGCTATTACCTACACTGGTACGGTTGCATTATTTTTCTGTAAGAAGCTTCTGTAAAAAAACCACTGCAAAAAAGTAGAATGAAAAGCGAAGGCTTCCGAAGTCAATAAGGATAAGAATAATGGTCAGAGTTAAAATGGTTTGTGAGCTGACCACTTGTCATAAGGCTAGTGGGCAGCTCTCAAACCATTTCAACATGTAAAGTAGATTTAAATGATTTTTTTATATATTTTTTAGGGGTTACAAATCAGGCTATTTATCATAACTAGTGGTCGCCCATTGGTCGAAATTCGATCATAATTAACAAATAATTAGTTATGAGTATTTTTATGAACAGTTAAAAAAAAATTTAGCATTCTGTACTCCTTCTCTATATAAACTATAAGTGTGCGAAATTTCATATTCTTCCGTCCGCAATTTTCGTTAAAAGGGGTGGGTACAAAGTTTTTGCTTCACGCTGTGTAAGTTTTATTAATAATTTCAGTATATATGATACAATTTGAAAAACTGGAGTCTATCAAAAATGACGACTTTAAAGCTAAAATATTATAAAAGTGTTGAAGAAAACTTTGAAAAACCTACGACGTAACGTTGTGTTGTGTATGATATATCGTACCCTACATCGTGTCGTTGGTTGTCATTGTCGTTGGGGTAGAAAAAAAAACAATCCCACCTTACATGTAGAGAAGGCACAACTAAAAACATTTTTTATTTTATTTTATTACTTTGTAGGAGGTGGCTCCTTATTTTCATTACGATAAAATAATTAGCCTCAATAGAGCTCTGATCAGAGGTGGACAGACAGACAAGCAGACAAATAGAGAGACCGACGGACATAGCGAAACTAAAAGGTTTCTTGATCCCTTATAATTTCGCTATTCTATATCTGTTATTATATTATATATGTTATTCTTGGTTCTTGGAACCCTAAAAAGGAAGTATTTATCTTTGAGTTACATAAGAATCCACAATAATAATAATAATAATAATATATTTCATGTCATAATGGTCCAAAGGATCATCAACGGTATGAATACCTCGGGGTGCCATGCAAGGCTTTCGCTCACGCACAAATCCATAAGAAAAAAATAGAAAAAAAAATAGAAAAATATTTATTACACACCACATAATATAACAAATGGATACAGTTTCATTAAAAATAAATGAGTTGTTGCTACCTATCGTCTTATTTCTATACATGGAGTGTCGAACTTACTCTAATTATTGACAGTGGTACCCACACTAGATATATAAGAATGTATTTAAAAAATAAATATAGCATGGTGTTATATTTTAATACAATGAATGCCCATGCATTAATTACACTTAACGGGAAATGCATACAAGACAAGTGTATGCGAAAGGGTGATGTTGGAGCGTGCGCAAGATCTATGCGCGGGAATCCCGCTGTGGCATTCGCCATGCCGTGCCGGCCGGCAGGGCAGTCTAGTCCTACCCCTGAATGAACGTGTTCGCTTGGCTGTATACCGAGTGAGAATACAACCGAACTTTTTCGACGCAAAACCTTTCCCGCGCTGTTCTTTTTTTAAGTTATTAACTGAAGTGATTATTTTGTGAAAAGTTATTTGTGTGTGGGAATCTTGTGGAGTGTTTTGTGCATTATTGGTGGAAGTTTGGATTTGGAATGCCGTCTTGAAGCCCTGATTTGAGGGTAAGTGTACCCCTAAAATATACCAAAAAGATTCATACAAGAAGTTATAATATTAGAGAAACCTAAGCTTTTTCATGAAAATATATACCTGTAGGGCGATTATGGAACTCTAATTACAATCAATGTCTATCAGTTTTCAAACAAATGATTGAAATTACGATAGACATTGATTGTAATTAGAGTTCCATAATCACCGATAGGTAATTATTAGTTGTTTTATATCATCTTTGCGGCAGATATTTTTTTTATTTTGCACTAAAGTAATATGGTAACTTATAAGCAAAGTTTTGTACCTAATTTATATTTCCGCATACAATGTAATTTGCCAAAGGAATAAACAACTATGAACTATAAAATAAGAAAGAAAAAACTGCTAATTAATGTTCTAGTGAAACATGAGTCTCTTTTAAAGAATAAAAGTAGATGATAGAGCAAAGCAAAACTAAAAACATGCTTGATGGTGATGCGTCTTTGGTATTACCTCTCTACCATTGCTAGGAAGGTTTTTTTATGTATACTCGTAACTTATAGACGTAGAGCCAAATAGGGTTCCATCCACACACAAAAAGCTTGCGTGAGGTATTATTTACTAATTTCATAAACTATGGTTGGTGATTTTAGTATCAGTTTTCAGTTTCCACTGGGACAATTAATTTTTATAACATTTCCGAAATGTTTGACATTGTCTCCCGCAAGATACCTACTATTTTGTTATGTTTGTACGTCACTGGGGGCTGACTGACGTGTTGCAAAGCAAAATGCTCCGCGACAATGACCCGGGACATATTCTCTGTAATGTATCTCGTAGTTTAGAGTTTAGTTTAGTCTAAATAGACTGCAAGTTATGTTTTATATAACATACAAATAAGCTGGTAACTACCTTTACCAACTATTTAAGAGGCTTCTTTAGATGATTCCAAAACGTTAGCTGATTGGCGCAGCAGCGCATTTCGTTCGGTCAAAATGCATTAACTAGCGGGCGGCCACGGCCGTTCGTTAGCCAGCCGTCAATACGGCTCTCGGTCCAGCAGCTATAAATTTAGTATTGAGCGGACACAACAACAAAGCGCGTTTTGTCTTGCAAATGAAAACGCGCACATTTCGCGGTATTGTGCGCGGCTGTTTCGGCGCCCGCCATTATTAACGGCGAACATGAAAGACAAAAGGTTCGTCTGCAGCACTGAGGCTGGCCTAGATAGCGGATTATTGTACTAACACAATAGGAGCGTTAATTCCGCAACTCTACTATTATTTTGTTGTTTGCAACTTTATCGCGATTATCGGCGCGCGGCGCGCTCGATCGGTTTTGTTTACACTTGTATTTTAACTGACAGGACAGTGGCGGCTATTGTTTCTTTTTATTCGCATGGCAGCATCGATGAAAGCCTTTGTTGTTTAATAATGACAAAATGACAAAGCCTATATTTATAAAACTTGTTACAGTTGACACAATGTAGGGTAGATCTTAGCGTAGTGATTCACTGTGCTAATCTAGTTAACTGAGTACATATGAGTAGATGCATAGTTCGTCTCGATCAGATTCATCAGATAGCCGGGTAGAGGATGCGGTGAAGATGAAGCATAATAAAAAAACATAGGTAAGTAAATAGTTATTGAACAACATTCCGCACAAAAGCGTGCGGCACCGTCAGAACCGAATAAAAAGCTTGATCCCCACATAAAGTTACACTTGAGACCCAAAAGAGTTCGCCTCACAAAAGCGTCGTAATTGGCCCGTTCTTTTTCAACTTCCCTGAAGCATTCAGAGCCAATGAAACGTGTGCATTTAAATGACGTTCCACGGCTTTGTGGGGACACATAGTCACACTAAAGTTGTTCGTGAAACCGCGTCTACCCATTTTTGTTTAGTTGGAGGACGGAGGGGCTACTATAGAACCACTTTGCTTGTTACGGAGTCATTAGTCATGCTTATTTGTGTGCGAGTCACCGTGCTAGTTAGGTTGAAGTCAAGTGCTGTTGGGTCTTCTTCAGATGCCGATTTGCACGCTTCTTTACATCCGAATACTGATCAAAGTCACATATCAGTCTGGAATCTTATAAGAACCACTTAAATTATTATCTACATGTTGTGAAGCATCTGGTATGAAGGTATCTATCTATGTACTGAGACTTTAATGAGAATCTCCTTGTAAGTGGTACTTCTCTATAAATCAAAGTCATATAGGTATTCGTCTGGAATCTTATAAGAACCACTTCAATTATTATCAACATGTTGTGGAGCATTTGGTACGAAAGAACCTATTTATGTTCTGATACTCTCATGAGAATCTCCCTGTAAGTGTTACCTCTCTATAACAGAGACGCTGTTTTATCAGACCTCAAATCGAACGTGAACCTTCACTATCGGTTTTCATCAATCCAGTAGATAAGTCTACTGCTGGGACATTGAGCCGTTTTTTGTGATCCCTTGTGACAACACACGCGCTTAATCTTAATTTTGTTACTCCTACGACTATTTTACTCATAATATTATTATTTTTACTGCCCATAATGAGGGTAATGTTTTTAATGAGGTTGTAGGGACTAAAATTTAACATTCTCACAATAACACCACAAGGGAATAAATCAAATTTAAACTCAAACGTTCGTAAAGAAATGCGGTTTCTTTCGTAGCACGCATCACAAAACACACTTACACAACACATCCCTCCTATTGAGTCCTCCCCTCGCCTCCATTCAATCTTTAGCTTTTGTAGCGCAGGCTTTTTGTAACAATGCCTGCGCGTGAATAGACACTGTCGAAATATTGTAAGCATGTCGTCGGTGGTGGTGGATGCAAGTAGTTTTGTGGTTAGAGACATGTTCTCGATTTTGAATTGGAATTGGACAAAGAATGCGATGTTATGACCACAATGTAGGTACTACTTACATATTTGTTTTTTTTATATTATATAATAATGTGAACTTGTATTTTGGTTAGTCAAAGTCAAAGTCAAAATATATTTTATACATAACAATCACAAGGATCACTTTGAAACGTCTTACATACTAGGTGAATTTAGGTGCCAATACCTTCTACCCAAGCCCGAGAAGAACTGGCAAGAAACTCGTCCTGGTCCTATTCCTGGTTAACATTTTGTGTCAGTAATAATGCGGCGAAGACGTGACTGACGCTTCTAGAGATTACGGAAGGACAGTCATAGAAATATCTTAGAAGGGTGTACATATAGCACCTATAAAAATCTGTTGTCATCCAATACTTTGGTAGTGAAACATGACACTAGCCTTTTTCTATCCTGCCCCATCCTCCAGTACATAAAAGTCTTATCAAAGTAAACAATGGTTAAGGGGGTGTAGGGGGTGATCGGTATTTGGTGCTCTTTGTTGAATAACTTTTGTCCCTATTGTGTAGAACTGAAAGAGCCACGAAGACTCGGCGTGGGACATAAACCGAAATTCATCAGGGTGACAATTGTTCGGTTTCTATGCAGTTTAAGTTGTAAAAATAAATAAATACCTAGGTAATAAAAAATGTGCTTTACGTGTGCTTACGAATTTTCCATTTCTGTTTTTATCATTGCTGTCCCACGGCACGGGATCTCCTCCTCCTCTCCTCTTTTTCTCGAGTTATTTCCGGTTTTATTAGTAATTTTGGTGTTTTTATTTAGAGCTAGAGTTATTGAATCGGGTTTGAATAATTGGAATTAAAGCTCTGTGTTTCTTTGTGATTTGTGATTTCAAAACAAATCCGTTGTTAGATAATAAAAAAGACACCATTTGATATAAAACCAGCGACCCGCCCCGCCTTCGGGGCGGATCGCTAGATACTAAATATACTAATACTTAAAATAAATAGCATAATACTAATATGCTGATACTAAATATACTACAGAATGTCTAATGTGATTAGAAACCTCTAAAACTATCAGTGTTTCTCTACTTTAATAAACATATAAACCTTCCTCTTGAATCACTCTATCTATAATAATAATAATAATAATTAATTTCAAGTAAGAAGTACATATTATACAAATACACATGATCTGTTACTAGGAGGTACAAAGTTATGTAATAGAACTACCAGCGAAAACCAAACTAAGCGAGGATCTTGTATCTTGGCTAGAGTGCATGTTACCATAATTATGAGTACCTGACACTTGTGTTTGAGGGAAATATGTGTTACCCGTGCATGTAAAATGGTAAATTAACAAAGGTCAAAAGTAAAATATTAAAAAATAATAAAATATAAAAAAAAACTGCATCAAAATCCGTTGCGTAGTTTTAAAGATCTAAGCATACATAGGGACAGACAGACAGTGGGAAGCGACATTGTTTTATACTATGTAGTGATAAATAATGACGAACGACAAGATACGACTTTGTGACATCATACTATAAACAATATAAACATGCGTTAGCATCCTATAGTTTGTGCATTTGACACTGGAACAATTTACATTATTATGACACATGTCATTAACGAAGAAGAAGAAGAAGAGGTTGCTGTCAAGTATGTTGGTTGACGGAGCGCGTTGCGTATGTGGTCTATTAAAATATGTGACTATCATTATATTTTGGAACATTGGGGCTCACCAGCGGCTAAGATAGAAAACACCCCCGGATCGTCTCGCCTTGGTGCTTATACCAAGCTGATATCTTACTTAGCTTCTTTTATACTACTAACAAAAGATGTTTACAAGTTTATTCAGAAAGTCAGCGCACGATTATCGAGCTCGTTTGGATCTCTTTGTGTACATGGCTAGATCCCTCTTTTATTAGCAGATGCTTATGTACTCCGTCAACATTATATGTATTTGTAGATATACAGAGAGATGTATGTAGATACACAGATAGTAGATGTATGTGTGCGTGTAGACACCAACACACAGTAGTTTAATATGATAAAACGTAGTTTTTACGTGGTAGTAACGTAGTAAAACTACGTTTTATCATATTATACCTATTTATTATACCTATTTATACCTATTTATTTTATCATATTATATCTCGCTTGCACGCTCGGCTCAGCCGGAACGTGACAATTTTTCGTGCGTGCAGCCGGCATTTATCGATTTATAAGACGCCAAAAAAAAATCTAATGTCATGAGCGTTTGAGCGTCACTTTTCAAAGACTAGAAATGTGACGTCCCCCACAAAGCATGTTGAAGACAATGGGACAAACGAGGACGACTCTCAATGCACTGCCCTCAAAGGAGTGAGAATATGTGTTAGGCGGTCTTACGATGAAGACTTACTTTACAACCATATTACATCGACGCTAACACAGTTATTGCCCACCTCCAGAAGGTATATAATTAATGCTATAAATCTATGATATAATCCAGGGTTTCCCAACCTTTTTTGAATGGTGCCCCCCGATCATAAAAAAATATTTCATGCCCCCCTACATTTATTCATTGCTTCAATAAAAAACACAAATTATTTTTACGACATATATTTCACACGAAAATTAAATCGCTTATTTATTTGATGTTACTTACTAACTACATTTAACGTCTCTGTAATATCGGTCAAATCCTGTTTGCAAAGCTTCCAAATGAGCTGATATATCAGTTTTCATATCTTTGTTCAGTTCTTGATTTTTAATTATTTGTTCTAGTCGAGAAAAAGATAACATATTTCCGGTAATTAGCCTATGAGACCAAAGTTGAAGCATAAATATAAATCCCTGAATGTGGTCGTAGTTACTTATCAAAGTGCCGTTTTTGCCCTGTAGCATTAAATTTAGTTCGTCCAAGGCTTCAAATATATCACTCAAATAGACCAACTTCCAATAAAATTGTTCATTGTTGAACAATGACAAAAAGTAGTTTTTTTCTTGAAACTCAAGGTACAGGTATACCTCTTCTTAAAGCTCATAAAGGCATGCCAACTTGTTGCCCTTTGACAACCAGCGTACTTCTAGAATGGAAAAGAAGAACTTTGTAATCAGAAACGAGATCCTCACAAAGTAATGTAAATAAACGGCTGTTCAAAGCCCTGCTTTTGGTGTAGTTCATTGCACGATCATTACAGCCATATTTAGAGTTTGGCGTGAATTTTGCGACAAGATAACACAAGAAATCGCGTTGTTTAGTACAAGTACAATGCGTGATATAACAAAATAGTGGTATAGCGTAGTAGTTAGCTCGGCCGATCGGAACTAGGTGACGTGATTAAATTAGTGTGTTTTAAATCATAAGCAATGCTAAGTAGTGAGATTAAAATACCCGAGCACTTCATGCCCCCCTTAAGATTTCTCTACGCCCCACCAGGGGGGTACGCCCCATCGGTTGGGAAGTCCTGATAAAAACAAATGAAATATAAGTACTAAGTAACATACTCGTACTCGAAATAGGGCTTGTATTATGAGTACCACGAGACTGATAAACTACTTACATTTTTTTTTATAAATACTTACATATTATACTAAGAAACCCCAGAAAAATACTTGCAGATCATACCATTTTTGTCCCGCGACGGGAATAGAACCAGAAGAAGGTTGCGAACCTTCTGCGTCTCAGCCGGGCCTTTGCTAAAATTCTGTATTAAATAAAGGACCTAAGGCTTCTTATCAGTGATTCTTATTAGTGATATGTCTGATTAGTCAAAATTAAGTGCATTTTGTCATAACTAGGCTACATTTTGTGACGCAGAAGGTTGCGGGTTCGATTCCTGCCCCGGGACAAATGTTTGTATGATCTGCAAGTATTTGTTTCGGGTCTGGGTGTTTCTATGTATAATATTTATGTATAAACAAAAAAATATATATATAAGTAGTATATCAGTCATGTTGTACCCATAGCTTTGCTTAATTTGGGGCCAGATGATGCTGTATGAAATATCCGGGATTATTTTAAGAAATAGCGTAAGTTTTTCTTATGTTTTTTTTAATCATTAAACAAACACTTGGTTTAACAATAAAATGGTCAAAGTGCAAGTTTATGTATAGATCAAAATAACCGTGTGATTGCTCTACGGGTCGATCTTTGGATTTCTATGTCGCAAACTTGTCCATAGCACTGCATAGGCAATTTCCAAGCATAGGGAGATCTCTTATTACTTGACATCGCTGCGTTTATAAATGCGCCCTACATAAAGAACCTATCGAGTTCACCACTTACTTGACATTTTTCTTTGTAAGTACATAGATTTACGAAGAAAAATGTCTCCAGAATATATGAAAATGGATATGCCGCCTGCTCCCCTACAAAAATGTGTGTGACGCATTTCGAGTGTTTATCCTGCACTTCATATTGAAAGCTTGGTCCCCTAGTGATATGCAATTCCTTCTTCCGTTATTTGACAACATCTCATGTAAGAATCTGTCTATAACATGCCAGGGCCGAGGTGTGGAGAGCCTCAAGTCTCAAACGGTTTCCAACGAGTGTCCTTTTTAATAAAAGACGCGATTGACACTACCTACTAAAGTTTCCAAATTGCGAAATCTCTTGTTACTGCCGTCGTACTGTCTGATAAGTCTTGTTAGTTAACAGTGATCGAATGCGCGGAGACGGTTTCCTAAAACCGGTAGCCGCCACATCACGTCACGAAAATAGCTGAACTTTATGGAGTTATTTGTTTGAGTAGCTTAGATACGTGTAGGTATCTATCGCATTTGATTTATTCCCAAGGTTTCTCGGTGAATTGAGTTTTGATCGCGAAAGTTTACAAGGAATTATTTTTAATATTCTTTCAACCGTTGATTTTAGGTGGCCGGCCGGCACGGTACCCGCCAAGTCAAGTCCAGACTACGCGTGTATTTCAACAATGGCCGCTGCAATCCTGCCGCTTCACCGCACACATTCACCCGCGGTCACTTTACTACACTAATGTGCGGGTCCTTTATGTTTGAAGGCCGCAACTCAGCCTTTGTGTGCGACAATGCTGATATGAATTTTCATGTTTGAAACTGGAAATGTTCTTGGTTTTGCCATTGTCTGACGAATACGGAATTATTTGTTTTAAATTTTACTCTGCACGCTTTTGCCAGATCTCGTCACAATTTATTCTGAACAATGTTACTATCCTATCCTTCCTATCTTTTATAAAATTAACTAAGGTTGTAGATATTTCATTTAAATTTAGAACTGATGAAAACTTTGCTGCATAGATTTCAGGGTTCCGTAGTATAGAAAAGCCTACTCGTACATGTAAAGTGGGGTTGTTTTTTTTAATTTAATTTAATTTTTATTTTTTATTTTACTACTCTATCGTGCGGCATATCGTTCGATAGGTCTTTTAAAGAAACTAGGTGGTGTCTTAATGTGGCTGACGGTGGGGTACGCAGAAGACATCTATTTACTCAAAATATTCGTTTTATAAATCTCTAGCTTTAACGTCGCCATTTTTGGGAGGGGTCAGTGTCCCTACTTCCATACTTAACCCGCTGTTTTCCAAAATAGTTGTATAAAACAGAAATGTACAAAATAATATACAATAATATAAAATACACGTGAAACAGTTGAGCTATCTAAGGACCGTTTAAAACGATCTATAGATAGCTCAACTGATCCAGATCACTGCCAGAAGGCAGCGTTCCCATACTGGCGGCATTACCACGTTGAATGGCAATGCTAATACGCTCAGCCAGATAGGAGCCAGCTCTTGTGTCATGCAACGTATCTACCAGTTATATATATATATATAACATAGCTATTAAAGCTTTACTAGAGTAACAGCCCGATTTGTTAAACTTAAAAACAATAAGCCCCATATATATATATATATATATATATATATATATATATTTTACTTGATGTTTTTTGGATTGGATCAGGATTAGGTTTGAGACCTGACCACTAGTCATTCTGACTTCAGAAGTCACTGTGCATGGTTTCATACGCTTTGTCAATGTAATAAAAAGAGTTTCCCACTATGGATATGCTTTCAAACGAAACCATACCACATGATCATAAATGTCTTTTATTCATAAACTTCATTGAACAAGCTTCAAGCTTATCCTTTAGCTTATGAATAGCATTGGTATAGTCGCATGCGTCGCTAGAGTAAAGTATAACACGCAAAGTTCTTTTGTCACGATTATCGTACAAATCCGATCGGGGAAGTGTGCCGCTTTCAACGGCAAACTGCATTATGAGCTATCAACCATTGTTGTACTACCAGTAGGGCTGGCTATATCGAGACATTTTGTAAATATGTTTTTACATACTTACAATTACCTAGAATGATGTGGTGTTTTAGTTTTCAAATAGAAACTAAAATGAACAATAAAGATGTACAAAAAAAAATTACTTCTATACCAGTTACCACTGATCGTTTAGAGAAAGTAAGATTGAACCTGGATACCAACTTGCCTCTTTTATTGTATAATGATGATAATCCAAATGATTTATACAATACATTTTTCACTGAATTTAATAAAGTATTCAGTTCCATTTTCACATCCAAAACTATTGTGGTCTCTGGCAGTTCAACATTTTGTGAGTGGGCAACAGCAGGTATTCATAAGAGTAGGCGTACCTTGTATGAATTGTACAGTGAAAAACGGTATAACTTTAGTGAATAGTTTAAAGAAAAAGTAAAAAATTACTCAAGAATCTTTAAGAATGTTTGTCGCTTTGCTAAATCTCAGTATTTAAGCTCAAAAATTAGAATCATTCAAGATAAAATAAAAGCAGCTTGGAAAATAATAAATAGTGAGACCGGAAAATCCAAAACTCATAATAGTGTAATAAATTTAAATATTAACAATAATATAATTAAGCAAGATATAGATGTAGCAAAGGCATTTGAAACTTTTTTTACTGATATTCCAGTCTCCACTACAAAGTCTTTAAACTCTTCTCATGTAATAGCAGTATCATTGTTAAAAGATAGTTTACCTGAATGTGTCACACAATTTTACTTTGAACATGTTGACATAAACGATATTATCAAGGCATTCAAAATGATTAATGTAAAAAAGACCACTGATCTCTGGGGCATTTCTGTCAGTGTTATAAAACCACTAATTGACAATATTGCACCAGATCTAGCTTTCATATTTAATCAATGTATTGACAGTGGAGTATTTCCTGATTTGATGAAACATAGCAAGATCATACCTCTATTCAAATCAGGTAGTCATTCCGATCCTAGTAACTTCAGGCCTATATCAGTACTTCCTACATTTAGTAAAATATTTGAAAAACTTATACTAAACCAATTACAACGGCATTTTAATACCAACAATTTACTAGACAGTAAACAATCGGATTTACAAAGGGACGCTCAACGACTGATGCCGGTGTTGAGTTAATATCGCATATTTTTGATATCTGGGAGGAATCACGCGATGCCTTAGGTATTTTTTGTGATCTGTCGAAAGCTTTTGACTGCGTTCACCATGAAACTCTAATCAGCAAACTACACCACTATGGTGTTAAGGGAGTTTCACTTAAGATTCTCACATCCTACTTAACTGACCGAACACAACGAGTAGATGTAAATGGAAAGCGTTCTCCGGGGTCAATGGTAAAAATGGGTGTACCACAACGATCAATACTCGGGCCATTCTTGTTTTTAATTTATATTAATGATCTACCTAAACTTGTAAAGGATGATCACGAGATTGTACTGTTTGCTGATGACACGTCACTTTTATTTAAATTAAAGCGACGACTTACTAATCTTGACGATGTAAACAATGCAATCTCTAAAGTTGTAACATGGTTTAATGTAAACAACTTATTACTTAACGAGAAAAAAACGAAATGCATTCGTTTTATACTGCCCAACGTTAAACAGGTGAAAGCTAATGTAAAAATTAATAATGAAAAAATAGATCTCGTCGACATCACAGTGTTCCTAGGCATTACTTTAGATAATAAGCTGCAATGGGGCCCGCACATAGATAAATTGTCGAAGAGACTCAGCTCTGCCGCATACGCTGTCAAAAAGATCCGTCATTTTACCGACGTAGATACCGCTAGACTCGTTTACTTCAGCTACTTTCATAGCATTATGTCTTATGGCATTTTGTTGTGGGGGAGTGCTGCTGATATTAACACCATATTTGTGTTGCAGAAGAGGGCTGTTCGTGCAATTTATAACATGGGCCCCAGAGAATCACTTAAAGATAAGTTT